>JACEFO010002059.1:0-679129 GCA_015342445.1 Digitaria exilis | reverse complement strand
TCGAGTCGCCGTCTATCGCTTTGCTGTGCAGGCTTCCTTCGACCTCGGTCGCGGCCGCTGCTCCGCTTCCCCCATCCTCGCACCATCAAGATTTGGACAGCGACCGTCTTCTTTATATTGTTCTGTTTTGAATTCCATGTGGATTTCAGTTATTGGTATCCTACACGCATTGCAGTGGGAGTCGGCTGCCAAGCATAACGGGCAACAGAGAGCGCGAGTACGTGACAGACTCGGACGTGGTTGATTGACGGTTAGGCAAGGAGGCGTAACATCCCAGACCCAACGATGTTGGTGCTGAGAGATGACAGACGAATATTTTGGTAGAAGCGTTACGTGGTTTTAGTAATAATAATTATATATGACATATTAGTGGAAACACAACTTCTCATGGATACTATGAAAACTTTTAATCTAGACCACAACGATGTTGATATAAGGGCGCGCCCAGATCAGGTGGAAGGGGTGATTCGCAAAGCTCAGGAGGTGGGAGGGTGATTTGCAAGACGTTTTGTGGCAAATCACCACTTCCACTTTATCTAGTCGCGCCTTTAGATCAAATCGTATAAGTTATATTTTTAGTTTTCACAAGTTTTAATAGAAAGTTGGTTTCTATATGATACGTTGGCTTTAGTAGGGTAATAGATAGATATAAAACGGTACATTCATACTATAGTTTATCCAATTGGGTGGCGTAGTAAAATATCTTGCTTATGCAGGGCGACGATTGGGATGACGGGCCGAAAGGTGGGCCGCAGCATACCCTAGATTTTGGCCTGGCCCAATCTCAAACTGACACCTGCCGGCCGGCCCACCCCACCCCAAATCCCTCGCCTCCCTCCTCTTCCTGCGGCCTCGCCGAGACCGCCCCGCCGCCGTCGCTCGTTCCACCCGACCAGCCAGCGCCCGGCGTGGCGTGGCCTGCTCCCGGCTCCCCTCCCCGCTGCCTCGGCCGCTCCCGACTCCCCTCTGCTTCACTGCTCCGGCAAACTGCAGCTCCAACTGTCCAACTCCAAGGTATGCCAAAATTCGGCCGGCCGCCGAGGTTCTTGAGAAATCCCCGTGCGAGGGTCACGCTGCTCTCCCCCCAGACCCCCTCTTGCGCTGCTTGCAGGTGCGCGATGCGGGGCCGCGGGTACGACGCCGGCGCCGGCTTCCTCGGCGAAGTCGACCCCGGACGGCGATGACGGCCGCCGGGAAGACAGCCTCGTCGCCGCCGACTCTAGCTCCGTGGGTACCTCTCCTTTCTCTCGCTCCCCTCTCAACTAACCTAATCCAGTTCCAGTGCCGACGGGGCTACGGCGCCACGAGAATTTACTACTCCATTTCTCCCTTTCTTTTTCTTTGGTAGCACGGTTGGTTTGGTGTCATTTGGAGAGGCAAATGCGATTTTCTTGGGTGTTCTTTTCGTGTCCTGCGACCTATACGATCTACCTGTAAAAATTGCTACTTTTAATGGCCGAAGTATGCTTAACTTCCATAGCAAGAGGGAGAAGTAAAGTCGCCCTTTGTTTCATGGTATTATTTTCTTCTGATGGCCTGGAAATGTAATTTATTTCCTTTTAGTGATTTGTACCACGGCAATGTCCATGTTTGAGTAATAACTGTTTGTTTTATCTGCTAGGATTGCATGCATGGATCATTTAGCAGCTCTTTGAGCCTTAATGGGGTCAGAGTTGACGATGAACAATCCGCTCTTGATAACAGCAGCAGGCCCTCTAGTCCTTTTGATATCCTGACTCCCCAAGGTAGCGCCCTGTGAAATTCGCTTACTTTTGTTGCATCATGTCCATTTTTCACCCTCCTTCCCACACTATGGCTGTAACAGCGTTTCCCCCTTGGTTGCAGATGTTCTCCCGATTGAAGTGGCAAGGTCTAAGTTCTTGGACCTCATTGTTAATTATTTTATAAGTGAGCATGTTGTTGAGGTGGTGGAATGCACTGGTTTGGAATGTAGCCAGATGGATGATAAATCAAGCAAAAGAAAGCAACATGGGGTTCGATATGAGGGTGACCCTAGGGTTGCTTCGCCATTGATGTATATAGCAAACTTGTATGAAACCTTGGTGAGTGATGTCAATATGCGTCTTGTGTCATTGATTGGGTTCCGTGAGAAAACTATAGGGCTAGCTCTTGAAGCTTCCGGTGGCTTGTACAGGAAACTGACTCAAAGGTTCCCGAAGAAAGGTATGATGGCTCATCATAAATGTTTACTCCGTGATGTCATGTTCTTAAGTTTAATTCAATGTATAGGCCCTTGCAGCTTCAAGAGGAGGGAGTTAGCAACTTCTCATGCAACTCGGACAAAGTTTCCTGAACTTGTGGCGCAAGAAGAAAAACGAGTCCGTTTTGTTGTAATTAACGGATTGACAGTCATAGAGAGCCAGACAGTATGAGAATGGAGGATGCAGAATGGTATGACTTCTAATTTACACATCGCCAGCTGCTTAGTTTCCTTTGCATCGAGTAAGGTTGGCTTGGTGTCTATATATGGAAATTCTTGTGTTTGCATTTGTTACGATGATTGTCCTTTTTTATTCAATTTGTGGCATTTGGTCGGTTCATCTTTCTAGTGTTGGTATGGTATATCCACAATGCTATCTTGTTAATGTTTCCTTTTGAACAGTGATGGGTCATTTGTATCCTTGGATGGTACAAATTTTTTTCCCAAAATGTCCGAGGCAATTTTTGATAGTTCTGTATTCCATTAAGCTATCTGCCACCACAGGGGAAGGGGATTATCTGTGGTAATCTACCATAATTGGTTTCTTGTTCATGGCCCATTGAAATATGACTGCAATGGCATCTGCCACTTATAATGAGTGCTTTCAGTTTGCAATGAACTTCAAAATAAGAATTCAAAACATTGTTAAAAGAAAACCCTAGGTCCATTGAATTCAATAAAAAATTCCTAAGAAACCCTCTGTTTATTTTCTTGTGCCATTGCTTGTTCTTTTGGTTGCGCACAAAAGCCTTTGATAAGACTTTGTTTCTTCTTTTAATTTTATCCCAAAATGTGAAGGTTCAAAGATTGACTGATCGAAGTGAAGTTGCTATTTGTTCAAGTGACTATAAATTCTATTCACCCCGGCATAAGTTGAGGCGCTCTCCGCAGGCACCATTTGACATCCCTGAGACAAGTGTAAGTTGAGCACTGGGCTCCAGAGAATGCAAAACTGCAGCCAGAATGAGTAACTTACTTTTTATACTATATTTATTAAGGGATAATTGGATCTGTGACATTGAAGGATCCATATTTTAGAAATTTATCATCAAATTAATTCGGTGCACTTTAATATCATCGAAAGATTTCGCCGTTAAGAAATATACCACTCCGTTACGTTTTCCATCCATCTCCGTTTTATCTGGTCCTTCCGTCTCCAACCTTCGACCCTCGCCTCTGCCAGGCCCCTCACCATCCTCCGCCGGCCCCTATTGCTCCCCTCCCGCCCGCGCGCTGCGCCCACGAGGGGGCCACCTCATCGGTCACTACTGTGGCTGCGCCGCCACCGTTGCCGCCGACTTGGACCTGTATTGGGCGCTGCAGGGGTAGTACTACCTCCGAGAGGCATGCGTGGTGGTGTAGTCTCCGGCGGCGGCATTGCAGCCACCGGAGCTGGCGTACATCGCACTGCAACAGCGGCTGGCACTGGGATATATAGGTGATGCTGCCTCGGCGCATGAACTGCGGCGATGCGATGGCAAGGTGTAGCCTCCTTTCGGACTCCAAGCTGCAGACAATATGTCTCCGTCCTGTCTAGCCGCGGCGGCGCAGGTGGTGGTGACGGCGTTCAGCTTTGGACCACGAGCTCGTTGGAGCACCCGTCCTTGCCGGCAAGCTCTGCCATAGCCGAGCCGGAGGTGGACGTCAGCGCTGCAGCATGTGGCACACGGCGAGCACCACGACACGACGGTGATGGAACGGACAAGAGAGGGCAGCAACGAGGAGACAAACAAATTAGGATGTAACGGGTTGGATGAAAAATGTCACGGAATGATAAATTTCTTAACGGCATGATCTTTCAATGGTATTAAAGTGTATCGAATTGGTTCGATGATATATTTCTAAAACCGTGTTCTTTCGATGTCATGAAACCAATTTTCCCATTTATTAATCCCTTCTAATTTGCTTAGGCTTTGGCAGAGGATGAGAACTCTACATTGGTTTGTTCGTCAGGATTTCGCCCACCAAACGAGGTAAGTTTATGTTTTTGCTTCACTCATGGTAATATCAAGTAGCAACCTCGTTTACAAATTATTTGCCTGCTGCCCTCATGGTTCATAAGTTCTTGTTAGCTTGTTTTCGTTGCGGCTTCATCAAGTTACTCTTGTATAAGTGTCAATAGCTGATGGCTTCCCTCATGGTTCATAAGTTCTTGTTAGCTTGTTTTCGTTGCGGCTTCATCAAGTTACTCTTGTATAAGTGTCAATAGCTGATGGCTTGTTCTTGTTTATCTACGAATGCAACTCATCTCACCTGCTAATACACAGCTTGGTGTATTCCAGATGCAAAATCAGCATCAGTCAACATCAAAGAGACATATTGAACAGCTAGAAAATCAACCTTATTTACACCTTTTCCATCAAGCGGAGGATGAAACCATTCAGCAAGTTCAGCAGTGTACCCAGTTCCCTCCTATTCATCAAGCCCCGCATCTATCAGATAACCCTCAGCACCAACAGCAGATTTATTTATCTCAACATATATCTTGCTTGCAAGTTGGACAAAATCATCTTGGAGGACGCATGCATATTATTGTGAGTAACCTTCTTCATTTAGCATTGGCAAAAGTTGCATGGTGCACCACATATCAATTTCTTCGTTTCTTTTATCATGATTTGTGCATGACCTTTTCTGTTTTTGGTCACAAAGATTCATGTTGGCTTGGGCTTGGAAATCAAATCTTGTATGCACATGTTGTGGCTGAAGCAATTGAACATAAGTTGTACTATCTGTAATCCTCATTTTTCTGCATCCCGTTGTTGTTGTAGCAGTTCCTTTAGATTCGTGTCTTGACATGCTATCTCATGCAACCTTATTTTGTCAGTTACTTTGATGGTATCTTTTTTTTTATTGCAGCCAACCAGCCCTGCGAAATTTTGCGATGAGTGTGGTTCCCCGTATTTAAGGGCGACCTCGAAATTCTGCTCAGAGTGTGGCACCAAGAGGCTAGGGATGTGACTGCCTTGATCAATGCGTATATAGATATGCTGTTGCAGTGTTGTGTTCTATGTTAGATGAAGTCAGTGCATCTTTGAAGTTCTGTAGAAACCCTATCTTTGAGATGACTCAAGTGACAATAAGCATAAGTAATCATTTGTACTGCCGTAGCATATGTAGTTTTTATCTTCACTATTATCTTGATTTTTTTATGGTTTTTCTGCTAAGGTCTGGATCCATTTCAGCACTGTGACTTGATTATCCTTGATTTTTTTATGGTTTCCTTTGGAAGGTGCTCGATCGATTTTGCATCCTCCTGAACTCTGCTTTTTCCAGTTGGGTGTCAATGTGTCATTATCAGGCGGGCCGGCTTCTATGCTAGAAAAAAGGGGAGGAAGAAGTGGGCGTCATTTTCGCATCTCTTTTACTGCCACAAAGTCCCCCCCCCCCCTTTTTTTTTGTGTCGCTGAAACTTAGGTTCCTTTTCTGGGAACTCAGATCGAAACAATTTGCTGTTTTGATTTTGCAGAAGAACTTAGATTTGGTTTGTATAGGAACAGTGGATTGTTTGGTTTTTGCCGCCTTTAACCGTGTGTGCAGATTGGGTTCTGGTTAAGTACTAGTGAATCTATGTAGGAATTGATGACATGGGTTTCTCTGGACTGGTAGAAAAAATGACAACGTACCAGCAGCAGTCTTGTTGGAGACTTGTGGAGAGTCGTGTCGTGTGCAAATTCAACTGACTGGGGAATGTTGATGGCGATGTTGTCTGAACTAATCAACCTGGCAGGGTCACAGCTTACAGGAACACACAGGCCGGCAGATTCTTCAACCTGCGTTGCGCATTTGGCATCATTCCATTTCTTAATGCACGCATAGTTGATCAGATTTCGGCTCGCAGCTGAATGCTGTTTCAAGGTGATCATGGGTGGAAACAAACGCTCTATTGTTCATTGGTTACCTAATGAGGAGTG
Source organism: Digitaria exilis (assembly GCA_015342445.1). Lineage (NCBI taxonomy): Eukaryota > Viridiplantae > Streptophyta > Magnoliopsida > Poales > Poaceae > Digitaria > Digitaria exilis. The sequence continues at coordinate 672,997 of JACEFO010002059.1, read as the reverse complement.
GTTAATCCTTTTCTCATAGAGATTAAATTTGGAACAACAATCACCCATATTTACACACATGATGCTTTTGCAGGTTTGGTCAAAGGGTGGTTCCTTTGGGTATGGCACGGATATTATTCAATCGAGTTTGTAGTATGCTATACTAGAAAGAAATTTGGTGGTGCAGCCCATCATGGCTTTGCTGTCCTCTACATTCTTCTTCTTAGTTGTACACACGCCTTGATCCAACAGACTATTATATGCAGTGCCAGAATATTATTATCGTCAATTTATTTATTAGTCTTTTTCTCTGCTGGGGCCTATTACGACTATATATTTCCCAAAAAGTTGTCTGTATTATTTGCAGTTACGTCCCTCGTGGTGCTCAGTATGAATAGCAGCAACTCATTACATTAGGGTGTCGAGCTCCGTCCTTGCAAAACTAGTAATTGCGTCGGTTGGCACAACAAATCACCCCCAAAACAGCTCCATTATTCAGTTCCAGGCCGGCATCAGGCTGCTTTGCTTTTGTCCGGAGGATCCAACAGCTGCTTAAGCTCGTTCCTGACAGCGACAGATCCTCGCAAAAGGGGAGGAGGCCTTTGCCGCTTCTCTCTCCCATTTCCTCCATTTGGACCAACAGAAGAGAGGAGAGGAGACGAAGGAAGGAAGGTGGGAGGCCGTCGAGGTGGTGGCATTCGCTGTCGCCACCTCCTCCTTGCCCCATTCATCGTCTTCCTCTTCCTCCTGCTTTCCCACGACCTTCTTCTGGCTGCAGGTATGCCAATCGATCTCCCCCCCTTTCCCAATTATTTCTGCTGCCTCCATGTGTGTTGATCTCAAGATGCTCCCTTGATCTGATTAAATGATTCTTCAATTTTTTTTTCCTTGCCTCGTTGGTCTGATCTTGATCAATAAATTTTGCTATGTACCATGAACACAAATGGATCTCTTTCCACCTAGTGTACGTTTATCTGTCGGTGTCATCTTCTAAAGATGGAAAAAAGGAATAATTTCTTGTGCAAAATCAACAACCCCAATCAATGTTTTTTTTTTTGAGAATTTCCATGAAACCAGAGACTTCTGCTCGTGCTTGTCTGAAAGAAAATTGCAAATTTTCCCTTGTTCAAAGGCTGGGCACCTCCGGGCAAGCAGGGGGCTTCCATGTCGATGGTGCTAGACTCCTTCGTCAAGCGACGCACGGCGTCTCTGCAGGACTTCGCCGGCCAGGACGCCTGCGCCGCCCTCGGCGTCGGGGACGACGTCAGGGCCCTCCTGGCCACGCTCTCGCGCATCGACGCCATCGTCGCCTACGAGCAGGGGAGGCGGCTCCTCACCGCCAAGGTTGACGCGTGGGTGGCGCAGGTCAAGGATGCCATGTACGACATTGACGACGTCCTCGATGTCTGCGTAATCGAGGCCGAAAAGATCCTCGCCGACGACCGCCCACCCACGCCCAAGGTCCGATGCTTCTCCTGCTTCAAGCCTTCTGGCCCCCGCAAGTTCCGCCATGAAATCGGGTTCACTATTAGAGACATCGATCTCAGGCTCAGGGAAGTCGAGGAGGAAATGCCCAGGCTTCCTGCTGGATCAACGCACTCCTCCAATGCAAAGAGGGATTGGTTCAGTCATAATAGCGTCTGTAACATGTGCAATGACGCGGTTAGGCCGCAGGCAGTAGGCTCACAGGTCCAGAAGGCTGTGGGCGGCCTTGTACCAAGAATGCTTAGAGAGGGCAAGAAGAAGGTGGATGTCTTCGCCATTGTTGGTGCCGTGGGGATTGGCAAGACAACACTTGCTAGGGAGATCTACAATGATGACAGGATGACGGAAAATTTCCCCATTTGTATGTGGGTCAAGATGTCAAAGGATTTATCAGAGGTAGCTTTCTTGAGGAAGATAATCACCGGTGCCGGTGCCAATGCGGGGGATACAGACAACAGAGAGGAGCTCCTTGGCCTCCTCAGTTCTGCTCTCTCAAAGAGATTTCTCATTGTCCTGGATGACTTGGACAACCCAGGCATATGGGACGATCTGCTCAAAGATCCGTTGGGAGATGGTGTGGCTAGAGGAAGGATACTAATCACAACTCGAAATGAGGAGGTGGCGACAAGCATGAAGGCAACCGTGCACCGTGTTGACAAAATGGACACCGAGAATGCCTGGGCATTGTTGTGCAAACAAGTTGAACCGGAATGCAGTTCAGAGGACCTTGCAGCATTGAAGGACGTGGGGGTTAAGATCGCAGAGGTATGTGACGGTCATCCTCTAGCAATAAAGGTAATTGCAGGTGTCTTGAGGTCAAGAGGCAATAACAAGGTTGAGTGGGAGATGGTTCTGAACAATGATTCTTGGTCCATGCCCCCAATCCTTCCAGAAGTACCACAAGCTCTGTATGTGAGCTACGTTGATCTGCCTTCTGAACTGAAGGAGTGTTTCCTCCGTTGCTCTCTGTATCCAGAAGAATGTCCCATTCAGCGCTTTGACCTTGTACGGCGTTGGATTGCTGAAGGCATTGTAAATGCTGGAGACAATAAGTTGCTCGAAGAATCAGCTGAAGAGTATTATGTAGAATTAATAAGCAGAAACTTGTTACAGCCTGATCCTGACAATGTTGAACTGTGCTGGATAACTCATGATCTTCTTCGCTGGCTGGCTTGCTTTTTGATAGCAGATGAGAGCATCTTGGTTCATGGTCAGCAGAAATTGAGCACCTCATTGTCAAAGCCCCGGCATCTCATGCTGTGTAACATGGAAAACAGCTTGGAGGAGCCAATTCCACTGAAGCAGCAGATGAGCATAAGGTCACTGATGCTCTTCAAAAGCCCAAGTGTGAGAGCAATAGATCTTCTCATCGAGTCAGCTCCAAGCTTGCGTGTATTAGATTTGAGCCAGACAGCAGTAGAGGCCCTCCCGAAGTCCATTGGCAGCTTGGTACATTTGAGGTACCTTAATCTTAATGGAACTCAGGTCAGAGATATACCTTCTTCCATTGGATTTCTCATAAACTTGCAGACCTTGAACCTTCAAGGTTGCCAAAGATTACAGAGACTTCCTTGGTCCATCAGGGCATTGCTAGAGCTTAGATGCCTTGATCTTGAGGGAACTTCCCTAAGCTATGTACCAAAGGGTGTTGGTGAGCTGAAGCATCTCAATTATCTGTCTGGTCTAATCATTGGTCATGACAACAATGGGCCCGAGGGTTGTGACTTAGATGACCTTAAAGCTTTGTCAGAATTAAGGCACCTTCACATAGAGAGTTTGGATAGGGCTACTTCTGGTGCTATCGCGCTTGCAAACAAGCCATTTCTGAAGGATCTATACCTCTCTGAGCAAGCACCTGTAATAGAAGACCAGAAGCAGGAAGAGGAACATGAGAGCCAAGAGAACAAAGATGAAACAGGGAAAGAAGAGAAGGAAGGGCAGGAAATAAGCAATGTCCAATGCAGCGGAGAGGAATCGGCAAAAGCCAGTGAAAAGATATGGAATGAGCTAACCCCACCCATGAGCATAGAGAAGCTAGTAATCAAGAATTACAAAGGTGTAAACTTCCCTAGTTGGATAAAAGGTCCCAAGCTAGGAACCTCCTTCCCCAGCCTTGTGTTCTTGGATCTTGAAAACTGCATGTCATGCACTAAACTGCCTTCACTGGGCCTCCTGAACCAGCTCCAGTCCCTGCAAATCTCAAATGCGGACTCAGTTGTCACCATTGGTTCAGAATTCCTGGGCACGACTGTACTTTCACCAGCCACTTCATTCCCTAAACTTGAGGTTTTGAAGCTCAGAAACATGAAGAGACTGGAAGAGTGGTCATTAGCTGTTGAAGAGACCCAGGTACTGCTACCTTGTTTGAAGTCACTGCACATACAGTCCTGTCCTAAACTGAAAGCTCTACCAGAAGGCCTAAAGCATGTGGCACTGCGTGAACTTCATGTGGAGGGTGCTTACAGCCTAACAGAAATCAAGGACCTGCCAAAACTGTCTGATGAGCTCCATCTCAAAGATAACAAATCACTTCAGAGGATCTCCAACCTGTCTACCCTTCATTCCTTAATTATTAACGACTGCTCGAAGCTGAGACATGTGGCAGGCCTTGACGCCCTGCAACACCTCAGACTTGTGTTTCCCCCGTCCACTGAGACATTTTATTTTGAAGAGCTAATCATCTTCTGGAGCATTGCCTTCCCACGGTGGCTAGAACTATTGATTCAAAAGTGCAAAGGCCTGCGACGGTTTGAGTTGCAATGCAGCCTTTCGTTACTCAGGAGCTGCCTGGACGGTGGCAAGAACTGGCACATCGTGCAGCAGATCCCTGAGGTGCGCATTATAAGCTGTGATGGCAAGAGGTACATTCGGTACAACAAGAGTCGTCGCATCTATGAAACAAATGCTCAGTCTGAAGAATGAAGCCATTCTCTTCTAAAAATCTTTGCACGGTGTGTTCCTTACACCCTTCAGAATCTTACTCGTCCTGTATAAATTATCTCATTATATGCTATGGTATAACACATTTTTTTTTTGTTCCTTTCTCTTGCAGACATTGGTTTGTTTTGGTAGAGCCACACGTTTGAGTTGTCCCTGTGGATTTTTCCGGGAGTATGTGTTTATATTGAGCTTGTATTCTGATCACTATTGATCCAGGAATTTTCGTTTGTCTTGTGGGATCTTTTGTTTTACCACTCGACTGATATATGCACTGGAAATGGTATGATGGTTTATGATGGTTTGGAGAGCCCTGAGGAAAGTTTGGTTCTTTGGTGAATCAATCTGCAGATGCTCACGTTTTCTTCGCCTCAGAATATGGGTATCCTTCCCCAGGACAAAATGTGTAATTCTTTTCTGTTTCCTGGTTGTGGTGGTTTGTAAATCGCAAGCATTGGGTCGATGGATTTTTACTTTTGAGTCCAAAGTATTGGAGGTTAAATATATATGAGTACCTTTTTCCTGGTTCAAAAATTACTGCCTTTTGTTTTACAGTTAACCAGCTCCCATAAATGCTCGTGAAATTTACTATCAACAAGCTTTGGTCTAAATTCTCTGAGCAATAGAACAACAAACAGACCTTCACGTACTTGATATATCAGTATTCTGTAAGCTACAGTACGGAAAATCAGAACTTGTGCCATAATCAGCAAAAGGTAGCTTGTTTGTCAATCTACAGCATGGCCGCTGACGCGCTGTGACTGGAACTTTTACAAGCAAAAATATATGTTACCATCCAAGCCAAACGTGTACTAGGTCAGATTCAACTGAAATCCACCTTGAAGCTTTATGCAACACCACTTGTCAGGATTAAATGCTAAGCATAAACCTTGAGACCATGCTTAGTACATTGTTTTTATATGGAAGTTATCCAAATCCAATCCAGTTAGACTTTCCGAAGACGTGTACTAGTAATTACTTGTAGCCTTGAAGGAGTCCCTTTCTTTCCTTTTTTATTTCATATAAACTCATGGGATGGGAGAATGTATGGTATAAAATCAATCCAAGGCATCTTGCAACGCTACGGCGTTAGTGTTCATGCCTTTCTTGCCTTGCATGTTTCTTCAGCATAACTTCCCCCAAGCAAATCAATGTGCTTTCTCCCCTGAGCGCCATCTCCCATTTCCAGCTGGCGTCCACACAAGGAAAACCTTGTCAAGTGACTAATGTTCTATGCTCTCTTCTATAAATTGCTGCCTATCAACATCCAGCCAGTCACAGCTTCGCAGCATTCTTCCTCCTCCATAGCATTCTTCTCCACCTTCTCTGTTTCCAAGTCAGCATGGCCTCCAAGCTCAGTTTCAAGAGGACGGACAGTATCGCAGAAAGCATGCCCGAGGCGCTAAGGCAAAGCCGGTACCAGATGAAGAAATGCTTCCAGAGGTAAACCCAATTTAGACGAAGGCACCATCAATGGGTCCAGAGGATTTTCATTTGCAATTCTAAAAGTTTTTTTGTATGACAATGTTTCAGGTACGTGTCCAAGGGAAAGAGGCTCTTGAAGAACCAACAGCTGATAGAAGAGCTCGAGAAATCACTGGATGACAAAGTAGAGAAGGAAAAGCTTGTCGAAGGCTTCCTCGGTTACATTATTTGTTCGACACAGGTAATCTCATCTCGCTTTGAAATGTGTACTGCTCTTCTGCAGCAAACATTAAGTTTGATGGAATGATCTTGTATTAACTCACACGACTCTTTATCTCTGCAGGAAGCAGTGGTGCTACCACCCTATGTCGCATTTGCTGTCAGGATGAATCCTGGCATTTGGGAGTACGTCAAAGTTCATTCCGATGATCTGTCGGTTGAAGGAATCACACCGTCCGAGTATCTCAAATTCAAGGAGACATTGTATGACGAGAACTGGTATGCATTCTTCACCGATCTGATACTAGGAGTGTTTGCATTGATCACAAATGTGTCGATGCCAGCTGAAAACATATGAACTTTCAGGGCCAAGGATGACAACTCACTGGAAGTCGATTTCGGTGCTCTTGACCTCTCAACGCCGCATCTGACACTGCCATCATCCATAGGAAATGGGCTCCAGTTTGTCTCCAAATTTATGTCTTCGAAGCTGGGTGACAAGCCTGAAATTAGCATGAAACCATTGCTAGACTATTTGCTTTCACTAAACTACCGTGGTGAGGTAAGGAGATCTGATCACCTCTTCATGGTGCATATGCTGGCTCAACTTCAAAAATTAAGCGACCAAGTGATCTTAATCATATCCCGATCACGTGATGGATATGCAGAAGCTGATGGTTAACGACACGATCGACACAGTGAACAAGCTTCAGACAGCACTTCTACTTGCCGAGGTATTTGTCAGCGGGCTGCCAAGATACACGCCATTCCCCAAGTTTGAACAAAGGTGATAGATTGCTATCTCAAGAAGATGAAAAATTCAAATACTAGATATACATTGTCTCTAATGTTTCTGAACACAACAACGGCGTTTCAGGTTTCAAGAGTGGGGATTGGAGAAAGGGTGGGGTGAGAATGCTGAAAAGTGCAAAGAGACACTGAATTGCCTCTCTGAAGTGCTACAAGCACCAGACCCTACCAATATGGAGAAGTTCTTCAGCAGAGTTCCATCCATATTCAACATTGTCGTCTTCTCCATTCACGGTTACTTTGGCCAAGAGAAGGTTCTTGGCCTGCCAGATACCGGTGGTCAGGTGGTTTACATACTGGACCAAGTCAGGGCCCTTGAAGAGGAGTTGCTGCAAAGAATCAAGCAGCAGGGTTTGAATATAACACCAAAGATTCTTGTGGTAAAGTTCACTACGTCATGATCCGGGCCATCCATGATACATACGTGCTCAATTTATATAATGTTTATGTCCTAATGGACAATAATGCTCCTGCAGCTAACAAGACTGATACCAGATGCCAAGGGCACAAACTGCAACGTGGAGCTCGAATCAGTTGCAAACACAAAACATTCCAGCATACTTCGCGTGCCATTCAAGACTGAAGACGGCAAGGATTTGCGCCAGTGGGTTTCCCGGTTTGATATCTACCCTTACCTAGAGAGATATGCCCAGGTTTGACAGATATCAGTTCTTACGCCTATGTGGGTTGTAATGTTTGAATAAGCGATGTGCTCACCATAATCATTTCAGGATTCTTGTGCCAAAATTCTTGACATTTTGGAGGGCAAACCAGACCTGATCATTGGCAACTACACTGACGGCAACTTGGTGGCGTCCCTTATGTCAAGCAAGCTTGGTGTCACTCAGGTGAGGAAATGATCGTCGATTTAAGTCTTGCAAGATTACTAATGCTACAAATAAAACTTCTGTATGACACAGAAAATTATCTTACTACTGGCAGGGGACAATAGCACACGCTCTAGAGAAGACAAAGTATGAAGATTCAGATGTCAAGTGGAGAGATCTGGACCAGAAGTACCACTTCTCCTGCCAATTTACTGCTGACATGATTGCCATGAACACCAGTGACTTTATCATCACCAGCACATACCAGGAAATCGCTGGAAGGTCAGTATAACATATCCACTGAATCTTCAGAACTGGCAACTTCTTAATCCTAGAAGCCTGATGCATGACATATGATGCAGCAAAGAGAAGCCCGGCCAATATGAGCACCACTACGCATTCACTATGCCGGGGCTTTGCCGCTACGCCACGGGAATCAATGTCTTTGATCCAAAGTTCAACATTGCTTCACCCGGTGCTGATCAGTCCATCTACTTCCCCTTCACACAGAAGCAGAAGCGGCTGACAGATTTACACCCACAGATTGAGGAGTTGCTCTACAGCAAGCAGGACACCGATGAGCACATGTAATTTTTTTTTCCTTTTCCCAACACATACAAAATCCCTTTCACAACAGATTTGCTAATTGCTGTGCTGCCATCAAATCAGAGGGTATCTGGCAGACAGAAACAAGCCGATCATCTTCTCAATGGCAAGGCTGGACAAGGTGAAGAACATCACTGGACTTGTGGAATGGTATGGTCAGAACAAGAAGCTGAGGGACCTGGTAAACCTTGTCGTCGTCGCTGGTCTTCTGAACGCATCGCAGTCCAAGGACCGGGAAGAGATAGAAGAGATCAACAAAATGCACAATTTGATCGACAAGTACCAGCTGAAAGGACAGATCCGCTGGATCAAGGCACAGACCGACCGTGTCCGCAATGGTGAGCTGTACCGTTGCATTGCCGATACAAAGGGTGCATTTGTTCAGGTAGGCAATAGCTTCCATGCTTTTTGGGGGATCATGAGCAATTCATTTCCTCCCTCCGAAAGTTGCAGAGAATGAAACTCAACTCTAACCTTATAATACGTCCATTATGGTTTCAGCCTGCACTTTATGAAGCATTTGGGCTGACAGTGATTGAGGCGATGAACTGCGGCTTGACAACCTTTGCGACAAATCAGGGAGGACCGGCAGAGATCATTGTGGATGGTGTCTCGGGTTTCCACATAAACCCCATGAATGGTAGGGAGGCAAGCAATAAGATTGCAGATTTCTTCCAGAAGTGCAAAGAAGATCCAAGCCACTGGAACAAGGTGTCCACTGCTGGGCTTCAGCGCATCTACGAATGGTAGGTGTCATGCCATAACATTACTAACCAAATATCTCTTGGGCGCATCTGATGAAAAAGGAAACTCAATATGTGTTGTACATGATGTCAGCTACACATGGAAGATTTATGCAACTAAAGTCCTGAACATGGGCACAACGTATGGCTTCTGGAAGACTCTGAACAAGGAAGAGAGGATTGCCAAACAGAGATACCTGCAGATGTTTTACAATCTTCAGTTCAGGAATCTGGTGAGTTGAGAATTAATTTGGCTATCAAATGCATGGTGACAGCAGAGCGATGATCAAGTCTTATGTAGTAACAGTAGATATCTGATGTTATCATCCATGTAGGCAAAGACCGTACCAAGAGTATTCGAACATCCTCCACAAGCCCCAGCAGGTGCAGGGCCTAGTACAATGACAGTAGTAAGACCGAAAGAAAGGCAAGTGTGCCAACTCTTAAGAACTTTAATGAAGAGAGACCGGGGAAGCAACTGACTGACCCATTTGTTGTTTCACAAATCCAAATTTGGATGCTGCAGAAAGCCACAGACTAGGATTCAGAGGTGACTCCTCTCCCCAGCTTGCACGAAATTAACTTCAAAACTACAAGTACAATGACTAGTGTTACTTCATACTAATTGTTGGATGCTGGAACTTTATTTTCTCAGGATCATGACCAGCTTGATGGGGCAGAAGTCTTCAACTTCTGACTAGAACGTATTGAGCAATATGCAGATATGATACCCTGAATCCAAGATCCTCGTGGCTGCACATATTCCATTGATCCAGACCAGAGTGTATTGTAATGTGTTGGTGTGTTTGCATGTGTGGATGTCATTGTGTTGATTGTAATTGTAGAGGTCGGTGATGTAAAGCGAACGGAAGTGTACATGGCTACAATTGATGATAATATATCACAAAGATTAATGAAGGAAGCTGAATCCAAGAATGTGCATACAGTTCCCTAAAGAGAACACATTTTGTGGGATTCGTTGAAAACTAGTAGTCATGACCATGCAAGGCAACGACCAGCAGCTGATGGAATGTTGGCACCCCAGATAGCAAACGAAACTATGAAAATAAAATGCAAGAAAGCCACAGTTGACAACATCATGTTCCAGATAGAAAATTCTGAAAATGCAAATGGCAACTGACAACAAGAACATGGTATGGTTCAGGATGAACATAATAGAGATTCGTAACAACATATGGATCCCCCCATACAACAAGCAGGGCCTAGAACCTTCATCAAACATATAGTTGAAGTGGCAACGTCTTTCACCGTGCATGGGGAATGTACTGAAATACAACACTGGATGAACTAAATGCGATGAGCTAGCATCCACCTGATGACGACACGACTAGCAATAGTACCAAGCAAATTATTACTGACCAATAGACAACCCCATCACCAAGCAACTCGAATTTCAGGCTGCTGGCTGCTTATATCTTGTTGAGGAGTGATGCGGTATCAAAGCAGCGCTACTGCACGCCCAGTTTGTAGAGACAGGCAATGCTCCATCTCAGCAGTAGAACATGACGTTCTTGACGCTGTCCTTGAGCGCGGGGAGGGGTCTGACGGCTCCGCCGGTGGCTGCCCGGGTGATGCGGGATGTAGAGGAGGTGGACGGCACTCCACCTCCACGAGCGCCACTCGCCAGCGATCCGCTGTCTGAGCTGTCCGACTCCATGTAGAACCGAGCGCGGAAAGCAGCCAGATGAGCATAGTACGCTGGTGGGACTGCAAGGCATGTGCAAAATTTTGGTTTATTGGTCACTGATTAAGTCTTTAACAAATCAATTCATAGCTTCAACAGATTGATCAGAAAACGGCTTACCAATAGATACAGAACGCGTGCACCTAGCATAACTGCACAAGCAATTCTAAAAGTTAGCACAATGTTCAAGGCACTACATCCTTCTAAACAGCTGGGACACAGTTGACATCTAGATAAGAGTGGCCAAGCTTACGTGTAGCAGAGGTTGTTGGTAAGGGTCTGCAATGCATCAGCTGTGAAGTTGTTTTCATCCCACAGGACATGGTAGTGAGCAGGACGGCTTGTGCCCTTGATGCCAGCGTGACTGCACAGGAAGAAATCAAACTCTGTAGGGTGGCAGATCTTGGAGTCTACAACAGTACCTGCAAATGTGCCACAGAATTGCTCTCTCGTTAGATTAGGCAAATCATGGTCCAAGAATACTAGCATGCTATCCAAACAAGGCTTTGATACATACAGCATTCTTAGTACAAAATAGTTGTCAAACAATTATTTACTCACCAGGAAGTATGTTTCCACTCCTGTCAACTGAATTCTGATCATTGTGGTTGTGTGCAAACAACCTTGTATGGTGTCGTTTCTGGACAACGATAAAAGTCACTTGTGGCTGGTAATTTGCTTCCAGCGATGCGCACGCCTACATCAGATACAAAACATCAACTACTAAATCACAACAGCCATTCAGCCAGACTCTCGTCTCCCAAAAAAAAAAAAAGTGAAAAAAGGCACCTTTCGTATTGCATCCAGCTCATGCAGTAGAACTTGATAAAACTGCCCTTCACTCACGCCATCCCTGCCAAAGGTAAACCACATTACTTTGCCAGGAATTCCAGTAGCTAGGTAGGTACAGCATGTGTTTGCTTCAAAGCATGGCACAAGGTTTCTGTAAGAGCGCAGACCTGTAGAATAGTATCCGCTGAGGCTTTTGACCAGTTGATTTTTTGAAGGATATAAGGAGCTCCCTGCAAATGTGGGCCTCACCATATATTACTTGCTCTTTAGGTAAAAATAAGACAGACAATAGGAAGGAGATGGGGGCCTTGGTATAATACATACCTGATCATGCCACCACAGATGGTTCCTCTCTGAGGATCATGTGTCACCTTATAGAGATCCTCTATTAGCTCCTGCCTGTGAGATTGAGCAGAAACTAAACCAGCATACTTAGTAACCTCAGGCCAATCTTGGGAGGCCACAACCTGCAGGGTTACAAAACAATTGCAGGTTAATATTCGAATGATCAGTCACAAACATGTGTTTGATAGCTCAACTTACAGCAGCAATGGAAGGGCTGCTATCTTCACCAGGATGAGGATGGGTTACATCAGCACCAAATATGATGGTAGGCCTATCAGTCACTAAAGGTATGCGCCTTGACACAGCATCAACGAGTACAGTGTTCCTTCCTCCAACCTTTAGAAAACAAAATTGTGTTGGGTTAAAAACTGGAAAAAAAAATGCAGCAAAAACAAAAGCAGAGTAGTTAGAAAACCAACTTTGACATTTATCTTCAGAGCAAGATTTGCCAGTATTTGTTTGTTCATCTTAAAAACTTGTTTTGCGAGGCAGCACTGTGAAACTATCCCAAGGTCTATTTCGCAGACACGCTTCAAATCACCTGATACCAACAACCATATGCACAGTAACACAGGAATAGATGTAAAAGTGATGCACAGAGTTTTAAGTTTATATACCATAAAGAGAACCATTGTTGTCAGGAAGTATTCCTATAAGCAAATCAAGTTCCTTGCGCTGTGGTCCGAGCATGTTCATTGCATCATGTAACCTGGCTTTCAGAGCTCGCTGCACTTGATCAGGATGCGCATACATAGGCGGAAGAATAGGCTCCAAAGCAAAGTCCTACAACCACCTTATATTAATACTTCCATAAACCAGTAGATGAAGTGGATACGAGCCATTTCAGAATGTATTTGAGGGATACTTGCCATTCCTGAGGCCTGGCACATGCGAGCAAGTTCACGACAGAATCCACTAGCAACACTCTCTTGCACATTTCGAGCAAAATTGACACAGATCCAGCTCCTAACTCTTCCACCATTTACCATTTTCTAGGTAATGAAAAACGAAAATTAGTAAAACGTGAGACAAAGTAAATATATTTTATTAGGAAAACCCTCAGTTTTGTTGAGCTAATACAGTGGCTTGAATGGTTGAACTATATTTAACACAGCAGAAAATTCAATAGATATATCAATACTAGTAGCTGAAAATTAACTAGCCACTATTTTTATTTTTTTTAATGAACCAGAATAAGCCACCATTTTTGCCATTAGAGAAGTGCAATCATCTGAACATGAATTCTCAACAAAACTGTAATCATATGATTTACTGCATTGTGAAGCTAAATGTCAAAGAGGCAGGTGGACATCATCTAAAAATTGCTCAGGTCTCAGAACACAAGAGCTGATGCATACCAGTTCCTCATAAAAACATAACCAGTATAACTCTTTAGTTCTAAACTATTTAGAAACAATTATTCAGAAAAAATTCTAAAAATTTAGTACCTTGTTCATCATATTCCACTGGCCAACTCTTGGCAAGCAGTCCTTCTCTCTGCCAGTCTCGTTATATTTGAGCTGCATCAACAGAAATAAAAATATCAGAATGGAAATGTTACAACGAATTATGAGGTGCGTTAATCATCCACTTTGTTATGACAACAACAAACAGGAGTTGCTTGCACATAAGAATGAACAGAAAATTAAAAGGTGCTTCAAGAAAAAACATTTCTTCAATATTAGTGGGTTTCAACCTACCCGAGGAGCAGGTAAAATCCGTGCCTCAACTGAAGCCAAACGCTCACTGATCTTAATGCCAAACTCTTTAGCATAAGGATCCTCATGGTAAGAGTTATGATTCATCATCTGTTGGCATACAAAATAGGTTGTATTTTGCATAAGCATGTGAAGTCATAAGCAGAAAGAGAACCCCAAAATAACTGAAACGCCGGTAGGGGTTAGGCACTACCTGAATTATGTCACGCTCCCGATCATGTGGCCGCTGACATGTCTCCTCTAAAAGGGCTCTTATCTGACTCTGATTTAATCTCTTGGAATACCTCTGACCCTCCACTATTTTGCATACCTGAGTGAATTCAGTTTTTTTTTTAAAGAATGCATTAGAAACACATTTTTCTACCGAAGGAGTCAAAACCATAGTGTATAGTTTTGGTACAAAAGAGCAAAAGGGGCAACTTCGGCCACTAAACTTACTTCCATTGGAAGATAATTTGGACGCTGCTGATTGCCAACCTGCAGGCAGGGGAGATAGGTATGCTGTATGGCAAAGCCATATGTCTCTTGAAAATATTGTATGACAGACTTCACTGTGCCCCCTTGATCAACAGGGAAACTGCAACAGCAACACATTTAAAGGGGGGGGGGAATGTAAACACGTCAGAGCATGAAGAAACAAGGGATGACAATACGTTAGCTCCCGAGTCGCCTGAGATGTTAAACCAGCTATTCGATACTTCCGCCGTATGTTACCACGGTGGGTAACTTCCACCTTCACTCCCCTTAAGGCCTTCTTGATCTAAAATTGTGGAAGGACACGTAAAATTTATTCTCAAATTAAGTGAAGATAAAAAAAACAAATATTGGCAGCTCAGATATATAAGACAAAAATAAAACCACACAGATAAATATTTAGTCAACTCGTAAAATGTAAGCTAAGCGTACCTTGACACGTTCAGCATCAGAGAGGGGCCTCGAGTGGATATCAGTATTTAAAAGCTGTGCAACAAAATCTATCACAGGTAATGGCTCAAAGAAAGCAGTAGCCGACATATCTGAAAAGGCAGAAAAAGTGGGAAATGAATTGAGTGAGAAGCATTCAAGAATCTGCTAATTTAGCAACATGAAAACCGGCACTGCATTAAGAAAGTTTAACATAACAGAACCATGTCTTGTGAATCTGAAAGAAAGATCAACTTGAAAACATGACATGACAGTTGACACCATATGTGCATGGCTTGTTCTATGATTTGCGCAAATTTATACGAGAACCTTAAGTTATGACTGCTAGTTTATGCATTTCCAAATCATTATTTGAGAGAATATGAGTAGTGATCATGCTTATTGGTTACAATTTAGCAACTATCATTTCCTTCACAATAATAAATTAGTCTCAAGAAGAATATATTTTATGACCAGAACTGCAAACGTTGGAGATGTTATGCTAATCGGAAGCTTATCTATCTTTTGGGTGGACTTTGGTTTGGGTGTTAGATACATGCATCCATGAGAGAGAGAAAGGTTTACCAATATTCAATGACAAGCCCATCTGAGTAGGACGAATGCTCTGGTAAAACCCGCGCCAGCTTTCTACTCCCTCGCCAAGGGATCGCCTTCTCCCCAGGTCAGGAGAGAAAAAAGAACGACCAAATGGTGCATATCTGTGAAACAAGGGAGTGGAAAGCATCACTATACGATTCTCGCACATTTATCCTATTACCTGAAACCTAGAGTTTAATTTAATCACCTTGCTGTTGGCAGCTCCCGCAGGACAATATCGAGAACTTGCAAAGCCTCTTGAGGAGCCTCTGCCTGCCTTCCAGCAATAAATTGCTCAAGACGGCGGAGATCAGCTCTTGCAGCAAATTTAATCACGACCTTGTAAGTTTTCTCACGCCTAGAACATGAGAGAGATGATAAGAAATGTCAAACAAATATGCTCTTGCCTAGGTCGAGAAAATATGGCAACAAAAATGGGTCAATGATACCTCTCGACACCAGAACCATCATCTTCCTCAAGTAGAGTTACGTGGAATTCTTTTGAAATGAATGGCAATGGGCCAGCTGTGTATAGGCTCTTTCTTCCATCATAGGCTGGAAGCCGCCCTCCCAAGTATGACATCTTGTGCAGCTTCACCAACTCTTCCATCACTGAACGGCTCCGAATCCGTGATGTAACGTCTGGGGTGATTGAAACCTGGTCGCATATACCGTGATGATTAGAAAAAAAAAATATTAGCTTATGCTATCAAAATTCAAGAGAATACTAAAAGGGATAGACCAACGCACATCATACTGATGAAGATCCTTGTCAGGCAGTTCAGCAAAGAAGTGATTTGCCTTCACCAAACACTTGGTGCCAATACTTCCATTTCCTGGGCGGTGAGGAAACTTATATGAATTGTGCGACACTGGAAATGCTTGCACAATCTCTTGGCCAATACTGGATTCGTCCCGTACAGAAAAATCTTTCAGCTGATCCATCACTTCTACAGTAGAAGAACGTGGTGACAGATCTGGAGAGCCTGCTTCTGGTGAGATGTTGTCTGGTTCATGTGAAGTTTCCATTGCTTGGCGCAGCTCGGGAGCTATGGCGGATGGACCTGACCCGTGTCCACCTCTACCACTACCATAGTTTTGTGGTGGTTGCACTTCTCTGTAAGCCTGACCATGACCCAAATGCCCTGCAGCAGGCCGCCACTGCTGTGACATTGCTCCGCGAGGTTGAGACACAGAACCTTGTCCATGCTGGTAGTAGCCAGCCCCTCGACCACCTTGTGGAACCTGTTGATGGTAGGAACCACCACGGCCACGAAAGCCTCTTCCAGGACCTCTCCCACCACCGCCAGGCTCCGCAGCATGTGAGCCCTCTCCAAACCCAGGCAGTCTTGGTCTCCACGATCCCATGCCGGGGACAGTGAAACAATGAGGTCGAGAAACTTGATGAACTGCCAGGAGAGTAAAGGTAATTCTTAGAATTTGATCATAACTGAAAGTTACGCAAACAAGTGTAGCTTAAGAATTTCCAGGAAGCTAGCATGAATTGCAGAAATTTGGTTACGCTATGGAGGTTCATATAAAACTTCTTTTTTACTAGAACAGAAGAGATACCCTTACTGCGACTTTTCCATATATTTGCAAGGGTTCACATAAGTATCTTAACAGAGTCACTACCTGTAAGATCTAGCTTTAGATTAGATAACATAAGAGAACATAAAATTCAATAAACCTAGACAAGACGGAATTTTGTCTTTTGAGGACTTATAGAGGTGGTTACAATATATGAGTAATTAATAGGAGACTTAGGCATGCGAAGACTGGGAAGAACACAACACTGGGAAGACATGGAAACACCCTTCTGTTCTAGGAGTTGGAGATAGATCCAAAACAAACAAGACACGCTGATCAAGAACCACAGTTTTTAACTTTTTATAGTCCAAAGTCCAAAATGCATGCTAAATTAACCAGACGAAAAAAGGTAAATTAAACTACTTAACAACACAGAAGCTCTGTCATAATCATATCTTTCTTGTAGGAACAAAACCACAAATTGGTGCCAAGAAGGTATGGAGGAGAGAGAAACGAATCAAGAGAGGCTGGAATACCAGGAACAGAGAAATGCACCCCTACCCCTCAAAAGAAAGAATGTTGTAAGCTAAAGGTCGCGCCTTTTGCCCCCAAAGAAAACTCACAGATCGAAATTAAATGGAAAGATTTGCAAGACACAAGAAAAGATAAAGGTAATGAAGATGTACCGAAGCCTAATCCATACACGCATCCATGGAAGTTGAAAGCACAAACACGGTAAGACATTAGAGAAGAAGGTAGGGAAACAAGATGACAACGGAAGCACGCGCGCGTGCATTGTTGTATAGACAAGGCCTGCTGTTGTGTATCAACACCAAAACACATGGGGAACAAAATCGAGATTTAAATCCCAAGAACACAAGATTGATTCTCCAGGGAGAAAAAGGAACAGATGGGGGCATCAGGGAGAGGAAGAAATCGGAGCACGAACCCCGCAGGTGATCACCTTGAGCAGATGGAGAAGAAGGTTGCAACAAGAGGAAGCAGAGCTCTTCCTCCCTCCCTTGTTCTTTTCCTCCCTCCCTGTTCTCTATCAGTGGATCGGAGCAGAGGGAGTAGTAGTGTCTGTGGTCTGATATGGAGAGATGAGCAGCGGTAGTATCAATAGGGAGGACAGTAGCAGCAGCGAGTGCACACTAGTTTCTTGCACACTGTGGGCCTCGGCAATCTCCTCTGTTCCCCTGGTGGTCTATGTGTTGCTTTCTTGGTTGGTTGGTTGGCTGGCCTTGGAGGTGTATTATGTTGGTTTGTGGAACATGTAGGATATTTATTTACACAGAGAACATGTAGGAAATTTGTACAGTGTCTTGTTTTTACAAAAGGCAATCAATAGTGCACAAATGCATGCTGATTTTATGTATGCAAAAATCTCTACCAACATCACAGAAATATCAGTCTTCTCAGTTTCATTCTTGGCGTGGTTGCACTATTGTCTAGTTCTCATAACCCCTTCCATTTTTTGTTGAAAAATTTCAGTGCAAATTTGATTCAAAAGTTTTATTCCTTGCAGTGTTTAGTTCCAAAAAATATTTTTTAATTTTTATTCATCCCCTCACGGAACATGCTTCCCTAAAAAAAGTATTTTTTCCTCTTAAAAACTAAACACCGTAATTTGGCAACTAAAAATGTACTATCAGTTAAGCGCTCCCATGGACTGTACTAAACACCACCAACTTTGGCAACTAAACACCAATTTACTACCGTTAAGCCCTCCCATGGACAGTACTGTGACTGTGCGCCAACCAAAGCAAGTCTGACTGGACCGGACCGGTTCATGACCAAGGAAGGAGTCGGGGACCGGAGACCAAGCTGCCTCCAATTATTAGACCATCTCCCCATCCCTAGTGGTGGACTGGTGGACCGGCTCAACGCAACAGTGGTTCAGTACTGTTCCTCACTGGCAGTGGGCCCCTTCAAGTACCACTACAGGACAGGACTACACCAGTCAGCTCTGTGCCTCTGTAATCTGCCCTGCTGCTATTGATATGCATGCAACTTTGAACGTTCTAGCTGAGATTCTAGACAGAAATGAATATCATTTTTTAGCGAATAACAGGCGTGCATATTGTTTCTTACCTCTCGGGCGTGCATATTGTTTCTTACCTCTCGGAAGCAGCTTCTATTAACAGATTGCCAATGCAGCAGAGGTCGATAGGCTTTAGGTGGTGTTTGGGTAGCTTTGGGTTAGGGATAAGGAAATCCCATCGGGTTATTAGGTGTGGGTTGAGGTTAGGGAAACAAGTTTTATATACCATTCCCTTGTTCGGATGGCACCTGGTTGAGGATATAAAATAATATGGGACCCACATCGATCTTTATATATTTTCTCTAGTATACTTTTGTTGCTTCTAGAGACCAGACCTCCACTGCCGAATAAAAAATCCAGCAAGCCGCAGCTAGCTTCTGCTCCTATCGTCTTCCTTCCTCCGTCTCTTGCTTCCTCGGCCTCTATCGAAGCTTATCTCCCTCCGATGGGCTGCCGGGGAAGACGACACGCGAGGCACTAGTGGCTTCTCTCGTGGTCCACTGGACGGGGCCCATGCTCCGCCGTTGACGCGGCTGGACATCCCGACCTCACCGTCGTCCGTTCACGGGCGTCCAGAAGCGAGCGTTGGTTCTCTGTTGAGTCTTGCCGTCGTTGCTGAGCTCTATCGAGGTCGTCGCCGGCTTGCCGCTTCTCCATTTCCAGCCGTAACCCACCCCTCTCGGTGGGATGAAATCGCTGGGAAATGAGGTGCCCATTTCCCTAACCCAATCCATCCCCATTTCCCTAACCACGTACCCAAACATAGGAAATGTTATCCAGCCCTCCCCACGAGTCCACGACACGGCAGGAGCCCCCGGAGATGCAGCAGCTCACCGCAGGCCGAATCCATCTCCTTCAATTCTTTCTTTCATTCGTCACTTGCAATCCCCAATCAATGCTATATCATTTCCTTTATTTTATCAGAGCATGCAACAAAGGCACTGGATCAGAACTTGAGGATCATCAGTCTTGAGCCATGCCTCACACCGTACGTACATGCAATGCCGTCAAAATCACTGGGGCGAGGCAGATGCAGGACATGTTTATCCCATATATTTACTATTCATCCCATTTCATCCATCACATCCTTTCCTCACTATTCATTGCTACACTATTCATTGCTATAGTGTATATCTATAGCAGTAAGGCCATGTTCAGATTCCCAACTATTCACTATTCATTTCAACTTTTTACTATTCCTCCCTCACAAAGCACATCTCCCAACAAATGCTACAGTATTTTTCTTATGCTACAGTGTTTTTCCTACAATCTAAACACACCATAAATCTCCACTATTTAAACACCCCTCGAAGAGTCTGCCTCTCATCAGCCAGCCATTCAGCCATGTGGCCGTGACAGACACAGTACTGGGTACACAGTGAACACACAGGCGCCGCACACCTCCCACCAATTCCATGCCGCCTTCGCTCTTCCGTTGCGTGCATGGGCAACGTGTTTAGTTCAAAAAAATATTTTTTACTTCCTATTCATTCCCCTCACAAAAACATGCATCTCCAAAAATTCTTTTTTCACCTTTCCCATTCAGCTCCCTCATATAACACACATCTAAAAAAATACTTTTTCCACCCCTCAATAACACCCCCCGATCCTATTGCATCACAACAGATTGCATGGCATGCCTCGGCTGACTGAACAGCTAGTAGCTCTGACTGCAGCAAAAGAAGCAAGAAAATACATTAGGCCAAGCCCAACGCAGCTACCAAGAATGTATACCTGAGCCAAAAGTTATTAGCCACGTATTTGGGAGCAACTAATCTCACAACGCAAGCATATAGTCCATGGGTGGAATGTCGCTTTCACTTTTACCTTTTTCAGAAGCGGTACACCGTCCCATTTACCCCAACGCAGCTCGACCAGTAGCTTTTAGGCCGTGTTTAGCTGTGGTGGGAAAAAATACTTTTTTTGATACGTGTTACGTGAGGAGATAAATAGGAAAGGAAAAAAAGAAATTTTTAAGGATACGTGTTCTGTGAGTGGATGAATAGAGATGAATAGGATGCGTGTCTTGTCAGCCAGGCGCTCGGTACTTCTGCAAGTAAGGGTGCGTTTAGATTCAAAAAGATTCCCCAAAACCACTATTCATCTAACTTTTCCCTATTCATCCTACCTCTTTCACTCACAGAACACTATTCCTCTACAGTGTTTTTTTAGTGAACAGTGTATTTTCGGAGAATCTTTCCCAATCTAAACACACCCTAACTCTGACAACCTGCAGAGCATCCATTTAGGCCCCGTTTAGTTTCCCAAATATATAAAAAAAAAACACTATTCATCCAACTTTTCACTATTCATCACATCCCTCCCACTCACAGAACACTATTCATCTACAGTGTATTTTTGGTGAACAGTGTATTTTCAGGGAATCTTTCCCCAATCTAAACACACCCTTAGTGGGACATGGACATCATATGCATATGTGGACAATGGGGCTACTGAACACCGTGGAGCGTGTGACATGGACATCATATGCATATGTGGACGATGGGGCTACTCGTGTGACATGGACATCATATGCATATGTGGACGATGGGGCTACTGGACACCGTGGAGCGTTGGGCTTGCCCTTAGGACATAATCAGATTCTCCAACTTTTCACTATTTATTTCAACTTTTTATTCATTTCACTTTTCATTATTTCTCCCTCACAAAATACATTTCCTAGTAAATGGTACAATGTTTTTCATGCTACAGTGTTTTTCCTGCTATCTAAACACACCATTACAAAGTGTTTTTACCCGTCAGATAGTTAACATCGACTCTTACAGATCCGTGACTGAATTTGATCGAACTAACCAAAATCACGCCGAGAGGCCGCCTGAAAGCTCGTAAGTAATCGGAGTGCAAACGACAAGCTAACTGCAAAGTCTGAGATATGAATTAAAAGATAGAAGCTCAGTTAATGCCTGACATATGATATTTTCACCTCTCGGACCACCACTGTACTTGGGTATTCGGCATTCAAAGCCATGATTCTCCAGGCATGAGCTTCTAAAAATGTAAGAGATCCAGAATTACTGTCTCTTTTCTTCTTCTATCATTTTGAATTAAGGTTACCTTATGGCAATTTTTTGCAGCAACAAGATGCAATCAACTCAACTCAAGATTCTTTAATATTCATAATGTTCTCTAAAAAACGATTGGCATTGGAACACAGCAAGCCCTATACAATTTTGTTTATGGGATCATTTTCGTTATGTTATCTCCTATGGCCATGCCAGTCAAAACAATTATATTTAGGGGGTGTTGGGCTCCAACTGGACGTTTAGAGACCAATTAAAAGTAAACAACCATACCAATGTAGCGAAAAGGAGTTTACCTCTGACCAGCCTTTTCTGCAGCTTTTGAACAAATGTCTGCAAAGCCATGAAGTCAGAATCAGACCACTAGAGTCTATCATTTGTGTAGCACGTGACAAGAGGCAGATGGATTCACGGACCACTTGTGCAAGCATATCTCATTACCTGGCCCACATATCGTATCACAAATAAACGAAATCCGATTATTAATCCAGACCAGGTGATGTAGCCTGTGTCCCACTAGGGGTGTGTTTAGATTGTAGGAAAAAACACTGTAGCATAAGAAAAACACTGTAGCATTCGCTTGGAAACGTGTTTTGTGAGGGAGGAATAGTGAAAAGTTGAAATGAATAGTGAAAAGTTGGAATGAATAGTGAATAGTTGGAAATCTGAACATGGCCTAGGTAACAATAACATAGAAAAGGGAAGAAGAAACAACAAAAAAAGTGGGATAGGGCGACGAAAAAATCTAGCCATGATTGGACCTGCTGTCAAAGATCCTGGTCATCATCTCGACATCAAAACCTGTTTTGATGCATCATATGTGCAGCCATAATAAAGAGGGGATCAAACTTGATTGCTTTAACACCAAAACCCGTCAGTTGGAGCAGCTTTTGTTTCCATTTTAATAACTCCTGTAGTGATTCAGTCTTGATATCGTTGTCTTCCTGAATTTAAATCCGAATAACAGCCAAGCATTTTCTAGATTGAATGTTGATGAATCGATCTTCATGTTTCTGAAATATCATTTGTAGCTCATGCACTATCTAAAGCCATCGACAGGATAAACTACGATTGCAAAAGGAAGGATGAAGGGAAGAAAAAGGCACCAACAATTTGTAATGACCAAAGTGCTAACTGAGCTGGCAGTCTGGCACATGCTATTCGTGTAATTTGAACTCCTATGACCTTCATTAACATTCTATCAAGAGAAGAAAGGGAGAAAGAAGCGATACTGATATGGGCTTGTGGGGATGGGCCAGTAGGCCACTGGAGGCTTTAGGATGATGGGCCTGCTTGAGCCGCACTTGCTGCATTTGCATTTCCCAGGCGAAACCATTTCTCTCCTGCACTGCAAGGAAAGCTGTTAGCTTAGCAAATGTCTTATGTGTTCTCCATCTAGTTATTTGTGATGGGCACGGACAATCTTTCTCACCAGCCTGTGTTTATAATTGACCAAAACATGACTTTTTTTTGTGTCCTTGGCTGACCACTCCTGTGGACTCGCGCAATCATGCACCTCGAGTCCTCGACTTGACATTTCCAGTTGGAGAGACTAACACAATGACATGAGCTGCCTGCAAGGAAACCCATTTGATTCATCAAAATGCAAAATTTAGATTCTTTGCTTTTCCCTCCTTGTATTGGTCAGCTTATTTACACAGATAGAAACCAGGCAGTACGTGCACACACTGTACTAGGATAGGTGTTTTTTTCCCTTGTAGTTATTATTGCTTTCTTATAGTAAAAATTTGGTGAATCTTTTGCCGTCCTTTGAAAAACAAAAGGTAACACAGCACATCCAGCAGAGCTAGTCCTGTATGTGAACCCGTGCCTGAAGACAATAACAATAATAATTCCATATGTAGCCGGTGGAACTAAGCAAGCAATCCAGTCAATATATAGCAAAGCTAATCAGGAAAAAAAAATTAAAGAGGCAGCAGGGGCAAGCCCCTACTGTTTATATATATTAAAAAGAGAACAAGGTTCAATATATAGCAAAGCTAATCAGGAAATTGAAGGGAGCAGGAAGTCTACATGACTAGTCCACCTCATAATCGCATATATAAACATATGCATTGTACTTGGATAGCTCCGGATCCTAGGGTCTACCACAGGTCAAAGCCAAGCCAACCAAAACCCCAAATCCGACACGTTTTCTGTTACTGCGAAGCACCATTATATTGTTTTGTTTGTTTATCTTTCTTTCTCCACCACACAAGTGCAGCAAGTGCATGTAATGCTTGTGCACCTCACACGCACCAAGTGAGGAGAGACGACCTTTCTGTTGCTAGCTAGCCTAGCCTACAACGTGCTCTTACCAAACTTCCATCCACATATATAAGTACAGTTATGTATATTATTAGGCAGCGGGATTATATTTAAAAAAAAAAACGCAAAAGATGCCAAGGATGAACAAGAAATGTTCCTATTCATATGCTGTTACAGGACCTTTGCTTACAGCATGCATAGCAATATAGCATATGCTTGCTGGTAATGTCACATCATGTAAAAGCAGCTAGGTAGCGGTCTTTGGTTTCATTTTCAGATAGATGCGCAATTGTGGCTTGTGGGAAAGCAGCACACATGAGTACGGGTGGTGCCGTCCAAAGCAAAATTTACCAAAAGGAAGCTAGCTAGCAGTGCAGTAAGACTCAGAAACACTAAAACAGCACCACATGTAAAGACCAAAACCATCAGAGCTAGCGGTAAAACCAGAGCAGACCATACGCATATATATTACTGGGTTCTTCAGTTACCTGTATTGCCGGCCTGAATGAAATGAAAAGGTGCCGAGAGAGGCATTGGTAGCCAGGAATTGCATGCCATGTCAGCGCGTGGGGCCCACCACCACGTCGGACGGGAGCAGGCAGGGTGAATCCCGAGCTTTCCAGGTGTCACCACTCAGCGGGCTCCGAGGCAGCGCTCGCATGTGATAAGCTTATCTAGCCGATTGCCGGCTGGCTGGCCCTTCTCCCCTCCACGTCTCTCTCTTTCTTCCCTGCCTAGTCTGACCTGATGGCGCCAACGATCCTCCATCCATCCAGAGCATCCTACACACACACACACACATGTGAGCAGCCCTGGCATGTCAAAACTGCATATGCCTGTCATGCATGACAATACACAGTTAACAGTACAAGTACTGTAGTGCTGCCTCTTGCTTGCATTGACTGACAGCTATTTGATTGCAAATGCATGTAGCATATGCCATCAAGCACACAACACAACTAGGAGGAGCCGAGGAGGAGAGCACAAGTCAGTCAGGCAGGCGAGTGGCGATAAGAGGTGAGTGGCCGAACGAAGAAGAAGCTGTTTGACTGTATGCAGCAGGCAGGCCACTGGCTGGTGTAGTGCGGCCAGCACCAAGCGTGCGTCTGCAACGTCCTGCCTTTTTTTTTCCTTCCCCTCTTCCTCCTTGCAGATGGGACGAACTGAATGAATTCGTCTTGCAGGGGGATCGGAGGACCTGTCAGTCTCGCCTTGTACAAGGTAACAGCAGACATCGTCATATGGCCATCATCCTCGTGCGCGCGGCGTCGCCGGGCCTCTCCGACGCCGCCGCCGGCGCCGGTGGCCACCATGGGCATGGGAGCCTCCAGCTCTGCTCCTCCCTGCAGCAGCAGCAGCAGGTCAGCTACAAGAGGAGGCCGGCGCGCCGCTGGATGCTGTGCTCGCTGAGGTACGCGTGCCTCGGCCTCGACCGGGCGGAGGTTGGCCGGACCTCCGCCGTGTACTCCAGCCTGGCCGTCAATCCGGCGGGTGAGGCCGTCGTCTCGTCTGAGCAGAAGGTGTACGACGTCGTGCTCAAGCAGGCCGCATTGCTCAAGCGCCAGCTGCGCACGCAGACGCCGCCGCTCGTGGGCGTCAGGCGCCAGGACCTCGACATGCCGCGCAACGGCCTCAGGGAGGCCTACAATCGCTGCGGAGAGATCTGCGAGGAGTACGCCAAGACGTTCTACCTCGGTAATATATACTCCACCACGTAGCTAGCTAGCAATATCAACAATTCCCCTTTCATCACACATGATTCTGTTCATGGTGTCAGCCATTTGATTCTTGAAACATATATATGGCATTCAGGTACTATGTTGATGACAGAGGAGCGGCGCCGCGCCATATGGGCCATTTACGGTATATATATATTATATCTCCACTGTTCCATTGCCTCTCCCTAAGCTAGTATCAGTATCACTCGGTAAATTTCAGCGCTGTCACTGCAACTGGGGGGTGCTAGCTAGTTTATTTCTCCCTAATCAGTATCATCTAGTAAATATGCCTAAAAATACTGCATGCACCATGTGCTGTTGTTGTAAAAGAAAAACAAAAGAGATGCTTTTAACATAAAAAAATCCCAAGCTCTCGGTGGGAATTATTATTGAAAAAGAAGCATTGTTGACTTCCACCAAGTGCATTCGTGGATCCATATACAGAGTGGGTCAATGACGAATAAAGATCGTCTAATGTACTACTTTTTATAGCAGTATCTGTGGAAGCACTAAAATAGGCTTTCGGTAGGCTAAAATGTTTCTAAATATAATGGCTTCAGGTATACTTTAAGACCATGTGGAAAGTTATGAGTCTTCACGCTTCAGACTACCTTGGGTCTTGGGGATATGAATCTGCCGATTTTAAATGACCTGCTTCAGGTATGGCTTGGGAAATCTGATGTGGTGTGTTTATGCAGTGTGGTGTAGGAGGACAGATGAGCTCGTAGATGGGCCAAACGCCAACTACATTACGCCAACAGCTTTGGACCGGTGGGAGAAGAGACTTGAAGATCTATTCGAGGGACGCCCTTACGATATGCTTGATGCTGCTCTTTCTGACACCATCTCAAGGTTCCCCATTGACATTCAGGTAGCAGCTGGTGCCACTGCTAGACTACAGTTCTTTCTATTCCTAATTATCATTAGACACCCTAGGCCTCGCAATTTTTGTTCAAGATGACTAGACCTACCAAGTTGAAAAGAACAAAAACCATACAGATTTTTTTCCGCCTTTAGTCTCTGATGTTATAGTTAAGTTCAATGAACCTTGCACATACTATAATCGTCTAGGTTTAAGTAAAACGAACAGGACAGTCATTGGGTCAAAGGTGTTCACCGAAAAGTGGAACTATCAGATGCTTTAGAATGAAGAACTGTGTCTAGAGCTAAGCGGTCACAAGAAAACTTGGAGCTAGAGGCACTCAATCATATTTAACTGTATGGACTTGGTAATGTGAATAAGTTGATCTACCTTTTCTTTCATAAATGCTATAATTTGGAGATACAATGATTTAGAAGGAAATGTTCAGAAGAGAAGTCCAAGTAATAAGACCTGAAAAGTGATTAAAGTGGTTTGACAGATGCAACTATGTTGTGCATACCAACATTCTAGCATCACTAACTCTTATGCATTGCAAATATGTGGCAGCCCTTCAGGGACATGATCGAGGGGATGCGGAGCGACCTTAGAAAGGCGAGATACCAGAACTTTGACGAGCTCTACATGTACTGCTACTATGTTGCCGGAACAGTGGGATTAATGAGTGTGCCTGTGATGGGCATCGCGCCTGAGTCTAAGGCAACAACGGAGAGTGTGTACAGTGCTGCACTGGCTCTGGGAATTGCAAACCAGCTCACAAATATACTGCGGGATGTAGGAGAGGAGTAAGTGACTATTTCCTAAAAAGGTTAGGTTCTTCCTAGGAAGGACCATCCATCGGCATGAGCAAATAAAAATAGCAAAGGCGCTCTAAACATTTACACTGTGGATTTCATGTTTTTTTTTTTTCATTTTCTAGTGCTAGAAGAGGAAGGGTATATCTACCACAAGATGAGCTGGCACAGGCAGGGCTGTCTGATGAGGACATCTTCAATGGTGTCGTGACAAACCGATGGAGAAATTTCATGAAACAGCAGATCAAGAGGGCCAGGATGTTTTTTGAGGAGGCAGAGAGAGGGGTGACTGAGCTCTCACAGGCTAGCAGATGGCCGGTAATTAACCAGTTGAAGGAGCCATTCTTGCATTGCTTCGTCTTCTTCTTCAGCATATTGACGAAAACGGTTTCCTTGTTCCATTGCAGGTATGGGCGTCCCTGCTATTGTACCGGCAAATCCTGGATGAGATCGAAGCAAATGACTATAACAACTTCACAAAGAGGGCCTATGTCAGTAAAGGGAAGAAATTGCTAGCGCTCCCTGTTGCATATGGGAAGTCACTACTGCTGCCGTGTTCGCTGAGGAATAGCCAGACCTAGGCGCAAAGTGAAGCGAAAAAGCAATACATTGTGCATGCTGATGAGGTTAGGCTAGATAGAAGAAATAGAGCGAGCAATGTATGTCGTGGTGGATCAGGTGTAACATATGAAAGTCTCATGTTGGGGGCAGGCAGGCAGGCACAGATAAAAGCAGTGCAACCAACCTAGAATCAACTTAACTAGATGGGTATATGGAAAGCTTGAATGGATGTATATCCGCCCGCCCCTTATTAGGAGCATACATACATACATTACTGTATATGCCTCTCTCAATGCAAGGAAGGAACCAACGACATGTACGTGTACTGTTTTCTTCTTTCTTGTCCCAACCAGAGTTGGGGGAAACAAAAGTAAATGGAAATGGATCATATAGGAAGCTTACATTACACATATCGGTGGGCATTCTGGTGGTTACTTGGCATCTACTATCTACATACTAAATAGTTGCAATGAGAACAAGTTGTATCAGTGTAATTCAAGGAATATGTCGACAGTGGCTGGGAGGAGGGACAAACAGACCGACCTCGGCTCCATGGCGCCGGACCGCCGTAACTGCGACTGCCTCCCTGGAATTCGGTTTGGCCGGCAAGGCAACTCCCTCCCTCCGCCGCCGGCGCCGCCGCCACCGCCCGTGCAGGTGCCGAGGGCAAACTGCAGGGCAAGGAAGACATGGGCCTTGATGGGCTCTCTAGTCAAAATTGGGCTGTCCTGAAAATGGTTCGCAGGCCTCTCTCTCTCTCTCTCTCTCTCTGGCTGGCTGGCCTCTTCTTTTTTTGAGAACAATTAATTTCTTCTTTTTGGTGAAAGACGACTTGAGGCGAGGGGATGGATGGGCACGCACCAAGTTCGGATCTGCATGCATGCGGTTGCGGCTGGCTGAGTCCCCTTGTTTGGATCCTATTTTGTTTCAACAGAAAAGAAACAGATCGATCGATCGATTAGAGGCGAGGCGAGCTCGCATTGCAATCCCAACAACCTTGTGCTAGCACAGAGAGAGAGAGAGAGAGAGGGAGAGAGAGAGGAAGGAAGGAAGGGAGGAAGGAAGGCATGCAAGGCGCGGTTTGGGTGGCCATCGCGGCCGCCATCGGCAACCTTCTTCAGGGTTGGGACAACGCCACCATCGCCGGCGCCGTGCTGTACATCAAGCGCGAGTTCCACCTGGAGACCCAACCCGCGGTGGAGGGCCTCGTGGTGGCCACGTCGCTCATCGGCGCCACCATCATCACCACCTTCTCGGGCCCCGTCTCCGACCAGCTCGGCCGCCGCCCCATGCTCATCGCCTCCTCCCTCCTCTACTTCGCCGGGGGGCTCATCATGCTGTGGTCCCCCAACGTGCTGGTCCTCCTCCTCGCCCGCCTCGTCGACGGCTTCGGCGTTGGCCTCGCCGTCACCCTCGTCCCCGTCTACATCTCCGAGACGGCGCCGCCCGAGATCCGGGGGCTCCTCAACACGCTGCCCCAGTTCACCGGCTCCTTCGGCATGTTCTTCTCCTACTGCATGATCTTCTACATGACCCTCGCGCCGGCGCCCAGCTGGCGGTTCATGCTCGGCGTCCTCTCGCTGCCGTCGCTCGCCTACCTGGCCCTCACCGTGCTCTACCTGCCCGAGTCGCCGCGGTGGCTCGTCAGCAAGGGGCGCATGAAGGAGGCCAGGGAGATCCTCCGGATGCTGCGCAGCCGCGACGACGTCACCGGCGAGATGGCGCTGCTCGTGGAGGGCCTCGGCAGCGGCGGCGACACGGTGATCGAGGAGTACGTGCTGGGCCCGGCCGCCGGCGATCGGGAGGACGAGGAGCACGACACGCGGGACCAGGTGACGCTGTACGGGCCGGAGCAGGGCCTGTCGTGGGTGGCGCAGCAGGTGCAGGGCGCCAGGAGCAGCGTGCTGGGCAGCGCCGTCGAGCTGGCGTCGCGGCAGGGCAGCATGTACGAGCAGATGAAGGACCCCGTCGTCACGCTGCTCGAGAGCGTCCACGAGATCAAGATGCCCGACGCCGCCGCCGGCGGAAGCGCCAGGGGCAGCACGCTCTTCCCCAACCTCGGCAGCATGCTCAGCGTCGCCGAGCGCCCCGGAGACTGGGACGAGGAGAACGTGATGATGATGCCGCCCAACGTCGATCTCGACGAGGACGACGACGAGGAGGAGTACCTCTCCGACGACGAGGACGCCGCCGCCGCCGCCGGTGGAGGTGCTCTCAAGGCGCCGCTGCTGTCTCGACAGAGCACCGACGTGGAGGCCGGCAGCAAGCAGGAGGGCGGCAGCAGCTCCATGCAGAGGTACAGCAGCATGACGGCCGGGGAGACGGCGAGCACCATGGGCATCGGCGGCGGATGGCAGCTGGCGTGGAAGTGGACGGAGAAGGCCGGGCCCGACGGCGTCAGGCGCGGCGCCGTCAAGAGGATGTACCTGCACGAGGAAGGCGGCGGCGAGGGGGGTGGTCCTGCGTCAGGTGGCGGCGGGGAGTACGTGCACGCGTCCGCCCTCGTCAGCCGCTCCATGCTCTACACCAAGGGCGTCATGATCGGCCAGAGCCCCACCCCGGCCTTCGAGAACCCGCCCGAGACGGTGGCAAACAAGGCGGCGGCGGCGTCCGGCCCACGCTGGCGCGAGCTGCTCGAGCCCGGAGTGCGCCGCGCGCTCCTGTGCGGCGTCCTCATCCAGCTGCTGCAGCAGGTACCGGCCATCTTTTATATGTGTGTGTGTATACGGTATAACATATATGATGCATTGACGACGACACACAACGATGATGTGCACGCAGTTCTCGGGCATCAACGGCGTTCTGTACTACACGCCCCAGATCCTGGACCAGGCGGGCGTGAGCGTGCTGCTGGCGAGCCTGGGCCTGAGCGCCGACTCCACCTCCATCCTCATCAGCGGCCTCACCACGCTGCTGATGCTCCCCAGCATCGGCGTGGCGATGCGCCTCATGGACGTGTCGGGGCGGCGCAGCCTGCTGCTCTGGACCATCCCGGTGCTCATCGCCTCGCTGCTGGTGCTCATCGTCGCCAACGTCGTGCCCATGGCCACCACGCTGCACGCAGCGCTCTCCACCGGCAGCGTCATCGTCTACTTCTGCTGCTTCGTGATGGGGTTCGGCCCCATCCCGAACATCCTCTGCGCCGAGATCTTCCCCACGCGCGTCAGGGGGCTCTGCATCGCCATCTGCTCGCTCACCTTCTGGCTGGGCGACATCGCCGTCACCTACTCGCTGCCCGTGATGCTCAGCTCCGTCGGCCTCGCGGGGGTCTTCGGCTTCTACGCCGTCGTCTGCTGCATCGCGCTCGTCTTCGTCTACATGAAGGTGCCCGAGACCAAGGGCTTCCCGCTCGAGGTCATCATCGAGTTCTTCAACATCGGCGCAAAGGCCCTGCCCTCCTCCTCGCCGGCGGACGCCCACCACCACCAGTCGCCCCAGGCGCAGGCATGATGGACATCACTTCGATTCCTCTGGTCCATCATAACTAATCACCTGGTTATTCATTCCGTCCATGCAATAAGTGCCATTTTTGTATAAATCCTGAACTCCATCCGGTCCGGTCCGTAGGAATTTAATTATTAGTAGGAGGAAACGAGTTTCTCGCTCGATCCTCTTGTCCAATTTTGGAGCTCAGCCCTACTAGTCGATTATTATTTATTATTTCCAGAATGAAGAGGCGTTGGCTAAAACCCATGGATGTCGATGTTCGCATGCTTTATTTGTTAGCACGTTTACAGGCCATTCATTCAGTTCTTTCTTAAATATGCTTTGTAATTCTAACTGATATTGGATTGATTTTTTTCCTTATTAGTGCCATTTTTGTAATATGTTCTATTTTTGTGAGGTGTATCTCCGTGCCATTTTCTTTAGTGTTGCACAAGCTTATTATTAGCCTCTCCAGGAGATTATTGCAGAGATCAGCTGGTCGATGAAAATCCATTGTCATAGAGCTTGGCAAGCCGGTACACGATGCCCTGGCTCATATAGCCGAGCCAAACATGGAAGCAAGTCCTCTACCATGCATCAAGAATCTTAGATCAACTAATTAACTTGTCCATATATAGTAGTATGCATGTGTGCCAAATAAAGACGATGTTTCTTTCTAGGAAGAGAAGGGGAAAAGCACCGATGGACGTGTCCTAGCACTAGCCATCGGATGCAGAGGAGAGATGTGCATGCGTTATGAGTGAGTGGTTTTGCATTTCCAATCCAACTGCATGCAGGCAGAGGCAGGCAGGTGATATTCAATGGCTTAGCACTAGAGCACTGCTTCTGGTGAAATGGAAGACGGAAGGAAACGAAATGGAGGGCCTGCCTGCAGTGCCTGGGGGCATCTATCGATGCCGCTTTTCTTCCTTGCTTGCTCATGTGTTTGTTTTGTGTGGAATGCAATATAATGCAGAGTCAGTCACTTGTTTTGATGTGGGATGACAAGCAAGCAAGCGACAAACAAATGCTGCGGCGGGTGCTGCGAGAATAAGAGCGGAGCAATCAAAAGCTAGCAGATGAACAAAGCCTCCGATGGATGTGTACTTGCTTGTTACTTGATGCATGCATGCCTTGACTGAAGACACAAAGTAAAGTTGGTTCCTTTCATACCATATATGTAAACCATGGTCAATCATCGGAGGGAGGGAGCATCTATCTTGAGAATCCCATTTCCACCCCCCTTTTTTTGTTGAAAAGGAAAAAGAATCACATTTCCATCCCCCTTTTTTGTTGAAAAGGAAAAAGAATCACATTTCCATGGCACATGCATCTGCCTCAGAGTCCTGCTTGACTTGGATCTAAAAAAATTCTGCTTTGTATATATTGACTAGTCTTTTGGCACGTGCGACACGCACGTGCTATTAAAAGAAAATAAAAATAAAAATTAAATAATTTAGAAAAAATAAATTCAATTCAACCATGCAGAGCTAGAACTTTTTATTTTAATATAAAGTATATGAAAATAGGTCTCACCCATACTGCCTAAAATAATGTGCTAAAATGCAAAATGAAAGTAGCAACGCCTTTCTTCAACGGTTAGTAAAAGCTGGAAAACTACTAATATTTTGATTTTCACATAAGCCACAACAATGTACTTCATATATACAAGACAATAATTATACATATTTTTTCATCGGTATGTAAAAGAACATTTCTAATTTGACATATCAAAGAAATGCCAAAATAGAAAAAAAAGAATGATAGAAGGGAAGCCTTTCTTTAACCCATGGTAAGCATCTACTCCCTCCAACCCAACAGGCAAATTCATCTTTAACATTATCCCCTCGTCACCGTACACCATTACCAGGTTAAATATATTGCCGGTAGTTTCATCTCTATGCACCTGTACATAAAGTTGCATCAACTGTAACAGCTTAAACCCGGAGACAACAAAAGGAAAACATAGGCTTTTTCATAACAAATCAACTAAGAAATAGACATGAATTTTACAAGTATTGCTATAATTCCAATTTAACTAAAAGGTGCCAAGAAGTGTTAAACTCCAGAAGTATTGTACATGAACAAAGACAAGGTGCATTACATTCCATTGAAAGAAAATATAGTTAAAAAAGAAATAAGTTTACCGGTTAACAAAAAAATGCCACATACGTATATTGTTAAAAGAAAAAAACGCCACAGACTTTTATTGTTAGTAGAGTATAGTAGCAAGAATAGTAAGGCAATTGCAGGAAACAAAAAAGAAAATAAACATCCTAAACATCACTCTATAGCTTACCAGTTAACAAAAAAAATAACTGTAGCACAATTGCAGGTGACAATTAGGCGAGTAATTTGCTCCCTATAGCCCATACAACCACGGAAATAAACAAAAAAAATAAAAGAACCTAAGCATCACTCTATATACTTCTCTAAGAGAAAAAAAAATCAGAAAAATATCTTTACATAGCACTCTATGAAGACAACACATTTGCAATAGAGAAGAGACATAACCATCTTAGTATGAGGTTAACAACAACATTTGACTCGGGCATATAAAAATAGCATTACACATTACTCTATGGAGACAACACATTTGCAATAGAGAAGAGAAAGGACCATCTGAGTATGAGGTTAAGAACAACATTTGACTTGGATCTAACTCGATGTTTATATGCTCCAAAAAATGGAAATTTCATCTCCCCAAACAGGCAGAACAAACATCCTAGCGAACACCCTAAGCATTCTTAAATTATGTGTCTACGCTGCATTATATTTTCTAGCAGCAATTGCGTGAAATATAAATGTGATCTCATTTTTAAAAATGGGAGAAAGAAGTGGATAGGGTATCACAACAAACTCATATATTTCACAGCAGGTGCTAACTTGCAAAGCACTATCACAAGAATATGGAAGGCCTGGATCCACCAAATTTACCCATTTGCAGATATATCCTCTTTAAAATTTGCATAGTCATATTTTTTCCCTTGTTTGTCTCCGTGGTAGAAAATTAAAATAATTAACAATAGATAACAATTAGGAAAAGCGAAAAACAATAGCATTGTAATATATCATGGATGCTTCTAACAAGCACGTAAACAAAAGTGAAAAGTATCACATACAGTGATCTGCCAACCTACCTTCAGGACTATAAAATTTCTACCTTCTTGTAATGAAGTTTTCTTTAATGAAACCTTCCTGTAATGAAGTTGCTACACCTGAATCTATGCACTATCAATAGTCATTATCAAGTTCCAATAAGCAGCATTTTTACTGACATTCGTAAAGCGCCGAAGACCTGGATTTGACTGAAAATGGACACTGCTACAATCAGGGCTTGTAATAACGGGCATCCCGCCCGTTATTAAGTTTCCGTCATTGTAGGCTCGACCTTGCAGTAACGGATGTCGTGTCCGTTATTAGAAATAGGGACTGCAATGACGGGCGGATGACGTCACCACGCCCGTTATTACAAATAGACACTGCAATAATGGACGGATGACGTCATCATGACCGTTATTACAAATAGCAATAACGGGCGTGATGACGTCATCATGCCCGTTATTAGAAATAGCAAAAAAACGTCTCGAAAAAATAGCAAAAATTTTAATGGGTGTGATACCACGAATTTTACTTACCTAGTATCTAACAACCTACTAGCCAAGTAAATTTTTACATGCATCGATCATCCTATTCTTATATCATGCATACCAGTAGTAGTGACCAGTGAAGTCAAGGCAGGAAGGTGTGTGCATCCCGGGCAGGAGGAGCAGGGGGCGGCGGCAGCACCTGGTGGCCGCAGGTCCCGCACGCGACGAGCGGCGGCGGCTCCTGCGCGGCGGCGGAGGCGACGATGGCGGCGCGGCACGAGGGGCAGGTGGCGCGCGTCCGCAGCCAGGCGTCGACGCAGGCGACGTGGAAGGCGTGGGCGCAGCGCGGGAGCACGCGCAGCGCCTCACCGTCGGCGAATTCGGCCAGGCAGATGGCGCACTCCTCCCCGTGGGCGGCGGCGGCGGCGGCGAAGGCGACGGTGGGCAGCGCGTCGATGGCCTTCTTCTTGAGGCCTCTGACCCTGCTGCTGCTGCTGGGCGGCGGGGGATTCTGGTGCTGTTGTCGGCGGCGGCAGGCGCAGCGGGAGACGAGGGCGAGGCCGAGCACGCAGATGAGCGCGCACAGGAAGGACGCCAGGATCACAACCATGTCCGAGTCCACCGACATCTGCTGCTCCTCCTCCTCCGGTGGTGCTGCTGCCGCTGCCGGGGAAGAAGCGGCTGCGTGGAGGAGGGCGCGCATGGTGCTGCTCTCCCTGCTTGCTTGCTGCTACAGGAGAGGAGTCTCAGAGGAGAGGACTCAGAGGAGGATTGAGGTGGATAACTTGGACCTGCAAGATTGCTTTGTCGTTGGATGGAATGGAATGGATGGATGCCATGCCATGCCAGCATGTTTATACTCGTACAGAACCAAGATGTCTGCGTGCGTGGTGGGCCTAGGAGGAAGCAGGTCGTGCCATTTGAGCTACTACTCTCGTGTCGTGGCGCCACACGGCGGACACAGACCTTACCTATAATATACCGGCCACTAGTCGTATTTTTTTTCTTTGTTTTTTACATATAACAATCATTACGTACTATAAGGTTTAGTAGTCGGCTTGGCTTTCCCTTTCCGTGCTACTAGGTGGAAAGGGAATCTTGTTACGAGTACTAGTGGTAAATATACTGTATACTTTCACTGTACGACAAATTAAAGTTGCACGGCTAGGTTCGGCATTCACATCTCTGTACACAGTAGCATGTCCAATCGTGGATATAGGAGGATAAGGGTGACCACAATGTATTTGGCAAAGGAGTCTATAGCCGTAGGACCCACACGTAGTAGTCTATAGCTATAGAAAAGGCCACAATGGGTAGCCATTCAGCCGGGTCCCACCTAAGGTAAAAAAATTCCATCCCAATCCACTTCTCGTTGCCTTCGCGCAATCTGGAGTCTTCCGACTCCCACCCCTCAGCTGTTCCTCTCCTTCCGCCACCGCCGCCACCACATACCCTCGTCGTCGCCCGCCAGATCCGAGGTACCTGTAGCATTGATTTTCCCCTTGGCCTTCTCTTTTGTTGCCCCGCATCGTCCCCTCCTCATTCATGTGTGCTTCGTTGCAGTCCCCTTGGGGATGGCCTTGGATCTGTGCAGGTGATGCCGTGGTGAATGTTGCATACTTGCTCTGGTACTCGTCCCCGCCGCTCCCGCCTTGCAAGCACCGCCTCTCCCCTTCCGACTCGCCGTCGAGGCGTGCCGCGGCGACAGGTGCACCCTCGTCAGTTCGTCTCCGTGGACCGGTACGCATGCGCGAGATCCCTCCTCCTCTTGTGTGCTTGACTGCTTGTTGTAGAGTGCCTTTCTAATTTTCGTTATGCTCACTGTGCGTGTCGATTTCATGGTGTATTGCTCGTTGTCCTGTACTTCTAGGTCTTACACGAATTTGTGCTCTTGCGTGTGGATTTGCAATAGAAGACAATAGTTTATTTGCATAGTCAGGACAGTAGAACGAATGCTTTTGAAACAAGATTCAGAACTTAAGTAAACTAGTGGTGATAATCTCAGTTACAAATGTAATAAAACACAATTCTAAATTATTAGACAAACTAGCAACGTAATAGGCTGAGACTCTATTCTGGATGTGATTGTTGCCGCTGACCACCAAATTTTTGCCATATATGTTCTATCAAATCTTCCTTGAGACGACGATGGGTTTCCCTGTCACGAATTTCCATGTTTTTCTCTAAGACCTCTGCAAATCCATAGATTGGCCCTTGCTCAAGTCCTGTTAAATTCGGGGTACGCCCTTGTTCGTATGTGTTGTCAGCAGGGATCTCATAGATGCCTCTCTCGTCCTCTACTAACATGTTATGCAAAATAACACAGGCATACATAATATCAGCAAGCTGTTCCCGTTCCCACAACCGTGCAGGGTGTCGTATGATGGCCCAACGCTTTTGCAAAACACCGAAAACCCGTTCCACATCTTTTATTGCTCCTTCCTGATGACTTGAAAACAATTTATGCTTAGCACTTAGAGGCCTAGGGATTGTTTTGACAAATGCGGCCCATTCTGGATAGATACCGTCAGCTAGATAATAACCCATGTTGTATTGTCTCCCATTAACACTGAATTGAACATCAGGTGCTCTGCCTTGTAGCTGTTCAGTGAACAATGGTGACTGTTCCAAAACATTAATGTCATTGTTTGAACCAGCAACACCAAAAAAGGCATGCCAAATCCATATGTCATAAGATGCAACAGCCTCTAGCATTATAGTAGGTACCTTATAATCCCCCCGTGTAAATTGACCCTTCCATGCAACTGGACAATTTTCCCACACCCAATGCATGCAGTCAAGACAGCCTAACATCCCAGGGAATCCACGCCTATCTCCTACTTGAAGTAAACGTTGAATGTCTTCACTGGTAGGCTTGCGTAGATACTGTTGTCCAAATATGGCCCTCACACCACGAACAAAATGAATCAAACACTCTAGTGCTGTACTTTCGGCAACCCCAAATGCTTCATCCATTAGATCAGCTGGTGATGCATATGCCAACATTCGAAGAGCAGCAGTACACTTTTGCAATGGTGATAGACCCACCTTGCCAAATGCATCTCGCCGTAGACGAAAATATGGAGACCAAACACCTAGAGCTTCAACTATGCGCAAAAATAGATGTTTTCTCATACGATATCGCCTACGAAACTGAGTATCGGTGTACAAGGCATTGGCTGAAAAATATAGAACAAACAATCTGTTGTGATCTTCTTCATGGTCTCTATTGATGTACCTCCGTGTGTAGCCTCCACGACGAGTAGACCTATCAGCTGATTCTGCTTCTAATTCAGCTTCGATCTCAGCCTCAATCTCAGCCTCAATCTCTTCTTCAAGATGAGCTTCAGCAGATTCATCTGAATAGTATTGTGAGTCGGTAGACATTTTCTGGAAGGCAGTTTGTGAATGAGGTAGTGGTGTCCTGTGAGTGACTACATCTCATATTTGTAGCTGATGCTCTCCAACGGCTAGTTTGTAACAGCTATATCTTGTTTGTCTTGTTGTCAATAGCTATATCTTGTTTGTCTTTTTGTCAACAGCTATATCTTGTTTGTCTTTTTGTCAACAGCTATATCTTGTTTGTCTTTTTGTCAACAGCTATATTTTGCCATGTGTTGATCCAAATTTACCATACATTTGGTTCAGGTGACATGAAGATTGACATGGATGAAACCAAAGCTAAACAAGGTTAATAGATTCAGGATCCAGGGTACACTGACAACATGGGCATACAAATAGACTCAGAACACTTCTAAATATATAAGTAGATCGACAGCACTTCTAAATATATGAGTAGACTGGCAACACTTCTAAATGACAAGTACACTAGGAGGACAAGTAGACAGAGAACACTTCTAAATGACAAGTACACTAAGATGCTTGTTTACTCCTCAGCCAGTTCTTTAGCTAACTGGTCCAGGACACCTTCATGCCTCTTCTGTTGTGCTTCAGTGAAGTTTGAAGTATCTTTCTCCAACAGCTTCAAGTAGGTATGGTACTTCTTTTCTTTTGCTGATTTTATCATTGCTTATGCTTTAATTGTCATAGCTTCATGATACAGAACAATGTTTTGACTTGGTTGGTTACCCAAAGGAGATGGTGGAACTTCTTTTCCTTTTCCTTTTAGCTTTGCCTTTGCTTTCTTCTGCCCCTCAGTCCGCTTCTCTTTCCTTACAGTTTCCTCCTCTGTGTCCTGGTTGGATGAAGAAGTGTAAGCTCCAGATGACGAATTCTTGGTCCTCTTATTTGTGTTGTCCTCTTTGAGAACTGCTCTCCATTTAGGTAGATCCTTGACCACTCGCCACATGTACTCCAAGGTGAAAGGTTTCTCATTGTTCTGTGATTTAAAGATCATATGAGCTTTGTTCATGGCCATGTCATCAGATTGCCCACTGCTCCATGTACTTTTAACTTTACTATATACCCCACAGAACTTTGTGATATCTCTCTTTACATCTGCCCAATGTGATTTTAGTTGCTTCACTGACCTCTTGTGTGCATTTGTTGGCGCGTTGCTGTTGAACTCTTGAGCTACAGCTTTCCAGTAGTACTCTGCTTTCCTGTCAATGCCAGTTACAGGATCTGTTGAATTGTGTATCCAAGAGCTAAGTAGTCGCATGTTCTCTTCTTCAGTATAATTTATGCGTGTACGCCTCTTTGGTTTTTCTTCGCTGCTATCGCTTGATTCTTGATTGGTAACTTGTTCTTTCTCTTGTTGTCTTGCAGGACATGGAGAACTAGACTCAGATCCATGGGAAGAAGTGTTGCCTGCAGCTGCAGCAGATTGGCTAAATTGCATCACAGATGGTGACCTGGAAGCTGCAGCTCCAAATTGTGTAGTTGGTGAGGGGCTGAAGCTTTCTTGTAGATGAAAAGGTTGAAAGCTTGCTGCTGCATGTTGCAGCCAGCTCCCTTGGTGTTGAACGCCTGGAAATCTTGGAGGAGAGTGGCCATATGGTGGTTGGTGTACTGGAGGACCAAAAGGGTTGAAGTTGTGCAGGAGATTGGGAGAAGCAAAGTGAAACTGAGATTGGGGTGTAGGAGGTGAGATCTGCCCACTACTTTCAGAGTACTGGTTTGGGGAGTCTGGATTGAAGAAGTTTGTAAAATTTTTGGATGGATCCATTGAAACTGGTAGGGTGAATAGAGAGGTGGATTTGGTTTTGTAGGAGAGGAGCCCAGCAAGCCAACGGCTTCCTGCTGGCTTCCAACGGTCGGCAACAACAGTCAACTACCTTGTATTGTTTAATGAATGTGAATAGTAACACTGTACATCTAGAATATTTTATTCTCTTTTGGCCAGCCCATATGGCTATGGACGACTTTTGTTATTGCTCTGCTACTGTCCGGTTGCACAATGGCACAAGGAGGTTGAAAGGAATATTTTATTCCTTATGGGCTGGTTTTGGACCACATTGTGGTCGCCCTAAAGAGCTTCAATTTTATCTGCAGCTTTTTAGATTTACTTCCAAACACCTTGCGTTCGCAGGAAATGATTATAGTACAACCCACCAGGTATGGCCGCGGCGCCAGCAACCAAACATAATGATCAAACTTCGATCGATGATGTATTGGTAACTTCTGATCAAGCCACGAGAGAGTGGAGGACGATGACACATACATACGGTATGATTTTTTTTTAGAAAAAAGAAAATTATTCCGGCCTTTGCCGCACACAACAAATACGGCACAAAAATGATCATATGAATATATAATGCTTGCAACTGTAACCATATATGGGAAATCAAAATTAACAAGCAGCATGCGTGATATATGGGTACTCCTACATGATTAGTCAGATTTGCATGAACAGATAACCGGCCGGCAAAGTAGAGAGATCGGGCATAGGAGAAGGAAGTACTTGGGGAATCGGGCACATCGGAGGGAGAAACTTTGGCAGCCATGCGAGATAGGCGATTGGATAGTCGCTAGCCAGTGTCTTTGTTGAAAATGGCCTGGTATAGCAAAACATCTAAGTAGATTACTATTAAACTTTAGCTTTTAGCCACTAGTATTGTCTATTTCCACCTGTAAACGCGTGCAGCTACCACCATCTTTGTTGACTCACGCTTTATTGACTCATGCATACGCAGGCACACCGACCGAGATCGACGTAAACTCTTTTATTATCAAAATAGGAGTATTACATTACATAGAAACAAGCAGTCCCTGGTAGCTCTTAACCGGGTATTATATTGTTTCCACACCTAATGTGCATAAATTTGACAATACCTATAACACTAGCTAGTGTTACAAATATCTGTGTTATTAACCTAAACACTATATAGTCGGTCACCTCCTTTATTCGGACTAACCGACTATGTAAACAAATTAAACTGCTATTAAATAAGATAAATGGTTGATTAAACGAACACGACTACCCAATGTGTAACGTTTATATACGCTAAACGGCCATATGGACGAAGAGCAAAGAAGATATATGTAGCTAGGATGCATTCTTCATCATTAAATCGGTCTCATTTTTTTTAAAAAAAAATAGAGAATGAATTGTTCCTACGTTGGCATTATATTAATTTCTGACCTTTTATATATGGATCGGTGAGTCGTCAGCGCTCTTAATTGGAACGAAGTAATAATCGATCGACATTTGCCTCTAGCTAATGGACAATGCGGCGTACCTTCAGGCGTGGTATGAATTTAAGGTCCCATGAGTCATGCATGCATGTCTTAATCCAGCCCAGCTGCTAGCATGGCCAAATTAACCTGACCTGTGCCTTATTGACCGTACGTGGAACGGAGAAATTGAAGTGAGAACATCTCTTGCGTTACCGGTCCGGTCTCAAAGTTGGTATTTACATATGTAGTGGTAGGCTAGCTGAATATTCCGTTCCTGTCGCCTCATGCTTAATCGCTGCTTTTATTTCCCACTAGTGGTACGTACGTCTCGATGATCTGCCTGCTTGATCGAGTTGATTGGTGATCGAGCTAGCTGCCAACCCGATAGCTCCTTATTAGCTTCACACGTACTCATGCTGTCAGTCACTTTTGCTCCATACAGTACCCACCACTTTCACTTTGTGGCAACGTACCTTTCTCTGCATGCCGTGTTCATTTTATTTTCCAGCGCTGAATAGACGCACCTCAGTTCGATGATCTTTTGACTAACATAACAGTTGCCCCATCATCTTGCTTCATACTCCAGTACCTACTACATACTACTCATTCAACATCACAGAGAAATCCTCTACAGTCCCGATTGGGGAGACTTCTTCGTACTAATAACCAGCGAACCGGAACTGTCTAAAGAGTAGAAAGATAAAATAAAATATCGACCCCACCCCACCTTCTGCTCCCCGCCCCTGCACCTCCAATTCCAAAAAAAAAAATCAAGATCAAGATCAAGAGCATGAGCATGAGCAAAAAAACAACCAACACTTCACAAGTTGAACCAAGAAATTTCCTCATCTCACATTCTCGTTTTCTTCTACGTAAGTAGGTTGAGTTAGATTATTATGAGATGGTTGATATGGCTTTATTTGTTGGAGGCCTGTTGACTGCAAGAACGATGGCGATTGCTATGAGCACGTCGACCCTGGCCTCTAGCTCATCTCCTCCATCGGAATGGATCTTATCAAGAAAGAAAGTGTGTTCTTGTGTGTGTACGCTCACACAAAAAGCGTCCGTCCGTGTTGAAAGAATTGGGCCTTTATTTGATTTCGGGCCGTATTGAACCGAAACCGGCCTCATTCTTTGGGCCCATCGGTTTGCTTTGTAACCAGCAACTGTAGCAGTATGTAGGATTGTAGGTAGCCATGGACCGACCAATGCATGGTTGGTGTGGTTTGGCACGAAGCAAAGTGTGACTCTGTGTAAAGAAGGAAAGGCAGGCAGCTAAAGCGTCGTGTCCTACGGTACAGTATGTATATGCTGCTGATTTGGTGCTAGACCACATGCAATGCACATACGTCCTGCTTGCTGATTCAGCATGGCATTCCTTTTATTTCCCTTTGCCCTCATCGCACCTGCTGCAACTGCACACACAGTATATACAAATCTAGACTTACGTGATGATATGCATCGTCTTTGGATCCATGGACAAATGGCAAATGACATCTATTTTGGCTCTTTTTTTGCCATTTGCCTTCAAACACCCCCTAGACAAAAGGACAAATGCAAAAATAGATGGTAAAAAACTTTTGCCTCCAAAGTGGCCCAAAAAGTGGGCAAATGGGCAAAAAGTTATCCTTTTGCCCTTTTGCCAAGGGGTGTTTGAAGGTAAATGACAAAAAGAAAGGCAAAATACATGTCATTTGCCAAAAGTTTTGCCATTGGATACAAACACCGGCAAAACTTTTGCCATCTTTTCTTGAGAGAAAATTTTTTACTCTTTTTTACTCTTGCCCTATGGATCCAAACACCCACTAAAGCGATCGAGCGAGTGAGGTTCTTCTCGTCTTCTTTGCGAGTGAGGTTCTTCTCGTCTTCTTTTGAGTCGTAGTACGTCTTGGATTGGATGTCTTTATAGAGAAATTAAGCTTTATTAAGCTGGTCCTGGCCTGGGTGGGTGGCTGCTCTAGTTAACTTTTCCTCCACTTCAATTACATATTTCAGATCAGCTCACCACCCCATTCACTGTTACTATATCAGTATAGTCGTATGCCACATGTATACGTTATAGCTAGAGAACAAAGAGATAGTAGAGTATAGAGGGCGCGCGGTTTCGACTCGATCTCCATTCGTCTTTTTTTTTTATGACCCTTTCAAAATTCAAACCAAACAGGACGTAATAAACTGGTTTAACACCCTCACGGTATCCTGCGAGCCAAAGCAAGCATTATATGTAAAGTGGTATTTTTATAAATCATTACACGCATGGATTATGATC
Organism: Digitaria exilis; assembly: GCA_015342445.1. NCBI lineage: Eukaryota > Viridiplantae > Streptophyta > Magnoliopsida > Poales > Poaceae > Digitaria > Digitaria exilis. Next base: position 629,206 of record JACEFO010002059.1, on the reverse strand, counting down.
ATCATTAGGTAATATACTGCGACGTTGATTGACGAGCGAGAGGGATGGGAACAAACCACTGACAAGCGTACAAATAAATCGAGTAGTTACCGTACTACATGATTATGATTACTAACTGGTTCATTGGTGGGTAGCAGCAATCGACATGACGTGTGAACACGTAAGTTAACCCCTTTTTTATTATTAGGAAAACAATAAGTTACCTCTATGGCCATGTTTAGATTCCCGACTATTCACTATTCATTCTAGCTTTTCACTATTTCTTCCTCACAAAACACGTTTCCCAACGAATGCTACAGTATTTTTCTTACGCTACAGTATTTTTTCCTACAATCTAAACACACCCTAAGTATGATTAGTTGAGACTATGCAAGTTGGTGTCGTCGATATGTAGTAATCTATCAAGGTCGACATGGGCACGTGCGGCGGTACACCATCACAAATAGTATCCATCTCCATTCTATTTTCATTTATTTTATGTTTTTTTAACGGACAAAGGAAGGAATGGGTGGGAGAGAGAACCGCGCGGAATACGAGAGCGCAAACGACTGCGTTGGGCCCACGTGCCCAGCCGCTCACGTGCGGCGCACGAATGACCTCTTGCGATGGGCGTAATCACCGGCACTGCCACTACTCCACACGCTACCTGGGCAGTGGGCCAGTGGCAAAGGTGTGAAATCCTCGGCATCCGAGGGTCAAATCATCCCGCCGCTACCGAAAGTTTGAAAACCCCAGCAAAACCTTTCCATCCATCCGTTACAATTCCAGTCTCCATTCCCATCCCCACCCTTTCGGCAAGGCAAGCTGTGCTCCACTCCACTCGCCACCAGCAGTGCGCAGTGGAGTCGCATTGCCTCGCCTCGCCGCCAAATCTAGGGTTTGCTGGTTCATGCGCCGGCCGTCGTTCCCCCAAGGCAAGGCAAGGCAAGCTAGTTGGCTGCTGCTGCTCTCAATCCCCGCATTTCATTCATTCATTCCCCCCTTTCGATCTTAGTAGCGTTATTACTCAATCTGCAATCTGCCGTTGCACTGATCACTTCTCCCGGCGAGTTGAGGCGGCTCATCTGACCCAAGGAGGCCCCGCCCCGTCGGGATAGATGGCGGCGCCGGGGAGGAGGCCCGACGCGCCCTCCTCCTCGCCCTCCCCGTCCCCGGCCGCACCGCCCTCCTCCGGGAGGCGCCTCCTGCGCACGCAGACCGTCGGCAACCTCGGCGAGTCCATCTTCGACAGCGAGGTCGTCCCCTCCTCGCTCGTCGAGATCGCGCCCATCCTCCGTGTCGCCAACGAGGTCGAGGCCACCAACCCGCGCGTCGCCTACCTATGTCAGTACTACTTACTACTCTCTGCCCTGCCACCACGATTTCCTCCACTTGCATGCTCACATCCTCACTCCCTCCTCCAGGCCGCTTCTACGCTTTCGAGAAGGCTCACCGCCTCGACCCGACATCCAGTGGCCGTGGTGTTCGTCAGTTCAAAACAGCACTCCTCCAAAGGCTCGAGAGGGTACTCACTTGTTCCTTTTTTTTTTCCTCCCCTCCTTATCCTGCTACTTTTAAACTCAATCCTCATTCTTCCTCTAGGAGAACGATCCCACATTGAAGGGAAGGGTCCACCAGAGCGATGCCAGAGAGATGCAGCGTTTCTACCGTGAATACTACAAGAAGTACATCCAAGCACTCCAAAACGCCGCCGACAAGGCTGACCGGTCAGCCGCTTCTTGTCTTTGCTTCATGCTTAGTGATGCCATACCACCAGTCATGTTCATGCTGCTCACTGATTATTGCTCTTTGCTTCACACCCCTGCTTTCTGTTTGCCACTTTCCTCAGTGCTCTGCTCACTAAAGCATACCAAACCGCTGCTGTCTTGTTTGAGGTCTTGAAAGCCGTTAACGTCTCGCAGTCTGTTGAAGTCGATCAAGCGGTACATCATTGATTTCACACTCGGTTCTTAGTCCCTCATACGCGTTGTGTTTCTCATGCATCTTTTCTGCTTGTAACTGCTACGCAGATTTTGGACACACACAACAAAGTTGAAGAGAAGAAAAAGCTCTATGTTCCTTACAATATTCTTCCGCTTGATCCTGAGAGTACAGATCAAACTATTATGTGCTACCCAGAGGTTTTTATCTATCGTTTTCCACATTGAAAAATGATATCTTATACTTGAGCTGCACCTTCAGCAAGTAACCTATTCGTACATTCCTTGTAGATTCAAGCAGCCGTTTATGCCCTTCGCAATATTAGAGGTCTGCCATGGCCAAAGGACCATGAGAAGAAGCCTGATGATAAGAACACCGGCAAAGACCTTCTTGACTGGCTCCAGGCCATGTTTGGGTTTCAGGTAACTCGGGGCAAGGGTTAATTTTTCGTTTCTGACAGTCTTTTTGCTCTGCTGTACATAATCCTTTGTAAATACATGTCTTCTAACTGCAAGACCCTCTTTTCAGAAAGATAATGTGTCCAACCAAAGGGAACATCTCATACTGTTGCTTGCAAATGTGCACATAAGGAAAATACCAAAAGCTGACCAACAACCAAAGGTGAACAGTTACCCCCCTTTTCCGTTTTAATTTTTTGAGGGAATACTCCCCCCCCCCCCCCCACTTCATCCCCCATTTGCTTTCTAATAATGTGACAATGTTCTATTTTCCAGCTGGATGACCAATCTCTGGATGTTGTAATGAAGAAGCTATTTAAGAATTATAAGAAGTGGTGCAAGTACCTTGGCCGCAAAAGCAGTTTATGGTAGGCTCAGAGTAATTATGAAATGCATAGGAATCACTTGACCTGATTTTCATATAGCTATGGTTGCATTCCCTTGTTTTATAATTTTTTTTAATTTATTGACCTTCACAAATATTCATCTGTAAGGTTGCTCCGGTTTGAAGGGGATACTATACCACATCTCTTACTGCTTCTCTAAAGATAGCTAAATGATCTCCAGGTTACCAACTATCCAACAGGAAGTACAGCAGCGTAAGCTTCTTTATATGGGTCTCTACCTGCTGATTTGGGGTGAGGCGGCTAATTTGAGATTTATGCCAGAATGTCTTTGCTACATCTACCATCATGTAAGATAAACTTTTGTTCCTTTTTTTTTCTAGATTTATTTTCATTTATCATTCTTACAATAACCTTGCTGTAAATGTTAAAACATGTAATGTCTTGGGGCACTCATTTGGGAATGGTTGTGTCCTGGTACAAAGCTTGGTTTATAATTTATAATTTTGGTGACGCCATCCTGATAAATGGCCCTTTGCATCTTAATAGATGGCTTTTGAACTATATGGCATGCTGGCTGGAAATGTGAGCCCAATGACTGGTGAAAATGTTAAGCCAGCATATGGTGGTGACGAAGAAGCCTTCTTGATGAAAGTTGTGACTCCAATATACAAAGTTATAGAGAAGGTACATGATTTGCAGATTTAGTTTTTAAGTGTCCCTGTACATTCATTTAAAATCTGATCAGTTTTCTTAACAGGAAGCAGAAAGGAGCAAGACTATAAAATCAAAACACTCACATTGGAGAAACTATGATGATCTGAATGAGTACTTCTGGTAAGTGGTGATCGAGCTGAATTGTTATTTTTCGATTTTGTAAAGAAAGGTCAATCATTCCTTTATTGCTTGCCAGGTCCGTAGATTGTTTCCGGCTAGGATGGCCTATGAGGGCTGATGCTGATTTTTTCAAGACCCCCAAGGATGCCTATCCTAATCGTATGAATGGAGTAGGTTCCTGTTCGATATTCACTGTACTTGTATCTTGCCAATGTGTAACTTATGACCCTTTTATGCTTTCCATCTAATGTGCAATATTCATTCTCGTAACTACTAACACATTCAAGTTGACAATATAATTTACTGGTCAGGTGCTGCTTGCTATTTGTACCTGCACTCACTTTAGCTATATGTTTCTTTGATACGATATCACGTTACCTAGATTTGATAGACTTGCTTTGCCTTGCTTAGCTTGCAATAAAGATCCATGGAATTTGTTGTGTCTAATGTTCAATGTTCGAGAAATCGTTATTAAACGTACGTTTAATCACGATTACACGCAAATCAGACCCCCAGCGTTGCGTTTAGGCCATAAACGCCCAATTAAACGCTCGGTGAACAGTCAAACCCATGAATGGTGAAGAAAACTAGAGAGACGAGATTTGGACTGCAGAATGGATCATTGGGAGTGTGAATCCATCTAATATTACCTAATGGTGTTCATGCTGCTCGATTTTGCCGGCCCTCATCTTGATTTGCGCCTCCAGGTCGTCCCCGCAGGTGGGGCGCCATGAAGGCAGAGCAGAAGAGAGCAGAAGGGAGGAAGTGTGCCGTGAAGGGGAAGACAGGGAGGGGATGAAGCTGGTGCATCAGTGAAACATGGCAGGGGGAGGCATGAGATGGGAAGGCGAGGCGGCGGCCGGCGGCTGCTCGAGGAGGACGACGGGTCGACGAGAACTGGTTGCAGGCTGCCTGTTAGATTGTTAGCTGTTAGGGTATCGATAGGGGGATGTAGTGGGCTGACTGGGCCGGGAAGCAGCAGGCCAGTGGCCCATCTGTTCCTCGTGTCCTTTCTTTTCTTTTCCTTAATTCCTTTTACCTTCTCTAGGAAACCAGTGATGAATCTGTTAAGGATCTGGTTAGGGTCAGGCACATATATATTGATATGCCCCCCTAAAAAAAACATATATATTGATATGGATAGTTAGAGAATAATAAATGATTCCACAACATAATATGTTATATGATTATCTATTTTTCCACTCATAAATCCAAAAATTAATATATAGATTGAAAAATAATATTAAATTCACAAACGCTTAATCACGTTTAATCTACGTTTACTCAGTCTGGGCGCTAAAATCTAGCCCAGCGCCCGCCTAGCGCCTAGCGTTTTCTTGAACCTTGCTAATGTTTCCTCCGACATAAAACAATAAAAAATGGAGTTTGGACCACCAATCTTATCTGTACCCACGTTTTTTGTTTGTGATCCAGGAGAACACATCTGTGGGTAGTGTTCATTGGATGGGAAAGGTTAATTTTGTGGAGATACGCTCATTTTGGCACATATTTCGTAGTTTTGACAGAATGTGGATCTTCTTGATACTATCCTTACAGGTTAGTCGCTCTTTCTCAAGCATTTTCATCCTGCACAGTTCTTTCCATTTCTCGGTTTGCTATATTCCATGACATTGTCATCCCTTTAGTTTTCTATATTCCTGATGGGGTTTGGTTTTAATATAGGCCATGATTATACTTGCTTGGAATGGTGGCACACCAAGTGATATCTTTGATGCAGGAGTGTTTAAGCAGGTTTTGAGCATATTTATTACTGCTGCAGTTTTGAAGTTGGGCCAAGGTACTTGATCTTTACTCTATCCCTTCCTAGTCCTGTTTGCATATTTGTCAATGTATGCCATAGGCTGGTCGTCAGAAGATTTTCATGTTTCTGGTGCCATTTGTGATAAAACAATATCTCTGTTCTCAAGCTATTCTGAACATGAGATACGCTGGTGCTGCTTCCCTATGTTCTCGTACCTGCAGTCTGCTTTATCGGCTACAAAATACTGGCAGCCTTGATAGGCATGTAACTTAGCACTCATTCAGGATGAACTTGTAACATGACACTGAACGGTCATAGATTTAACTGCATTTCTTTCTGTATAGAAGCACCTTATTTTTCAGTTGTATGCATATCTCTTACATTCAAGTTGAGTTTCATATATTAAATCAATCTGCGATGTGTTTAACAGCTATCCTGGACATTATTTTTGGCTGGAAAGCACGAAGAAGCATGTCATTTGCAGTGAAGCTGCGATATGTCTTGAAGTTAATATCAGCTGCTGCGTGGGTTGTGATTTTACCTGTAACTTATGCATATACCTGGGAGAATCCTACTGGTCTTGCAAAAACTATAAAAAGCTGGCTTGGTGATGGTCAGAATCAGCCATCTTTGTACATTTTGGCTGTTGTGATATATTTGGCTCCAAACATGCTTGCCTCCATGCTATTTCTTTTCCCATTCCTGAGAAGGTTCCTAGAAAGTTCAAATGTTAAAGTCATAACATTCATGATGTGGTGGTCTCAGGTAGCTATCGCCCTCTTATTTCTATTGTTATTGTGATGGTTAAGGTTGTCGATTTCCATTTCCACTGAGATTCTACATTTGTCTGCAGCCGCGATTATTTGTTGGCAGAGGAATGCATGAAGGTGCATTCTCCCTATTCAAGTATGTCAACATATGAGCTCATCTTCGCATTGTCTTATTTTAGTGTTACATCTTTTCCAGTTACTGAACATTGTTGTCTTGATAGGTATACGATGTTCTGGGTTCTTCTTCTAGCAATGAAGCTGACAGTAAGCTTTTATATCGAGGTAAACAATTCTTACATCATGAAGTTTGCCCCCCCCCCCCCCCCCCAGTACTGCGGATTTTACCATAGCAGAACTGATTATGTAGAAATCAGAATGCCGCATCATGTTTGCTGCAATAGTGTTAGTTTGGTTCAACTTTGGTGTTGCACGGAACTCTATGAATTTCTTCAGCCATACAGTAACATTCCAAACAAGGCACCCCTTTGTCTTGAATGTATATAATGTTAACACATCATTGAACAACAGCACCTTGGTTGTACACGTTGAAAGCTGCAAGAGGGCTTGTGAAATGGTTGATTTATTATACATTTTTTAAATATATTATCCATTTGTTTGTATATTCAATATGGACCGAGCCTTACAGGTAGCTTTCTACTGCTGCTGGTAATTCATTATGTCTTTCTTTTTGTAGATCAAGCCTCTTGTACAGCCAACCAAAGATATAATGAGAGAACCAATCAGGACATTCCAGTGGCATGAGTTTTTCCCTCATGGTATTTATCCTGAAATTTCCTTTGTTACATTTTGGGTTTATTTTGGCTGATTTATGTTTAATTTGCAGGAAGTAATAACATTGGTGTTGTTATTGCACTTTGGGCTCCAATAATTCTGGTTTGTCTCGAGTCCTTTTGTTCCATTTAAAAATAACTCATTGAACCAATATGTTGAGCCTAGTTAGTTAAATTATCCAGGTATATTTCATGGACACACAAATTTGGTATGCACTTTTCTCTACATTGATTGGTGGTATCTATGGGGCTTATCGTCGTCTTGGCGAGGTTAGTAAAAATACTTACGTATCTTGCTTCATTGTTCAATGCATTTGACGTGTTTAATTCCCCCCCTAACATTATGGAGCGTTATTTATCATGAGGAACTCACGATAAACTCCTTTGTCCACAAAATCAGATAAGGACACTGGGAATGTTGAGATCTCGATTTGAATCTTTGCCTGTGGCCTTCAATGAGCGTTTGATCCCTTCTGATGCAAGCAAGAGGAAAGGTTTCCGGGCTGCCTTTTCCAGGAAACCCAGGGTAATCATTTCTAGTGTGGAACTTGGCTCTATGAGTATATTATTAGCATATATCTAAACAAACAGTTTTTTACCTGATACACTTTGGGTTTTAGGCTACTGATGATGAAAAAGAGGAAGAGAAAAGAGCTGCAAGATTTGCTCAAATGTGGAATCTAATTATCACAAGTTTCCGTGAAGAAGATCTCATAGATAACAGGGAGATGGATTTACTACTTGTTCCCTATTGTAAAGATCGCGAATTGAATATATTCCAGTGGCCGCCTTTCCTACTTGCTAGCAAGGTACACCTCTTTTGATCACTCTGTAATTTTCCTACTAACTATGTAGATTGAGCTGTTAATTTTTTGTATACTGTGTTGTAGATTCCAATAGCATTGGATATGGCGGCGGACAGTGGTGGAAAAGACCGTGATCTGACGAAGAGAACGGGATCAGATCCATATTTTTCCTACGCTATCAGAGAATGCTATGCTTCCTTTAAGAATATCATTAATACTTTAGTATTTGGGCAGCGCGAGAAAATGTATGTCTTTTCTTTTAGGATTGTTTTTTTGTTAAGGAGTTGGAACTCGATTGCTTAATCCAGGGACCAAGCATGTAGCTCCTAGTCTGGACATAATGTACCATAGCATCTAACTTGACCTAATCTGATACAAAAGTCTGCTCGAATCACTTGATTTCAACTCCAGGGGCCTTAGTTTAAAAAGAATGAAGCTATGATAAATCGCAAAACCTGAAATTTCTAATTTGTCCATAATTGTCATGCATGCAGCTTCTAAGCAAGTAAAAGAGCATGTTTGACACCAATATCAGCAAATACCCAGTTCCTTGAAGCCTTTGCTAAGGCTTAATTCGCCACACACAATGGTGTTCCACTCACTGTGTTGTGGTTTGGAGGTGCTGAGACTCAAAAGCAGTATATTTGTTTTAATCAAGAGAGGGTTAATTCCATTGAGTTTAGTGGAGAAGAGTCACCACATTTGCCATTTTTTTTTAGAAAACTTTCAAACCTTAAGTGAGGATCCTGCTAAGGATGTTGGCTGAAAGAAATCCCCTTCAGGGCCTGTTCCACCCAATTCCACCTGGATTTGGAATAACCGAACAGGCTTCAACCTTGGCTATGACAGGGGTTGTTGGGCTAGCATATCTACAGAGTTTAATGTATTTTTACAAGTTTTGTTAATGGCCTACAACATCTACTTAGCTGAAGTTTCTTTTTGTTGCTTATTTTAGTGTCATAAAAGAGATTTTTGATGCCGTGGATAAGCACATAGCAGACGAGACCTTGATAAAGGATTTGAATATGAGGAGCCTTCCTGCACTGAGCAAGAAGTTTATTGACTTACTTGAGTTACTGGTATAATACTTCCCATCCTTATTCTAAGTTGTGATCACAAAGGATAGTTTCTCAATGCATCTATATCTTTGTATTACAGCAAAAGAATAAAGAAGAAGACTTGGGCCAAGTTGTCATTTTGTTTCAAGATATGCTTGAGGTGGTCACAAGGGATATAATGGAGGAAGAGCAGCTCCCTGGGTGAGGAGTTTAGTTTCTGCTGCAATCCATGATACTCTCCTTTGTATAGAATATGCCACCGCCATCATATTGATATGCTTGCCTTTTCTTGCTGTTTACACTCTTTATTAGAAAATTAGTGTCTTAGGGCTTGGTTGGTATTTGCTGACTGTTGCAAGGAGTTTTACAATGCTCTTTTGCTATTCTAAAGTTGTAGCTTCCTTCTACCTCTCCATATCTTTTGCCATGGCCTGGTGATTTTGGAAATTGATCGTCTGATTTCTGGTGGCATTTTGTGGTTGCTCATTCTTCCAGAGTGTTGGATTCCATACATGGCGGGCATAATAGAAGACATGAAGGAATTACACCACTAGATCAACAAGATCAGTTGTTTGCTAAAGCTATTCGGTTCCCCATGGAGGAATCAAATGCATGGACTGAAAAGGTTTGATTTTCGCCCCTGTATTTTTCTAATACCAGCGATTGTGGCTTGGTGATTGTCTTCATGTTATAATGAAAGCGCTTCTATCCTCGTTTCAGATAAAAAGGCTTCACCTTCTGCTAACCGTGAAGGAGTCTGCTATGGATGTCCCTACAAATCTCGATGCTAGACGGAGAATATCATTCTTTGCAAACTCTCTCTTTATGGAGATGCCAAATGCTCCTAAAGTGCGCAACATGTTACCCTTCTCGTAAGTGTTCACTGCTGGCTAACTTCTGTTCTTCTCAAACCTTGTTAGCTAGAGATTGATCATAATATTACTTTCTCGTTGGTGGTCTGCTATCAATGTATGAGTCTTTTACGCGTATACCATTAAAAAAATTGACGGTTACGCCTATACCACTAAAATGTTCCGAGGCACGTGTATACCATTGTGTTAACTTTTTTTTTACGTGTATACCATTTTGGATGGAAGGAAGCAAACCGACGTTAAGCAAACTTGTTAGGGAAGTTCAACCGAGGAGCTACAGTGAGGGGAAGCACGCTGCACGCCCACAAGGCAGCGGCGGCGGCCGCCCCTGCAGGCTGCTGCAGCAGCAGCCCGCACGCCATGGACGCGGCCGCCCCTCCACGCGCAAGGCCGGCTCCCAGCAACCGCGCCGCCGGTCACAGATGCGACCGATTGGGAGAGAAGGAGAGAGGGGGGCACATTAGACATTTCTCTAGGTGGGTCCCACTTGTCAGGTGTCTGAATCCGTTAAGTCTTAACAGATGATGGACGGAATGATATACACGTAAAAAAAAGTTCGCACGATGGTATACACGTGCCCTGGAACTTTTTAGTGGTATAGGCGTTACCACCAACCTTTTCAATGGTATACATGTAAAAGACTTTCAATGTATTAGTACCGTGATTGCTTCATAACTATCTGATGGTCGTGGAGTTTTTCTTGTCAATATCATATATAACAATCTCAATTGATTTTGTTTTTTTGGCTGTGTTTTGTTTGAACTGCAATATCCTTGGTTATTTTTTTTTGGGCAACCATTTTTTTTTTCATATTTTGTCTTGCATATGTTTCTTTCTGCATGTTTTCACTTCTGCAAGACGTTATATTTTCCTGCAATGTTTTCTATGCCAGTGTCTTGACACCTTATTACAAGGAAGATGTTCTGTTCTCCTTACATAATCTAGAAGAACCAAATGAGGATGGAGTTTCCATCCTTTTCTACCTACAGAAGATTTACCCAGGTTATTTCCTTTATCATTTTTCTTTGGTTGATGTTTATGCAATTTTTTCTTGTTTTCTTAATCTTCTCTAAGGAACTGACACTGCAACATTGCATTTGTTAACCTCTTCGAAGATGAATGGAAAAATTTCCTTGAAAGAGTGGATCGAAAGAGTGAGGATGCGGTCCGTGAGGATGAAGGATTGGAAGAAGAGCTTCGTCTTTGGGCCTCGTATAGGGGACAGACATTGACAAGAACTGGTATGTTCTATCTATTGTGTGGCTTTGTTTGCATGTTTTTCTTCATTTTAAATATGTAATGCAATCATTTATTTTTGTGGTTGTTACTGTTGTCTACACAGTAAGAGGGATGATGTACTACCGAAAAGCTTTGGAGCTTCAGGCTTTTCTTGATATGGCCCAAGATGATGGTATTTCTAATGGCTCTGTCTATGTTGTTGTTCTGAAATCTGAATGTGTACTTTTTGATGTATGCACTGACTTCTTTTCCTTGGTTCATTAGATCTTATGGAAGGTTACAGAGCAACTGAACTGATGTCTGAGGACTCAAAATTAATGACACAGTGCAAGGCAATAGCTGACATGAAGTTTACATATGTTGTCTCATGCCAGCAATATGGAATCCAGAAACGGTCTGGCGAGCCTTGTGCACATGACATTTTGAGGCTAATGACAACGTGAGTTTAATTGAAAATTTATGGATAACTGCTATTCTAGGAGTAGGATGTGGATATTTATTTTGCTTGTTTCATTTTCAAACCATAAGCTCATACATTGAAAGAAACCTTATGGTACTGTAAAGTTTTGCTTGTGCATGAATTCAATATGTTTATTGATCTGGAACAAGCTAAGCTTGGAACTTATCCAAAAAAAAGTAACCTTGGAGCCATTGAGTTTGTTTATTGCCATAGGAGCTCTATCCCACATATGCAGTGGCAGAGCATGCTTAAAACTCGAGGGGCCAATTCGATGCTCTGCGCATATGGATTGGTGTTGTTCTAGTGCTACTTGTCCTTTTAGATAATCAACATACCTTGTGAAGTTTTGTGTCCACATATATAATTCACTGAGATCAAGTAAATACAAGCAAACATTTTTCACAGTATGTTGTAGCTGTAAGGGCACATAGGCCTTGATAGTGTCAAACTCTTCAGTTTATTTCCTGTCTATGTGCCACCTAGGTCAGATGTTATATGATCAGGGAGGAAGTGCGACTATGGAGTATGGCCGGGGCTTGAGGAATTTCTCATTGGATTTCTTTTGACCCATCTCTTAATATATTGATGCACAGCTCTCCTGCGTGTTCGAGAAAAAAAATATGTTCATGTTGGTACTGAAATAACTGAGGCCATTTTGACAGATATCCGTCACTGCGGGTTGCCTATATTGACGAAGTTGAAGCGCCTAGTCAGGATAGGAACAAGAAGGTTGAAAAGGTTTACTACTCAGCATTGGTGAAGGCTTCTGTTACAAAACCTAATGAGCCTGGTCAGAGTCTTGATCAGGTGCTGAAAAAAACAAATCCTTTGTTAATTTAGTATTCCTTAGGTGCCATTTGCTTTGGTATTGTCTTCCTTGATACTGTAGTGGTGAATAATTATACTTTGTTAACCCCTTCATCTTGGCCCTTTATGGCACCCCCTCGTCCAAAGTCATGTAGCCCCAAAGAACTTTGGTGCTGAATTTGACGTTCCAACATGCATTTCACTTTGTTTGCTGCATATTACCACTGTAGGTCATCTACAAGATAAAACTGCCAGGTAATGCTATTCTAGGTGAAGGAAAGCCGGAAAATCAGAACCACGCAATCATATTCACTCGAGGCGAGTGTCTCCAAACTATAGATATGAATCAGGTACAGCCTGTGCACCTTAAGTTTAGGAAATTATTTTTCCATATTTGTTCATTTGGTTGTGTCGAGTTGTCATGGCAGGAACACTATATGGAGGAGGCTTTAAAGATGAGGAATCTGCTGCAAGAGTTTGAGGAGAAACATGATGGTGTGAGATACCCATCGATACTTGGTGTAAGAGAGCACATATTTACTGGCAGGTAATTTTCCATGTTCTACTTTTCGGAAGCATTTCCATTTACTGGCAATGGTAATCTATTGTATATTTCCATTTTTCCTAATGTGATTAATTTGTTTGCTAAATTTGTACAGTGTTTCATCCCTTGCGTGGTTCATGTCAAATCAAGAGACTAGTTTTGTGACTATTGGACAACGTGTGCTTGCCAATCCGCTGAGGTATTCACCTGAGATCAATTGTACATTCACTGTATGGTGTATGCCATTGTGCTGTCTATTGATTCTAATTTTGATGCCCTCTGAGTTATTTGTATCGTTTGCTCGGTTTATTTGTCCAGGGTTCGATTTCACTATGGCCATCCTGATATCTTCGATCGTCTTTTCCACCTTACAAGGGGTGGTGTAAGTAAAGCATCCAAAATTATTAATCTTAGCGAGGATATATTTGCAGGTACTAGGCTTGGTAAATCTTGAACTATTCTGGTTATACTGGTCTCTTATGCTACTTTGTGATACAGGATTCAACTCCACACTGCGTGAAGGCAATGTTACTCATCATGAATACATGCAAGTTGGCAAGGGAAGGGATGTGGGTCTTAATCAAATATCTCTATTTGAGGCAAAGATAGCAAATGGCAATGGCGAACAGACTCTGAGTCGTGATATCTATCGGCTGGGTCACCGCTTTGATTTCTTCAGAATGCTATCTTGTTACTATACAACAATTGGTTTCTACTTCAGCACAATGGTATTTTGCTGACCTGAACTCGTCACTTTCCTAGCCATTTATTGTTAATCCTTAACCTTTCTGTTATTTCTTTTTGGGCTTAGATTACAGTGTGGACTGTGTATGTTTTCCTCTATGGGCGGTTATATCTTGTCCTCAGTGGACTCGATGAAGCACTGGCTACTGGAAGGAGGTTTGTGCACAATGCGCCTCTCCAGGTTGCTCTTGCATCAGAGTCGTTTGTGCAACTAGGATTTTTGATGGCGCTGCCCATGATGATGGAAATTGGGCTGGAGAGAGGATTCAGAACGGCATTGAGTGACTTTGTACTAATGCAACTTCAACTGGCATCTGTTTTCTTCACATTTTCACTTGGGACTAAAACTCATTACTATGGAAGGACGTTACTCCATGGAGGAGCTGAATATAGAGCCACTGGACGTGGATTTGTGGTGTTCCATGCCAAATTTGCTGACAACTATCGGCTGTATTCTCGAAGCCATTTTGTCAAGGGTATAGAGCTGATGATTCTGCTAGTCGTGTTTGAAATATTTGGGCAGTCATATAGAGGAGCTGTAACATACATCTTCATCACCATCTCCATGTGGTTCATGGTGGGCACTTGGCTCTTTGCGCCATTCTTGTTCAATCCTTCTGGATTTGAGTGGCAGAAGATTGTGGATGACTGGACTGATTGGCACAAGTGGATCAGCAATCGTGGAGGTATTGGTGTGGCACCAGAGAAAAGCTGGGAATCATGGTGGGACAAAGAGCAGGAGCCTCTTCGTCACTCTGGGAAGCGTGGTACTATTGTTGAGATACTGCTTGCGTTGCGTTTCTTCATCTACCAATATGGACTTGTGTATCATTTGAATATAACAAAGAAGATTACCAAGGATACCCATAGTGTGCTGGTAATTTGCTTATCTTGTCAAATTTTTAAGGTGGCTTCATCTGTTTCATGCTGATGCAGTGTTTCTAACCAATGAACTTTTGCAGGTCTATTGCTTCTCATGGGTTGTAATTTTTGTTATGTTGCTCGTTATGAAGGTAATACTGGTTTGGTTGTGATGGTGTTCAGTATGCGGCAAGAATTTCCTTCTGCTTTATATAGTTGCTTTATGTAGTTTAGCAATTTTGTTGTACTACACTTGCTTAGCTCTTGAAATACTAGAAAAATAATAAGGTGATTTGCCTTTCATTAATAATCGTATATGATTTAGTCTGATCCCTCGTTGGCTGGAGCACTAACTTATTGCATTATCTTTTTCAGACTGTATCTGTGGGCAGGAGGAGGTTCAGTGCAGAATTCCAGCTTGTGTTCCGGTTGATCAAGGGTCTCATATTTATAACATTTACAGCCATTATGATAATCTTGATAGCAATCCCAGGCATGACGGTTCTGGACATCTTTGTCTGCATCCTTGCTTTCATGCCAACCGGATGGGGTTTGCTCCTGGTTAGTAGGAGCCTGAACATGGTTTTTCTTTCCGGCATCCCATTTTATCCTACGCCTATCTCTCTCTTTTTTTTAATCTATTAATGGGTTGCCTTGCTTTGCAGATTGCCCAAGCTATCAGGCCTGTGATTCAAAAGATGCAACTCTGGGGATCCATCAAGGCTCTTGCCAGGGGCTACGAGATCCTGATGGGGCTCCTCCTATTCACACCCATCGCCTTCCTTGCTTGGTTCCCGTTTGTTTCTGAATTCCAGACGAGGATGCTGTTCAACCAGGCCTTCAGCAGAGGTCTGCAGATCTCCCGTATCCTTGGAGGACACAAAAAGACCCGGAACAAGGAGTAGAGGTGCAAGGTCAACCATCTGGAAGTTGATCTTCCTTTCGCCTGCCCGTCTTATGGCCATCTAGGTTGTGCTCTCCAAAATTTTGTTATGTGCTCTGATGACGTCAGTCAGATTCAGAGAGCAGGTTGGTGGGGAGTAGTGTATCTATATATATGTAGGATCAGCAGTAGCGTTGCACCTAGTAGTATGTAAAGCTGTATGTTGCTAAGCAAGGTACCTGAAGCACATATTGTCCGTGATGTGGATTGAACATCGGAGATCTGTAGCCAATATGTGAGATTTGGATGGCGCAATAGATTGGCATGATATTGAAGCAGAAGCTGCTTCTCTAGTCTTGAACTCTTGATGGGGCTTTAGCTTTGTGAGATGTGAAAATGGTTCATGTGTTAGGCTCAATGCTCTCAGTGGTAGCGTGCACTCTAGTACGTGTATCTGGGAAGTTAGGAAGCAGGTTGGAAGCATAATAAATTGATTGTTGGTTGCTTAGCGGTTTGGCAGGGATTGATTGGTGAGCAGGTATGGAGCGGACCCTAACAGCGGATCAAAGCCTCTGTGATCTGATGACATGGTCTGGTTCCTGCGAGTTTGACATTAGCAGCGCATCCTCGTTCGCAGATGGCAAGACATTACTGGTGGATCGAGAGGGCAATTGTACGGTACCAACGTAGCAGCAATCAAAAAGGAAAACTAAGATAGTGTGGTGTGTGGCGGCCGCCAAGTTAAACCGGCATTTTCTTTAGAAAAACAAAAAAGAATTGAACTGTATGGAATGTGATGGAAGGATCTGGAAACGAGTAGTCCTACGGCTACAGCTAAGATAGGCCCATACAGAGGCAAAATGTCAAACTGGAGAATAAAAAAATGGAATTAATTATTTTTTAAAGGAATAAAAAAGGATGACGAAGGGATTGAATTTCACGACGTAATCCCCTGTTCTATTCTATTTTATATTCTTTTGTGTTGTACTCATCTGGCTCTGATTTCGTCCCTGGCTTTATTTTTATTATAATTTTTGTTGGTGGCAGGCAATGAGTCAGATCCAGGAGGTGTAGGAGTATCACTTTTGTGGTGGGGAGAGTGAGGATGCGCTGTACTCCTAGACGCTTGGCGCTTCCTCTTCCTTCCTGGCACACTGCCTAGTACCATACGAGCAGTATTCCTTTAGTTTGGTTGGCTCATTTCAACCAAGATCTTAATTTGTAAGTACTCTGGTGAAAAGTACCTGAGATTAATCGTTGCTGGTACAGAGACAAATCAATCATCCTTTTTTTACCTCATCAGTCATCCGATTGATGGGCACGAAGATTAGCATCGGCAGGTGGGATTGGCGATGGTACCTAATCAGACATGAGTACCAGCTCAAACTATCCTAGTCAAGGAAGGATGGAGAGATGCATCTTTTGGGCGATATCTAGCGGGGACACGTGGAGGTGGTGAGGTGGCGGAAAAGTCAGTCACACTCCTACCTTGCGCCGTGCCGTGTCGTGCTGTATCGTTGTGTCACCCACTCACGCCATCTCTAGCCTCGTTCGGATCCGCATCGCATGTGAACCTCCTGCATGCTTTCACTTGTTACAAATGGCCTCGCCTGTCCTCGGATGCCAATACAATGGATGATCTGATTTCTAGCCCTGAAATAGGTGGCGACACTAATAAGCAAAGCTGTTTGTCGTAAACATGTAGTAAGCCCACGCATCTTCATGTTTGTTCCTCTGAGTCCTGATGCTCTTTTATTTGTAAAACCTTCTTGTCTTACAGTCAGATCGATCGAAATCCTCATGTAAGTGGGCGACAGGATATTCTTAACTATCCTATCATTGTCCAGGCCCCACCGCACTTAACCCTTTGGAGACCACCACACACTCATTTCCCAGCTTGACAGCTTCTCACCTCATTCTGCTACATTTGTTGGCTGGGCATATTTTCTTGTGCACCGTGTTTTGCTACCTGTCAAGCCTGCGACCACTACTAATCTGTTGCCAAAATCACTATCAGTACGAACAGCCGAGAGCGGGATGGATTGGACCACCGTAGATCTAAACAACACTCGCGCCAACAAGACAAAATATACAGAGCCAACGAAATACAGTAACCGATAATCGATTGATGCTATTTTTTCTGGTTTCAATTATCTAGAAAAAAAACTAACAGACGACATGGCTTTATTTCGTCAAAACTACACTTGCCAACATTTCTAGCTAATTAACCTGTGCTTAAGCCTTAATATACCAAATAAGCTATTAACATGTCCAGCATATTACCATAGAAAAATGTAACACATGCTATACTTATTACAGGGAGTAGTATAGTTTGAACCGGGGTTAGCTAAGCTAGCGCATCGCCCTAAGCATGGTTAGCAGCTAATGTACTAGTAGAAAATTAAGTAAAGGACGAGCTAAAACTTGTGGCCAGGAATGGTTTGGCAGCTCCGGCCTGGGTGTGGGCCCCACCCTCTGCCTACCCCGAGATCTTTCTGGACCTCGCGCGATTGGTTGGGTGGGAGGGTGGACACGTGTCGAAGTGGCGTGACGTGGCAGGGAAATAGCGCAGCCGGAACGGTGAGCAGAGCCGGAACACGTATTAAATTTTTTTCTTAACTTTCCTATTTATCTCTCACAGAGACAGAGACGTATTTAAAAAAAGTATTTTTTCTTCGATCAACTAAACACGCTCTATCTTTGCTTGCATTTCTCTCTCTATTCGCACACGCCTGCCTGCTGTTGCAGGCATGGATATTTCGCAGTCGTCGTTCAACAAGCAAAAATGCTGTTTGATTGCAAAAGAGAAATGAAAATTCTATACACTACAGCTACTGTAGACTACCGTGAGCGTGTCGTATGTACATGCTGTATATTTGTCCGGATAATTATAGTGTAGATAAAAAAAAAGGGTCGATTTCTTGTGGCAAAAAGGAGACGAGGCGAGAAGGTACCTACCCTACCCTACAACCTCCGGTCACCTCTCATCTGGCGTGGCTGCTGGACAAGCGGAGAAGGCCGCTACAACTTTCTTTTCGATCTAGAAAAAAATCGCTCTTTCCCTCTCTTTCTCTCAATGGTTAATGGTTAAGGGTGTGTTTAGTTAGGAGGGGAGAAAAAGATATTTTTCTGAAAAACGTGTTCTGTGGGAGTGATGAATAGAAAAGTTGAAAGGAGTTAAAGAAGAACTTTTTTAGAAAACATGTTTCTAAAAGAGATGAATAGTAGAGTTAAAAGAACTTCTAGAACTAAACACGGCCTAAGTTTATCCAAACCAAATATCAGCCTCTCCTGTGTTGAACGGCTGCAGATATTTGCAGCACCTCATTTTTTTTTGGATTTCGACATGTGCAAAACACCAAATACTCCTATGTATGGATTGGATTCTCGGAAATGATGCTGAATTACTGATTCTATAATATTTGGCTAATTACAACAAACTCCAGCCGGGAACGGAGGAGTATCATCTTTTTTCTTGACAAGCAACTATGAACTATTGCAAGTGCTTTCTAAAAAAATAATTGTTTTTTGCTTTGCGACTGAGGAAGTTGGAATTACACACACCATTATCATTAGAACCAGCAGTATCAAATATCAATCAGATACACTACTACAGTACCAGATAAGGATAAAAGATGAGCACCGGAAATGGGAAGGGGACCATCCCAGGGAAGGTGTGCGTGCCCCTGCACGTGGGCCCCCTTCTCCCGGGGGCTCCCCAGCCACTAGATCCCTGGCCCTTCTGGAAATTTCCAGCCCTGACAAGCCGGACCCACGTCCGACGTGGCCCGCCTCCCTCCCCTTCCTCGCCCCCAAAAATCTCTCGCCGCTCCCTTCTCGCACCTTCCTCTCGCCATTTGCAGGCTGCCTCCCTCCCTTCTCCACCGAGCCCTCCGCCGCTTCTTCCTCCCGGCCTCCCTCCCGCCTCGCCCCTCTTCTGCGCGCCGGAGTCTCCACGGGCGGCAGATAGTTCCATTTCTTCCCCTTTCCCTGTTCGGGCTCTCTCGCCGACAAGCGATTTTTTTGTGTCTCCTGGCCGATCCCCGGTCCCAAAGGCGGGAGATTTCCACGGGTTCGACCTCCACTTTCTTTCGTCGCCGACGCCGACGCCACGGCCGGTTCTGTCCTGGGTGCTCCGACCGCACGCGGCCGCCAGGGAGCACCGGGGATTTGAGCTCTGGGCCGAGCTCATGGCGTCCGTGGCGCAGGCCGAGGTAAAGATCTCTTCTTTTCCTGTTTTTCTGAACCCCTACTTGATTCTTGAATTCTTTCCTGCCGGTGTCGGAAACTTCGCTTATGTGCCAATTCTAGTTTTTTTTAGTTGGCTGAACAATCAATAGTGCTTTTTGGGTGCCCAGTGAGTTTTAGATTTCTTTTGTAAATGTTTCCCATGTGGATTATTGGTAAAAAATGCTTTTTGCTGTGAATATTATATCCCGAGTATATTATTAAAAAGTGTGCTGTTTCTAGATGCTTCTTCTTTGGGTTTCGGTCGCACGCAAATCATTGTATCGGTAGACGGTTCCAGAACAAGATGGGCAGCAATACTAGCATGTATAATTAAAGATATCTGGCAAACCGGTGAAGCCACAATGCCAAATTAGGGAAATGTAAATGGCTGTTGCCAGTTCTGGTAGTTTGTTTGTACTCGTTTACCTCTTTTTTTTGTTATTATTATTATTATTACTGCGGTAACTAGTATTCGTTTTAAGACATCAGTGAATGAATCATTGAAAGCCAATAGGGAAAGTTTAGCTTAAGCAGTTCCCACCCAGCGTATCATATCCAGCTCTTACATGTGCAAGTTGATGTCATTTAAGAGATTGGAAACAATATGTAAGCTGGGCTCAAATCTGGACATTTTGCATGGTAAAATGAAGCATGATTTCAACTCAATGGGTAGCACTAGAAAGTAACTTGATCCACCAGTAGCCAATAGCAACACGTTTTAGCTGAAACACTCATCTTCGTTTATGTTGTTGCCTCCAGGAAAGGGATGGATTGGACTCGTATGGGTTACCAATTGGCAAAAGGCTGCCCTTGGATGCTGTCAAATCTCCTGGGATGGACGATGCAATGCAACCCAAGGAGGGGATGGATGGGTACCCTGTCAAGGTACCCATTTCTTGTCCCACTCGACATCTGTATGCAAATGCCACTTGGTTCTTTTCAGTGTGTATGTGTGTACTATCCAACTGCACGGTCACCATGCCTAATGATCACCCGACCAACTCAAATAGGTTAGGAAACCTTACACAATCACAAAGCAGCGGGAGAAGTGGACGGAAGAAGAGCATGAGAAGTTCTTGGAGGCACTGAAGCTTTATGGTCGGTCTTGGCGCCAGATACAAGGTGCGTGCAGACTACACATGTGACTTACGTTACAGTGCATTGGCAATTGGTTTTCTGATTTTTCCCACTGTTGTTTAGAACACATTGGCACAAAGACTGCTGTCCAGATTCGGAGCCATGCTCAGAAGTTTTTCTCGAAGGTGCTTAACCCTCCTGATAGTTGTGATCAGTTTGGCTAATATTACTACATTGATACTAGTGGGAGTACGATGAGATTTGCTAGCAGTGAACTCTGAACTATTGAATCATCTCCCCTATTCTCATGGCAGTTCCTTGTTGTAATGATGTGCAGGTGGTGCGTGAACCTGGGGCCAGCAATGCAATTGAGATCCCACCCCCTAGGCCAAAGAGAAAACCACTGCATCCATACCCTCGCAAGTGTGCTGATTCCAGCGGGATGGCAAATCCTGCAGTGGGCCAACCAAAGCTTGCCCCTGTTTCTTCGCCCTCTGGTTCTGACCCAGAGAATGGCTCGCCCGTTTCTGTGCTATCTGCAGTGCAGTCAGATGGTTTTGGATCATCAGTATCAAATCCATCAACAGGGTGTACATCCCCTGCATCATCGGATGATGGGAACAATGTCCTTGTGTTAGTGAATGAAGAGGAAACTTTACTTACTCAACAAATCAGGGATGATGATCAGGCCCGTCAGGTAAACAAATACTCATTCTATGAATGGTCTCTTCAAATGGGTGACTTAACAAATGCGCATGTATGCTTATCAACATGTTTCCGATTCAGGAAATAAAGCTGGACAACAGTGATGGCGACTTATCTGAAGAGGATTCATCGTCAGGAGTTCAGGAAACAAGTTTGAAGCTGTTTGGGAAGACGGTTATCATCCCAGACCCAAAGAAAGCTTGTTCCTCGGATGGGGATGGGGTGTGTGGAGACGGTGAGAAAAACTCTCAATCTTCTAAGCAAAAAGTGTTGAAAGCATCCTCCATTGGAGGAGTGGCAGCATACCCTACCCATAATGGATGGCTTCTTCCATACCATTCATTCCAGTTTCATATGGGTGAGTCAGGGGATACTAGGATTTCCCCTCTTCATGTGTGGTGGCCTTACTATGGTTTCCCGGTAGGCCATCCAAGAGGATTTGACATGGGGCTGCATACTGAAGGTACCTGTGAGAGTGATACCGGTAAGAGCCCTTCGGCTGAATCTAGTTCAGACAGCATGGGCAATGTTCAGACCACATCCCCTACCAACTGCAAAGTGGTCAAGGAGTCGCTTGGGGCAATTCAAGTGCCCGAGTCAGCTATAAGTTTCGAGCTGAAACCAAGCGCGAATTCAGCCTTTGTAAGAGTGAAGCCGGGAAGCAGCAGAGGCCAATCTGCAAGGGGGTTTGTGCCATATAAAAGATGTAAAGTCGAATAACCCAACCTGACATTTCTCTGCAGCTAATTTAACTGAGATTAATTCTGAACAGTAGGGAGAAGTTGTGCACGTCCTTGTTCCAGTGTGCGCGCCATTTTTTACTTGCAGAGAGGCAGAGATTGGCCGTGTATGTGTATCATTGTTTCCTGCCTGCAGCTTAATGTAAGATGCTGCAAGCAGCTGCTGTTACTTAAAATTGTAGTAGACTGAAAAAGATTTTGCAGGGATGCCAATCTCTGGCCTGCTATGTTGTTGTGTAAGGAAATCAGATGTTTGTTGTAAGACTCTTGTTCAAAGTTAATTCCTAATGGAAACTGATTTGTGAATGGACATGGCAATGCCGTGCTTGGACACGTTACACTAGTGTTGTAAGATTATCTTCGTATTGAACAGTGCAGTTCAAGTAAACTTTGGTGGCAGAGGAATCATGACGCAGTTGCCTGTCATGGCATCGCAGTTTTGTTTTTTTTTTGATACTGAGAGCTTTATTATTGATCAAAGGCAAGTTACAGATAGGACAAAGTATTCAGGACTCTGTAGTTGTTGCAACGCTACTCGAACTGGACATGGTTTCATATGTTCTACGTTTGAGCGTGAGAAGGTACATGAAATGGTTGGCAAGACTAATTGTTTTGCTTGTGTGGCCAGCCTGTGTGCCGACTTGTTTGCTTCTCTCGGGATCTTGAAGTGGCTCCAAGGACTTCGGAGTGGTGTGCGATGTCCGAGATGATGTGCCTGATTCTCCAGTCGCTGCAGTGCAGGATTGGGTCTTCATTTTGCAGTGTTGTCACTAGCAGTTGGTTGTCGGTGAAAAAGGTGATGCGGTGAAGGTTGAGCTGTTTTGCTGCTGATGCCGCCAGGTGCAAGGCCTGAGCCTCTGCGTAGAGGACGTCCAGCGTCGTTGTGGATACTGCTTGAATGAGGATGTCATGCTGTAGAGTGGATGAGTTGTCTCGGATGTGAACACCGAGACCAGCTTGGCGAGGGTGGTGGCGCGCCGGGTGAGGTTGGATCGCTGCATCAGTGAAGCAGACGATGGGGGGAGGTTGCCACTGCTCGCCCTGCATTGGATTACATGGGTGGTGGTGTTGCTGTGGAGAGTAGTGTGATGGTGCCGCAGTCCCCTGTTGCTGTAGATGGTCATCGTCATCTGTAGATTCAGCAAGATGGATGTCTGCTGCAATGGAATGTAATACTGTTTGTATTGTACAAGATTTGTTGTTGAAGCGGAGATCGTTCCTTGCTTTCCAGATGAACCATAGGGTGGTGCATACCCTCTGTATCTCCTGCATGTTAAAAGGAGGTTGTAGTATGTAGGTTACCTGCTGTTGCACGCCCTGTGCACTTTGTGGTAGCTGATCCGACCTGAGAGGAGGGGAAGATGCAAACCATACCGCCCTTGCAAAACTGCAATTGGAAAAAAGGTGGTCGTCCGTTTCTAGGAGACCACATCGTGTGCAGTTTTTGTCTATGTTGTTGGAGAAGCGTGCAACTCTGTCAGCAGTGGCTAAGAGCAGGTTTACTAATTTCGCCCACAGCGGGCTACAACTGGGCTGCAACGGGCAGCATTTTGGTGCTGGGTCCCGCCAGAGTTAATGCGTTACAGGTTGTTCGGTGAATCAGTGCGTGGCTTGTACGCATGCGCCGGCGACGAGCGGGCGCGTCGCGAGACGCCCGCGCATCTTCTCTCTCCTATTCCGGTTGGATTTCGCCGGCTTACAGTCCCCTGTTAAACTTGCTCTAAAGCATGTTGGAGAAGATGCCAAGCAAAAGCTTTGTAGCGAGGTTGAAGGGTTTTGTGCTTCCAGATGGCGTTGAGAAGGGACAAGCTTGAGGGCTAATGTTCCTGGTGCCCTGAAGAGAGGTGGGGTCGAGGTTGGTGTTGGCGAGATGTTTGTGTGCCTCTTTGGCGGTGCATTTACCAGATATTGATGGTTTCCAACATAGGATGTCTGGTTTGTTGTGGGAGCAGATATTAATTTGGCTTATTGTGTTGGCTATTTGAGGACCAAAAAGGAGGTGAATGCGTTGTGTGTCCCAGATTTTGGTACGTGGGATCCAAAGGTCAGAGACAATGTTTGGCAAAGGGGTTGCAGTGTGTGTGTCTTGTAGGTGTCTGTTGATGTCATTCCAGAAGGGAGCCCACGGTGTGTTCCAAATGTTGGTGTTACCCTTGGAAATTTGTATGATGCAGTTTTCGTGAAGGTGGTGTTTGATTTTAAAAATGGAAGCCCAGAAGAGGGATCTAGTTTGGTTAGCGGGCGCAGTCCAGAAAGAGGAGTTGTGGTAGTATTTTGCTTTGAGTACAGCCGAAAGGATGGGATCTTGTTCTGTAACAATGGACCAAGCTATTTTAAGGAGGAGACTTTTATTGATGTGCTCTAGATTTTTTATGCCTAGGCCTCCATTGTCTTTGGGTTGGCAAATGTCTTCCCATGCTCTGAAAGCAAAAGGCCTGGAAGAGGATTTTTTTTGTGAAGAGGCCTGGAACCAGGCCTGGAAGAGTCCTCATCTTGAACCCCCACCCACCAAAAATTCCGGATGATGGCATTGATTTTGGAGAGGATTTTTTTTGTGAAGAGGACATGGGCCATGTAGTAGATGGGAATAGACGAGAAAACAGAATGTATGTAAGTGATGCGACCGGCATGGTTGAGCTTGTTAGCTTTGATTGTAATGAGCTTAGTGAGGAACTTGTTGTAAATGAAATTGTAGGCACGGATACGGTCAGAATGGGAGAGGATGATGGGGTGTCCTAGATGGATAGTGTTTGGCTGAAGGTCTTGGACAGGAAAAATGGATTTGATTTGATTGCATGTTTGCTAGTCAACATGTTTGCTGAAGAGAATACTAGACTTATGCCAGTTAGGAGTTTGACCTGAGACTGTGCAAAAGTTGTGAAGAATGTCCCTAATGGTGTTGGCCTCATTGATATCAGCTTTGCCACATATAATTAGATCATCTGCAAACATTAGAGAATGGATGGGAGGACAATTAGGGCCTAGAGTGATACCTGATATGCGTGTGTCTTGCAGGGCCTGTTGAAGGCAGAGGGAAAGTTCATTTACAGCGATGACGAAGAGGTATGGTGAAAGCGGGCATCCCTGGCGAATTCCTCGTTGTGCCTGAAACCTGCCATATGGCTGGCCATTGACCAGAACAGAAAAAGAAGCGGATTCCATGCAAGCACGGACTAAAGAAATGAAATGTTCAGAGAAACCTTGCGTATGCATGGCTTGTATGATGAAAGACCATTCGATCCTGTCAAAGGCTTTGGCAAGGTCCAGTTTGAGCATGAAACCTTTTTGCTTCCAGGAACATAAGTTGAAGGAATGAGCTATTTCCTGGGTTATAATGATGTTGGTTGTGATGTGTCTGCCCTTAACAAAAGCATGTTGTGCGTGGTGTATAAGGTGGGGAAGGTGTATTTTAATTCTTTCAGCTAGGGATTTGGCAATAATTTTATAGGCTACATTACAGAGACTTATGGGCCTATAATGTAGTGGTATCGAGCAAGCAGGTTTTTTTGGAATGAGAACAATGTATGTGTTGTTAAGCCTGTCTGGAAGGTTACCTGAATTGTAGAAATTGTCGATGAGCTGCATGAGATCGTTTGCTATCCATGGCCAAGCTTCCCTGTAAAAAACAACATTGAGGCCGTCTGGGCCTGGGGCTGCACATCTTTTCATCTGCTTGAGAATTGTGAGAATTTCCTGAAGGTCCGGCTTGGAGAGGGTGTAAGGATTAGTAATGCGTGTCGAATTGATATGTGCTGTCATCGGTGGGGGTTGCTCGTGGAGTTGGGTGGAGAAGAGGCCTATGAAGTAATCAATGAAAATAGAGGCAATGTATGGTGGAAGGGAGTGGGGGTGGCCTTGATGGTCAGTGATAAAGTTGATACGGTTTGTTCTATTTTTTTGAGAATGGCTTGGTGGAAGAAATCAGTGTTCCTGTCACCCTTTTGGACCCAGTGTTTTTTGTAGCGTTGGCGATGATAATCAGAGTTTTTTTGTAGGAGTTGTTGGTGTTGGTGGGTGAGGGTTTGTTCCTGGGAATGGCTTCTTTGTGCTGGGTGGAGGCTTTGGAGGTGGTTTAGTTTGGATTCTATGGCAGAAAGTTGTTCATGGATGGGTTTTTTCTTTTTGCTCCAAGATTTTAGGTGTTTTGCCAGTGAGGAGGTTCTGCGGTGGAAAGGCGTCAGATTCCCTAAGCCACCAATTTTCAAACCTGAAAGGTTTACGGAAGTTGTTGTTTGTACCCTGTAGAATTGTTAGAATGGGTGCATGATCACTGTACAGAATGGGAAGGTGGTAGATTGCCGTTCGAGGGAGAGACCTGCACCAAGCTGCATTTGCTAAACAACGATCAAGACGTTCGTAAGTGGGGTTAGTAGTGGTTCTTTTGTTAGACCAGGTGTAAGCTGGACCATGAAACCCCATGTCAAACAAACCACATTGCTTGACCATAGAACAAAACACATTAATTCGATGTTGATTTGCAGGTTTAGGACCACATTTTTCAGATGCATGCATAATATTGTTTAGATCACCCATATAGATGATAGGAGTGTCCGGAGAGGCTAAAATAAAAGTTGACACATCCTCCCAGATTAAAGTAGTGTTTTATGGTGAGGGTCTCCATAAACACAGATTAAGCTGAAATTCATATTAATTGGTTTGTACAGACATGAGGCTAAGATGTAAAACTTGGTAGAGTGCACTACTTTCAGGTCTACATCTGTATTCCACAGAAGCCAGAGGCCTCCTGAAAGTCCCTGAGCGTTGACTATGTGACAATCATGCATAGAAAATCTTTGTACTAGTTGAGATCGAGTAAAACTTGAATTTCTAGTTTCTGAGACGAATGTTACCTGAGCTTTAGTGGCCTGGATCAAGCGGGCGAGATGATTAAGCGTCGGACTGCTGAGGCTCCCGCCCGAACCTCTGCAGTTCCAGCTAATGAGACTCATTGGGCACCCGACGCCCTTGAGGCTGGCGCCCGAGCCTGAGTTTCAACATCTTGAAGCAACTTCGCTTTAGTGCCGGATGGTTGTTCTCCGTGATCTTGTCGTGCTTGTTTCTTGTTAGCCTCTTGCCGCGGCGGCGAAGCAGAGGAGGAGCCGACGCAGTCGTTTCCGGGGAGTATTCCGGGGAACTTGAGCTTGGCTTCCTTGTCGCAGAGCTTGAAAGATTCTTGTTGGTCTAGCACCGCCTGCGTCGCTCCACGGAGGGATAGCAGCAAGAGATTTCGCACCTCCGTCGCCATAAACAACGGGGGAAGCAGAGGAAGTGGGGTCCCGAGCAGCTGCTGCTGGCCATTGCGGAACGAAATCATCTGCTGGAGCTGCAAGGAGTGGTGTTGCTGCTGGGGAAGGGCCTGCTCGTACACGCCTGAATACTGCAGCAGCGGCAAGACCCAGGGGCAGTGAGCCTTCACCGCCAACGCCGGATCTAGCTTGGGAGCTAGATAGCCTGGGTTCGATGTGGCTGGATTCTAGCTGAGGTTACCAGGTGATTGCAGATCGAGGATTTGGGGAAAAGTTGGGCTCCTGCCTGGATCTGGTGGATGGGTACGGATGCTTGGCGTTACCATTGGTGTGGTACTTGTGGGCTTCGATGAAATCAGTGAGGCACCGAAGTGCTCCACGGATAACTGATGGATCAAACAGCAATAGCCGCTGGGGTGGATGGTTGGAAGGGGGGTGGATTCGGGTGATTGAAACGGAAGAACTAGAGGGCAGGAAATGGGGAGCGGCATTCGCCTAGTTGGGGAGCGGCATGCGCCTAGCCAAAAACCGGGTGCACTGTAAATGTGGTATGGGTTCCACAATCACAGGCTTCAATGTGAGCCTCTTCTTACGGAGGGCAGCCAAAGGTTGGCCCCTTACAGCAATAGAAAAGTGTTTTTTTATCTCTCTGTACAATAAACCGTGTTTAATTTTTCACCATGGACCGCAAAACCGGTTAACCAATCTCCTCGAGTCTTCAAACCATTTATTTTACCACCCTGGGTTGAATATAAGCGGCCGGTTAACCAACCTCCCTCAAGTCTTGAAACCGTTCATTTTACCACCCTGGGCTGAATATAAAGGCGGTTTAATTTTTTTTCTTTTTATTTATTTTGGTAAAAACTTTGAAATCATCGTAAATCAAAGAAAAATCATAAAATAAAAAATACAATTTTATTGGACTCCACATAGGTATATCAAAACAGAAAATATATAATATGGTATTCTTAAGTGCAAAATTTTTACTATGAATTTACGTATATTCTTTTTATAGTTAAATTGAATAATTCGTAACTACATTTTTTATGGTCCGGTTATGGTGAAATTTTTATGGTAGCCTAATTATTGTATGCTTGAATTGTATTAAAAAATTATACTCAATGGATCATGTATAACTTAGTTATAGATTTATTCATGGAAAACATACTAAATAAATCTCTAACTAAATTATACAGGAATACAAGATCCAATGATTATAATTTTGTTAATAAAGTTGAAGCATATAATAATTATCTCACCATAAAAATTTCACCATGACTTGACCATAAAAAATGCAATTATGAGTTATGTGATTTTTCTACCGTAAAAATAGATCAAAATCTATAGTAAAAAATTGTACTAAAATATACTTAATTGTATATTTTTCTGTGTTGACATTCCTATGTGGAGTCCAACAAAATTAGATTTTTTATTTTATAATTTTTCTTGGATTTAGCTTGATTTTTTAAAATTTTAGTCGAAATAAATAGAAGGAAAAGACAATACCGCTTAAAATCAGCCTAGGGAGATAAAATGTATGGTTTCAATACTTGAGGGAGGCTGGTTAACCGGTTTTGCGTTCCAAGGAGAAAAACTAAACTCGGTCCAATGTCTAGGGAGTTGAAAAGGACTTTTTCCTACAGCAATTTGAGCGAGTCTCTTGGCACTGGTCATGGTTGTTTCTCCTTTGCAATTCAAATTCTACACGAGTTTTGTACTAGTGCTAGGTTGTGGTTCTGCTGTAGTAGTGCTAGCGCTACGAATTTACAGGCAAGGGGAAAGAGAGTCATGACTCTTTTAAACCATAGCAAGTTGCCAAGGGACAAGGCCATGAGCTCAGGACAAGCAATGCTGCAAGATAAGCATTGCGATTTTCATTACAAAATCATGAATATCCTTTTGCAAGTGTGGCAATAGGGAGAGGGTGTGTGCGCGCATTTGATCCCATTTTGAGAGGTTCAGAGCGTGATTCAATAGGTTGGATGATCTATGGAATGGTTGGTTATTTAAGCATGGTTACCCATGGTTGTGGCATATACACATATAGGGGCTTAGTCGCTTAGATAGCCCACGGGTTGTCTGAATTTCCTATCCCTGAGACCCTGACCACTGATGATATCAGTGATTAATTCAGGTGACCTGCTGCCCTATCTATGATTTTGTTCCCCCAGTGTTCATCACCATCCGACATCACACTCCAAACATACACCCAAATTTTAGGACTTCTACACGGATGGGATCTCTTGATGATTGAATTAGTCCTGACGGAAGTTTAGCATATTGTGAATAGCACATTCAGCTTATTGCAGAGGATCAACCTCCTGGCACAACACTCACCGAAGAAAACATATACGAAATGCAATCTCAGTTATGTCGACATTTGGAATATTGATTGTTATGAAGTAAAACATTAAGCATGTGTGCAAACAGTTAAAGCAGAGACCAGAATTCCATATCAAATAAACAATAGTTCTGAGTGCTTGCAGTTGTGGGCCCTGAAAAGGTACTTCATGTCCTGAATAACTGCAACATTATTTCGTAATCATCAAAATGAAACTTACAAACTAATTTTTCTCTGGAAACTCTCCCATCCACGGTGTGTATGGAAATGAACCTTCTATGAATGGCTCGATACCCATATTGCCATAATGTGTCGGGGAGAGGTTGCCTAAGTCTTGAACCTTTGAAGTTTTTAAGTGGTAGCCCAGTCCTCTGCTCAACCCTTCACTCAAGAAGACAACCTCCTTGTAAGGATGAAATCCAAGGAAAGTAATATCACCGCATAAATTACTATCCTCCCAATCTTCGGTACCAATAACATTGTCATCGTCAGAGTCCCATTCTTTGGTTTCAACAGCATTGTTCTTGGTAAAACCCAATTCAAAATTTTGCTCCATTATCACCTCATCATTACGATCCTGATACTCATCACATGGCTCGCCATAGTTAATATCTTGTAAGGTCCAAGGTTTAGGTCTAGTATCAGTTTGTCTATGTCTGAGGCCAATACTAGCCTTTCGAACCCACTTCATCTTGCCATATTATACATCCAGAATATAAACATAATAATCATCCAATGCACAGTAAACCCCCTTCAGTGATCTTCCCAGATAAAGCTTTGGATCTGGTGTCAACTCAATACCTGCTGGTGGTTTAATTACCTGGTACTTGCCATCTAACAGTGATATTCTGCAAGAATGAAACAACAGAGAAATCTTAATAAACAATAGCATTAAACAGCCTTTTTGTGAAGGAAGATGTTCACAGAATAAAATGGAGCGAGCAGGTACCTCATAACAAAGTTGGTTTGGCAATGGACATAAAGTGCTTCGCGCCAATAGACAGCGTTGTGACAATGATAACTATAAGAACCATCCAATAGCATGTCAGCCACAGTCCCTGCAGCCTCCCCTTCTCGAGCAAACGACCTCTCCTCCCATCCCTAAGTTCTTGATGAGAACACATGCAGTATGCATGTCGACAGTGGCCACTCGAATCCCTCTACTGCAGGGTTTAAATTGGCCTTGGCATTAGACCAGCGAGATACAGCACAAGCATAAGGGATAAGAAAAACCTCATACTATGGTGACAATGTAGGGTCAAAGAGTAAGTACTCCTTGTAAAAGAAGTTTTTAACCCAAATGCAGGCTTGGGTGCGGGGGCAATTACACCCACTGGCGCATTGCTGGGTTAAGCACATAGTCGCCCATTGCAGTGGTCCCTAAAGTGGGAGGAGGTCTGAGCGCAACAAGCGGCAGGTGCAATGATTGCGCACCAGGGCTTGCAGACACAACGAGATGTGGCGAGGCAGCGTGGCGCAAGGCGTCTGAGGATATTGACAAGCACATATTGAGGTAGGGCTTGTCCTCCTGTTGTTGCATCATAATTATCTAAGACGATCTCTGATTAATTAGTAATTGAACCTCACACTCCACCGAAGAAACACGTTTATGTTGTCTGCAAAGTGAAGGAATAGGAATAAGAAAGAAATAATCCATATCCCGATGGGGGGCAGCTGCATTGTGCTAGTTAGGAACTCTTAATCCACTTTGTGCTCAGTAACAATAAGGCCGCAATTTCTTGTAATGAATAATCCGTATAGATTTCATTTCACTGTCTATAATACGTGATTATGAAATGCAAAACAGAGAAGATCCTCCGCAGCCCAACGATTGGATCATGCTAGCCCAAAACGATCTAGGTCGTCACCCTGAGCGGCATCCGCGAGGCACGAGCCGTGTCCCGAACCAAAGGTCCCCAGGTCACGGCAGTAGAGGCAGCAGGGAGGGTGGGTCTGAGCAAGAGTGGCTAACCTGGTCGGGGCTGATGGAGGGAGGAGACCCGGAGGCAGAGGCTCGCCGCCGAACGCCGATGATGCTCATCCGGAGGCGGAGCCGCCGCCGCCGTCGTCGTCTCTCTCTCACACACACACACTTTTGGTGGTGGGTTGCTTCCTGGAGGCCCATAAGGCCCGTTTGACATCCTGGCCTACCAAACCCATAAGAGTAGTGACGCGAGTTGCCAACAGAATTTTCCATATTTCCCCTAAAAAAAACAGAACTTCCAAATTCAAGCATACTGGAAACCTTTAAGTTGAGCATAGACACAATCCACCGATTTTAAAATAGGAGGGGCAAACAGAAGAAATAGTCCTACCTACTTACGAGAACAAGCTGGACCCCATCCACATGTACATGACAATACAATACTAATCTTTGACGCGTCCATCTCTGTATAATATTCGATGGATATTTGCTTTGTTAGATCGGAGGTTTAATCAAGGTACAAAAATTCATACACGAGACATTTTAGGGTGAATGTATATGTACAGGTGGTGCTTACTTGTAATTTTTTGGTTTAGTATAAAGACGTTCGAATATAGTTAAGTATTGTCCAGTATTTGTACTAGCAAGGTTTCAGATTTTTCATTGTAGGTGCAACCATGCAAGCTCTGGTAAGCACAGGTGTCCATAGATGTGGAGGCCAACCGTCAACGGAATGTTTAATAAATAATCAACAAACTGGTTCATAACTCATACTTTCTTATAAAATTGTAATAACGTACCTCTCGCTGAACCATGTTCTGACTTCAGCCATTGTGTATGTACAGAGCTCAGAATTTTTTGCAGAAACAGAACAAAAAAAAACTAGAGAAAAGAAAAAGGATACACGATGGAAGAAAAAACACTTCGGAGAGTTCTTCAACCCAACGGGTTGACTCGCATCTTGTAGATGTACAATACAAGGTATAAAGAATGTTTATAAGCAGCACCATCCCGCCAAACACATGTTCCCAGCCTAGGTACAAAATTAAACACAAAGCAAACACACAAGCAAAGCCCCGTCCCGTCCCCTTCCCGTCCAAGGCGTGGAGCAGAGGCCCATGCAAAAAAAAAAAAAAAAAATGTCTTGCCCTTGTACGTGTATGTATATCTGCAGTAAGCTGCACAAGCACATGACCTCTACAATACAATACCTGTCAAAACGCGCTCCACGTATCCGTCCCATGTTTCGTCGGGCTGCTTGACGTCTCTGTCGATTTGAACGGCCCAGTTCCAAAGGGGTCTTCATCGTCAAATGAGTAACCCCGGCTGTTGTAGTCGCTGCTCTTCATGGAATCAAACCTCGCAAATGCATCCGTTCTGTCATGGTCGCTGCTGCTGTTCATCGAATCGTACCTCATGAAGCTGTTGCCCCCGCCTTGATCTGAAGTGCTGCGGAACGAATCAAACCTCGCAAAGGCGTCGGTACCGCCATTATCAGCATTGCTCCGGAACGAATCGAATCTTGAGAAGCTGTCTTGTTGTCCAAAGGAATTGTTGTCGTGCATGCCAAATGAGCTGTACTGAGACATTGTGTCAAATGAATCGTCTCCTGCTTCGCTGTACCTTGGTGTGAAGCTTGAGTTGTACATTGGTGTACTGGGAACTGAAGAATCAAAGAATCCCTTCTGCTCTTTACCATACATGCTGCCAGCAGTAGGAGATTCTGCTCTGCTTGGGCCAGAATCAAACAGTGATCTCTGCATTGGGGTGCTTGGAAAAGAGTCAAAGAATGGTTTCTGCATCGGCGTACTTGGAACAGAATCAAATACTGACTTCTGCATCGGTGTACTTGGAACGGAATCAAATACTGATTTCTGCACCGGTGTACCAGGGATGGAATCAAAGAGCGACTTTTGCATTGGCGTACTTGGGACAGAATAGTCAAAGACTGAGTTCTGCATCGGCGTGCTCGGGACAGAGTAATCAAAGACAGATTTCTGAACTGGTGTGCCTGGGATGGAATCAAAGAAAGGTTTCTCCATCGGAGTACCAGGAACAGAATCAAATGAAGGTTTCTGTTCCTTGACAAACAAACTACCAGATGAGGAACCTCCAGTCCTTATCGGTGGAAGGCCTTGTGGCCCAAAGAAGAGATCTGAATCACCATTCTCACCATCCTGAGAAACAGATCACAGAGGTAAGTATTACATGGTGCAGTATATCCACAACACGATACAATGTCAGAAAGCGTAAACAGAATCCAACCTTATGATCAAAGTTCCATAGGGAGTCATTATCAATGCCATGATCAAACGATGGGGCCCATGAATGTCCATCATAAGTTTTATCTCCATGAGCAGATGAATCCGTTGCTCCACGGTTACTGCAAATTTACCAGTGCAATAAGAAGACTAATTAAATGCTATAGACTGATTAAATACTATTTCAGCACAAAAAGTGTCATTCAGGCTTCCCTTCCAAGAAAAAGCAGGTGTCACTGTTATGTTTTCAGCATGGAAAGCATGTTTCACCTAGAACGTTCAAGTACCTAATTTCCTATATGGCTATACGCCTATACCAGTTAGATTAACAACATATTGAGTAAAGAAAGCACTAGCAATGGATCAAGCCTGAACCTGCAGGAAACTAAGAAAAATTGGTATTTAGAATAGACAAGGTATTTGCAAACAAGTGAAAGGTTCTTATCCTCTAGAAAGAGATGTGCATATTTCATATAAACTACAAAACAGAATATGTACCTGATGCTCTCAGTGGCACGTGGTGAGATGTCATTTGTTCCAGATTGCTTTTTATCAGTTTCATCAGTAGAACCATCCTCCCTGTTCTTGACAGGACTAACTGGAGGACTTTTTGCTGACTCTGGTTTGCTATTGGATTTTGTTGCTTCAGGTTCAACTGCCTTCTCCACAGCAGCAGATTTATCACCCTTGGTGTCTTCTTTCTCTGTTGATGCCCCATTTGTAGACACTTTGGGATCTTCACTCTTTGGTACAATGGGAGGCTCGATTTCAACTGTGAGTTCCTTTATGATGGAGAACCCTAGAGAAATTCAAGTGCAGTAACATAGTTGAAAATACGATTTTTTTCAACAAAAACACATACAATGATGGAGATCCTGGTAGAAGCAAGATTCAAGGAATACCTTCATCTCCAAATCTGTCCCATTCTTCGTCCCACGTAGCTGCTGTCTCTTGTATACCAGGCTGCCAACCTAAAGTTGAAAAAAAAAAAAAGCAAACAGAAGAATCCCTGTTAGAAATTGGGATCAAAATCATCAAATGAAGCCCTGAGACAAATTATGTTCTGGATGCACAGTAAAATAATCTAAGATTCATTTTGCATTAGTTCATACCCGACAGACTGAAGATTGGTGTCAATGTTTCGGTAAAAAAAAAAAAAAGAAATACAACCAGAACAGGCCAATACTGGATAGTAGTTAATAAACAAACATGCTAGTAGCAAGTACCAAAAGGAAGTTCCACCAATGTAGTTGGCTTAGCTCTCAACCCATATCTCTTGCATTGTTCATTCAATGATTTCACGAGCTCCTCAAGGTCAGACTGTATCTTATTAGCCCTTTCCTATAAACAGAGAAAAATGATAATCAGGAAACAGATTATTGGCGTAGCCAAGAAAATATATTAAAGCAAAAATACAAACCTGAAGCTTTTCATCACTTTCATCTCCTTTTTGCAGCTTAACTATGGCGTTATAAATTTCAAGCTTCTTCTCCTGCAAACATAAGAAAATAACTATACGTTCACAACCATATCTCAAGGATGTTGTTCACAGTTTTCTAAGTAACAAAATTACATGTATACCTGGATCTCACGAAAAGTTGCCTCATCCATTGTTAGCTTTGATGCCACATCTCCTACCTTCTTGCATCTCTCATCATATTTTGCTGCAAGGTATTGAACCTGAATATAGAATCGATAACTGTGAGATTTATGTCAAAATACTACTTACATGTCCTCATTCACAGGGTATAACAAAATTGTAGCACAAAAATATAATGCCCAAAACTGTCTTAGCTCCTGGAGTAATATATGATATGATTTCATAGGTTTAAAGATCTAAGACCACTTGAAACTATCTCGGTAGCATGTAACAGTAGGAGGCTTGAACAAACATTCTGCTTGATATATCACAATACAAAACAATGTAAGGGCATAGTTTAACAAAACCAGGGCTAAGATACTGGAGATATGATTTGCATCGACCTTTAATGCTTCAGACAGTACTTGCACTTCAGAAACCACACACAATTTCTAACGACCATTTGCCCCAAAAGGGTTGGAAATAGAATCTCCGAGCTCAATTAGAAACCAAGGTTATAGAGAAAATTACCTCACGTTTATCAGCAGACATACTTTCCGACACTTCATTAAGCCTGTTCTCACACCTGCTTTTGTAAAGAATCTAGGACGGCATAATGAAAATAAGTCAGACAAGAATACATTAAAGTAGCACACAAATATGTGATACTATGCAGTATTGTTCAGCACTTCATATGTTATATTCTCTTTGTCTGTGGCTCGTTCTGGGTTCTATCTATGGCATAACCCCAACTTATTTGGGACAAGAAGTTCTTTTTTGGGGGATGTTGATATGCCAAGTTAGCACGAGATTGATTATGCAGCTATATGGGTAACTAATTAAACACCGAAGTGGAGATTGGATGAAAAACATTAGCATGGCAATTGAAACTAGTGCGGTAGAAACTGGATTTATACATATTTGTATTTACAGAAAGGGAATGCTGCTAGAGAATACTTACAAGTTCCTGCATCTTGGTACGATAAAACTCAGTCTTCTCTCTAGAATCCTGGATTTCCTTTTCCAATTCTTGGACCTTCAAGAAGATTTAAAAGATGTTATGATAACATATCAGGATAGCCTAAATGAGTAACTAATTAAACACTTGAAAATGTTATGATAACATACCAAGAATTTTATCTTGGTTATACTTTTCGCATTTCTATATATTTTCATGGTGAAAATGCCATGAGGTAATTAGCAACCTAACACTTGAGCTGTTTGTAATAATTGGTTTTATTACAGACACTACAGGAATGTCAGGGGTTTCTTTGTGCTGGTTTAGCAAAGATTTCCATGTCAATTATGATAGAAAATAACAAACAAGACCAGTTCTGAACAATCGCATCAAATATATATATTTTTTTGTTTCTTCTGTTTTCTTGAATCCTAAGGCATGAAGGCCCTTGAAATAAGAAAATAGAGCAGCATACTTTCTTATCAGCATCTGAAGCTTCCTTAAACTTTGCATCCAGTGTGTTTTGTTCCTCCTTGCTCAGCTGGCCAACCAGATGTTCCTCCAAAACAGGGATCTTTGGCTTTTGTTGCTCTGCCTTAACGTTATCATCAGCATCTAAAGAAAGAGGCCTTCGAGATGGTGGCTTCATGGATGAGGGAAGCATCCCATGATGTGGTCCTTGCATTCCTCTATTCGCAAATCCTTCAACAAGCATTCAATAAAAACAGCATCATTGAAAATGTACTTCCTTAGAAGTCGGTGATAGAAAAAAAAAGGTGCAGTTTCTTTCGATAAATACCTGTACTTGCATGAGGAGCCGGCCCAGTAGGGTTTCCTGCAAACTGGCCAGTAGAGGGTAGCGAGGTGCCCTCAGCCCAAATACCATCTGGTAGTACATCAGGAAGAGGCCGATGCTCTCTATGCCTCTCCATTAAGTACACGGCAACACAAAATTCCTTGAAAGACAGCATCCCGTCTTTATCCTGGTCAGACAAGTCCCATACCTTCCTTAAGATATCTGTAGGTTGAGAGGCAAATTTTTAGAAACTTTAACATGAATAGGAACTCAATTTCAAAGGAAATCTGTACATAGAAAAGTAATTCAAAACAAGATAGTAAATACAGAACTCTTCAATGCACGTTTGACATTGACAACACAATCAAGTTGTCAATTCAAGTATGGAATACCAAAGCATTGTGGTAATGCACTGGGACACTTAATACCCATCAGACATCATTATGATGCTAGCCCAAGTAGAAAACTTGGCACCAATGGTATGAAGAAGTAATATGTGAATTCATTGTGCAGCTAGTAATTGAAAAATAACTTAGGGGCTGATTGGTTGGGTACCCAAATTTTGGCATGCCAAAGTGTTGGCAAGCCAAAACTTGGGCAAAAAAACTTGCCACAATTTTGGCCAAACAATGTGAGACAAGGGCATCATTTTGGTAGCAAACCAAATTGTGGCCAAGAAATTGGCAACATTTGCCTTGCCAAAACCATGGCATGCCCATATTTTGGCAAAGAACCAATCAGCCCCTTAGCAACAATATACACATGCACGAAAGAGATCTATTGCCGACTACACAGTTAGTTCAGAATGAATTTTGTATCCACAGAAACTAAGGAACATCAAATGAATCATCTAAAATACAAGTTTTATCACAAAGAGGCATACTGCATACAATAAATGTCCATATCAAGATAGAATTGACGTTTTCTGCAGGTTATAATGTGCATATATTTAGCAACAGATTATTTACTTGGATTACTGTCATCAGCAGAAAGAAACAAGGCTATGAATTACAGGATCTAGAAAGACCAAGACATGTGATGTACCTCTTGGCAGCCTCCAACTTAAAAAAAGATTCCTTGCCTCTTCGCCAGTGATCTTTCCATCACGATCTCTGTCTACCTTGATAAATACAATCATATATTTCCTGACATCCACTTGAGTGATTTTCGGCCATGGTGCTTGAGGCTGGTTTGGGTTTGAAGGGATTTGTCCACCGGGAATATTTGCACCCACTGGTCCTGGAGTGCTTGGTATAGCATTAAATTGTTGTTGCCTAGGAGCTGGCTGACTGTGTGGCAACTGGCTAGTATGAGAAGGAAGTGACGATAGACCCTGCACAGGACTAGTCTGCATTGGCTTAGGAGGGTGATGAGGTCCAGCAGCTGAGGGAGGAGCTGTAGAATTGGGCACATTATTTGGAACATTGTTGGGCAAAGATGTGTCTTGTTTCACTTGTGGAGTTGCAGAAAAAGGATCAACACCAAAAGTTGAGTTAGATGGCAATCCATTACCCAAGGGCACCAGTGCCTTGGAGTCATTAACTGATAGTTGCGAAGGCATCAGGTTTGTTGAATTCGAATTGGCGGGCATCAAACCACCCGGCGCGTGAGAATTGTAGCCTGCTAGAGGAGTTGAATTCTGCACTGAAATTCCTGCAGTAGTAAGGTTGGCCTGCGGAGAAATACCTCTGGTTGGAGCTTGTGACGTTGCACCCAACGGACTTGCACTCCTCTTGCCACTAAACCAATCAGTAGCCAGATTTGGTGTGGTTGAACTGGTATGGTTTAGCCCGTTAGGACCACCACCTCCCACGGGTGGCCTGGAAGGAATTCCCTGCGCAGGGGGCACAGTGTTTGCATTCGGAGGTTGTGGTGGCCTGACTTGTGGATTTGACGATGCACCAGGAAGCCCTTGTGGTCCTCTTACAGCAGGATTCTGCTGACCAGATGCCGGTGCTTGAGGGCTAGTTACACTGTTTGTCTGAGGAGCAGCGGTAGAAACATTTATCCGAGGAGCAGGAATCTTTGCAGCAGCTGGACCAAATAATGCTGACTTAACAATATCGGGCGTCAACTCTCGGCCGCTCTGAGCTACTGTGACAAGTTTGAGTGAGTTGTGGAAGTCTTCACGCCCAAGGAAACCGGTCCGGTTTTTATCAGCGTATGTCCAAATCTGGACCAGGGAAGAGAAATACAAAGCGATCAGTAGAAGTAAATAGGGTTGTAGTGTGAATTAGTAATAACAATAATAGTAGTAGCAACAACATTCCAACATATAGTACAATTGATTGCAGAGTAGATTCCGTAGCACGAGCGAAATGCAGCAAATGTTGACAGCACAAGGTGGGTGTGCAAGGTTTGGAACAGAAAATTGATACTCATGTATATGTTGTTCACTCTTGAAACTGTGATTCCCCGATCCAGAACCCAAACTCAAAAGTACAAAAGCACAGTAAGATAATTTTCAGCGCAAGCTGGATCCCAACAGCATAACAAGTACTAGATGCCACTCAAGTGGAAATCCCCAACCCAATCCTCCATTGCCTACACTTGCTAGTTGCTAGTGAAAACATGATAGAGACTTAAATCGATCTCCCAGAGCTTGAATGGGTGAGCTCACAAAGCTGTAGAGAACAATCGAGCTGCGAGCTAGAGCGCCTAATTACGAGGCTGGATCAAGGCGCATCTCATTGCAAACATGAACGAAGCACTGAAAAGACAACTGAAGTTGGTCTCGTCGGTGGGAAAGGACTAGACTAGGGGCGTCTCTCCATAATGAGCAAAGCAGAGCAGGTTCCAAATCTCGGCACCCACTGGAGCTCGGAATTGTGAGCGACGAGCCTCAGGTGGTCTACAGAAAGCAAGCAAGTAAGCAAGCAAGCCGCGATTGGAAGCGCAGGGTGGCACAGAATAGATCGCCGGGGGCGCACGGCGCGCGGCACGGAATTGGAGCGCTGAGGAGGAGAGATCTGAGGCTTACCTGCGCTAGAACTGGCTGCGGGAGGCCGGAGCCCTTGAAGAAGGCGACGGCTTCCTGGCCGCTGATCCGGCCGTCGCGGTCCAGATCCGCGGCGCGGAAGTAGGAGTCGAAGGCGGCCTCCATCGCCCCCCGGAGGAGGGCGGGGGTTCGGTGGGGCTGGGAGGCTGGGGGGGAGGGTGTCGCCGGCGGCGAGAGACCCCGGCCGGCGAGATCGGGGAGGAGTGGGGCGGCGAGCGGGGCGGTGGGTATATTGGCTTTGTGGTGTCTGTCTGTCCTCCGACCCGACGGAGATGGGTTGCATTTCGCTGGATCTCCGATCCCAAGCTTTACTTAATTCAGGGGCTTTTCTGTAAAACAAAAAAAAAAGTTACCCGTGCACCGCAAACACACACTGCCATGTTTTTCTTTTAAATGTCGATCCATATTGGGCTTATGATAGATTTCAGACTAGATGGCATTTTTCAAAAAATGACTTCGGACAAAAAGACATAGAAAAAATAAAACTAGGTGTAGCATGATATCGATCCTACAATGTGAAACACAGAATGGTGTCATATTGCCATCTCCTATGCGTGTACGTCGTCGTTCTAGAATGTCCTCGTGTGAAACATAAAAGTAATTATAATATTTTGGCTGTTGTGAAAACTAAAAACAACAAAAGGTAGGACGGTTGTCCATCATTAAACCTCTCTAATCTTAAATAGGCATGTGCATTCCATTAAAAAAAATTAATTGGTGTCTCTTATTATTTCTCTCCACTGAAATATTCTAGATGCACATGGGGTAAATCTGAGGAGGATGAGGAGAACAAGAAAAAACGGCCTCAAAAATATACTGAACAATAGTATATGAAGTGAATTATATATAGGAAACCTTCCCCGCTGTAATTTGCCATGGCACCGTTAACAACATTTCCAACGGATGTGGCAGCATTTATCCACGCCACATACTATGTCACGCCACAATGGTCTGGCACAACCTGTGGCAAGGATCCGAACGGTCTCCTGCTCCGGTAGAACCTAGACAGCTCAGCACAGGTAGCAATATTAATAAAATACAACACCCATGTGATCATGCATGCTAACTAGTAATTTGGTTATTAGGAGTATTGTATCGTATGCTGCAGCCACAGCCATCCTACCTAGCTAGAGGTAAACAAAGGAGATCGATGTTCACAACAACACGTGCTCACTCGCATCAAGATCCAAATTAATGATGTGTATATACTACTTCCTTTTAAAAATAAAAAACGTGGCGGTCCAGGAATACTTGATTTTTACTTTATTCATGATTATTTTATGGTTTCTTGTCATATATTACTTTCCAGTCAACCAACGGCAGCATAATAATTACTTGGATATTTACCATCAGACAATATTATTTTTAAGAGAGAAAGAACATTTGAAGAAAAAAGTTTTTACACGACCAATGATCCAGGAGCGGAGAAAAAAGTTTTTAGGTGGTGGATACTAGATCATATTTATCCTCTTCTGGATGACGGTGCACTTTCTTCTAAATTAACTTCAGTTTACTATAGTAAAAAGCAGTACGGCGTGGGTACATGTTACAAATTAGAAGAAAACGTCAAAACACGATCGGACGATCGAATGTAAGTGCTCAAGAAGAACGCTTGTTAGATTACAATATTTATACAATACATACTCCACAAAAGATATGCACAAGAGTAAGTTATATCCACTATACATCAACTAGACATGTGGATACAGATTGGTCAAATATCTTATAAAATTGATTGATTTAGTATGGTAACTTGGCATGTGGTTGCAAATTGGTCCAATAGCTTATAAGTTACTCAGCTTAGTGTAATATTTCGATAAATTGGTGCATTTGTTAGTCTCACTCGATGTGAGCTGCCAAAGAAAGTGGCAAATCCGTCAAGTAAGTTTTGCTCCGTCACAACTCATGTTGATAGACAACACATTGCATCAACGTCAAAGAAACATCTGTAGCTTATAGTAAACATGATGAAGATCACTAGTACTGTCGTACGTGCTGATGTGTCCTCAACTCTTTTTAGTGTCATATATAAATAGTTTTACAAATAATACATTGTAGTAGAAGGAAGGAAGTCATGGTCTACCGTATATAGTAGTAGCAGTGAACAGAGAGATGTAGTATTTTCGACGAGCGGAGGATACGATGGAGCGACCGATAATCACTGCGTGGTGAGGATGTTTTATTTTGTTTGGTACACCATTACATCATCCCATCCACCGGGGCTTTGGACAAAGGGAAGGAAGCTGCCAGCCTGGTATGCATGTTTATTATGTCTCTCTCTCATCAAATGATATCGGAGATACCAACAACAGCAGCAGCACGATAAAGCTAGAGGTTGCAAGAAATGGTTGGACTCCTCCAGATCAGATCTGAACGAGTCTTAGTCCTCAAGTCAGATCAGCTCGATTATGTAAATGCCACCCTGGTTGCCCACCAAACTCTTGTAATTTCTACTTGGATCAAACCTGCGTTTTACTTGCTTTCAGCCAGAGCAGCAGGCAGCACCCGGGCATCGGACTTGCTCAGCACATGATGCGCCGAGAGCCCAGTTTGCCGACACCTTTGTAACTTTGGGTGTGTTGATTGCACGAAAAAACACTGTGGTATAAGAAAAACACCGTAGCATTCGCTGGGAAACGTGTTTTGTGAGGGAGGAATAGTGAAAAGTTGGAATGAATAGTAAATAGTTGGAAATCTGAACATGGCCTTACAAACACATGCTGCCTCCGTTCTAAAATAGTGTCTTTCTTACTTCACGAGAAAACACTTCAGCCAATTATATATGAAAATATATTAATATTTGTGAGACAATATAGATATTGCTGGATAGATGTTTAGATCTAGTTTTTTATAAAAAAAATATTTAGAGATTTAAATATTGCACATATTTTCTATAAATTTAGTCAAACTTATAGCACGAACACTCAAAACACCTATCTTTTTGGGACGAAGAGAGTACGATTAGAGAAACTTTCTCGCACAATCCAATCGTATCCAAATTAGCACTTACAGCTGCTGCTACTACTACTGGAACGCCTTCTACAGTTCTACTAGTACAACAAACGCAGACGTAATACGAGTCCACATTGCAGTTACTACGACGCGTACCAAAAAAAAATGCGGATGCACACCAAGACGCGAAAGAGGCCATGCATGCTGCACAGCTCACGATTTTGATTGGACAAGCCCATCGGTGACGGTGAGTCAAACACTTCCCTACCGGCACTGCATCCTTTCACCCCATGACCCCAATCAGGAAGATTTAGGCATGGCCAGCGCCCAGCGAGGAGCTTCCTTTTTTCGTCAGACAACGCAGCATATACCAGAAATATATTCTTGGAGGTTGGAGGATACTCCAGTAGCATCATCTTTGGAAGGTGTAGTGTGTCGTCCAAATGTAACAGAGCTCAGAGCTGGATGACCATTTGTCAGCTGCGACGCCAATTGTCCTCTAAATTCTGCCGTGCCCATGCATTCGGTCAGCATGCTTTCTTTTATAATTATTTTAACAAACCAGAAAATGGTTAGGCACTTGGAAAATAACATCACCAGTGGTGATCACCCAACCATCTATTCTGAAAGTTTATTGAATAATGTATGGTGAGCTAAAGACCACAATTTGGAAAGCATTCAATTTCTGTGAAAGGGGGCGGAGTTTATCCAAATTTCTTCACTTGCATGCACATTATAAGATCATAGCTGTTCCAAGTTACGATGTGCTAAGAAGCAGTTAAAACATGCCCACACATCAAACCTGTATTAAATCTTATTGCATTGATCACTGCATTCTTTTGGTACCATTTAACTTCTGATTGTGCCATAACAGAGCATTCATGTTCACCTAGTAGTTTATTACAAGCAACTACACGGGCCTCTTGCTTGTGCTCACAATCTTCCACATTGTAATAGCTAACAGATTTGTACCATGATAACAAGGGGGAAAAAAAATCATTTACCCAGACTTAAGGTGGCAACTATTACAAGCTCAGTATCTGAACACCATACCATTTATTAGAATGATGATATGCATCACAGGTACAAACTAAATGTGTTTGCTACACTCCCTATTACTAATGACATCGAATGGAAGAGCAGAACAAGAACGATACAGTAGAAATACCTTGTCACTTATATACCATAAAACAAGCACATCTGTATAAAAAATCAAAGCAAAGGCGAGATCTACCGAGGGAGATTTACCTCCTCTCCGTCTTCGTCCGATTAACCATTTCAACATACAAAAATCTCACAACAAGCATAGCTAAGACAAGCATCTGCCGACTATACGCTATGGTACCTCGCTAATCAGCTTTCACTTCAGCTTCGGCTGCTGTAGGAGAGGAACAAACATTGTGCAGCACCTTGCTGTCGGAGGAACAGTGTGACGTTTTTAACTTCTTGAACTTCCAGACAGATGTAATCTTCATCGGCGCCGTGCCATCACCTGTGGCCTTAGACTCTGCTGGACTCCCATGCTTTTCTGTTCCATTTCCATTCGACTTTGATTCATCCTGTCCTATAGGTTGTACTTGTACAGAGGGTTCTGTGTCTTTGGGCTCTTCTGTTTCTTTATTGTCATTATGGTTCAGAGGAAGCAGTTCCTTCCTCTTGATCTTCACTTTCTGACCACCGCTCCCAGCTCCATTATCAGTAATAACATCACCACTACTCCTTGCAGCGTGCCTAGATTGATCATCATCAGGACCCTCATGCTTGAACAATGGAACAGTTGTCTCACTAGATTTCCCCTCAGAGCATCCATTAGGTAAGCCGCGGCCAGCCTCGGTCGGCGCATGAGTTGAAGAACCATTGCAAGCATCAGCGCCACCCTCACCGGTGGCAGCTCCATCTTTG
This sequence comes from Digitaria exilis, assembly GCA_015342445.1. Taxonomy (NCBI): domain Eukaryota; kingdom Viridiplantae; phylum Streptophyta; class Magnoliopsida; order Poales; family Poaceae; genus Digitaria; species Digitaria exilis. The sequence goes on along the minus strand of JACEFO010002059.1, from coordinate 584,341 downwards.
CCACGAGGCCTCTTGGGTGGTCCGGTGTGAGAGATCCTTGGCGAGCTATTCATGGCACGGTGCAAACTGCGCGCAACCTCTTCGTCGGACTGCTTACGCCTCCTAGGCTTGGGAGCATCCCCCAGGGTTCCATTGGGCCTGTACAGCATCTTGACCTGGACATGCTTCTTCCTCGACTTGACCTTGAACTGGAGGCCATTCCTGGACGCGCCGGTCTTGGAAAAGGAATCGAGGAACTCCATAGCAGCCCGCGCAGCTGCCCTAGCCTTGGCGGCGACTGCCGCCTTCTCTGCAGCGGTGGCGCGGGCAGCCACGGCCGCATCGGCAGCGGCTTCTGCAGCCGCCCTCGCCGCGTCGATCATTTCTTCGGGGGAGGAGGCCGAGGCGTTGGCTGCGAGTGCCATCTCGCGGAGACGGGCTGCGAGATCACCGGAGGCGAGTGGGGACGGGAGGAGCTCGGTAGCGTCGCAGGAGGTGGCCGCCGTCCTGAACCCGGCGAGCAGCCGCTTCCGCGGCGGCAGGTGGGTGTTCAGATCCGACGGCTCCATTTCCAGATCAGGGCACAATTCAGCTCACTGAATCGACCATCGTCGCCAACGTGCTCCGCCTTGGGAAGATCGGGATGAGACAGATCTCCGGGAGCGTGCTATCGCCGGAGGGAAACCAGCCGATTCAATTGCCGGAGTAAGAACTGAGGGCGAAGCCGTCGGCGGTGAGCTTCCAACGCTCGACGGCGAGGTGCTAGAGGGGAGGCGAGCGGTGGAGCCAGGGGCTCGGGATCTGGCGTAAGCGAGGGGCGGTGGAGGCGGGCGGGGGCTCGCGAGCCAGCGGCGGTGAGGGGAGGCCAGCGGTGGCGGCGAGGGCTCCCTCGTGAGCCTTTCCGGGTGGAGGAGGAACAGATCAGGCTTGGCTTGAGAGGGCACCATTATTTTTTCTTTTCTTTTTATTTTCACCACCAACAGTCCAACACCAAGCATTGCATGCCGCTCCAGTTTTTCGACACAACACAAAAGGGAAAAGGGAACATGGCCCCTCTCTTTCAAGCTTCATCGGAACTGTCAGTATGTATGTTACTATATTTCAAAAGGAAAATACAAATATTGAGATAATTATAAAACATACAAATACTGATTTCATTGAAGTTTGGGGTGTTTTTTTTTAAAAAAAAATTACGTCGCCATGTGTTCGTGGCTATCGAATCGGCCAATTCGACGATCAAATTGCCATCAACAGAGTACGTGTCAATTTCGTCAAAGTTTAGGGGGAATTTTGTAAGATTTATATATACAAAGCATATGGGCTCTTTTGGAAAATTCCATGGACTAGGTATTAATTTCAATAAAGTTCAGCTTTTTTTTAAAATTCTAGGGGATCTTTTAAAAAATTCCATGGACTACGGGTTGGTTTCACCAAAGTTCGAGAGGGTTTTTAGAAATCCTAGGGGCTCTTTTGTAAAATTCTATGGAATGCGGGTTGATTTAAACAAAGTTTGGGGGGTTTTATGAAAAGCCTAGGAGCTCTTTTGTAAAATTACATGGACTACGGGTTGATTTCATCGAAGTTCGGGTTTTCTTGAAAGCCTAGGGCCTCTTTTGCAAAATTCTATGGACTGAGGGTTGATCTCACCAAAGTTCAGGGTGTTTTAAAAAGCACAGGGACTATTTTGAAAAAAAATTATGGACTGTGGGTTGATTCTATTGAAATTCAAGGGTTTTTTTCTAAAATTTTCGCCTCATCTATTCCTGGTCGTCGGATCGGCAATCCGACGGTCGAGGAATTGTGGCCGACCTGGCCACCCTCCTAGTGCTGGGAATGCACCAGGATTAAGGTAAGATATATATCTTGAGATTGAAGGATTCTCCATAAAAAATATCGTCACCCCAAAATATGACTAGTTACCAAAAAAAACATGAGTGCTTATGACAAGGGATCCGTAACCAAATAGATTTTTTTTTATGACAAACAACCTAATGAGATAAAAATCGATTTTGTGGAGCCATATTCCCTTTCCATTTTGTGGATTTGCTGATTCTCCACTACATCGTGCAAGATGGGTGTCGGTCACCCTTTGTCATGGCCTCGCGTGCATTAGGCATGTTGCGTTCCTTCGAGCTCAACAAAATACAACACCAGTTGGATGGAGATCATGTGTTAAAATGTTCATGTGTTGCCATATCACTTTATGGCCACCTATCATAGATCATCTCAAGGATTTTCATTTCTCTACTCAAGGACTTGTCTTCTCTTAGGTCAAAGTGCATAACAAACAATCAAAACTAGCAATCAAAACTTAAAATGAACAAGACACCGGACTTTTGCATTGGTGATACTAGTCTCATTTTGAAGCTTAAACTTTAAAAGTTCCTTATCGATGTAAGTGTCTGCTATCAGATGAAAACCTCTATCAAAATATCTTCAATCAGTTCATCGAAAATACCACGTTCAATCTTCCTCCCAACAACATAAACATCCTCCTTTGGGTCCTCACCTCCTTCCCAAGCTATTTTGTCATTCAGTTGTTGGTGCAGCAGCTCTTTCTGAAGCACGATCTCTTTCACCTCCTCAAGGAGCCTGCTCATGTTGCCGTCCCTCTTCACCTTTGGCAAACCAAACAACGGCTTTTGACAACCATCGGCAACATCTAGTAGTAGTGTATCATCAGAACTAGCAGGCTTGAGGAGCACTATCAGTGCCGTTGACCGCAACATTTCTTCATCTCCGAATTTTTCAGATGCAGCAGCAGCGCAGGGACCCGTCGCCCTCAGCACTGTTATGAGCATCGCATGATGACGAGGCTCTAAAGGCTCGTCACCACCAACTATAAGTTTGTAACTGTAACGACCTTATTATCATCAGTTGTTGTAGTATAGTCTCGGAGTCACTGTGATCTTGCACGACGTCTTTCTTCTCTAGGATGGCGACCTTGGTGTCGTCTGCATCGCTGAAACCATATCTTACCATCTTTTGCCTGCGCAGGTTCTCCTGCGCGATCATCTGGATACACCTGCTGCTGTGATTAACTGAAGAAGCATCCACCGGTAGTGCTACTCTGGATGCCTGTCATGCCTGGAAATCCTGCTTTATCTTCTGGAGCAGGTCCTCCTAGGGATGGTGATGGTGGCGCGAGCGTGACGACCTTCCAGGCATGCGCGAGCGGTACGATAAGAGGCTGCACTTGGCATACGTCAGGGGCGCGGAGCGAGGCGACATGGCCGTCGCCGCATTGGTGTGCTCTCAGCAGCAGCTGCTGCTGCTTCGATGACGGGCGCAGTAGCTGCAAGTTTTGGTGGTTGCGGCGGCACCGGGAATGGGATGGCGTCGATGCCCATGAGGCGAGCGATGACATTGGGCGGCTAGATGGGGATCTCTCTGTACGTCATCGTCGTTGCCTTTTCTACAGCGACGCCTCTGCTGTTGTGAATAAGGTTGTTGCCGTTCCATTTTTGTGACTTTGTAGCAGTGTGACTCATCTGCATTCACGCATGGCAGCAAAAACATGTTGCCTTTGTGAGCGTAAATTGAGGGCTCCTCTCCTAATGATGATACAAAAATACTTTGTATGTCTGAATTCTCAGGTCTCTGCTTATGGTACTACTACTGGATGGCTTGCATGCATTGTATGCGAACGAATGAGAGAATATTTTCGTTGATAGATGGTACACTGCATACATACCTGAAGATGCAGAAGACGCTAGTCTTGCTTGGATTGAGTGGGCAGGCCGTCGCGAGAGAAATTGAAAGCAAAAGGTCAAGCTTCAAGTTTGTAGAAAGAGATGAGAAGTGATGGATGATGATTGAACTGAATCGATGAAAGTAAAGCGAAACAAAGCTTGAGGTTGGTTGGCGAGAATTAATCGCACGCACAAACTAAGCAAACGCAATCGAAGGAACCAAAAAAAGCAAAAGCCCCCGACGAGGATCCAACTCACGACCTTTTGCTTACGAAGTGAACACACTACCACTATGCTACGGAGGCCGAGTTGGGGAGGTCTCGAAGACATCCTTTTTATCGTTGTGTTCAATAGCCATCACCGAGAGGTGTGTTCATCTGCAATGCCGGTCTACATTTTGAGGAAACAAGATGCCCGAATTGGACAGTTGTTGATGGGCAAGCTGCCTGCTGCGGTGCTTTGCCTAAGGATATTCATTGATCTTGAACATCATCGGTTGCCGAAACAGGGAGTAATTCAATTGTGCTTGTATCCATAACTTTGAAAGTCATGTATGTCCACCAGATACAGTGTAGGCCGCGGGGCTTACGTTTCCGGCTGCCTCTGCCTGCAACCACCGGTGACTTGCGTGACGTGCCTTGCCGTACCGTACGTACCCGCCGGCTGCCTTGGTTGTGTTTAGTTGGGAGGGGAGAAAAAGAACTTTTTCTGGGAAGCGTATTCTGTGGGAGGGATGAATAGAAAAGTTGAAAAGAGTAGAAAACTTTTCTGGGAAGTGTGTTTTATGAGAGGGATAAATAATAAAGTAAAAAAAAAAACTTCTGAAACTAAACACAGATCCCTTCCCAGCTGTGATTCTGCTCGACTCGACCGTTGTGTTGTTTTCATTGTGCGGCTGCTGCAGCATGCCTGCCCCCACAGAGGACACAACACAACTTTTACCCACATTGCCCACTATACTCCTACTACAACCTACTCCGGGCGTGTTTAGTTAGTACTTTTTACTTACTATTCATCCCCCTCACAGAATACGTATTTCTAAAAATTTATTTTTTACTATTCCTATTCATCTCCCTCACATAACACATAACATGTATTAAAAAAAAAGTACTTTTTCCCGCCCTCAACTAAACACGGCCCAAACTTTGAATCGTCCATCCTTCCCTTCCCAAGGCAAGTAGCAGCGGATCAGTACCTGACAAGGCGATTCGTAGCCCTTTCCTCAGACAAAGCACAGCAACCTCATGAATATACGTACGCATGCCATTCACTCCATTCCTAGTGAATGGGCACATACATAAATTAACATATTAGAATGCAAACCATGCTTTTCTTTTCTTTTTAGGGATGAAATTATTCAGGTTTTCTTTTCTTTTTACAGATGAACAATATTCAGGTTGCTTCGCTTTACCTATGATCAATCCTAAGATTTCTACCGAATGGAGCAACTTTTGAAATGGAGGATATGAGGCCTTATTTACTTAAAGTTGAAAAAAGTTAGAAGCGTGAACAGTACATCGATAACCGTGTCTATAAAAGAAGAGAGAACTTGATGTTACTGGAAAGTTGGCGAGCTAAAGAAAGCTGACTCCATTAGACCAAACAACAACAACATACAGACCAACCATGCAAACATGTCAACGCCGCCACACCAATCATTACCCCAGTCAGCCCACATCCCATTCCATTCCAAACCCAATGGCAGCTTGCCGCGTACATGCATATCACTCAAACGGCAAATTACAGCAGTTGATTTGACTGCTACAAAAACATGGCACCAAAACAGTAGCAGCAACAGAAACAGGAGATACTACTCGCTAGCATCAAGCACACATTATATACACCCAAAGGGGGCAGCAATGAGGACGATAACTTAATCTAACATTACCCAAACTGATATTATCACAATGTTAGCCGATGACAATGGAAACAGTAATCTAGGTACAAGCGGGCATTGCATTGCCGGTGGCCACACCGCACAACAGCACCCACCACCAGTGGCACAAACAGGGAGCGCTATCCATTATAGGGACAACTGAAAGTAAAACATCACGATGTGAAGTGAAACTGAATAATTCTAGTAGATTGACTGGATAGCCTCCTTATAGTTGCCGCCACAGGGCCTTTGCAATTGCCGCTCCATTGCTCAATGGAGCGTCCTCTTGGCCTGCTTCACTCGTCATCGTCTTCCTCCTGCAAAACACAGCACACACCAATGTTTTGTTTTAGCATCCACAGGGCTATATCCATCTTAACGCATGATCACCTATAAATTAATCTACCAAGTGAGTTTGGTACTTTAATCTGGTTTGATGAGATCATTTAATCGAATAGTTCCTAGACCATCCCATGTAAGACAACTTATCTAAGACATGAATGAATGTGCTAAGCGGCATGGCATTTCAAACATCAGGATGAAAGCAGGTTATAAACTAGCTAGACAAGATCAAAGGCCAGCAGATGTGTGTATGTATATACCTCCTCACTACCCTCGTCGTCGTCCTCATCATTGACCTCGGACTTTGACTTGTCAGACTCCTCTTCATCTTCCTCCTCTTCCTCCTTGGCAGGAGCCTTCTTGGCAGCGGTGCTCTGAACAAGCTAACATAGGTTGATTGGTTAGTACCAAACAATGAACAGCAGGTAAGACAGTTGAATCTATAGATTGTTATGCCAACCTCGCCCTTGTTGTAGGCAGCAATGGCCTTGTTGTACTCAATCTTGAGCTTATTGGCCTTAGCGACATAGGGAGCTTTGTCCTGTAATGATCGATCCACAATAAATAATCAGCACGTGTTGAGTCAGACCTAACCACAGCAGCAGCCTAGTAACTAGGTAATGTGCAGCGAGAGCAAAATTGAGCTTACCGCTTCGCTGAGGGATTTCCACCTGTCACCGGCAGCTTTGCCCACCTGAATCAACCAATCACGATGAGGTCAAAGCAAATCAAACTACTATCTCATCTAATCTAATAATCTGGCATAATAACAACAACAATAATAATAAAGGTGCCCGGCGTAAAGGGGTAGTAGGTAAACTTACCGCAGCAACAGACTTGTTCTTAGGGTTCTTCTCCTTGAACTCCTTGCGGAATTCGTCCCTATATAACCACCAAAAATATATCAGACAGCCGCCAACCACGCCGCCCCAAAGGAAAGAGAGAACAAAAAAAAAAACGCAACTGGTAGGATCTAACATACATGAAGACGAAGAAGGCGCTGGGCGCCCTCTTGGGCTTGTTGGGGTCCTTGCCGGCCTTCCCCTTCCTGCCCTTGGCGGGCTTCTCCGCTCCCTTGCTCTTCACCGCCAGTCTGCATCGACAGAGCGACGAGGTGCCAAAAAGAAAAAAGTCAATATCACGCCGCAGCGCAGGGAAATCGAATGTTTCGTCGGCCGGAGAACGGATCTGTCCGGGACAGATCGAGAAACGAGAGAGCAAGGTCGTGATTCTTACTTGGCATCGGCCTTGGCGGCGCCCTTTGATTTCGCCCCCTTCATGATGGATTTCTGCGGAGACACCGAGGGCAGCGGTCAGATCCGCGCGAGAGTCGGGCAGAACGGAGACGAATCGAGGCCGAATTGCGTGGGGCGGCTCACCTGGACGCGAGGCGAGGAGGAGGGGCAAGCCTGGCCTGGCCTTGGTGTTGTCTGCGAAGGGAAGGGGGAAGAGAGGAAGGGAAGGGGAAAGAGTGGAGGAGGCAGAGAGAGGCGGGCGGGGAGGGCAGGGGATAAGAAGGAGCCGCGCCTCCCAGGGGCATATCTGCGATTCCGCCCCGCCTCCGAGGGCCCGCATCCAACCCCTAATTTGAATCTTCGTACCCGTTGCCTACTTTTTCTCACGCGGCCAAGGCCACCCTCCGATGACGCGCGGGGCCAAGAGCCGGTGGGGTCGGCCTGTCATTGACCACCGATTAGGGCGACGGGCGCCCGTGTACAAGTGGTGTAGGGTGTGTCCGTGGTTGCCCGGAACCCCAGGGGGTTTTCCGCGAAAGCGGCTCCGGCAGGGGCTTGGGCGGGATTTTGGAAAATTTCGGGCCGCGTCGGAGCGGATGTGCATGTGCCGCGCGGATCACATGACAGGCGGGGCCCGCGCCGCCAGCGCGAGATATTTTGAGCCGCCACGTCAGCGATCCGCGGGAGGCCGCGTGGTTGGCTGGGGCGGCCGTGGAGGTGGAGCGCGTTGTGCTTCTCGCTGTGCTTTCTGCGAATCAAACCACGGCCTGGTTTGCGGTTTTCAAATCTCCCATCTCCTGCTCAAACACTCCTCCTCGTCCAGGGGATTGATTACTGCGCCTCTCTTCATCTGCTCATCTCACAGCGTGATGATGCTTCATTTTTGTAATTTGTACAATGAAATGAGCATTGTGCCACCAACTAACTTAATTGAACGGTGCTGCTGTAGAATACTAGATGCCTGTCATTTGCCTACAACGGCAAACCACACAAAATAGGGAGAAAACCTGACTCGAACGACCATGCTTGGTGTGGCACTATGTAAGTTAAAACGTTCCTATGACATGCACAGAAAGGGTAACTGAAAACGAGATGACCTTCGTTTTTTTTTTGTCAAGAAAAAGAGGGGGTCATGTCCATAGCGACACATGTCGTCAATTTTGGAGATATACAACCACCTTTTGAAAAGCCACCTTAGGCCTTGTTTAGATCGCCAACTTTCGCCAACTTATTTTGCCAACTTGTCACATCGAATGTTTGGACACTAATTAGGAGTATTAAACATAGGTATAAAAATAAACTAATTACATAGATGGACTCCACATCGTGAGACGAATCTATTAAGCCTAATTAATTCGTCATTAGACACTGTCGTGCTACAGTAACCCGTCATTAAAAATGCACTAATGACGGCACATATTAGGCTTAATAGATTCGTCTTGCGATGTAGAGTCCATCTGTGTAATTAGTTTTATAATTAGTCTATATTTAGTACTCCTAATTAGTGTCAAAAGGATGGATGTGACATATCGCCAACTTTCACCAACTCATCTAAACAGGGCCTAGTTCCAAATCAAAAGCTGAAGTTGTTAGACCATAAGCTGAAAATGATAAGGCCAAAAAGCATTTGGTGCTTACATACAAAAGGGGTAGCAAGTAGGAGTAATACCTTTACTATGAGAAACAAATTAAAAAAAAAAAGGACAAGCTCTATCCTTGATTAGGAAAATGAGAACCCAACCATGCAATGCAAGTTAGTGGATTTGTTGAAGCTAGTTGCGCTCGTCATGAGATGTGTGTTTTGCCCTCCAATTGTTGACAGAATTTATAGCCTGTGCAAATTCAGAATGTAGATTTTTAATGAAATAATAACACGACGTCAGTACTTCCTCCTGTCACAGCTATAAATCTATGTATACATGGGGATGATCTTCAATGTAGTACTCATACGAATAATGTATATAAGCAGTTTTCGTAGTTGAACAGAGATGAGTAATGCGTCTTATCATGTTAATATATACAAAACCTTAAACATATCTCGTAAAATGTGTCTTGCTAGCTTATGGGAAATCTAGATGGTATATTTACAATAAGCGGTACTTGTTTTCATTAAAAAAAATCATTAGAAGAAACACGTCGTCATCATGAAACTAAACCGGCTACCGGTATATACTGTTTTGCTTGGCGAGAAATATTTTAGTATGTGCCTACTCAATAGTGTACTCACTCCTTTCTAAATTGTAGACCATTTTAGTTTTTTTTTAGAGTAAAAATATCTCAAATCTGAGAACCTTTTTATAATAAAGTACTAACATTCATGATGCTAAATAAGTACAATTATTTTTTATAAAATATATTTTTTAGATTAGATCTATTTGATGCCATAAAACTTTTTAATCTTCTCTATAATTTTAGTCAAACATAAAATAATTTAACTAAACAAATTAGAACGACTTTTACAATTTAAAACTTGGAGAGTAGCAGTTATACAGGCAGGCAGGCAGGTATCCAATGGTGCACGGATGCTAGGGCCTCTCAAAAAAAAAAAAAAATGGTACCCGTGCAGATATTTCGGTAACGTAGTGGGCCAAGATGATGTCTGGTTGGGATACGGCCCAGTCCAGTAATAAACGTGTCCAGGCAAGGCAACCACGTCGTGCCGTCGCCGCCTGCCTACCCCTCCCTCCTCCCCCATCCACACACGCCGCGCCGCTCTCGCCCCGGCCGGCGGCCTCCAAGCACGCGCGGCGGTGAAGCCGCCCAGCCCAGTAAGCCCACGTCTGGGTCCTTGCTGGCACGCGGCGTCACACTCTCGGGCGAGGCGTCGGCGGTCGGCCGTTGCCGAGTCTGGCGGACTACACAACCAGGTGCAGTGCTGCTCCGAGCGTAGGCACAAGCGCACAGCATAAGCCTGCGAACTCCGCTCTCGCGGCCTCCAGGTGACCCCCTCCCTCGCACTGAGATACTACATGAGGTCTACATCACCAGCATGGCGGCATGATTTTTAAGTTGATTTCATTCGATATGCTTGGGATGTGATGAATCTTTTTTTTTATTATTTTTTAATTACCACATCACATGCTCTTGAATCATGGTGCTATGAACCCAAATCTCATGCCGTGTCTTCAGCTGATGATGGACTTGCCAGGTCCCAGATGGAAGAAGGGCAAGGACGCCAAGGACCAGGTCCCAGATGGAAGAAGGGCAAGGACGCCAAGGACTTTGCAGCTGTCGCAGCAGCCAAGCCCATGTCCAGGATAGTCGCCAAGCTCCAAGCTTCATTGAAAGACTCGGAAGCCATGGCAATTTTATCAGGGGATGGCGGGGACGCCATTCTTGCAATCGGACGAAAACAAGCCAAGCTTCTCAACCGCGCCGCCTTTGGCCGCCATATTGAGAATGCAGGAGAGGAGGAGAGGCAATGGTTCCAGCTGCGGCCCGAGGAGGTGTTCTTCCTCTGCCATGCCCTCAAGTGCATCTCAGTTCAGTCAGAGAACAAGAAGCAGATGGATGAAGCGCAGCTGTGGGACCTCTTCACCTCCACCTCTGAGCCGTTCCCGGAGATGTACAAGGCATACCAACACCTGAGGTTGAAGAATTGGGTTGTAAAGTCAGGATTGCAGTACGGCGCGGATTTTGTAGCTTACCGTCATCATCCAGCACTTGTTCACTCAGAGTTTGCAGTCATCATAGTTCCAGAAGGCAAAGAGTTTGGCAGTAGATGTGGCCGCTTGCAGGTGTGGTCTGATCTTCTCTGCGCACTTCGGGCTTCTGGGAGTGTGGCCAAGACATTACTTGTTCTGACTATCAGCACCAAGGGTTGTGACCTGGCATCCTCAGATTGTTTGGGACAGCTGATTGTTCATGAGAGGGCTATCACAAGATGGATACCTCAGCAGTGCCGTGAGCAACATGAAAAACCGCAGAGAGAAGAAGCCAACGGGGACGTGCAAATACAGAAACCGTGCAGCGAAGACGCAAGTAAGGAAGAACGAGAGGAGACAAGAGAGGGTGTAGCATTTAGCTATTGGGGTGTAATACTAAGCTTCACAATTCTTTCCAGCTTGCTTGTCTACAAGCTCAAATTTTGACCGAAGAGCTCAATATTTCTGTAAACTCATGTTGGCAAATGTGATTTTTTTTTTGTCACATCGAATCCTTTGATGAAGCTATTTTGTGATCCTAGTACCTGCACCTGGATGCAGATTACACAGGGATATTTCTAATTTTTTTTCCTATTTAATCCTGTGAAGCTATTCTGTGATCCTTCTATCATCGTATACCTGCACCTGAATGCAGACTGCATAACGATATTTCTATTGTTATCTCTTGGTAATCATTTTCAGGCCATCAAGACTGCTATGGAGTAGTATGGACTAACATTTATGAGCATGACTGGCTCTGCTGGAGCATATTGAGTAAATGAGGTACACCAGGTGCATTTCTTTATGCATATTTGCATAGTCTCTTTTTAATGCATTTCTATATTTTCAATACCTTAATATGTACTAGTATCTTACAATTGGCTTATGTTACTGATTAATATTTAGTACAGCAGAACTCATCAATATATAATACTATAATAGCTTTGCTAAGATTCCTGGAGTAAACATGACCAATACAATTTTCTGACATGGAGTCTCTGAATTTACATTTTTTTAAAATATAAAATCAACCTTTATGTTGATTTTCCCCCCCTTCAAGTGACAATTCTGCTGGTAAATAGTTTAATTGGCACCATTTGGGGATCTTAGATAATCATGAAGTTGATTAGGGAAAGAATGCCATTCACAATTGCATCCGCTTCATCTCTGTATTTATTTGAGGCTCCCAGCTTTTCATGTGGGATGCCTACTCTATCTGGTAAGTCACAGTGTGATCTTTCCATATACCACTCTCGAGGTACTTCTCGTACAAGCTAGCTTCACCATCATAGTTCACTGAGAAAACTGCTGTGCTTCGCGTCCCGTACAGCCCCTTCACCAAAACAGAATTATGTGAGAATTTTCATAAGTTCATTTCTGAATTAATAGTGTAACTTATATACACAAATATTATAATGGGCCAAATGATACAGTTTTTTTTTCCAAGTAGTTGATTGCTGAATGAATGTAACTTATAAGATTTTTTTCTGTCACCTGGTCAGTTTGCACCTCAATGAAAATGGAGCTCAGACCATGCTCCCAACTGGGATCACAACCAGTGTTTGGCAGTCTATCTTTGTCAGCCTTTGTGGTGTCTGTCATTAGTGTCTCGACTATATTCTTCACCTCAACCTCCTCATCTCCATGTTTCATAAGAAGCTCCCCAAAGTTTTTACCAAGGCGAATTGCCTACAAGTGCACACACAACAATGAAAAAAAAAATCCATTTAGGTACCAACCCACCGTCTTCATGAATAACGGTCTAAAATCTTGGTAGGAGGAATGGTCCCTAAGGGACAGAGTAGCTTGCAATAATGCACTATCATCTTATCTTACTTCTTGCACATGTTGTGCTATAAATTGAGTTAAATGCCTTGTTGTTTAAGTACTTTAGATAGTTCAGGTGTAGCTTTCTCACACTTTCTCCCAGCTCAATGTTTGCTCTGTGACCCATAGTTCAGTGCAGCTGAAAACAAAATAATTAAAATGACACTTTATGGACTTAGCATTTCTAGTTGTGCACCAATATATCCTAACAGCTATATCATACAAGAACACCTATGCATTTTATTTTTAATTTGCAAGGCATTCTGAGAGTTTTATCTATCTACAAATTATCAGTTGAACATGAAATTTTGTTTACCTTCTGCCAAGGGCTATCTAGCCTTGCATTGGATAGCACATGGAGTCCTGGTGAGACAAGTTGAATTGTTGCAGGCTGCCCCTTAGGCCGGTTTGACACATAGACCATAATGTTTGTGGTTAGATCCGCTAGGATCAGGTTGAAGCCATTGTATTCATCAGCTTCCTCTGCCACTTCAGTTGCTACTTCCAGTGGGCTCTTGTTGCTCTGCACAGTACATACTGCATTATGCTTGCTCTTGCGGGTGTAACTTCGAAACTATTTCCATGATTATAAATAAGACCCCCCCCCCCCCAACGATGCATGGTATAGTCATCGGTTGTAATAGAATGAACTACTTGAGTCTTTAGAGGTAGATTTGTGGTTTCTATTGGGGTTGGGGTATGCATATATGTTCCTATGTGCACTGTCTATTGTCTACACCCATCACCGTCAGAACAAAGGAATAGTCAGATAGTGACTGTCAGTTGCCAAGGATCGACATGATATTTCGGTCAAAGAAAAAGGATCAATAGTGAAGAAAAAATGTAATGGCAAACACCAACTTTCATTATACTCAAAATGAATGTATCTTTGTCTGCATCACCTACATCGACTGAGCCATCGGATAAAGCCTTCAATCAACTCAAATGATCTAGATGAAGCTTTTGATGTGTTTTGCTGCTATATACCTGCAGGTACCTGAGGGGCAGATCTCCCCTAGTTCGTGCACCGGGCATGGCATCTGGCTCAAGCACATTGGTCAGGAATGCGAGTCTGCCATCCTTGGTGCACCCCATCCATGTTCCTCCACCAAGCACATCCCTGCCTCCAAGAATCTTCTTTGAGCCTTCTCCCCACCATCCTACTGCCTTTGTAGGCCTGCATTGGTTCATCAAGAACAATAGAGAAGTCTGAACAACAAACACCCAAGATTGTTGTGTTTGCAATAAGTAACCATTCTATAAGTTTGATATTAGCATGCATGTCAGGGAGGTTTACATCGCATATGACTTGTGGTTCATGTAAACTCTGTCAGTGAATATGCAACTCAGGAGGAAAAATGTACTCAATTCGAAACCAGGACCTCATGCAACATATTGGGCACTACAAAGATGAAGAAAACCAAACAAGATCATGTACCTGCTGTGGAACTCATCCCTGTTGAGCAGCAGCAGAAGTTGGTGCACAGGGTGAGCCTGCCAAATCCATGCAGCTATGCACATGGCTTCAGGTGGTTTCTTCTACTCCTCGGTTGGTGGGTTGTAACTCGCTTGTTTTTGCAACTCTTTCGTGCTAAGCTGATGATTCCCTTGCGCATGCCTTTGTATTTATAGGGAGAAGGTTAGAAAGAGGGCGAAAGCAAAGGAGCCCACATAGTCTCTGTATTATTGGCTGCAACCAGGTGCTCTGCAGCCTGTCATTCTTCTGTCAGAGTTCCACCCCACCCTTTTCAGTTACCTGGTTATATTACTACGCATGTGAGCTCCTGATTAGGGTCCCCCTTCCTTACCGTTGACATCTTCTATATATGACTATATCTCGCGAGATATTAGTACTTCATCTCATGATAGCTTTAGTTTGGCTCATCACTTCATTTGTCTCGAGATTCTGAACAGGCACTGGTTATATGGCTTATTGCGTGCTCAGCAATGCAAATCAACAAAACCAGGGGCGTGCTGGATTGGGATAAACAAAAGCGGTAAACAAGGACCTGATCTTTCGAAGCAATATATGACTCATGTTTCCGTGTATGATGAAAAACCCAGTACTGAATCCATCAATCTGTTTCCCGTGGGTAGTTGGCTGTGGTGGCTCACACGTGTCGAGATCGACGAATAGCATGCCCTGGCCTGCACGGCGCATTCCTCATCTACCTTATCAGTTTCCAGGTATGATGTCATGTCTTGTAGCGATAAGCCATATTGTTCTTTTCTGCTCATGTTTATCCTGTCCTCCTGAAGATGTGCTTCCAGTGTGTATAAAACGTGAGCGGCGTGTGCATGTCTTTTTTTTAATCTTTTAGAGATAGTAGTCACAAGGTTTTCATAGGTGCTGCCGCTGTTTAGAATTAAATAACTTGCTGGTGCCGTCAAGGTACTTCCAGTGACACATACATGGCCATAGGAATACAGTGTTTAAAAAGGTCACAGTTCACAGTTCCTCTTAGAGTCTCTGTGGATGCCTTACCAACTAAAGCTCTTAAGGATTATTGTTACCACTATGATTAACTAAACTTGATGGCCAACAGCAAAGTCAGATATCATGTGAAACTTTATAGAAAGTCAGGATATTTGGTTTGTTTGGACCTTTCAGGGGGCACTGGTCCTGCATTTGGTAAGTGCAAAGGACGATCGATTCGGGTAAGTTGGTGACTCCATCTCACTTATTTGGTTTAGATGGGGAATAGTCATCTGGCACTTGGTGGTTAGATGATATTTTAGGGTATTTTCTTTTTCCATACAGTGGGTGCCTATCATTTCTGTGTCTCGGTATGTAAATGGTGGCCTTGTCCATCTTTACCTTTCGTATAGTGAATGCCCATCTTTTGTGTGTCTCGCTATGTAAAAGGTACAGCATACAGACACTGTTTTTTTTTTGTGTGTGTACATGGTATGTCAGAAATCAGCAGCAGCTTAGTTTGGTGGTTTTGTAGTTTTCTTCTCCTTGTCAAAAAGAGAGAGAGAGAGAGATGGAAGTAGCTAGCTAAAACATTTATTGTGGGCCAGAAAAATTAGAAGGGCAATAACACAAGTGCTCATAGGTTGGGGATCACTGCAACCTACCATGTCGGCACCCAACCCAATTACTACTCTTGTCACCATGCCCGATGGTGCACGCCACCGCTTGCTTTGCCAATACTAACCAACAAGAGCATTTCTTGCCAACTAGCCATGTACGTACCTTGAGTGATTGCTACCATTGATAACACAACCCAATGGTCCCTCGCTCGCTCTAACAAGCAATGCCTGCGCTGCGTCTCTCTCTCTTATGGACGCTATTCCATAGTAGCTATACTGCGTATTCTCATAGTATATGAAACTGCATCAAATCAGTTACTAGATTATATTCCATGGAAGCAGACGGCTGACTTGCTTGTATTAAAGCCACGAAAACGGGTGGGGTTTAACACTGCACAGTGCACTAGTTGTTATCCATACGCTTCTAATCATGGTCATGGCTTCTAGAAAGGGACATGGTATGTCTTATTGCCTTTTAGGTAGAGGTCACAATGGCATTGTGACACTGCAAGAAGGCTGTCACTGGAGTATATTGGTAATCAGATCTGCGTGCAATATTGTCACACTCATATCCTCCACCCTCCCTTCGATTGAGGTTATCCAGCTACATAAATGGTTCTGTTTTTCGAGTTCATCATGTTAGTAGTATTCATATGGCACACAGTAGCATTCCTTTTTGCAACCATCGTATTCGGCCCATATCGTTTGCAAGAAAATGGGCCGTCTTTGTGTGGGCCGTTTTTTTTAAGATGGCGCTCTGTCTGAAGAATTTATTTGTAATAATGGGCCCAGTGAAGTTGGAAGGAGCGTCCAGCCGAGGGGGGGGGGGGGGGGGGGTGGGGGTCCTTCGGATCGCAGACTGTAATTCTCCAAGACCCTTCCAGCTGAGGTAGGCTCAGTTCACGATGCTGCCCGCTGAGCTGGATCTTTTAGAGGTCAGGGGATGATTTGTTGGCTACCAAAACTTTAGCATGCTAATTTTTTGGCCATCACATGGTTTGATAGCAAAAGGTGCCTACATCTCACATTTTTTTCCTACCAAAATGGTGGCAATATTTTTGGCATGCCAAAACAATGCAGGCTAATTTTTTTTTTGCTACAAACCAGTCAGGCCCTTATGGAGTCATCTGTAGAAGCAAAGGCAACCCCGTTTGGCACAGCTCCCTCCTATTATATTATATTGGCGGTTTCAACCTCATCATACTTCGCATACTGCAAAGCACGCACTGTAGCATGAAAGTTAGAGGAGGTTTGAGGATGGCCAGTTGGTTTTTCAGGCACCTGATCGAGAAGCATCTCCTCCTACCTCCCTCCTTGTGTTTTGAAGCAAGACACATAAGCATATATACTGGCTGATGCCAACCATGCATCAGAAGATGCTCATTCTACCTGCTAATCACGTGGAAGCGCATGCATGATTGCACAAAACAAATACAAGAGTGAACTATTCATTATCTAGCTAGCTAGCTTTTTATACACATTTAATTTTGCCAACAATCCGCTGCAACACGAAAGGCATAATAATATACTAGCCAGTATAAGCATCGTAACATGCAGCTACACCGACGAAGTGCATGCGTCAGTTGGAAGAATCAAAACGAATGACCTATATATATATATACATATATATATATATATATACATATATATATATATACATATATATATACATATATATATATACATATATATATACATATATATATATGTACATACACACACACACATTCTCTATGTATAATAACCTGCTGTACTTTTTTTTTCTTTCTGTAGGTATGTGATGAATGAATGAATGAATGAATCAACAGTATCCTATATATACACACACAAATAATACATGATCGGTCTAGCTATGAGGTGGTAGCTGGTGTGGCGTGAGTGGTTGGCGGTCCAACTCGGCGAGCCGCAGCAGGAAGCTGCTTGTTGGTGCGGGTGAATCCGACACCGAACCACCTCCGTGTGACGTCGGCGAGCATGGCGTCCTCCACCTCGCAGAAGCTGTGCGGCCACCCGGGCGGCTCGACGGCCTGCAGCCCTAGGCCGGGCGTCCTGTCCCTGGAGCCATGGTTGAGCGGCTCGGTCCAGTCGGCCACGTAGCTGGAGACGCGTCGCCGGAACTTGAGCTTGAACTCGTCCCAGGCCTGGTACTTGTAGTGGTTCACCTGGGCTTTCGTCAACCTCTGCCACCGGAACTCGGGGCGCACCTGGAAGTGGTGGATGGAGTTGATGAGCGACGGTTCCACGGCGTCGAGGCGCACCAGCGACTTGTGGCGCTCCTCGGCGCGGCGGCGGCACGTGTACCCCTGCGTGACTCCCTCCGGCGGGTGCTTGGTGTGCCCCGACGGACCAAAGTCCTTGCACCCCAGCGTCACCTGCCCAACGTCCGCCGCCACACCTGCGAGCACCATCCGCCACACTTGCACCCCAGCGTCACCTGCGAGTCAACCCGCCGGCGGTGACGAGCTGCCTGACCTGGCCGTCCAGCTCGTCCTGGCTGCCGTTGTCGTAGAGGACGAAGCGGTCCACGCCGATGGCGGAGTGGTAGACCACCCACTCGCGCAGGAACTTGGCCACGTCACGGACCATGGTGCACGCGCACACCACGGCGGCCTTGTCCTCCGGCGGCGGCGGCGGCGTGTAGGTGGCCATGGAGGGGATGGGCTCGCCGCCCGCGACGGCGAGCGTCACGCGGAGGATCCCTTTGCCGGTGGTGGTCGTCTCCGGCGGGGGCGGCGGGCAGCGGAAGACCTGCTGCGCCGACGTGGCGGCCGGGAGCGAGGCGACGACGCCGTCGGAGCGGCGGTAGTAGACGCATCGGACGTCGGAGGCGTTGCGGTTGACCCCCTGGCGCGGGTTGACTCCCTTGGCGAAGACGAGCACGTCGCCGGTGTCCCGGAGCGCCGCCGCGTCGTAGGCGAGGCGGCCGCTCCTCCACCGCAGCATCTCCCTACCTTCTTCCCTCGGCGGCGGCGTCTCGGAGGAAGATGGCGTCGTCGTCGTCGTCAGGCGGAGGGTCGGCGCTCGGAAGAAGGGCTTGTTGTGGCGGCGCTCCGGGACGGGCATGGCGCAGGTGTATGCGTGGCGGCCGGACGTGGGCATCCTCCCAAGCGATCGCGCCGGGGACGCCGCGCCGCTGCCCGGGAACACGCACCAGCTGCTGGTGGTCGCCGGGGCAGGGGCGCCGGGGCGGAGCAGGACGAGGACCTCCCAGTCCGGGAGCAGCACGGCGTCGTCCTCGTCGATGTCGTGGGCGCCGGCGGCGGCGGTGTGCGTGGACGACGTGATGGCCTCCTCCTGGACGGCGCGCAGTGTGTGGCGGTGCTGCTGGTGGGTAGTAGTTGTGCGCTGCGGCGCAAAGGCCGTCGGGGTGGTGGTGGAGCCAGGGGCGAAGCTCAGTAGTGAGCTGTGGGTGCAGCTGCTCCCCCCAAAAAAATATAAATTAGTTATTGCACCCAATTTTTTGCTTCATATGCACCCCCCAAAGCCCAATATTATGCACCCCCTAGGCTCCAGCACTCTGTCGGCAGTCAGCGAGGTGCCAAAGGATCACCCAGCAATAGGTATCAAGATAATAATTGTGCTTAAAGCTTTGCTAATTCAGCTACTTCATTCTCAATTAGTCGATTATACTGGTTCATTACATACAATTTAAAACCTGAAAGCCCTAACTTATTTTATTATGGAGACTGTACTAGTAAATATTTACATTAACTAGAATTGTGTGTGTGTATATATATATTGTAGGTTATTGGACGGGATAATTTGGTTAATTGATGGAATGATTTTTCGAAAGAAAAACGCCATAGCCAGATGGAGATAACCGTTTACAGTGCACAATTTTATGTTTGGGTCAAGAAGAGGAGATTAATAAAGTTTCCTCAAAAAGAGGATATTAATAAACATGATTGAAGATTAGAAAAAAAATTGATGATTGCCACCTAATTTTAACGAGAGGGTGACAAGAAAGTACTGAGAATATAATAGTCACCAATGAGAACGAATAGATGATTAAAGGCATCACTAGTTTGTGGCTCCATGAAAATACAAGGTTGTAGATTTTATGATAAAGATTAAAGATAATACATTATATTTTATCAATGGATTATTCTTCCTCCATGAAAAAAATAAAAATTAAGTTATAACTCATTTTTTCACTTTTTTAGGTCGTTGGATCATAGACATAGTTGAATTTTACTTATGTCAATAAGGTTTTATCGTGGAACGCCAACTCAAAATAAATATCATTATAGATTTTTTTAATTTTTATAAATAGATTTTTTGTTCTGTTTTATTGTCGCACCCTCCTCCATTTTGCTCTAGCTTCGCCACTGGGTGGAGCCGTGGAGGTGAGGAGGGCGAGGAGCGCGGCGAGGGCGAGGGCGACGACCAGCAGCACACGCAGCGCCCTGCAGATGCGCCGCCGCGGGGACTGCATCATCAAGGTAGCTATGCTAGCAGATGTGATAGCAGATGGATTCGATCGATTGCAACAAGAACAAGACACTCTGCAGGTCGGTTGATGATTTCGCCGACCAACACGGCGGAGTCAGCGCCCGGCGGCTACCTGTAACCTCCCCCGGCTACCAAGCTATATATATGACTATTTTAATGAATCCGACGCGGCGGAGAACAAAGCTAAAGGGATCGGAGTCGGAGCAGATGACATGACGATGTCGATTTCAATCCGACGCGACGCGAGCAAGTTTGTTACATTATGCAAGCAATAATTAAGGGAAGGATCCTTTTCGAATTCATATATGCCTTTCGCCTAGTCTGTGCATGCATTGACTTGGCCACTCGGACCCTATCGACGATGAATGATTACAACCTAAGGTAGTACAAACACGCAAACAAACAATTAAGTCGCAGTCAGAGCGCGCGCGAGCGCCCAAGGAAGAAGAAGACCCCCCCCCCCCCCCCTCCCCCCCGGACAAGTGGACAGACTGATGCGTGTCGATCCATCTCATTGGACGTGCCTCTTGCTTGGAATGTTCCTTCCTTCTCTTGTCACTCTCTCACCACATCTTCCAGGCATATCGCTTGCTTTCTTCTTCCAGTCCGTTCAACACCTCCTTGTCAACACCATGTATATGTGTACGTCTCGCCGCCCATGGAATTTTATTTCGACGGCCAACTTCATACTGTATATATTCATCCAAATTAATAAATTAAACAAAGTTATTGGAGTGCTTTCAGTCTCATAATCATGGGAATAAACAAATCTCATGGGAATATACGTACCTACGGAATGCCTCATAATCATCCACATGGCATCAAAGACAACTAACTACACATGCATTAATGCATATCATATCCGTGTTATACAGAGTATTTGATAATAATAATAATAATAATAATAATAATAATAATAATAATAATAATAAGAAGAAGAAGAAGAAGAAGAAGAAGAGGAGCAAATGGCATGGTCGGGGATCCTGCAGGGGGCGATTAGAAAAAAAAACCAGTAGAACTAATGGTGGGCGTTTAAGTGCATAATTACCCCACCTCTTTTCCTAACCATCAGATGCTAATCTAATGGTCTTAGTTGGAGTTTGCAAAGGCTGCACATGTACCTTGGTTTGCACTTAGATACGCTGCCTTTCTATATATACTGATCACCAGGGTTTGAGTAATCATTGAAATTCATGAAGCCGAGAGGAGAAATCTTGCATTGCCTTTAGAGGCACAGTAAAAGAAAAAAAAAACAACTACTTTTCTCCCTGGTGAAGCAAAGCTAGGCAGGTGAGAATGGGAATCGATCACATGCATCTATTCTCATATCATATAGTAGGAAGTAAACTAGTGGTGGTGAACACGTGCGAGCGTGCACAGTCCACGCTCCACAAGTTGCTACTATATAAGCTGATGATTCTTCTGAGGTTTGTTTCTTGCGTACATCAACAACCAGTGTGGCCATTCTTAGTGATAACATATTTTTATGACTATAACATCATCAAAGTTGCATGAATTTTTATGAATAAAACCAGTTGTAGTACAATTTTTTATGAATAAAACCACTTAATTAAGCAGATGGACTATAAACCGCAAGACACTTTTATTAAGCCTAAGACATTGTTGTGCTATAGTAACATGTCTTTAAAATGTGCTAATGACAGCACCTATTAGGCTTAATAGATTTTTCTTATATTTACAATCTATCTATGTAATTAATTTTAGAGTACATTGTACCCACCATACAACAACTTGTCAGTGCAAATAGGTCCACTAACTTGTGAAATGCTCAATTTAGTGCAACAACTTGATATCTTGGTGCGGATTGGTCTAACAACTTGTAAAATACTCAACTTAGAGCAACAACTTGGTAAATTAGTGCATACACAGTCCAATTTGTTACATCGACGTGTATTTAGCCACGACGGATAGCAAAGACATGATATATTTGCATCGAAACAAAAAAAACATTGACTATTATGTGGCCATTAATTCCGCATTGCAATGATGTTATATTTATCCAAGATAATAACCTTTAGTTGAAATTCAAATAATATATTCATATAATAAATAAGAGATATTTTATTTTCTTCATACAAAATTAGTTTCTTCTAATTCTGACTTAACAAAAAAAATCTGTGAAACATTAGTCTAGTTATGTCCTTTAAATTTACATAAAAAAAACTATATGCTACACATATATTGTATTTTAATAAGGAAAGGTCGTTGGTTAATCTAGTAAAGCTATATTCATATCATGTATGAATATTTGGTTATCTGTAGATTTATATGGAGCATTTGGTATTTTTATTACAACAATGTTTTTATTAATCTTAAAAAAATAATTAAAAAATAATTTCTATACATGCAACAATTTGCCAAGTTATTGCACTAACTTGAGCATTTACTAGTCGATGGACCAATTTGCACCCACATGTCAAGTAACACTAAACTGAGCATTTTAAAACTTGTTGTACCAATCTGCACCCATATGATAAGTTGTTGTATGATGGGTGCAATTTACTCTTATTATAATTAACATATATTTAATACTTCTAATTAATGTCAAAAATTTCATGTGACAAGTTTGCAAACTTAGTTTGTCAAATAAATAAGGCTATAGTAACAATGTGTGACATGGAGTACTCCCTACGTCCCTAAATGTGTGTTGCTAGACAAAAAACGATGTATCCAATATAAATGTCTAAAGACATTGTCACCTTTATATAGCAATAACTTGCCAAATCAAAACATTGTGGAAGGACATGACCTCAATGCTCTAATTGAGGCTCCTGCATACATAGGTCATACAACATATACATTTTTACATTAAACAAAACAGTGGTCACATTCACTTTTTCACATTTAAAAATGCAATAATATAGTGGTTCGGCCTTAAACAAATCAAACACTGTCGGGTACCTACAATAGGGGTACCCCAATCTAGGCCCAAAACTACTCGGCATCAAGGCCCACAATGACATTAACCCGGCTCCACGGCCCAGCAAAAGCCCGCCATCGCTACGAGTCCTCGGGACCCATCCAGCTCGAGGTAAACGACCACCCTCGAGCGGGTGGTTTCTGTCTCGATCGAGGCTCGGCGGCCCCGACCCTCACCCTCGAGCGGGCGGTTTCCGTCTCGTTCGAGGCTCGGCGGCCTCGAGGACGACCCCTACCCTCGAGGGGATATTTTCCGTCTCGTTCGAGGGTTGGTAAGCTCGAGCTTGCGATCCAAGCTCGAGCCCGCCTCAACGGGAACAACGCCCAATGCCCTGCGACCCATCAGAGTCATCATGACGCGGTCAAAAAGCAGGGATCACTGCTCCACGCCATCTCCCACTCCCCGGAGAAGACATCGGTCAAATCCAATCACAACAGTGAACTCTGAGCGCCATGCTGCACGCCAGACCTAACCCTGCCAGCAGCACTATGCCAACCACTCCTTTGACTTTACCCCCGCCGGACGCGCAGCCACCCTCGAAGGCAGCCTCGAAGGAGACCATGGAAAACCGTGCGCAAGACACCACCCTCGACGCCGTGAACTGTCACGAGAAGGAAGGACGATACGTCAGCCCCTGCCATGTCGTCAGCGGAGTTGGAAGGCGCGATTCCCGCTCGCGTACTGCGCGGCATGGACGGACAGAGCACTCAACGACAAACACATGTACTCGCACCCCGCCCCCTTGGTCTATAAAAGGGGAGGGAAAGCCCATGCAAAAGGGCAACGAGATCACAAGTCTCAAGCGACACAAACACACGAGTTCATACACACTGTAGAACGCACCCACACATCATAGCCTGGGACTTAGGAGCTCATCTCCTTCTCCCACCTTGCTTGTAAACCCCTACTACGAGCAACACGCAACCCGGTGCATCGCACCACTGCTGGACGTACGGCCCAGTGGCCGGAACCAGGATAAAGCTCCGTCTCTCACTCTCGCCATCAGGGCAACGAGTGGTTAGCACCGCAATCACTCGTCGGTGCCGGTGCGACCAAATCAGGCACCGACAGTTGGCGCGCCAGGTAGGGGACCAGCGCTGCGCTACTCCCATTCCCGATGGCGAACTCCGGCGAAGGACGGCCTCCGCTGGGCGAGAGCAATCTACTCCCAGCGGGGCAGGAGATCCGGTTCGGGAGCCTGCGGTTCCAAACATGTGGCGACGATTACCACATGCGCATCCTCCAGGAGGATCCCAGCGACCAACCGGAGCCTCATCACCAGCTTCCGGCGGCACCGCGACGGCGGAGTCGTCCCGGACCTCGCGCACGACGAGCACGCACCGCAAGGCGTGCCGCCGACGTCAGTAACCCCCATCCCACAAGGGAAGGGGACGTTTTGCGGTCAGGAGCACAGGAGAGGGCTGCTCCCTTCCTCCCAGGGCCCATGTCTGCACCACGCGCTACGACGGTGCATTCCTATCCCTACGGGCTACGCAACTCCGCGGATGCGTACGCCTCCTCCATCCGCGCTACCATGAGCGCGTATGGCAACCAGCCTGGTTGCCACCCAGTTTCCGAGCGAGATTTCGCCGATCCGTTGCCCGGTGATCCCCGCACGGAGTCCGATGATAGACACGCATTTACGCGTACACACCTTGGTTGGGACTACTCGGGTCTCCGCAACCCAGAGGCCTTTATTGCCTTTCAAACAGCGGCGGATTACTGCTTCGGGTATTCCGATGATGAGTATGACCCAACCAAGGAGTGTTTCGTCATCAACGACGGACAACTCAGCGAGGGATCGACGTCCGACGACGACGGCGGAGGTGACGACCAGGGGGACAACGATGGCGTAGATCTGACAGGCGCGCAGCCGTCGGACCCATCGGATCACTCTCCTTCCGAGGACGAGCGGGATCCACGCCATCGGCCACGAGCTAGTGGTGACGTTTCGCCACCAGCGCGCTCCGACCGCGAACCAGCCAAGCAAGACGACGAACGCGGCACGGACGCCCGACACGCGGGACGAGTGGCTCAGGCCCGCATCCTCGCTGAGGGCAAAGACGACGATCTCGCCCCCAGAACGAGCCAGAAGCTCATCGCGGCGGCCGCGCTGCTCCGAGCCATGCCGGAGGCAGCCACCCCCGAAGGGCGAAAGCTGCACCTCGAGGCTCAAAAGCTGGTCGAGCATGCTGCCCGACAGCATGCCGAGAGCTCGGCCTCCCGCCTTCGACGCTCCTCAGCCTCGAAGGGCGAACGAGGAGGGGAATCCTCGGTACGCTCACCCCGACCCAACGGCAGGGCGCGAGCACAATCCCGGGGCAACTCCCGCCGCGACACGGCGCGACGCCACGCCAGCGAACCACGTGCGCTCGAAACACGAACGTTTCCAGCAAGGGAACCCGCGAGGTCACGCCTCCGGGACACCCGTGGCACGGACGATGATGGCGACGCCCGCAATACCCTGAACGAAATCAGGCGGCGAGATCGAGCCCGGACCCACCAGGGCGGGCGCACCGACGTAGGGCGGAACCGGGATGCGGCCCCAGAGCCAGCAGGCACGCGGGTGTTCAGCTACAACATCCGCACTGCCCCGATTCCCCCCCGTTTCCGACAGCCTACAACCATCACCAAGTACTCTGGGGAAACGGACCCTAGGGTATGGCTCAATGACTACCGCTTAGCGTGCCAGCTCGGCGGCGCCACGGACGACGCCATGATCATCCGAAATCTGCCACTCCACCTGGCAGATTCCGCGCGGACATGGCTCGAGCACCTGCCCCCGAACCGGATCCGCGACTGGGACGACCTGGTCGAGACCTTCGTGGGAAATTTCCAGGGCACCTACGTGCGCCCCGGAAACACGTGGGACCTTCGGGGGTGCAGGCAAAAACCTGGCGAGTCGTTGAGGGATTTCATCCGGCGCTTCTCCAAGCGCTGCACCGAGCTCCCCAACATCTCCGACCACCAAATCATCCACTCTTTCCTCGAAAGCACCACCTGCTATAGCTTGGTGTGCAAGTTGGGGAGGAGCCCACCCCCCGACGCGAACCGGCTATTCGAGATAGCCTCGAAGTACGCCTCGGGGGAAGAGGCGGCCAACGCCATCTTCAACGACAAAAAGGGGAAACGCCCCGAGGAAGCGTCCGCGGAGGATGACAAGGCGAAGGGCCCCTCGAAGAAACGAAAGCACGGCAAGAAGGGAAAGAAGCCCCGGGCCCCCCGCGGGACGGGCGACGTCGAGGACGAGGCCCTCGCGGTCGACCCTAACCACAAGGGACCTCGAGGTCCTCCGCGTGGTGGGGGCGTTTTCGACGACCTCCTCAAGAAGCCGTGCCCTTACCACAAGACCGCAGTCGCTCACACCCTCGAGCAGTGTGAGATGCTGCGGAAGTTCTACAACCGCATCCCTCGAAAGGATGGCGGTCCGCCCAAGGATGGTGGAGCCAAGGATGACGACGGATATCCCGAGGTGGAACACGTGTTCTTCATCACGGGAGGTCCTGCGGCTAACTTGAAGCCTCGGCAGCGGAGGAGGGAACGCCGAGAGGTCATGCTGGTCCGCCCGGCGACCCCCTCGTACCTCGGCTGGTCATCGGAGACCATCTCGTTCGGTCGCGAAGACCATCCCGACCATATCCCGAACCCCGGGCAGTATCCTCTCGTCGTCAACCCCGTCGTCGGCAACACGCGCTTCTCCAAGGTGCTCATGGATGGCGGCAGCAGCCTCAACATCCTGTACGCTCCAACTTTGGAGCTTATGGGGATCAGCACCAACGAGCTGCGGCCCAACAAGTCCTCCTTCCACGGGGTCGCGCCCGGAAAGCGCGTCCAAACCCTCGGGCAGATCGACCTGCCCGTCTGCTTCGGAACCCCGGCAAACTTCCGCAAGGAAGTGCTCACCTTCAAGGTAGTGGGCTTCAAGGGAGCCTACCATGCCATCTTGGGAAGGCCATGCTACGCCAAGTTCATGGCCATCCCCAACTACACCTACCTCAAGATGAAGATGCCAGGGCCTCACGGAGTCATCACGGTCGGTCCGACGGTCGAGCACGCCTACGTGTGCGACATCGAGAGCATCGAGCTCGCAGAGGCTCTCGCCCTCGATGAGACCCTCGTGGCGGATCTGAAAGCGATCGTCAACACGCTCCCTGATGCCAGCGAACGGCAGCAGGGGAGTTTTGCGCCCGCTGAGGACACCAAGACTGTTCCCCTCGACCCCGATAGCTCCGACGGCAGGGTGTTGAGGATCAGCTCTTCCCTCAGTGACAAATAGGAAGTGGTGCTCGTCGACTGCCTCCGCGCTCACGCAGACATCTTCGCGTGGAGCCCCTCGGACATGCCAGGCATTCCGAGGGAGGTTGCCGAGCACTCTCTTGATATCCGCCCCCACTCCAAGCCGGTCAAGCAACGTCTCCGCCGTTTCGACGAAGTGAAACGGCGGGCGATCGGTGAGGAGGTACGCAAGCTTTTGGAGGCCGGATTCATCAAGGAGGTGTTTTACCCCGAGTGGTTAGCAAATCCTGTGCTAGTGAAAAAGAAAAGTGGAAAGTGGAGAATGTGTGTAGACTACACCAGCTTGAATAAAGCGTGCCCAAAAGTCCCATTTCCCTTACCACGTATAGACCAAATCGTGGATTCCACAACGGGATGCGAACTTTTATGTTTCCTTGATGCGTACTCCGGCTACCATCAGATCAAGAGGAAGGAGTCCGACCAGCTCGCGACTTCCTTCATCACTCCTTTCGGCATGTACTGCTACGTTACGATGCCCTTCGGCCTTCGAAACGCCGGGGCCACGTATCAACGCTGTATGCTCCACGTCTTCGGGGATCATATAGGTCGTATCGTAGAAGCGTATGTCGACGACATTGTCGTAAAAACCAGGAAGGCGGACGACCTGGTGCGCGACCTCGAGGTCGTATTTGGCTGCCTCAGGGCGCACGGAGTAAGACTCAACCCCGAGAAGTGCGTCTTCGGTGTGCCTCGAGGCATGCTCCTGGGTTTCATTGTCTCCGAACGAGGCATCGAGCCCAACCCCGAGAAGGTCACGGCCATCCAACAGATGGAACCGATCCGTGACCTGAAGGGCGTACAGAGGGTGATGGGGTGCCTAGCGTCCCTAAGCCGCTTCATCTCTCGTCTCGGAGAGAAGGGGTTGCCTCTGTATCGACTTTTGAGAAAGTCAGAGCACTTCACCTGGACTGCGGAGGCTCAGGAAGCTCTTGACCGACTCAAAACTGCGTTAACAAACACGCCGATCCTTACCTCACCGAAAGAGGGCGAACCTCTCCTCCTCTATGTCGCAGCAACGACTCAAGTCGTCAGCGCGGTCATAGTAGTAGAAAGGAACGAGGAAGGACACTCTCTGCCAGTCCAGCGACCGGTGTACTACATTAGCGAGGTCCTATCTGAGACCAAAACGAGGTATCCCCACATCCAGAAGCTGGTCTACGCCATCGTGCTGGCTCGACGCAAGCTGCGACACTATTTCGAGGCCCACCCGGTGACCGTCGTGTCGTCCTTTCCGCTGGGCGAAATCATCCAGAACCGCGAGGTCTCTGGGCGAATCTCGAAATGGTCGACGGAGCTGATGGGGGAGACCCTCGCTTACGCACCGAGGAAAGCCATCAAGTCCCAGACTTTGGCTGACTTCGTGGCCGAGTGGACCGACACACAGCTCCCTCCCTCGAAGTCCAGCCTCGACTGCTGGGAAATGTACTTCGATGGGTCGGTGATGAAGACCGGCGCCGGCGCCGGCCTACTCTTCATCTCACCCCGCGGGGAGCACGTTCGATACGTTGTGCGGCTCAACTTCCCTGCGTCCAACAACATGGCGGAATATGAAGCGCTTCTTGCTGGCTTGAAAATCGCACTCGAGCTCGGCATTAAGCGCCTCGACATTCGCGGCGACTCGCAACTGGTCGTCGATCAAGTGATGAAGGAATCGAGCTGCCACGACGAAAAAATGGCGGCGTACTGCCAGGCGGTACGTAAGCTCGAAGACAAGTTCGACGGCCTCGAGCTTCACCACATCGCACGAAGGTACAACGAGGAAGCCGATGAGTTGGCGAAGATCGCGTCGGGGCGAGCCCCCGTTCCCCCGAACGTCTTTGCCAAGGACATCGACGTACCCTCAATTACCCTCACCGCCTCGACCCAAGCCTCGACCGTACCCGACGCTCAAACGTCCGCCCTCGACCCCACGAGCGCGGAGCTCTTGGCGGACGAGGACGAGCCTATGGGATACGAAGCCTGCTCGGGAGATGAGGACGAGGCGGAGGCAATGGAAATTGACGAGGTTTCGGCACCTCGAGATTGGCGGAGCCCGTACCTCGATTGGCTCGACGGAGGCGTCTTGCCTAGCGATCGAACGGAGGCAAGGCGCGTAGCGAGGAAAGCTAAGCGGTTCCTTATCATCGAGGGGGAGCTGTACCGACGGGGAGCCTCGGGGGTCCTGCAACGCTGCATCCCGATACCCGAAGGAAAAGAGCTTATCCTTGACATTCACGCGGGCGTGTGCGGGCATCACGCCGCTCCACGAACGCTCGTGGGTAACGCCTTTCGACAAGGTTTCTACTGGCCCACTGCCGTGGCGGACGCCACGGAGGTGGTACGGACCTGCGAAGGGTGCCAGTTCTACGTGCGCAAGACGCACCTACCCGCCCAGGCGCTGCAAACCATCCCCATTACGTGGCCTTTTGCCGTATGGGGCCTCGACCTTGTCGGGCCAATGGCGAAGGCACCCGGGGGCTTCACACACCTGCTGGTGGCCATCGACAAATTCTCCAAATGGATCGAGACTCGACCCATCAGCAGGATCAAGTATGAGCAGGCGGTGCTCTTCTTCACCGATATAATCCATCGGTTCGGGGTTCCCAACTCCATCATCACCGACAATGGTACGCAATTCACAGGAAAGAAGTTCTTAAAGTTCTGCGACGATTTCCACATCCGAGTGGATTGGTCAGCAGTGGCTCACCCACAGACGAATGGCCAAGTAGAACGTGCCAATGGCATGATTCTACAAGGCCTAAAGCCCAGAATTCACAACAAACTGAAGAAGTTTGGACACAAGTTGGTGCAAGAGCTACCATCGGTGATTTGGAGTCTGAGAACGACCCCAAGCAGAGCAACAGGGTTCTCCCCATACTTCCTCGTCTTTGGGGCAGAGGCCGTCCTCCCTACGGATCTGGAATATGGGTCCCCTAGGCTCCGAGCGTACCAAGAGCAGCGAAATTGCCAGGCTCGAGAGGACTCGCTCGACCAGGTCGACGAGGCTCGAGATGTGGCTTTACTCCACTCGGTGAGGTACCAGCAGAGCCTGCGTCGACAACAGGCTCGAAGGATCCGACACCGAGATCTCTGCAAAGGAGACCTCGTGTTGAGGCTTCGACAGGACAACCGAGGGCGGCACAAGCTCTCACCCCCGTGGGAGGGGCCATACATCGTCGCCGAAGTTCTCAAGCCCGGAACGTACAAGCTAGCTGACGAGGACGGGCACGTCCTCACGAACGCCTGGAACATCCAACAGCTACGTCGTTTCTATCCCTAGAGTGGCCCCGCGGCCCTCGAAATCTTTGTACATACTTTAGTTTTGTGCAAGTTCTTTTGAATTAAGTGTCGACGCTTTTACCCCCACAGTTTGGAAGAAAATAAAACGAACTTTTATTCTTTTCAAGCTTCGAGGGAGGTTTGGCTCTACCCTCGGTAGAACCATCCCTCCCTCGGGGGCTACATGGGGCTAACCCTCGAAAAAATCGTCGCTTTTCAAAAGAAAAATCCTTTGCGAAACCTCAAAGGAGACACGCTAGGCGTGAAACGGACAAGGGCAGGGTCGCCTGAGCCGAGTGTTCGCTTACGCCTCGAGGCTACGGCAACACCTCACTTCCCTCCGCCCAAGTCATTCATGTACGAACGATCCTAGCAACGCTCTCCCCTCGAGGCACAAGCATCGGACTAATGCATGTCGCGAAGGCACCGCATAAAAATAACATCACGTTTAAAGCAAAATAAACGACGTTCAGTAAGATACGAGCAAATCAGTCTTACAAAAAGGAGTTCGAAATCCTAATCTACTTCTTTACAATCGGGCTTGATGGCCCGAGATTTTCAGGGATCGCCCCCGCCGCCAAGGTCGTCCCAGCCGCCGCCGTCCTCGCAAGGAAAGAGGGCGCCCTCGAAGTAGCCGGCAAGCACTCGCGCCGTCCCGTCAGCAGCAGCATCGGCCTCGTCCATCGCCGCCACCGCCTCCTCGTCGTTGAGGTTGTCGGCGACGACGTACCCAGCGGCGAGCTTCGAGAGGTCCGCTTGGTAGTGGGTCGTAACCACTCCAAGCGCCTTCCGAACTCCGAGCAGAAGGGCTCCCTTCACGCGCGAAGTGAAGTGGCCCCCAAGCGCTCGAACGCGGCTTGCGAGGGAGCTCCCGGACTGCAGGCCAGGACCGGCAATCTCGTTACAGGCGGCCGAGGCTGCCTGCACCAGCTCGTCGAGCTCGCGCTGGGTCTCCGTCTGCGCCACCAGCACGGCCTCCTTCGACTCAGTCTCGGCCTGAAGCGCCTGCTTCAATGCTGCACCAACAAGAGTCAGCCAAAAAGCAACAAAACGAAAGGGTCAGAGCTCGAGCCAAATCAGCTTACCCTCGACCTGTCCCTGAGCAGCCTCGAGGGCCCTCTCCGCCTCCTGGGCCCGCTGCTCCACCTCTCGCGCCTGCCGCTCCGCCGTGGCCCGAGCAGTCTGCTCCTGCTCGAGCCGGTCTCGAGCCTCGACCGCGAGACGCCGCTCCTCCTCGACCGCCAGCTCCGCCGCGCGACGCGCCGCCCGCTCGTTCTCCAGCCAGTCATTGCGGTTCGCGAGCTGCTCACGGAGGGCGCTGGCCGAGCCTTCAAGGCGAGCGATGACCTCGCCCTTCTCCCGACCCTGGGCGAGGGCCTGGTCCCGAGCACCTCGAAGGCCGTCCAGCTGGCGGTCTCGAGCCTCGAGCGCCCCGGACAAGCGACGGAGCTCCAGCGATAACTCCGCAATCTGGTCGTTCTTCGCCAACGCCTGTTTGCGGAGTTCCTGCGAAAAGAAAAAGAGATAAGCCTTCTTTGAAAAAATAAGGCATGGCAAAAACATCACTTACACCGAGACGTACCCGGTGGACCTTGCCGGCATCGTCGTGAAGACGGAGGATGTCCTGCAGCGCCCTGCGTACGTCCAAGCCGTGTGACGACTGGACCTCCCACAGAGTCTCCTCTGCCACGGCTTCATCGACGAACCGCTGGGGAAGCACGCTGCGGGTTTGCCACTTCTCCGCGTTTCCACGGGCATGCGCCTCGTAGGACCAGGCCGCCGCTGGCCCTGGCTGAGCCGTGATGAGAGTCGACGGCGCGGCCCCGCCACTCTCGCGCCCCTGCGTCACGGGGGCCCCAACCCCCAGAGCCTCCGCCAGCTCCGTCAAGTGGGGGAACCCGCCGCCATGGGTTCGCCTCTCTCCCCCCTCATGCGGAGGGACCACCGCGGCGTCCGCCTCCACGGGCGCCGCAGACGGCTCCTCGACGCGAAGAGCCTCCCCAGGCACGGGGTTGGCTTCCTCGGGCCGAGCTGCCTCGACGTGGGGCTCGACCGCGCCCTCGAGGAGCTGAGGCGGCCTTGGCCCCTCGAGGACCGGAGGCGCCTCCTCGCGCGGCTGCTGCCGGGCCTGCAGCTCCGCCTGGGTGTCGAAAAACGTAACAAAGTCCTCCACGACTTCGTTCATCGTGCCCAGGAGCTGCGAGGACGGGTGCGGCGACGAGCTAGGCCCGATCTTGAGGGCCTTGGTTGGCGCGAGGGAAGGCGTGCTCCGCCCCCTAGAGCGACTGTGACACAAAAAGAAGCTCGGTTAGAGGCAAAAACGAAACACCAACGACAAGCAAGCGACAAGGAAAACTTACCGCACGAAGGGGAGTTTCTGTTTTGGCCTCGACGCCGGAACGGGAGCTGCCCCCGGGACCTCGCCTCCCGTAGCCGCGACGATTTCCCCTTGAGGAGCCGTCCTCGAGGCCTCGTCTCCCGCGGAGACGACGGTTTCCCCCTGGGGGGTTACCCTCGAGGCCTCCTCACCCCTCGTAGAGTCGACGGGCTCTACTTGGGGGACTTCCGCTTCCGCCCCACGGGCCGGGGCCTCCTCGACGGCGCCCGGCCGCTCGGGGACCTCGCCTCCACCCCGAGGTTCCTCGTGGGCAGCCGGTGCTGCCCCCGATGGACCCTCAGAGGAAGGCCCCGCGGTCGACGGAGGGGCCTCATCTTGGCCCTGGGTTCCCTCGGGAACAGCCGTGGCCGCCCCCGACGGACGCTCGACGGAAGGCACCGCGGTCGATGGCGGTGTCCCAAGGTCGATGACCTCCTCACCACCGCCCCCAGACGCCGCAGCGGGGGCGGGCCCACCGATGGGGAGCTCGTACGGAGATGGGCTCCTCGCCCCGCCGTCTTCGTCAGATCCATCACGGTCGGTGGAGGATTCTGGCGCGGGAAGCGGTGAGAGCCCCCGCCTCGCCCGCTCGCGGTTCTCCGCCTCGAGCTTCTGCCTCTTCCGCTCCTTCCGCTGCGATCGAGCCTCCCTCCGAGCCTTGGCCTCCTTCGCCTTCTCGGCGAGGGCGCGGTTGACGGCCTTGTCCTCGGGGACGGGAGGCTTGGAGTAGTGTCCACGCGATACGCCCTGCAAGGCACCATTCGTAAGGTCGGAAACACGAGAACAAAACCCAAAAAAGCAAAAGCAAAGATCGAGGATCACTTACGAGGCTCACATAGCCATCCTCGGGCCGCATCGGCACTGCCCAAGGGTCGTCCGGCAGTTTGTCGACGGCGCGCCGCGCCCGCTGCACGGCGGTGGCGACGGGCAATGGCTCCGCCGCCATCACCGTGCCGGTGAGGTCGGCATCGGGAGTCATCTCGTACAACGAGAGCCTCCGCCGCATAAGGGGAAGCACCCGCCGCCGGTGGAAATTGGCGATGACCCCGCCAGCGGTGAGGCCGAGCCTCGAAAGCCGCTGGAGCGCGTCCACCAGCGGGTCGAGCTTCTTCTTCCGCGACGGCGGCGACACGCCGAAGTGCCAGTCGGGCTGCTTCTCCGTCAGTAGCAGGCCGGTGTAGGGCGGCAGATGTCCTCCGTCGTTGCAGAGGTAGAACCATCCCTTATCCCAGTCCTGGTTGTTGGAAACCATGGAGCTCGGGATATAGAGGTTTTTGCGCCCCTTCCGAACTTGGAGCACCAAGCCGCCGGCGCGAGCAGGGCGACGAACCCCCTTGGAGACGTACTCCGAGAAAAGCTCGCCGAGGAAGAGGTGGCACCAAAGGTCCCAATGGGCCTCGATGCCGAGATATCCCTCGCAGACGGCGACGAAGACCGCCGCCTGCGAGATCGCGTTCGGCGAGAAGTTGTGCAGCTCCACCTTGTAGTGGAAGCACAACGCTCGCATGAACCTCCCCACCGGAACTCCAAAACCCCGCTCATGGAAACGAGCGAAGCTGACGACGTAGCCCCTCGGCGGATCGGGCTCCGTAGCGGCCCCCGGCGAGATCCAGACGGGCGGCTCGCCGTCGACGTTGGGTGGGAGCACCCCGACCTCCACAAGGCTGTCCAAGCAATGCTTGGTGGCGTTGGACGGCTTCCATGGCGCGGGATCGGCGAACTGGGCCATGACGGAGGAGGGAGAGCTCGGACGAAGGAAGAAGACAAAAGCTAGGGCAAAGGGAACTGAAGGCTAAGGCGAAAACGCAAAGGGAAGCGTACCCTTGGCATGGGCACTGCCGTGCTATTTATACTCCCCCCGCGGAGCTAAGCACGGCAGGACTCCAGCCTTGACGCGACAGTCCCTAGACTGACAGCCAGGCCTGCCCCGGGAGACGTAACGGCACGGGCCGCGTCAACCGCGCAATCGAGTAACTGCGCCGTAAATATCGAGGAGTCTGGCGCGACAGATCGTGCGGTCGTGTCAAACTGCGCCCGCACGCCTCGCCCGAGAAAGCGCGCCCACTTCTCCCACGATCGCACGAAACCGCGAAGTTTTCGCTGCGGGTCATCATGACTCGCGCAGAACGAGGGCGCATTCAAAACGACCACCCTCGAAGGAGGGACCTCGAAGCTCGAAGGCTCGAGGATGCCCCCTCGAGGGAAAGAGGTCTCGAAAGCCTCGAAAACCCGCGCGGAGCGGAACCATGAAATCACGCTCGAAGCTTCCTCCCCGAACTGAAGGAACCATCGTGCTACTGATCAGGGGTTCGAACCTTGGGCCTACGAAGGGTTTCGACAAGGGCCTCAGATCAACCGAGTCAGGGATAATCGACGGTACCCTCGAAGCTCGAACGCTCGAGGGAGCCAGCCGATTATGTTCGAGGCCGGGCAAAGTGCCTAGATCGAGGGACCCCTCGAGGGGGAGCATCGAGCCCTCGACCTCTATCGAATGAGGTCGAGTCCCATCTAGCATACTTTGCGAAAGGCTTCTACGGGCGTGTCCTGTGACCACGAGCCTACCCCTATCGAATGGGGTATGGACGTCCGCTCGAACCACCCGTTAACAGCTCAACCAGGCACCCGTGGCTCGATCCCACCGAGGGAAGCATGGGTCGCCTCCTCCTCAGAACCCTCGAACAGGGGCTCGAGGCACGTAGAAAGCTCGAAATCCCTCCTACTTCAGGCACAGTGGACGAACCCACACTTGAGGAAGCAGCAAATGCTCTGTGCATCAGGCTGAGACCTTGAGAGAGTGTCAACCACTCTCCCAAGGCCTCGGGGGCTACACCCGCGGGTGCGCTAGCGCGCCCCCACGGACTCCCGGAACCCACGAAGAAACGAAGGCCTCGAAAGCCTCGGCGAACTCCAGCCTTCGCAGGATGAAAACATCATCCCTGCGAAGGCTCGGGGGCTACTGTCGGGTACCTACAATAGGGGTACCCCAATCTAGGCCCAAAACTACTCGGCATCAAGGCCCACAACGACATTAACCCGGCTCCACGGCCCAGCAAAAGCCCGCCATCGCTACGAGTCCTCGGGACCCATCCAGCTCGAGGTAAACGACCACCCTCGAGCGGGTGGTTTCTGTCTCGATCGAGGCTCGGCGGCCCCGACCCTCACCCTCGAGCGGGCGGTTTCCGTCTCGTTCGAGGCTCGGCGGCCTCGAGGACGACCCCTACCCTCGAGGGGATATTTTCCGTCTCGTTCGAGGGTTGGTAAGCTCGAGCTTGCGATCCAAGCTCGAGCCCGCCTCAACGGGAACAACGCCCAATGCCCTGCGACCCATCAGAGTCATCATGACGCGGTCAAAAAGCAGGGATCACTGCTCCACGCCATCTCCCACTCCCCGGAGAAGACATCGGTCAAATCCAATCACAACAGTGAACTCTGAGCGCCATGCTGCACGCCAGACCTAACCCTGCCAGCAGCACTATGCCAACCACTCCTTTGACTTTACCCCCGCCGGACGCGCAGCCACCCTCGAAGGCAGCCTCGAAGGAGACCATGGAAAACCGTGCGCAAGACACCACCCTCGACGCCGTGAACTGTCACGAGAAGGAAGGACGATACGTCAGCCCCTGCCATGTCGTCAGCGGAGTTGGAAGGCGCGATTCCCGCTCGCGTACTGCGCGGCATGGACGGACAGAGCACTCAACGACAAACACATGTACTCGCACCCCGCCCCCTTGGTCTATAAAAGGGGAGGGAAAGCCCACGCAAAAGGGCAACGAGATCACACGTCTCAAGCGACACAAACACACGAGTTCATACACACTGTAGAACGCACCCACACATCATAGCCTGGGACTTAGGAGCTCATCTCCTTCTCCCACCTTGCTTGTAAACCCCTACTACGAGCAACACGCAACCCGGTGCATCGCACCACTGCTGGACGTACGGCCCAGTGGCCGGAACCAGGATAAAGCTCCGTCTCTCACTCTCGCCATCAGGGAAACGAGTGGTTAGCACCGCAATCACTCGTCGGTGCCGGTGCGACCAAATCAGGCACCGACAAACACACACTAACAGAGGAAGGGAAAGAAGATGTGTCTGTACTTCTGTTGAAGATGAAGAAAATCATGATCCCTTGCAAGATATGGTGGCTGAGGTTGATGTTAGGGGCCGGCCTCTAACCTTTGCATGTCAGGGAGCTAGGTGACTCCACACCAGGAGGCTCCCCCACAATGTCATTGTACCCGTCTCCACCAGGTGATCATGGAGGGACAAGTGATCTTGGTTAGAATCTGTGTCTTTCTTTGTAGGAAGGAATGATTAGATGCATGGTTTCGTTTTAGATCTTGGGTCTATTTATAACAAGGATATATAAATATATATTAGATGGTTTCTTGCTGTTAGATCTTGGAGAGCCAAATAATCTTGGTTAGAATGTGTCTTCATTTGTAGGAAGACAGGATTATTAGATATATTGTTTATTGTTGCATCTTAGGATTAATAGAGATATAGGAAAGGGAGTGACCCCCGTTTGGGTGCATATAACATTTTCTATGTGCACATCACTTTTATTTTGGATATTATTTCGTGAATTGAATGACAAGAGTTTGGATGATGCCTCTTGTGGATATTTTTTTTTTGTCTTGTGCTAGCATGTGTTTCTCTCTAATTCTTGTACTAGGATTTGTGTTTGTCTGTATGAGAAAGGGTTCCAGTCGATGGTGCATGCATCATACAGTAAATCTTGGCGCTTTGAAGATGGGTTAACGAACATTTTAATTTTGTCTCTCTTTGATTAAACTCTTTTGTTGCTAGCATATATGACTTTTCGTATCTCGTCAGGTGACTACCCATTAGGTCCTTGTCTGGTCCATCTATTCTAGCCTCAAGTTGGGGAAGGATGTCCCATTGTCTCTCCAAGCTGGTGGGCAGGAGAACAATATCGGTAAGCTTGTGGTCGAATACAAGGCTCTCTATGCTTGTGCAGAGTCAGGGTCTGTTGAGATCATGGTGGCTACATGGTAGTTCATCAAGCTTTTTCTCAAGGTCAGTGCATTTATGGCTTTGTGTCCAAGGCTCGAGAGGACTCCTCATGCCATTCTATATCATGGTATATCAAGGTATATTGTGTGTTGAGGTGAGCACCCCTATTTATAAGACCATGGCTCATATGGAGTTGTCATGTATCTGCCTTCTACAACATTCCTTACAAATATCTAAGTCTAGAAGTTTTCCATGCTAATCTAACTATGCAAATATCTTTGCTTCTAGAGTATATATTCAACACTTCACCATGAAGTATATATGACAACCATGACTCAAGCATGATCTTTAATCTTCTAGAAGCTTCCTACTTTTCCATGATCCTTATCATCATGCATGACAAAGTTCATATCTTCCGCAGCCTTATAGAATTTTCTATGTAGGAAGGATTAGATGGTTTCTTGTTAGATCTTGCTATTAAGATATGTAGGAGAGGGAGTGACCCTTCAGGAGTAGGGTGAATTTTTTGTGTGTGTGGGCATGCCTTTGATCTTGGATATTATTATTTCGTGAATGACAAGGGTTCGAATGATGGAATGTTTTTTTTGTCATGTTCTTGTTTTTCTATTAGAATGCTTGTTGTACTAAGATTTATGTTTTTCTTCGAACTTTGTACTAAGCTTTGCATGCATAAGAAGGGTTAGTTCCGGTCGATGTAACACCCCTGGTGTTATTTAACACTAAAATGATGTTTAAGTTAAGCTAAGCACACTTCAAAAGGGAAATAAAAGAAAATGAGGAAAATTATCCAAATTGAGTCAAAAACCATTCAAATGAAGCAATAAAGAAAACTTTGAAAACTTCCTAAGAACTTGAAAAAGTGCAAATGTGAAAGTTGGAGTATGAGTCAAACCAAGAAACTTCCCTTTTCAAACCATAGCCTAAAAATGCTTGGAAGCATCTCAAAACTCAAATCCTAAACTTGGAATTTGAATTTTCCAATTCAAATTCAAAGCTGAAATGGAATCTTAGCCAAAACTCAAGATTTTACCACAGAACATCAAAATCTCCAAAAAGCAAAGTTGTACATCTTCACATTCCTGAACTTTGCCTCAATTGGCACTTTGGCCAATTTTGCCATCTAGCCCCTCAAATTTCAAAAATTCAGTTCAAAACAGGGTTTTACCCCCTTTTGAATCACGGCCAAATTTTCAACTTTTTGTCAAAATCTCCAGTGCAGGGACGTGTCTCATGAAATTCTAAACAACTTTCATGTTGGAAGATTTTCGAGCCACGTTCAAAATTTTGAAGTTTGAGCCATGCCAACCAAGTTGACCTTTGCCCGGCCGAGGCGCGCTCACGGGTTGCCCACGCCGCGCTCGCGCGTGCCGCGCTCGCCGCCGGCAAGCTCCTGTCGCCGTCCGTCCTCGCCTGAGCCGACCAATGGCGCGGCTGTGTGTCCCCACTCGCGGTGCACGCTTCTGGCAAGGTCGCGTGGCCTGAGGCGCACTGTAGCGCTGACCCTCGCCTCGCCGTCGCGTCGCCGCCGCGGACCGCCGGTTAATGCCGTCGCCGCCGTTGCCCATCGGTCCCCCGAGCGATTTTCGCGACCACGCCGTCTCTTTTTCCCCCGCCCTGTCTCTTCTCGCCTCGCCCACGCGCGCCTGCCGCCTGCAGCACGCCTGCGCGCGCGTTGACGCCGCGCACGGCGCCAACACGGCCGCGACAAGCCGCTGCCGCCGCGGGACGTCACCGAGCTGCCCCAGTCCCCATCCCGTGCTGCCCGAGCACCCTCTTCCTCCCCTCTCACTCCTACTTAAGCCCCCAAACAGTTCCCTCCCTCTCCACGTCGGAAAACCCTCGCCGGAGCTCGCAGAGCCGCCGCCGAGCTCGCTCTCGTGGACAGCTCTCTCCGTTGCTCCTCCGGCCAAACCGAGGCTCGCACTAGCTTCCCCATCCTCCTCTACCACTCCTCGACCAAGCCCCGACCCGTTTCCACCACCACAGCCGCCGGCGCAGCTCGCCGGAGAAGCCCGAGCTTTCCGCCGCCGCCCGCGCACGTGCACAGCTCGCTCCACTCCTCCTCCGGCCGAACCAAGGGCACCAACAGCTTCACCGTGCCACGCTGGTGCTCACCGACCACTTCCCCGACCCTCTCCGACCCCGACGTCGCCGGTCACCGCTCGCCGGAGTTGACCGAGCCGCCACCGCCGTCGCTGACCTCGTTCCCGGCCTTCCCCGACCTCGAGACCTAGCTTAAAAGAACCGCGGTGAGCCCCTCTCCGTTTTCCCCTACTTTCCCGGCTCGGACTCGCCGCCGTTTGGCCGGCGTAAGCACGCCGGCGAGCCCAGGGACCTAAGCGTGTCGTCTACCTCTTTCCAGGGGGCCGACTGTAAAATATAGGGACCTCGTTGTAAGACTTTCAAAAACTCTAGGGTTCACAGCGTAAAAAGATTCTATCTTTTAAACCCTATTCACTGAAATCTTCAAAAATTCATAGAAAATCATAGAAAAATCATAAAAATGCCAAACCAATTTTGCAGTGACCAGTGATTCAAGAAGTCCAACTTCTTCCTTTGCACCTCACTCAGTTGAGCTTTAGATTTTGAAATATAAATTTAAATCCGTTTGGACCCTTTTCATCATAGTTCAAAATCTACACATGCACTGGAGCTGGTCTTGGGATATGTTGTTAGTGTGATTGTCATTAGCTTAATGCGCAAAGGGTGCACAAAAATTCCCAGTACATTTAGAGTTATGATTTTCCAAACATATACCCTGCTGTTTTGGCAAATAAATCACAGAAAATAAGTTACTCAGTGAAAAATCACCTCCTTCACATAGAAACTAAATCAAGACATAAGAAACCTTAGAAAAATGAAAATGGTAATTTTTGGAAACTGGAAAATGGCTAAATGATTTTTGGTAGTTTAAACATGGTGAAATTCCACAAAAATAACCATAAATCCATACCATATATATAAACTTGCAGAGAAGTCACTCTTGGCACCCTAAGTCACTGTGCCAAGTGGTGTGGACAGAAACCTTGTAATTATTTTTGCAGGAATTTAGTTTGTTTTTGGGTAAAAAGATAAGAACATTTTTAATAAATTATGGAAAAAATTATCTTGAGCCAAATTTTGGGCTAGGCTCCTGCCTTGGCATGAGCAAGCCTCTGGCCAAATGGCGCATGAAAATAATATTCCTAAGTTCACCTTTTGAATAATAGAAAAGGGACTTGAATAGTGGAAAAGAGAAGAAAAAGAAAAAGAAAAGAGAAAAACCTAAATCTCTAAAATCAAATTAAAGGTTCAAAATAAAAATGGTATATTCACTTATAACTAATGTTTATCCTTTCCAATCCATTAACCAAGTATTAAACAAACCCTAAATATATTAAGTCTCGATATTTAAACATTTCATGCATTCGTGTAGATTCGGGTCTCGCCGACGGAGTCTACGAGCTAGTCCCCGCTGCCGAGGAGATTGCCCAGGAGTCCGAGGTGAACGTGGTGCACGTGGATCCGAGCCCCGAGCAGGAGTACCGCTTCGAGCCGGAAGGCAAGCCCCGGAGCATAACCTAACTTTACTTACGCGATTTATTTGATTATATGTTTGTGCATTGAAGTTTCAAGGAGTTGAATGAAACCCTAGATTGCATGATCATAGGTTCCTTTGATTGAACACTAGTATGTTAGGTCCGATAGTCGCTATGCTTAAGACCGATAGAAGTTGAGTGTTTTCCGACACTCGCGAGATATAGGAGTTGTATGTCTACTCATATCAGAAACACTAGAGATGATGGACGGATGAGTGTAGATACCCGTCTATCGATGGTTTAATTGGAAACATGTGGTACTTTTGTGTCAAGCGTTTGAACGTACCACATATATGCACGGACTATGGGACCGGTAAGTCCCGGTATCCGATTGATGCGAGCAGGTCCGACAGCTCTCTGTCTTGGAAACGTTATCCCATGGGCACATGAGGGTAGTTGCGTGAGTCCCAGTAGTGGTAAACCTTTACCCTGAGGCATTGGGACTCGGGAGCCACTCGCAGAGAGAGGAGAAAGGATTGGGGTGTGTTGGCATTTCCAACCATTCCGTATGTGGGGGTTTTCCCTGCCCAGGTAGTAAATTCGGTTCGAACTGTCCGCTTCTCGCGGTTAATGAGACTGCTTGACCGATGTATGACATATTATGAAGTGAAACTTGGAAGGATGAAATCTTTGTATGGAATAATTGTATTGCAAAACTTGCTTGTTTAGCTAGGCTCACCTAGAATGGACAGGTTAAAAGAATTAAAATCAAAATGGAGAAATTAGAAATCAGCTTAGTCGCTTTTGGCAAAAGAACCCCACTAGCCAAACAACCTCTCATTTTAGGAGTCCGTGATGTAGTGATCACCGGTCGGTTAAGTCTTGTTGAGTATAACTAGTATACTCAGCCTTGCTTGTGGCTAAATTTTCAGGACCGTCCCCTCAGGAGGTAGCTGCCTCTATGGCTTGGGCCTCCCAGCTTCCTCCTGGTTACAGCATCGAGTGGGAGCCGACCTCCCCCGAGGATCGTGAGGAGTAGCGTCACGGCTGACTTCATCATGACGATACTATAGATCGTCGCTAGTATCTCGTTTACATTTCCGCTGCATGAACTCAAACTATCTATTTATCATTTCAATTTGGTTGTAATAACTCTGGACCTTGTTGTAATCTGAATTGTGGAATGATGTGATCTTTGGAACTCACCTTCGAGTGAGCGTATGAACGGACGATCTTCAGTAGCAGTTAGTCGAGCTCGACTCGACGGTCGAATCCGCATTTGGGAACATTTTCGTGTATTAGCACCAATGGAAGGTGGAATATACTTAAGTGGGCCCATTTCTCGGGTAAGATCGCTACAGTCGATGGTGCGTGCATCATAAATTTTGGCACTTTGAATGATAGGTTAACCTTTTTTCTTTTGAGAACTTGGGAACTCAATTACCCAAAAACAAAGTTTTCCCTCTGTTTCTTCCTTACGTAGTCACCCACGTTGCACGCCCAATATTAACCAATTTGAGCCGATTGCCCTCGCCGCCTCCACCAACCATCGGGGTCCTCCACCACCCGCCACCTCCACTCCCTCGCCATCTCTTCTGCCTCCACTGTCGGATGGCGAGCCTACGAAAGATTTCTCTAGGCTCGGAGGGAACAAGTAATCCGACCCCAAATCGCTAAACCCTAACATCACACCATTCAAGGTGACTCATACATATTATCGATTTCAATCAATTGAGGAGTAAATTTGATTGAGTTACACCTTTACCGATTGAATTGTATTATTAACCATTTATATCGTATGAAATATCGGGGCAGTGGCCAGCTTCAACCATGACCTGCGTTTTGGTGCCTGTTATGGCTTTGTGTCAAGGCTCGAGGGGATGAGCATCATGCCAGATCTGGCCTGCTGTAACAACATGGTTCGACAAAAGCTGCGTACCAAGGTTGGGATACTTTTGACCGACCTACATGAAGCAATGTGTTCCTTCTCTTCAGTTTTAAGGTCTCAACCTTTTATTGTTGAGATCGAATTTATTTCTTTTATCTAGAAAAAAAGGAACCAACCGTAAGTGTGTAGGAGTGTTTGTTTACAGCCTGTAGGCAAATGGGCCGGGTTGCAACGATGCAAGTTTGTGTGCAGATTGAGTGTGTGATACTACATATAACAAAAGTGTAGACAAATGAACAATTAGCGTGATCATCTGCAAAGAAATTCCTAAAACAAATATTGAGCCAACAAATTAAATAAAATACCAAATGAAAATTTATTCACTTGATGCAAACTCGAGACAAGCTAACATTCACTTGACTAAAATTTGCACAAGTACAAAGCAGTTGGAGATGAAATTGGAATAAGATTTCTCGGACTTGACTGGCTTCCACGTAATAGTGGATTTGTATGACTTGAATATATTTGGATTTCATTTGTAATGTATATAGTGGATAAAACATGTGGATTTGTGACTTTACAGGGAAGACTTAAATTTGGAGACACGAAAAAAATGTCTCCTTTGAAACTGTATATAAAAAATGGCACATTGATATTTTTTTAAATTTTATCTACGGTACC
This sequence comes from Digitaria exilis, assembly GCA_015342445.1. Lineage (NCBI taxonomy): Eukaryota > Viridiplantae > Streptophyta > Magnoliopsida > Poales > Poaceae > Digitaria > Digitaria exilis. Next base: position 540,301 of record JACEFO010002059.1, on the reverse strand, counting down.
TCTGCAAGAATCTAAATCTAAAGATGCTTTGCAACAATTATATGTCTGCATATATAACTCCAGGTATTTTATCATAACAGCACCTCTTCTCTCTTGTATCTTTTTTCTATTTATTGAACGGATACTATTGTTTTTTTCTCTAATATTTCATACAATCCTTCCTTTTGACAGGTCTAACTACTACTTCAAATGCCAATTGTACAACCTCATGATGCGGAACCTGCATGACCGCAGCTCCCTACTATAATGTGTATCTATATCCCACTAATATCTTTCACTATACATGCAACTTTGAAGATATGCTAGTGTCAACTTGAAACATTTGTACTGAGAAATAAAGTAAACACCGGCTTAATCTCAGTCTATAGTATGTTTGAAGTCACTGAGTCGTCGTGGTACTAAGGATTTGGGCCTAGGCCTTTTCGTTCGTAATAAAATATAGCATGCACAGCGGCCTGTTGGGCCTTCTCCTGGGCTGCTGAAGTATGTTTTCATTACTACTTTGAGCGTGGCGGGGACGTCGCCGCCGCCGCCGCTGCCGCTTCTCGCTGCGCCGCCCTGTCGGCGTTGGTCATCCTGGCTCTGAAGTGGCTGTACTCGCGCCACGCTCGTGCCCTGACCTTGCCACCTCCTCCCGTCTCCGGGTTGCCCTGTCGTCCCAGCGACGGCACGGCGCGGTGCGCCACGTACTGCGCGTCGACGACGCCGATCTGCCGCTCGGGCTCGTCGACGCACCTCCAGAAGTTGACGTCGAGGCCCCATCCATGGACGAGGTCGTTCTGCACCATGTGCCAGGCGCACGCCCACGCCTCCCTGGAGAAGACGGGCGCCATGACCTCGACGAAGCCGCTGCAGGGCCGCTGGTGCACGTCGGAGCAGTTGCCTGGCCCGCCGGTGGTGTTGAGGTGGACCTCGACGCCGCTGCTCCTCCGGGCGGTGATCTCGTAGCTCTTCTTGCCACGCGCGAAGTCGAGCGCCGGCTGCGAGATGGCGAGGCCGTGCTTGGTGACGAGGCGCACGTACTCGTCGGCGTCGAAGAAGGTGACGTCCAGGTCCTCGTCCCACAGGAACACGTAGTCGTAGGGGGCCACCACGCGTGGGTGCAGGAACCGCTTCGCGTACCACCACTTGGCCTGCTTCCTGGCGCTGACGTGGATGGCCGACTGGGACCACGGGAACTCCTCGTCCCACTCCGTCGTGCGACCGTCGTAGTGGAACAGCATCACGTCGAAGTCGTCCGAGAACTTCAATCGATGCAGATCAGTTCATCAGTACTTCAGTACTTGATCGACCGAGATGATATATATCGATCGATCGATATATATGATGTGTAGTTACTACATAGTATATAGGAGTACCTTGCTAACTGTTGCGTTGACATTGGCTTTTTCGGTGTAGCCTACGGTGAGTGTCAGGAGGTACTTGCGTACGGGCGTGTCCTCCCGCGGCTCTCCCCAGAGGCGGCGCAGGTGAAGATCGGACTCGGAGACCACGATGTTGGGCGGGAGCCTCTCCGCGCCTGTCGGCGGCAGCTTTGGCGCCGCCGCAGCAACACTTGCAGTACTGCTAGTGACCACCTGATCTGAAGAAGCAGTAATAGTAGTCTTGTTCTGGTTCATCACCTCGGCAGCAGCAGCAGCTGCTGCTGCTGTACCGCTACTGTTGTTGTTGTTGTTACTGACGACGAACGGCACCCAGCTGAGTCTGCCTAGGACGTTGCTGGCGGCATCACCACCACCACCACTCCAAGACAAGACGTAGCATGGCAGCTGTGGTGCTATTTGTACAGGAAACGAAAGGCCGATCAAGAACCCCAATGTCGCCGCGGACAAGGCCGTCAGGATGGGGTTTAATTTCATCCTGTGTTCCCTCTCCCTCGTGCTAGCTTAGCTAGCTAGTATATGTATGATATGATTATTCCAACACCAGGATGATCGGAAGAAAAACCGATCTGATCTCTCTGTACATGCCTGCATGGACACAGCAAAATGAAATCATTAATATTCATGCACGAGAAATTGAAATCGAACTAAATGCCATATATATGCACGTGAGTTTCATATACCAAGTTGTCAACACTTACAACTCGGTGCTGCTAGCTTTAGACCTTTAGTATACACGTCGTGCAGCAGGCCGGTGCAAGAGGAATAGCTGATCGATGGATGTAGTACTTTGATTGTGTGCATCTTATCTCCCTTTATATACTACATGCTTGATTCTGCAAACTGGCAATCAGCAAGAGTGGAGGTGAAGCAGCACTACTAGCATGTGCAAGACTGCAAGAGAGTAGAATCTCTCATGCATGCATCACCACGCTAGCTAAGCTAACTGACTTTAGTAACTTAGTACAGAGGAAAAGATGCATGGACCTGCCTTAGACTTGCAGCCAAAGCTTTTTCCGGAGCTGACTCCGCCGTTCCCTACAGGAATATACTATACATCAACCACACCTTGCCCATTCGCGTGATTCGTCCTCATCCCTAAGCTAGCTAGTACTAACATATAGCTAATATATGTACATATTTTACTTGTTTTCATGACATGTGCGCAGTCGATCCAGCGGCATGCATGTTAATTCACTTGGAGCTAGGATCATACACCATATTCCCTTAATCTAAAAATGTAAAGGACTCTGGGTTTGTACTAGTCAAAATATTTATTACGGTATATATTCTCGATGAGCATTATTAGGATTATCATAAAATAAATATATTTTCAGAGTTTCTTTGCTCATGTACTGTGGATAGATATTAGTAATCTTGTTCTCTAGATATATAGTATAAATAAACTTGGCGGTGAGCGTTAAGTACTAGGATCCCTTATGTAAAGTCATCATCATACTGCATGATCCATTGTTGACCTAGCTAGTTTACTAAACAAATAAGCAGCTAGCTAGCAGTGCTTTAGTCGAATTTGCGGGAATATGAAGCAAAAGAATGGCGTGCAGTATAGTACTTGTGAAATAAATAGAGACCATAATCAACCACCAACAGTGAGTTAGCATGTTTGTAGGCTATAGCTAGGCGCTCACCATCCTAGCTGCACGGTCTGTCTGGGGGTATCCGTTCCATATACGTGATCGAGACGACTCGGTCGTCGTCTCCAATTGATCGCACGAGCTTCAAGGTCAACGCCAGCCATATATGCATGTGCAATGGATTCACTAGCTTGCATATTGCCAGCAGGCACCTCCTCTTATATCATTTCTTGAGGCAACAAATAAATTAATGAGCTGCACCTACTATATACACACTACAACTAAACATTTTGTCAACCACTTGTGACAAGAAACTATTGAAAAAGATAACCATTCTTGTAGTAGTACACATATCACTATATCACAATTTGCATATCAAACTTGCTTGTGATACCACTGGGTGAGGTAGAGCCCAATGCAAGGCTTCCATTCAGATCGGGAAGGGTGAGAGAGAAAACTACCGTACCCCAAATATTCAAATTAACTTATAGGCGGATCGATGATACGGTGGACTCACCACGCCAGTCGAAGACCAACCTATCCAGGTATATGTAATTAATCTCATTTAATTTGGCACTTCATTATATTGTCTTGTCCGGATCAAAATTTTCAGCATCAATGAGCATAACCAAAATTAAGGCAAAAGGGATACAATAGTCCAGCACTCCAGCTAGCGCTGTTGATCAGACCATCTTGATCTGTGCTACTAGCTATAGCGGACTGGCAGCTAGTAGGCAATAATAACGTACCTTATTTTTGCATGCAATGCAATGCAAATCATCAAGTGTAGCTAGCTAGCAAGAACAAGAAGGATGATCTACGAACTGAAGAAAAATGTACAGTACAGTTGTAGCTAGCTAGCAAGAACAAGAAGGATAGTTGATGCAGCCATGCAGGTGAGCCACAGTATCGTCAAGGAAGAAAACCTGGCAAGTGGCAACCACTGAAGAATCTGCATGCAGAGGACGGACTCCGATTCATCAGAATTCATTGAGATCTATATATATATCATCGGGAGAGACCAACCACTTGTACGTACAATTGTAGGGTCTATCAAAATTATATGTCGTCAGAAGCGAGGCCCTTTCGCCCCCGCGTCCATGCTGATGTCGGTCTACGACGATGAGTTCTTCGACGTTCGATTCATCCTGATCTTTTAGTTGTTTTGCTTTCATGCTTGTACTTGTACTCATCATCATCTGTGAAGCTGAAAATATATAATATATTTGCAAGTATAAAAAAAATTATATGTCGTCATATGAGGTGGCTGCCTCACAAAAAAAAAAACACCCGTGCATCATTATCATCTCCCATCCCATCCTGCTCTCTGGTTCTCCAATTGCTAACTTTTTCTTAGCCCGGCGGCCCTGTCTGTCTCGTGAAAATCCGACAGGCGCATGCAAAATACTATACTACTTTACCGGTCAAGCTTCAAGTCCACGGACCGGCCCACCTGCATGCATGATGCATGCCACAAATAACATTGGCTCAGTAAGACTCTTTGAGAGTTGAGGCTACATATTACTATCAGCGTGGACTCCTGAGTCGTCGTCGTGTCCAGCTAATACCACGACTAGCTAGGAGGTACGTATTTGAGTCCAGCGATTTGAGCAAATTATTTTGATGCTAGCAGACCTGTAACGGTTGACGGCTAGAATTCTAAGGGTGGTCAATATAGAACATTGTGACTTGTGAGATTGAGTATTTGTGCAGTACATGTACAGTAGCGAGAAGCTAGCTCAACATCAGGAGCAGCAATTCAAGCCCAAGTGAAAAGTTAGGTAGCAACAGCATGAGTCGATCGACGGCGTCGTTGGATCCCCAAGCGACATGAAGTCACACAAGGTATATAAGAATGACGTAAGTGATGAGATGTCCACTCCACGGACGACAGAAAAGGTTGTAGTAGTCTCGTTGTCCTTCGGAAACGGCTGGTGGGTTGACTGGGCGAGAGACCCATCTATTCCCGCGACAAGACAACAATCCCTCTCCCAAGTCCACACATGGGCAGGGTAGCTAGGTCTACAATTTGAACCCAGCTTGGTTTATATTAAAGAAAATAAAACAACCACCTAATGTCTTGTTTGGGACAAGACTGACCCATCGATATCAATGAACTAATAAGTTTTCATCTAGATCCCTTCCAATATGTATGGATCAAATAGAGTTTATGTATCAAAGGGATACGATATGGAGCCATGGAGCCACAGAGGCTATATATTCCGCGGGTATATATACCGCTCCGGTCGCCTAAAGAGCCATAAAAAATAGAGTGGGTGGAGAAGAAATATAGAGAGGAAAGGAGGACGAGAAGAAAAGATAAAAAATATAAGCCCTTCTAAATCGTTGTGCTAGATCCACCACTGCATCCAGGAGTACAATTCAGTGTAGATCAAACAAGCACAGAGAAAAAAACTTCATTTGCACTACGACTAACGTGAACAAAAACAACCAGGGAAAACTTCTCTGATACAACCAACATGCTGTCGCTCCTTCACCAAGAAAAAAAACGAGATAGTATGTCTAAGGCAATCTCTTCTGCATATTCTCGAAAAAAAATATGTCTAAGGCAATATTTATTTTTGTGTTTAGTCAGCGAATCTGGATGTGTTTTTGCTGGCTTTTGTGGATACTGTTTTTATACGTATTACATGGGTGTATATTGTATTAATCCAAATGCTACGATAAAGATTTCGACTAGCTTCTCAAAAGCTTTTTAAAAAATAAAAATACAATATTGTTGATATTTTAAAATACAATATGAGGCATAAACGTACCCATGATTACACATATAAAATTACATATATACACCTTTCAATATAACAGTTTGTCCAAGAGTGTCCAATAAAACATTCCAATAGTCCGTCTTAGGAATAAAGATAAAAGTGGTGCTCCAGCAGTTGTCTAATCTATTCCTATTTTTTTCACGATAATAACTCCATCTGGAGCTCCCAATCCCACGACCCAAAAAGTAATAGAGGAGGAAAAAAATTCTGGAAGTTACTGTTCACAGAGGAAAAAAAAACAATCCCTCAGTGTACAGATTGATGATGTAACAACAATTTAATCTTTTCTGGTGAGTGGAGGGGCATTTTTTTTGTTTCAATAATTTAATAGCAAAGTAAGCTTATAGGACTTCATTGTTTAGACACTCTTGGAGATGCTATAAATATCTATGTTAGACTGGCGGGTAAATCTTGAGAGTACTGAAATAATCACAAATAAATGCTGGTCGACGATCACCGATACGAATGTATGGTCATGGTGGGCACAAAAGCAGAGAGGCTAGGCTATTGCCAATCACATTCCTCATGCGATTCATGCTTTAGTGTGTGTACTCAAGAAGAAGCATGCATGTATACACGTAGACGACGCAGCGGAGGACTCGCTCGTCAAATAATTATTTATAAAGCGTGTGCGTGCTTTTTTCCTGTCTTTGTTTGGCAGAACAGGACGCTAAGAAAATGGAATTTTCCTTTGCACTTTGGAGTGAGCGAGAGTCGTCGTCGTAATAACTTCCTCCCCCCCTTCCACAGCGATTTGCGGTTGCAGTCAGTTCAGTTTCTTTCTTCTTCCCCGCGCCCTCGCCTCTGCTGCGGTTGCAAATCTCCCTTCTGCAACCACTAGAGGCCCAGCGGTCGCCTGCTTGCTTGCCCGCTTGCTCGGCAGAGGACGGGAAAGGGAGTCCGTCGGCGAGAGGAGGTCTCTGTATCTCTGCCCCATGGGGAACTGCGCCAGCGCCGTCGATGCCTTCGTCCAGCGCGGCGGCAGGTCCTCGCCGTCCGCTACTCCTGGTGAGTGCCAACCACCAACAAGCGCGCGCGCCATTTCCCTTCTCTTTCACTTGATGCTTCAATCTTTGGCCTCCTTTCTTTCCCCATTGGCATGGCATGCAGCCGGTGATTCTGTTCAGTTGTTTGGTGAATTCAGTAACCTAGCCCGTTTTAACTTCAGTTCCAGATTCAGAATTATCATAACCACTCACTCGCTGATACTGCAACAAAGCGGGCGTTTGCCCCCTACTATCCCATTAGTACTGTGTTGCCTATTTCATCATGGGGATGAGAATTCTCTATGCGCAGAGCCGCCAACCTATTCAATTCCTATGCTTCCAAAACTGAAACTTTGCATGCCTTTTATTTGCTTGATTGCATATTATAGCGTAAAACTGTCTTCTTTACCGAAACTTACTATGCCACCGTGGCGTGCCCTCTTCTTATGTTCACAAATTTCTGCCGCTTCAAAAAATATTTTCACAAATTCTGTTAGTATATCCCAATAAACCTACAAATAAGAATGTTCTCAATATATTTGGCCGAGTCGACGTGTTAACTAAATTCTTTCTCTTGCAACGAAATCTGTTGGTTTATGCCTATTGCGCTGACTTTTCTGTAGAAAAAAGCACCACTTATTTTTTTCCTTAAAAAATGTTTACGACATCCTTGGCGAACCTTTGCACAAACCCATAGAGTGGTAAAATTCTCTTTGTAACCTGTATCTCAAACTCTGTGAGCAAAAATAGCCTCTGGCATCTAAATAATTTTAATGTTGTGGTGAATTAGTATGCATTCAAACTTCTCGTTTTCTGTCCAGTTAAGTCGTGACCTCACAGTACCTATCGCAAGTGCAGGAATGTCTGCATCCAGGAGGACTAGTAGCTCTGCCACCACCGGGAAGTTGTCAACACTGAGCAACAGCACCTTCATGCCATCCACAGTTAGTGGTGTTAGCGTCGATGATGATTATCCAGATGGCCAGATTCTTGAGTCTCCAAATCTCAAAATATACGCCTTTTCTGAACTCAAGAGTGCCACCAAGAGCTTCAGACCAGAGACAGTGCTTGGGGAAGGCGGATTCGGAAAGGTTTACAAGGGATGGGTTGATGAGAAGACCTTGAACCCGTCCAAGAGTAGCACTGGCATGGTGGTGGCTGTCAAGAAGCTCAATCCTGAGAGCGTGCAGGGAATGGAGCAATGGCAGGTACAGCAGTTATAAAATTACTGGTTTTGTTACATTATTAATTGCATGCTCTGGATTTTTTGTTTGCAATTCTAAGGTTGTTTTTGGGTTCGACCAGTTCATGCTTACAATAAAGTTCAGTAATATTTAAAAATCACCAAAAGAAAATTCAGTTGATCAGCTCATTCCATTTGAATGTTTGTAGAAAACTGAAGCTTGCTGGCATTTTTAATTTGTTTATATACTTTATTGATTTTTCTCTATGCATCACTAACTCATGTGGTCTGCCTGCTTTTTTGGAGAATGAATCTGAATTATCCCTGCTGTTCTAGTTACTTTTCTTTGTAGAAAGGACTCCAGCATTGTTCCCTCTTTTACTTACATTTGGAATGTGCTAGTTATTAGGCCTTAGTGCATTCTCCTGTACTCGCTAATATTCTGCACTTTTTATTTCTGCTTTCCTTTCTGTTTGTAGTCTCATCAACAGAAGGATTTGTGATTTAGGCCATGGCTTCCTATTCTCTAAAATAATTTTTATGCTTGTCTCTCAAACATAATTGTTTGTTTGCATTGCAGTCTGAAGTCAATTTCCTTGGGAGGATTTCACATCCTAATCTTGTCAAACTCTTGGGCTATTGCATGGATGACAACGAGTTGCTACTTGTGTACGAATTCATGGCTAAGGGGAGCTTGGAGAACCACCTGTTCCGGAGTGAGTATTTTAGTATATCTTTTCCTAATTGTAGTATTAGCACGTTCCACAAAACAATTCTCTGTGTCACTTTGTTCCACACTCTTTATGCCAACTTCACCTGCAGTAGCGCACCATGCAAATGTTGGTGCTCTATCTGCATCTACAAATCATTTTCATACAATATTATATATCAAGCACCATAGTCCATAGTGCTATACAACTAACAAGCATTTTTGGAGGATGTCAACATCAACCAAATTGTCCAGACCTGTACGATATCTTGCTGCTTCAGCCTTCAATTATTCTTGTTGAGTCAACTTTGAAATTTAAGATGAAAAGTTGGTGCCACTTTTTTTTTTTTTTTTACCTTTTACTATTTCAGGCCATCCAGGGATATATTTTTATGAAACATCATATTTACTAGTCCTGTTTGTTCACCATTGCCAGGAGAGGCAGTTTACGAACCCCTGCCCTGGAGCCTCCGACTTAGGATTCTCATCGGCGCAGCTCGTGGCCTTGCTTTTCTTCATTCATCAGAAAGGCAAATCATTTACAGAGACTTCAAGGCTTCAAATATCTTACTAGATTCGGTAAATACTCTTTCCAGAGCTTAATAACCAGCTGTTGTTACCTGAACAATGCTCTAATCAGCCTACTCCAACGATGTCCCTACTCCAACGATGTCATGTTCAGCATTTCAATGCAAAGCTCTCAGATTTCGGATTGGCCAAGCATGGTCCAGACGGCGAGGAGTCTCATGTGACAACAAGAGTCATGGGAACATATGGCTATGCAGCTCCAGAGTATGTTTCTACCGGTATGTCTGTCAGGGTTTCTGTTTCCTCAACACGTCTACCATTTTATCCCTTATTTGTTTACAGTGCTAAATATTATCTGATTGCGTCTTAAATGAACTAGGCCACCTGTATGTGAAGAGTGATGTGTATGGCTTTGGCGTTGTATTGCTAGAGATGATATCTGGCCTAAGGGCACTGGACCCGAGCCGCCCAAGCGAAAAGGTGAACTTGGTGAACTGGGCAAGGCCATTGCTAGCTGACAGGAGGAAGCTTAGCCAAGTGATGGACAGTGCGCTGGAGGGGCAGTACAATTCCAAAGGAGCCCTCCTCGCTGCTCAGCTGACCCTCAAGTGCCTGAACGGTGACCCGAAGAGTCGGCCATCCATGAAGGAAGTGGTGGAGGTGCTGGAGCAGATCGAGTCGATGAAGTCCAGGAGGAGCTCGTCCAGGAGTGGCTCCTCGCTGACGCGCCGTGGCCAGGGTCAGTCACCGAGGAGTGACAGCTCTAGGAAGAACTCCAGGGGCAGGTAGATGCATGGTCATTAGGATGCATAGGTTGAACTGATTCTGATGGAGATTGTAAAGAGACCACAATTGTTGTTGTCATGATGCAGTTCGGACGATCATGATGATCAGTGTAATAGTCTAGCGATACACGTTTGATGACTTTGTAGCTGTCAATGGCATATGCATAAATTCAACCATTTTTTCCCCACTGAAGTCTTGTCCGAGTTGAATCGCATCAGAATATCAGATTGCACTTAAAATAGCATCCAACCATCGTCGTTCACGCCCCCTTTTTTCTCCCCCCCGTTAGACATGGTTATGTTAAAGTGCTGAATTTCGTAGTCAAATGTTAAGAAAAGCAAACACTCGAATCATTACCAGAGTGATTTTAGCAGCATCTGATATTAGGAGAAGAATTCTAGTTGCTGAAAATGTTGATGCAGAAAGTGTAGGATTCTGGCTTGCTTTTACAGATTACTCTGGCTTTATACGGTTTAAACTAATAATGTGATAGTCCAAAGCAATGTGGCACTCTTGTGCATTCCTTTTCGACGTTTGTAGTGGGATGTCCACTAACAAAGACAGTCTACTAGAATGCTTTAGAGACTAACAAGCAACTACTTTTGGTGGTAATGGAGGATTTAGAAATGATTTCGAGGCACTTAAGGATAAATGCCCTAGGGTTTAGGCCTCCAATTCTGCGTTCCCCACTGGATGGTCAAAAGCTGTAACTTTGTTGGAACTAAGCCTACCTGAATATGTCATCAGTTGGCAAAGAGGCGCGACTCAGTCCATCTCTGATAAGCAAGCTGATTGGCTACACATGTGGATTATGTATCTTGACCCATGCTTAACAACGTTAGGCACGTTCCAACTTCCAAGTGAGTATTTATTCACGGGAACATTGTCTCGCTTTTTTATCCTTGGCAAATTACTAGCATATGACCATGCCCGGCCCGCACCATAATTTATATGAATTGCAACAAAGTACCATGCTGTTCTCTCATTATTATTTATTAATCTGAATGTAAAAGACTTCCAAGTGGTTTTTTTCTTTTGTGCAACTTCACATTCCCAAGTGCAAGTTCGAGGGTGTCAGACTGTACAACACTACATTGTAAACCTACAGAGGAAAAAAAAAGGGCCCTATAAATACAATTTTTCTCTAATTTAGTCACATAATTTTCTCCGTTTCAATAATAATTTTTTTTTGAATCACACGGGCCGGCAAGTCCTCTAAATTGACGAAGTCACCACAGACGCCTCGCTATCGAGGGGCACGTCGCCTACCACTGAAAGAATAGCGCCGGTTAAATCCTGGAATAAATCCAGGAAACGCCTACCACTGAAAGAATAGCGCCGGTTAAATCCTGGAATAAATCCAGAAAAATGCGAGCACCAGTGCCGAGTCGAGGACTCGAACCCTGTTGGACTGGTTCCACCACGAGAAACCTTCCCAGCTGAGCTATAGCTCAGTTCGCGATTCAATAATAATTTTGTACAATAATCTTAGAAAGAAACAGAAAAAAAAGGGAATCTGCATCATTTGGCCTCCAATCACGATCTCAGCGACAACAAGAACATCGATCCAACATACGATTCTTCGTCTTCTACCTCATTTTTATTCTTGCTCCTTTCATCACACCACACTTCCTCTGTCCCACACCCTTTCCTTCCTTCCATTGAAGATAATAATAATTGAGATGTGCACAGGTGAAAATGTAGCATTTTTGGGCCAGAAAACAATAGAAAGGGAAAAGATTCATCATTTCTTCCTGGTACCTGCACCCAGCTCTCGTCCCCGAAAAATCCACCTCTCGTAAGAAGGAAGGGAAAAAAAAAAACAAAACAAAAGAAAATTCGCATCCCCATCACTCCACTCCCTGTCCATGGCGTCCTCATCCACCGCCGCCTCCTCGTCGGCGGCAGCGGCAGCGTATCCCAGGACCCCCTTCAACCTGCGGCGGCGCCCGGGCCTCCTCGCCCTCCTCTTCATCTTCCTCTGCTTCATCTCCTTCCAGGTTGGTCGTTGCCCATCCCATTGCCACTCGCCCTTACTGTTCACTGCGGCGACGAAATGTTTGGTTCATCGGATGAACCTGCAGAATTAGGGTTCCTTCCTTTCTCATTGTTCCTGCCGCTCCCCGCAGGTCGTGATTCATGTGCCCGCCGCCAGATCGGCGGTGTCCCAGTGGCTCTTCTCCGGTCACCAAAGGTAAGAACAATCTCCATCGCTCCTCTATTCCTATGCGATTAAAGGTTCTAACTTTGTCGTTGTCTTGCGATTTTGGATTGCCAGCCAGCGCGAGCGTCCCGATAGCTGTCCTGGGTGTGGCAATTCACAGGTTATTTATCTGAATTTGGATGTTCAGGATACTCTCAATCGTTCCGTATTGCTTTGCTCAGTAGGTTTGAGTGTGCACCTTGAATATGGGCAGGATGTGGACAATGCTGACAGGACGATTGCCTACACCAACCAGCATGGCCAGATCAAGCTCTTCAAAGTCACCGCCAGAGAGTTTGCATCATCCTCTATCTGGGAGAACCGTTGGTTGCCCCGAAATAGCCAGCCGGTAGCCACAAATGTGCGTGCTGAATAATAACGTGTTGTTTGTGTAAGCAAGTTGGTAGGTTTTTCTTTATTGTGTAAGCTGTTTTAACTGCTGTTGCACCAGCAAGAGGCAGCTGAGGATCTTCTACTAGCCAATGGATCAGAAGCCATCAACATTTCAAGTCAAGAAACTCTGGCAACTAAAAGCATTGATCCAATCAAATTAAAGCGACAGGTCAATTTCATATGTCCATATGACATGCTTATGAAATGCGTGCAAATGGTTCTTTATTTATATTTTCAGAATCTTTTGTTTGGTTTACTATGTGATGTGTTAATTATGGCGATCTGAGTGGATTTGGTGTGGTGCTATTGCTTTTACAGGTATTTCGACGCAGAAGAAAGGAGCACAAGGTTCAGGATTTGCTTCAGATGGATAAGAAGGTTGAGCTTGAGATGCAAAATGCGGCCACAAACAGCTCAAGGAACTTTGATAATAAAGTTAGAGGCAGCTACAACATATGGAAGCAGGAATTCCACCATACTAATACTGATTCGACTCTAAGACTCATGAAAGATCAGATAATAATGGCCAAGTTGTATGCCACTATGGCACTCTCCCAGAAGGAGCGAAACATGTACGCCTTACTCATGAAGTGCATAGAAGAAAGCCAAACAGCTATCGGGGATGCGCTGATGGATAGTGAACTCGATTCAAGGTACATTGTTTTACTTTGGAAGATTAGTCAGCTTGTCTCTCATCCATTTAGTTGTTAAAGGATAAGTTGCTTATCACCCCTTATTTTTGCAGTGCTTTAGAGAGAGCGAAAGCTATGGGGCGTGTGCTGTCTTCGGCTAGAGATGTTTTGTATAGCTCAAATGAAGTATCAAGAAAATTGCGTGTTATGCTGCAGTCTACGGAACTAAATATCGATGCAGTGAAGAAACAGAATTCATTCCTGGTTCAGCATGCTGCAAAGACTGTCCCCATGCCCTTGCACTGCCTACATATGCAGCTGACAACTGATTACTATTTTCGTGATGGTGTGACCAAGGAGCAATTTCATGATGCTGCTTTGAAGGAGGAAGAAAATAAAGCAAAGCTTGAGGATAGGTCACTCTATCACTATGCTATATTTTCTGATAATGTGCTTGCCGCCTCGGTAGTTGTCAAATCAACTGTGACAAATGCCAATGAACCAGAGAAGCATGTGTTCCACATTGTCACCGATAGACTTAATTTTGCAGCCATGAAGATGTGGTTCATTACTCATCCTCCCCAGTTGGCTACTGTTCATGTGGAGAACATAGATAATTTCAAGTGGCTCAATTCGTCGTACTGTTCTGTTCTGCGGCAACTTGAGTCAGCTCGGCTCAAAGAGTATTACTTCAAAGCACATGACCCCTCATCACTTTCTGATGGAAATGAGAATCTAAAGTATAGGAACCCCAAATATTTGTCTATGCTCAACCATTTAAGGTTCTACATGCCAGAGATACATCCAAAGCTTGACAAGATACTGTTTCTCGACGATGATATTGTTGTACAGAAGGATTTGACGCCCCTATGGGTTATTGATCTTAAAGGGATGGTAAATGGTGCTGTTGAAACCTGTAAAGAGAGTTTTCATCGCTTTGACACTTATCTCAACTTCTCACACCCAAAGATATCAGAGAACTTCGATCCACGTGCTTGTGGGTGGGCATTTGGAATGAACATGTTTGACCTGAAGGAGTGGAGGAAGCGAAATATCACTGGAATATATCATTATTGGCAAGATTTGGTAAGTATTGGAACAAGTAGTGTACTTTTGATTGCATTTTCGAATCACATTTTCCCACCATGTATCTTCTGTCTATTACAACATGCTACAGAAATAATTATTTTTTACTTACTAATAGAAGACATGTTGCAGAATGAGGATCGCAAGCTGTGGAAGCTGGGTACATTACCTCCGGGGCTAATTACTTTCTACAACCTGACATACCCACTGAATCGTACTTGGCATGTCTTGGGCCTGGGATATGATCCAGCTGTTGACATTGCTGAGATCGAGAATGCTGCAGTAGTTCATTACAATGGAAATTACAAGCCTTGGCTTGACCTTGCCATTTCCAAGTACAGGACATACTGGTCCAAGTATGTAGATCTTGACAACTCGCATGTTCAGCAATGCTATGCGAGTAAGCAATGATATGTATATCTTCATCTGGTTTTATTTTTATTTTTGGAGCATAAGTTATTCACTAGGTACGAAAGGTTAGACATAGTGGGGGCGTATCTAACATAGTTCAGCCTTCATAATCTTTGTCATTCTTCTGCTTAGTATAATGTAGCTACTCCTGTATCAACTGGTGAACAAGGTGAACAGAGTAGGTATTTTTTTGTTCACTATAGAATTTGCTGTTTATTGCCTGAACCTTGACCTTTGTTTCTTGGGTTTCATCTCTAACCTACCCCAACGTGCTTGGGACTAAAGGAAATTATAAAAAAGAATACACCTTCACATTAGTGAAGCAGTTCAACTGTCCTGAGATATAAGCACTGTGTAGTTAGTAATTACAATGGAGTACTGATGCTTAAGGATGTTAAAAAAAAATGGATGTGAAGCAAAGCTCTCTATCTCAGAATTGTGCCAAAATGCCTAGAAGGCTAGAACAAAAGGGTGTTGCTATGGATGAGTTGACTAAAATAAAATAGACTATCAGTGAACAGATGTTGTTAGTCTCATTTATACTGTAGATGGCACCAAAAATGATATTGCTAATTGTTTAATGCCTCTGTATGTAGTATTTTATTTTCCCCTTTCCCTAGAAAATGGGCTTCTGGGAAACCATCTGTTCCTTTTAATGTTTTATTCTATGACACTATTGGAGGATACATCTCAGTGAACTGAGGGCAGCTGTTCTTTCTTCATTTCTGCCATGGACCTTCTGTAAATATAACTAACGTGTTAGAGTATATATATTGTGGCCCATATAGAGGCCCATGTACATCACTATATACCCACCCATCTAGGGTTGGAAGAATACAACTGATTTTCCCAATCCAACATAACGCAATCCTTGAAATCAAGACAAGGATAGCTCATATCACTGATTGTACTATATTGTCGTGTGAAAGAGTAGGCGTGTTTCTTTTTTTAAGTGGCCCCACAATCATGTATAGATTATGCAACTGATGAAGTTAGTCAAATTATTGGTCTGTCGGATTGATTTTACTACGTATTTGTGGCTTGTGATGAGTTGCCAGCAACTCTCCTGAAATTTCGCCGATAGAGCGAGTGAATTCAAAACGCGCGAGAATTTACTTGTTCGTTTGTCAGCATTGAACCCTTAGAGGTGTTGCCCATTCAGGGATGTGCATGTACTTTGTTTTCTCGGGACAGAGCTCGCCCACTGACTCGAAAATCGTCTTCTACTTCTGATGATGTTTCCAGTTTATTTTGCTAATGTTTCTGACTGCCAGCTAGAGTGATGCCCTTGACCAACATGCCGGCCACAGGACGATAGAATTCTGATGACTATGTACGTACGTTATGCGTTGTCAAGAAAAGGTCCGTTCAAAAAAAAAAGAGAGAGAGGAAAAGGTCCGCTCGAAAAGGAAACGCCATGACAGCCACACTTTCACACTAAAGTTGCCCTAGCGTTAGCATGTTGGCTAGGAAGAATTCGAGACGATGGAAGAACAATGATCTTGAGTTTAGAGAAAGTAAATGTATTCGTGTTTTATCGGTTGGATACCAAACTACGACACTTATATAATCCACCACATTCTTCTTTATTGTACTGTATTTCTTGCAAAGATGAGCAACGCGAAGTTCCAGGATAGGATATTAGGATTACAACCACTAGTTCGCATCTCAGCATACGTATGCTATCACATCACATCCATTACTCTTTATTCAGTGTTACAATCATTCCCAACACATTACAGACTTGATGTTTTGCAACCTTCTCTGATTATGCTTGATCTCGTCCTGTCAATCTACATGTTGGGCTTCAGGTTGAGCCTAGACGCCAGCTTCTGACCGAGGGATGCATCACACTGCAACACAGATAAATATACCAGGGTTTTAGTATCGAGATCAAAAGATAAGGATATGAAAAGTACATGGCCCAAATGATTATTTAACCCAAAACCACAAAAATGAATACCTGAGACCAGTAGGAGATCCAAATGCTACGATGCTCATGGGTAACACGAGGATCTGAGAGCGCATCAATCACCCGCTGGATGAACCGGTCTTGCCTGTGTGTGTTTCCACACCAAAATGCTTTAATTAGCCAAACAACAGCTTAAACCATTCCTATGCCTCTAAACCAAAACAACTCAGGTATGAGGGCAAACCTGGCAGGGTCAAAGGATCGGTATCTCTCACCAGCCTGCTTGAAGTTGTTCTCCTTCTGGATAATGCACTGTAGATCCAAAAATAAAAGATTAGATGTTAGCTCAAGAACAGAGTTTTCCAGAAGTTATTCACATTCACTGTTATAAAGTAAAACAAAGGTATTCTAAAGCAAAATGTATCCACCACAGCATATCGAAACATAACAGTACCTTCTCACGGCAGCCAGTCAAAACACGGGGAGGGATTGGGACCTTCTCAGCATGACGGGCAGGATCAAACCTCGAAGGGAAGTAGTTCACCTGAAAAGACAAGGAATATATAAGTGAGAAGGAAATTTCATTTTATTTATTTCAACAGTTAGAAATACTGCATAATGTACCCAAAAGACTTGAATGCTAAAGGAGGCAAAAACGCCAGAGAACATAGTACCTCATCATCCCTGTGCATGAAGTTCATGAAGCCATCAAAGTGATTGTTGTGGTGAGCGCATTTTGGTGCATTCACAGGAAGCATCAGATAGTTTGGACCAAGGCGGTGCCTTTGGGTGTCAGCATATGAGAAAATTCTCGTCTGGAGCAGCTTATCGTCAGAATAGTAGATTCCAGGGACGATAATTGCAGGGCAGAAAGCAATTTGTTCATTTTCTGCAAAGAAGTTATCAATATTCTTGTTCAAGACCATCCGTCCAACAGGCTGCAGCGGGATGATATCCTCTGGCCACGTCTTGGTGACATCAAGTGGGTCAAAATCAAATTTATCCTCATGTTCAGGATCAATGGTTTGAATGTAAAGCTTCCACTCTGGGAAATTTCCAGCCGCAATAGAATCATATAGATCCTTTGTGGCATGGCTGTGGCAGGTGCCTCCAACAGTGACAGCTTCATCATCCAACAAGCATTTCACACCGCAAGTAGGCTTCCAATGGAATTTGACAAGGTGAGGCTTTCCATCCCTGCTGATCAAGGTGTAAGTGTTCACACCAAAACCCTCCATGTGCCTATAGTTGAGCGGGATGCCGACGTCATCAAAGAGGAAGGTGAACATGTGCATGCTCTCTGGGTGGTGCGAGAAGAAGTCTACTATTCTCCAGTTTTCCTGCAAATTGGTCTTTGGGTTTGGCTTGAAAGCATGAACCATGTCAGGGAATTTCATACCATCTCGGATGAAAAACACAGGCATGTTGTTACCCACAAGGTCAAAGTTACCCTGAAAAAAAGCATAACAAAAGGCTATTAAGTGCCTGTCCCTTGGATAAAAAAAAGGACAATGTAAGGTGTCAGCAACTGGAAGAATGTTAATGGGCAGCATAAAAATAACTAAATAAGTCAGAACATGTATCCACAAAAGAATTTACTCATGACAGGGTAGACAAGTCAATTGACCCTCATTAAACAATGAATACTCAGTGTCAGATATCATTTCATCCACATAACAGCTCATGCAAAGGATATGTACGGGAATTAAGGAAAATTCAATTGTCCAATGCAACAGTTACAAAATTATTAAAAAATGAGATCAGTCTTTGATGAATGCATACAATATATACTGACAGAAACATATTTGCCAAAAAAAAAAAAACTGTTGTAGAACTTGAGGTAGTTTCATGTCCAAACAAAACATTAAGATGGGTATTGGAAGCAAGCTAAGATTTATCATCTGTACCTCTCTGGTGTAGAACTTGACAGCAAAACCACGTGGATCCCTCAAGGTCTCAGGGCTTCCACGCTCATGTACAACTGTAGAGAATCGAACAATAACTGGGGTCTGGACCCCAGGAGCCCGGAGAAAATCAGCACATGTAAGGTGAGAAACATCATGAGTTACTTCAAAGAAACCCTTGGCACTTGCTCCCCGTGCATGAACAACACGTTCAGGGATGCGTTCCCTGTCGAACTGAGCAAGCTTTTCAATCAGATGATAGTCCTCAAGGAGGATGGGTCCTGCCAAAGAAGAATGCATCATTGTGTGAAGCCAAAACAGCAACAGTAGGTAATAAGGCCAAAAACACAAGTGCTGCAGTTAGACAACCAAAAAAACTCATAAAAAACAGAAAGGAAGAAAGAAAGTTGCCGTTTTTTTCCTGGCATAACTGAGAGGAACATACTGGCCATAATAGGTGCACATGCATCCTGCAATGGGTTTGGTACTTTTTGTCATGATGACATTCAGAACGAGTTCCAATCAATTTCAAGGTCTGGCCATGTTGACCATATAAGAAAAAGGATTAAATACGTTCTTCTGGTATTAATTCAGCTCTACCGAGACACAGCTAATCAGAAAAATATCAGACTTTACTATCATGGAATTGTTCATCAACTTAGATTTGTCACTAATATTGAATGACAGGCTGTTGCATTGATAAGGCACTTTCTTTCCCTAAAGCAACCTAATGGTATGATAGTGACTGACGAAAATATCAGACAGAAGACTGAAACATAAGGCTTCTCCCCTTAGAGTTCATCAGGGAATGCGACCTTTAGGCTAGAAGGACAGTAATCATACCCAATCTAGAGCCTTCTCTTTTAATTTCCATATATACAGCAGGGGAATCAAAATTATTCACAGGGAACCAGAAAAATAGCATCAAGGTGAAAACTTTGGATGAACAGAGTAACAAACGAGCAAAGGCACAATCGGTGACGTCTGCCCACAGGCCATCAAAGTAATTAAGCTCACCGACACGAGGCGCATATGGCAACAGCAGGATGGATCATGCAATAAGCAAAGGCAGAAGAAGCGGCAGATAAGAGTTGGGAGTCCCGACCTCGTTGGCCGACGGTGAGGGCGGAGTTGTTGTTCCAGACGGGGGCGCCGGAGTTGGTGGTCCAGAAGCTGGAGTTGTTCCCGCTGGATGGGCGGTGCTGCGAGAACCGAACCAAGAGGGGGAAATCCGGTGAGAAGAGGTTGCGCATCCGGGAGGCGGAGAAAGAAGAAAGGCGCAAAATCGGGGGATCCAGGAGGGAGCGCGGCGGCGGACGGGTTGAAAGGCAGACAGGACTCACCTTGTATGGATCCATGGCTGTCTGGGCAGGATCTCTCTCTTGCTTGGGGGAAAGGAGCAATGGTGGTTGGCGATAAGGACGAGGGAGGTCCGTGGCAAGGGGAGGAAGAAGAAATAATAATGGCAGGAGAGGAGGGTTTCGTGCTCCACTCGCTCTCGATTCACTTCCCCCTCCACGTCGACTCGCCCGGTCGCCCCACTTGCAGGGACACATATGGCTGTTTAGTGTACGTGCTTACCACGAGCATGTCAGAAAAATGTTTTTTTCTTTTGGTTTTTGATTGATCGGAAATTCTGAAACTCCATATCATGTCATAGGAGTGGATAGAGTTTGTTACGAGTCAAGACAAGAAGAGAACAGATGCTACAAGATTGCTCGTAAAAATGGGGATTCAATTCCGAAAAAAAAAAGGTAAATACAAACACATGGAGCGTACTACTCTGTTCCTCTAACTCTAGCTGGGTAGGACTATCCAATTTTAATTTCTTAAACGATGGTATTCATAGTTTGTGGTGACGCGATCGAGGCGGCAAGCCATCCCGGCATCAATCCAATCCTATCGGCATCCGGCTTCAGCGCCTCCTTTCATACGACGTGGCGAGCTGATGGTGACGTACTCAGCAAGCATATGGGGGTCTTTGGATCACCTAGTTAGCTCCGTGACAACCATACGCGTCATCGATCCATCCACTTTGTTTGTTATCCCGCCGGTCCATGACTGATCGTCGCAATACAAAAATTCGCAGCAACTAGATTGCTGTCCTCCTGTAGGCACTGCTGTTGCTTCCTCCTTTCTTTTCCCTTCTTGTTTTAATCACTTCTAGTAATTCTAAGCATGTCCGATTAGTGTTACATCTTTCGCAAAATAATATTATCATAATTATTCTTTAAAGGATTCTTGTACAAAATTTGCAGATGCTTATTCCCCCCCCCCCTTGAACATCACTATGCGCCAAGTTTGTATACTCGGCAAAAGAATCAACGGTAATTAAAAAATGCTCTGGAGGGAAATAAAAAAAATAAAAAATCGCTTCATCAATCATCAAGCAGTATATGCCCGACATTTAGCCCGATGGCAAATTTCAGCCCAGCATTTCTTTACTACGGTCTCTCTCGCTCACTGCTATCCAGCCCACCACCACTTTACATGCAGCAATCCCAGGCAGGCCAGGAAAATGTTTAAGCCCAATCGTGTGAACTGAAGGCCCAGGCGTGCGTGGGTTCAACCAAACGGAAAAAAAAATAAAGATTCCAACACAAGACTTTGCACATCCTCCCCCCTTGAAAAAGAAAAAGACTTTGCACATTCACTCTGCCGTTGATCGATCCTAAGCGACCAAGTTCGTAATCGTCCCCAACTGATATGCGTGCGAGCAGCGGTTTTCTGGCGCTAATTACAAGATGATACTTATTTTCATAGCAACACAAATTAGAGAAGGGGCAGAGTGGCACAGGGTATACAACGCCTATCTAGACCCACCACGGCACCACCAACTTCTCATGTGTGCTCCTAACGATCCACAGGACAAGTGTGGTGCTATGTATTCTCTTGAATAGACTTTCTAAAAAAATCTATTTATCTTTATTATCTTTCTTTTGATTGTTATTTTTTTTGCTTTCGTATTAGAACCTATTTGCATTGCTGCTTATTTTTTTTAATATCATTCAGTAGGGATTTGCCACTCCTGTTCCCTTAGAAAATCAATATAAAATATATATCGAGGTTCATAAACATATAATACTTACTATGGTCTTCGCCATGATCTTTTAGGATTTTTTTGGCATTAGCCTCCTCAATATATATTGGGAAAAGGGAAAATATTATATATGTTTGTCATGGTATTCCATTGAAAGGTAACTGATTGGATGAATGACTAATGATTTTATTGGATTCCTATTCATCTACCAGTTGACCGGCAGTCTATTGTTTGTCAACGACTTTAATTTGCTTTTTCATATAGGTTAATCGTCGTCCTGAAAAATCCTTAAATGTGCCGTTTTGGTCTAATTTGTCGTGACGTTATGTGTCAACCTCAAAATCCTCAAACATGATGTTTCAATTTTCTTTTGTCGCGGCACGCTAACCGTCACGCTTCGAAAGGTGGCATACCTCAATATAAGTGCACTTTTGTCGGATAGCATGTGTTGCTATAGCTGGGGGGAGAGTACCCAAGTAGGGCAGCTTGATATTCGCCCAATTTCATTGTAAACATGCATATAAAGTAGGTTTTTGTCGCGTTCTATATGCATGCATGTGCATTGGGTCTGATCAATCCCAGTGAACTTCCGTGTAACCACGTTTCCGGTTAGGGTTTGGTTCTCCTAGTTGTCGATCCCATGTTTTCGGATGAAGAGTGCATATTTGAACAAGCACCCCCTATATATGTTATCATTTGGGAGTGAAAAAAAACATTTGAGCTATTACCCAATATTTGAGCATACCAAAAATATTATTGTTTCCCACTGGTAATTTATGGAGTTAATTTAGCACTTATTAGCAATCTAGATCATGGTCTTATATATAGCATTTGCCAAGCATGAAGACGTATCAAATCGAACATCTACGGATTATTGACTACATAGGAGTTGCTATATTAGCTGGTTGATGGGACAAAATGAAGGCCTTCCTAAGTAGAAGAGGGTCATATGCACAATGTTTAAACTTGGAGTTGTTTTGTGTAAAAGTTTGAGTTTTTTCTTGTTTTAGTCGAAATCCATGTTGATAAATGGGTTGCCAAAGGGATATTTAACCACAAACCCATCATGGGTTGACCTCTGTTTTGATTTGGGGATGTGAGTTTGCATGCTTAGCAGTAGGCTCATGCAATATCCATCTTGACTATTTTATTTCGTTAGCGTGGCAATATAGTAACTTCCTTGCATAATGCCATTGTGCAAGTGAAGAATTACCTTTCAAATTGAAGGGGCTGGTATATTGCCTAGAAAAGAGCAAATAATCCATGAATGAGCGCACCGTTTTTGCACAGAAACAAGCAAATTTCCCACCATCAGCCCTGACGTATAGGGCCGACCCTTCTTTTTTCTGTTATGATGAAGCAAAGTGTATGTAGTGGCAGTGAGTCATCGATCGCCTTGTCTGGTATGAGTGAGTCAGAATAATAGCAACAAATTATGTTAGAGATCACACTCTGTGTAGAAATGACACGTCAAGAATTGAAGCTATATAGACGTGCGTGCTCCTCGATCATACAGCAAGTCGCCAAGAAGTGACTGCGCACTGCACACAGCTAGCAGTCGACGTTCAGTACTTAGTAGCATGGGCGGAGGAGGGGCCGAGGTGTTCTCCGGCGGTGTGTCCAGGAAGACGTCGGCGCACGAGGTCGACGACGGCCTCTCGGCGACGGCGGCGGCGGCGGCGCTGCGCAATAACAGGCCGAAGCCCCGCGCAGGCGCTGGTGATGATGGTTACAAATGCCCAATCTGTCACCGCAGCAGCTTCATGACCATCAAGGCCTTCCACGGCCACATGGCCATCCACTAATTACTAGATGGGTCCCGGTCGATCGATGTACGATAGATGCGAGAGCTAATTGCATCTATCGATCCTAATAAATAATAATAATCCCGCTTGCTTGATCGATCATATCTGGGCTATATATATATGATCGAGTATGTGTGTTGATTGTATGTATAATATAAGGGTCGTCGATCGATCGATCGATCGATGAATTCATATATGCATGTTCTCTTGTTCATATGCTCTCGATGATCTTAATCGTCGTCGTCTGGCACGGATTAGAGGCAGTAGTAGCTAGGATTGCAGGAAGAAACTTAATTACGGCAGGTAGCTAGCGCTTGCTTGGCGTGTGCTGTTGGACGTACGGTACATCGTCGCGGACGCTAGCTGCTGCTGGCGCACGTGGACGGCGACACTAGTACAAGAATACAACAACAATCTCAGCGTGCTCCGGTCGTCTCTCTCTCTCTCTTTCTTTGGTGTGTTGTGTTTCTCAATCTACCTCTTTATTTTGGACGACTTCTCTTGTACTAAAATATAAATTTGGGCTTTAATTAATAATTTGTTTCGAACCCGAGCGAGATATGCATGAGTATATGTGTGAGACCTTGATCGATCCATCGATTAACTCATTAAAGAAGAATGAACACATGCATGCAATGGTGTCCTCTGACACTAGCTATAGCTGGATTGATAGATGTATATAGATGAGCTGGATCTCATCGGCTAGATTACTACTCAAACTAATCAAAGGTCGGTCCACCCCTTGTTGGACCTCGATTCTTGTCAATCTTGATGTAATGAAACATTAAGGTTCGGCGTCTCCGATCCATGAGAGATATATCTGCTGCAAGAAAGAATTAATCCTCATGTGAGGAGATACTAATTAACTAAGGAGATCACCGTGCATTTATATATATAATTTAGTGTGTTGCTGCATACAGGATCATGGATCAGAAAAATCTCCTTATATATAAATTACTTATATAAGATCTAGATCTCTCTTGTTGGCCGGTTCCACCAGCATGCATGCTAGTTTTAATATGGGCTATACGTATATATGAGTTTACCAGCTGGTAACCTCATTGATTGAAAAAGATTTTCCAAAGCTCAGATCCTCTTCGCCAACTAATTTCGTCTCAGCAACTAGGCTCATTTTCGTCTGGAAGCAAAGTGACAAATTTCTATTGATCGATGAGTAAATCAAAATGTATTATCTCGCCCGGAGTCAAAGTATATAGCAGTATATATTATTACCAATGCAACAACAACCTATAAATGTTATTGTTAGGGATAGGCTGACGTTCTACATAACACTCTGATATCATAGTACGGATCTTTTTTTTTATTGCCTGCGGTGGACTGGTGGTCTCATTAGTCAAAACAATATAATATAATATACACCACATACTGTATATATACTCCCCTAACTACAAGTAAACAATGGAGGAATGTAAATTAACAACATATACATTACTACTACTGCTCACACTATTCCTTCAAAAAAAAAATCATCATTAGCATGCAAATATAGCAGGTCTTGTTCAATTGTACGTGCACCGTACCGTACCGTACCAGCGGCAGCGTACGTGATGTATGCATTTGACCTAGGGAGGAGGCCGGTCGGTGGAGGGCTGCAGGGGGTTCATCGTCACTTATTGTAGCTAGCTAGCTAGTGTCATCACACAATTTGATGCTAGGTGCTTTGGTCTGCATATATTGGCATTTAGCAGGCTGCTATATATTATTTTATTTCATTTCTCTCTCTTTAATTTGGACATTTTGTTTTGAGGGGTTAGAGGTGTGCAAGCAACAAGGGGCTTGCAGGCCGGCAGAAGTAAGCAAATTAAGGCTGTACTGTACTGAACTGAACAATACGTACTGACGACTGACTCAACATCATATATATCGATGGATCGTCTTTTGCATCCCATATGTATAGTATAGGTGCGCGTGCATTGTATTCGGTGGGAAAGACGACGATGGAGTACAAAGTGCAGTGCTGGGCACATACACATCCTTGCATTGCTTGTCAACCAACTAAATATAATGCAGACAAATCGAAGTGGTGATTTGTCATGGCAACCGTGAGAGCAGAAACGTCTAGCTAGTGTCAGCACGAGGAGGATCGATCCTTGTGTGGAGAAACGAAGGCGTACGTCCAAACAAAGGACTGACGGATCGGAAGGAAGCTACGGAGAAATAGACCAAATTAAAGAAAGTGGAGCCGAGCGAGCAGGCCAGGGAGAGGATGGAGACTAAAAAATAGACACCACCACCGTACCTCCGGGGGAAGCTCACCGATCTCGTGCTCACAGTAGTCCACTGTAGTCTGTCTCTCCGGCCGCTCTGTCGCATGCGCAACTAACGCCTGACAGACGACGACACTATGAACGGGGCTCAGCAGGTGTTCTTCTACGGCGTCGCCTACGGGCAGTACCTCGCCGGCGTCGGGGGCTCCTCCTCCGGCGGCGGCGGCGCCGGCGACGACCCGAACCGCCGCCCGTGGCTCCCCAAGTCGGCGCACGAGCAGCAGCAGCAGCAGCCCAAGAAGAAGAAGAAGGCATCGGCATCATCCGCAGCAGGCGCAGCAGGGGAGAAGGAGATGACGAGGGAGAAGATGGGGCCTTTCCCCTGCCCCGTCTGCCACCGCCTCTTCGACGCCGTCAAGGCCGTGCACGGCCACCAGCGCAGCCACCCGCAGCGGGAGTGGCGCGGCATGGCGCCGCCGCGCCCTCCGCCGCCGCCCGTCGCCGGCGACGCCAAGCACTACCGCTACGCCTGCGACCGCTGCGGCGCGCCCTTCGAGACGCGCCAGGCGCTCGGCGGCCACCGCGCCAGCCACAGCGGCAAGATGGGATGCTACTGGCTCTCCAAGCAACACCAGCAGCCTGCTGCTCCCATGCCCGTCTTCGCCTTTGACCTCAACGAGCCGGCACAGCCGGAGGACAACGACGAGGAGTAGCAACAAGCTGGCTAGGGCTCGATCGATCGACGACGCACTAATTAATTGCGTCAACCAATCCTTATCCTTAATTTTTCTTTTATTTCTAATTTTCCCCGGCCTCGTGTGTACATTTCGATTCAATCGGATCGGAATGCCTATCTAGCTACTAGCAGTACTATGTGTGTCATGTAGTTTGGTTGCAGATCGATCGGTAGCCCTGCCCCTGCAGCAAATAAATAAACTTTGTTAACCTGCATATATATATATGCTGGATGGACTAATAACCAGCATATATATAGTATGATGAGTCTGTAAGCTCGATCCATCCATCGATTAACTGCAGAATGAATGAAAGCCGTTGTTTTAATTTAGTATGTGCAGCATATGTTGTTTGTTGATTCTTCCTCAAGCTGGTACGTCAAGGAATCCATAGATAGATCACCATATCTCATGCATGCACAGCTTTGAGCTCCTTCAATTCGAGACCTTCGTCAGATTACATTCCGTGGTCTCCATGAGCTAGCTTGCCATCTGCAGGCCAGGCTGCTCTCGATCTGCTAGCAGCTGCAAGAGATATATGTATTATCAACCCCTCTCTCAGTCTGAGAGGAGGAGGTGTTTAATTATTAACCAGGCATTTATGCCATGTTGCTCCGGTCAAATTAAATCCCCCAGTTTCTAACAGATTTCCTAAAGTATAAATGCAGAAAATCCAATCTGTGCATACACAGAATTTGCTCGGATCTCTCTGCTAGCTTGATCCTACTCGTAATTATTTTTCCTTTGCTGTGTTAATTCAAATGTATGCTGAAAAAATCAATATCAAAATGCATGTTCAAAATTGTGTCGGTAAAGGAAACTTTAGGGCCGGGGGGGGGGGGGGGGGGAAGACCTTTGCTTTCCATCATCCTTTGGGCAGCACCATGATTCCAGATAAATCTGGTAGTAGAATAATGAAATTCCTTGAAAGATTTGAATCTCCCCTTCAGTAATTATATATACTTACTTAGCTTGTTCATATAATGAACCAAGAGAGCGAGGTCCAAACTGAAAACCCACCGTTTTTCATGTGGAGACGGCATTTCCCACACCAGCCCCAGCCTGTGCAGCCCTTTCATCAGGATGGTAGCTAGGCGTTATAGATGTTGGGGATGGACTGACGCTAGCAAGTTGTACATATATGTGATACCACGCTTTTTTGTTTCTTGCGGTCAGTCAAAGAAATTTTCTATTATATTATATTCTTTCCTCTCATGAATGATAAATAACTTTTATATCCAATGTTAACCGCTTGATTAACACTGCTACATATATACTGCTAGAGCTTTTTCTCCATCATTTCTGTTAATGCTTTCTTACCAAATATAAAATTTGTATATTCTTTTTATGCTAGTACTGTAGTATATCAGACGCACGTAGAGATTTCTGACATATGCTTTTGATCGACCTACTACGCACTGAAAGCAGCTGCTGGCCAGGGCCGCCACAGGCCAGTGTCCAAAGGAAAAGCCATAGCTATGCAGCGCCGCCTTGTATTCCATCAGTAATATTAGCTTGCTCGTTTTTGTTTTATTTCTCAGTTTGGAACCCATTGCGGGTTAGCTAATGATCTGCAAAGGATTTGCAGGTTAACTACACAAGTTTCTAAGCTCCAGTGTGTATTCATATATATCATAACTTTTTTTCTGCCCTTTTGTTTTTGGTGACTTGATCTGATATAGAATCATGTGTGTGAAGCCTAGCTTTCTTTGATTCCATGTGTGCTTCTACTGTTTTCTCTATGCTGTACATACTTCTTAGCAATTATTTGATTTTATTTTTCACTAGAAATACTATCTTGGTGTTGAAAAAAAAAGAGATCAGATTCTATGAGTGGTATGAGCGCTGGCACAGCAAATTCTTAGTTTTTCTCAACAAATTATTACTTTGTTGTTGCTGGAATATTTTGCTGTGCCATATCTAACTCGGGAGATAGTGCAACAGATCACGCATGCTCATAATTTATTTCTAATATTTTTTAATCAAATCACGGGTTGAAAGGAAATGCTAATAATGTGACACTACATTTTTTTTGTTTCTTGCGGTCAGTCAAAGCAGCCGTTAGCTATATTGACTTGGATTTCATCAGTGTAATAATGTTCTTTCGTCTGCTTATGCTGTATACCCACACTATATTATTGATTTTCTAGCTTGCTCGCTTAGCTTGTTCATTTTCTCACAATTTGGAAATTAACCTTCATTTCAGCCTTTCAGGCTTGCTGGATAACTAGGCACAAGCCTAAGCTCTATGTATAGGTAGACACACTATATTTAATTTGATGACTCAATGGAAATCCGGCCTTGTTCTTGCAAAAAAAAAAAAACGTGATCGGATTTCAGGAGTGGTATGATCTGCTACCACTGAAAATTATTAATTTTGCTCAGTTAATTACTTCGTTGTTGTCCGAATAGTAGATGTGCTAGCTCATGGGGAAAATCTAGCAGATCATCCATGCGATTTTCTTAATTATGAGTTGAAAGGAAATGTTAATTAATAAGAAACTATTTCTATATAGTACAACAATTAAATATTGTATATATTAACCATAGGGGATAGCAAAATATTCAAAGATCATGCATACAGATACCGCAACTCATTAACAGCGGCCGAGCTATTGTTTCACATGATTTTCAAAATCTAGCCATTTTCAAGCAAGTTAAAGTACGAGGTATATAGATATATGTAAGTGGCTGAAAAAGTGAAAGAGTAAAGCCTAGGGCCACTAGGGCCATGGCTTTAGGCATGGGCTGGATTTTTACACCATGAAGCACAAGGGAGGACCAGAAGATCACTTAGGGTATTCAGCCAACGAAGTGGCCCCAGGTGCTGGGTAGGCTCGGCTCCGCCCCTGTCTTTAGAGATATATTTGCCTTGGTTAATGACTATTGTTTCCTTCTTGGTACTAAATTAACCATGTATATCATGTCCATTGAAGACATGAAGGTGATGCACATCGTCTTGTTATATGTTAACCCAAAACCCTACATTTCTGCTTCATTGTCTATCTAAACGTTGAGCACATATGTACATTTGAGTTATTGTACTGTACTATCTTTTTTTTAGATAATGGAACTCAAGGTTCCAGCTTCTACACTAACGAATTAGTGTACAAAGCCGTTCAATACAGAAAGGGGAGCACTTAGACTCAAAGGTTGCTCCATAGAGTGCAATAAAGATAAAAGAAAGGAAAGCTCCTTCGAACAGAAAAACAAACTAAGTTGTGATCCTATTCGAGAACTTCCATCCAAAGTTGGCAAACACTTCCATGACGACGGTCTCCAAGAGGCGGCAAGCATTCTTCAAGTTTGCTCTTGCATCCTTGTCTTTAAACAGCAATGACCAAGCACGCGTCCAGTATGTAGCCCTGAAAATTACCTGCATGACAGTGTTAGACTTAGAACGATGGAAGACCATATCATTTCTATTCAACCAGATAGCCCAACATATAGCTATTAAACCTACACATATCCGATTTCTAAGCGTCGGCTGAATGCCATCAAGCCAAGAGCCAAACATGTGAGATATGCTAGAGGGTGGTTGAATTCTAAAGGTAATATGAATCGTATTCCAAATAAAATGAGCAAAGTGACAGTCAATGAAAAGGTGTTCTATAGTCTCCAGGGAACTACAAGAGCAACAACTTAAATTTCCTTTCCAATGTCGCTTTGCCAGATTATCCTTAGTGAGAGTAACTCCATTTTTGATATACCACAAGAAAATTTTAATTTTTAGTGGTACCTTGATCTTCCAGATAGGACACTTGCGAGGTACAACACCATTTTTAATCCAAGCCATATACATAGAGCGTGTTGAGAAAACACCACTCCTATGTAAATCCCAAATGAACACATCTCTAGTACTAGTAAGAGTAGTCGTTAAAACTTTAGCTACTAGTCTGTACCATGTCTCTAAGTTGTTCCCAATCAGCGCCCTTCGGAATGACACATTTAACGGCGTGGTGCTTAGCACCTCGGCTACAGTTGCGCGCTTCTTTCTCACTATATGATAGAGATTGGGATAGGCTAATCTAAGAGGCCTATCACAAATCCAACTATCTTCCCAAAATCTAATTCCGTGCCACTGTGAACTTTGAAGTGTCCATACTGCAAAAATTGGTCTTTCACCTCCATGAGGCCAGACCAAAATTGGGAGTCCCCTTGTTGTTTTTTGACTTGAGTAAGAGTTTTAGTTGACAAATATTTCCTCCTTAGGAGGTCTTACCAAATGCCTTCCTTATTAATTAGCTTAAAAAGCCACTTGCTCAAGAGACACTTGTTTTGAATCTCCAAGTTTTTTATACCCAAACCACCACATTCTTTGGGCATACACAAAATGCTCCACTTAGTGAGCCTGCATTTTTTCTTATGTTCATCACATTGCCAATAAAATCTTGAGCGATAATAATCCAATTTTTCTAAGCACTCCTTTCGGAACCTCCAAGAAGGAAAGTAAATACATTGCTACGCTGGTTAGGACTGAATTAATCAGCACAAGTCTCCCACCAACAGAAAGTAATTTTCCTTTCCAACTACTGAGTTTCTTCTGAAATTTTTCCTCAATTATTATCCAATCACTATTAGATAATTTTTTGTGATTCATGGGAATCCCTAGGTATTTGAAGGGAGTGGATCCTGTATTGCAGCCAAAAAGACGTGCATATTCTTGAGCAGATTCTTTTGCAGCTCCATAGCAATACAATTCGCTCTTATGAAAATTTATTTTAAGTCCCGATAGCTGCTCAAAAGTGCTTAAAACTAGTTTAAGATTTTTGGCCTGGTCAAGATCATGTTCCATAAAGAGAATTGTATCATCAGCATATTGTAGAATTGAGAGTCCTCCATCCACTAGGTGAGGTACGACTACCTTAAAGTCTCCATTATTCTTTGCCCTCTCGATAAGTATAGCCAGCATATCAGCAACTACGTTAAACAGGATTGGAGACAATGGGTCACCTTGTCTAAGTCCTTTTTTAGTCTGAAAATAATGGCCAATGTCATCATTTACTTTGATGCCGACACTACCACCCTTGACAATTTGGTTAACCCAATTGCACCATTGTTGAGAAAACCCTTTCATCTGTAACGCTTGTTGGAGGAAGGACCAATTAACCTTATCATAAGCTTTCTCAAAATCGAGTTTAAGGACGACGCCATCAAGCTTCTTCCTATGCATCTCATGTAAGGTTTCATGCAGTATTACCACTCTGTGGGTGTAGAGTCCTGACGGACTAAACAACCCTGGCGGACCACCCTGTGGGCCGGCCCACGTACAAGACTTGACGCACAAAACAAGGATTAGTCCTAGTCAGTTTGGATAAACTGTATTAGGGAATTAGAGATTAACTTATAAAAGTCTCCTAGTCCTATACGGTCTCCATGTAACCCTGTCCTCCGGACTATATAAGGGAGGCAGGGACCCCCTTCAAAATATATCATCAATACAAGATACACCATACAGGACGTAGGGTATTACGCACATTGCGGCCCGAACCTGTCTAAATCGTCTCTTGTCACCTTTGGCTCTAGATTCTCGACGACTTCTCCCTAAACCCTTCTCTCGGGGCACCCCCTCGAGAACGTTGTCAGCATAATTCGCCGACACTTTGGCGCCGTCCGTGGGGATCTACTCGTTGAGAACTCGCTAAAGAGTCGATGGCCTCGTTCAGCGCCTCCTTCGTCACCAAGTTCGAGGCAGGCGCCACCTTCGTCTTCGGCTTCTGGCTTTGCATCGCAAACCAGGAAGGCGAGCTTCAATACCAACTGCGCGACGTGGTGGCTGCACCAGCTTCGCCACCCGCGCAAACCACTCCGCGAGGATCCCGGAAAACCTTAAATTCCGACACGATCTCTGGATCGTATCCTACTCGGAGGAGTACATGGCGCCCAAAGCAGATTCAAGCTCGGGCCGACCACGTCAACTCGACTCCTGTCAAGCGGCAGGATCAAGCCGCGCGTCCACGACTCCCTGGCGGACTCCCGATCACCTCCGACTTCCGCCAGGGTTCAACGATCAGGACCGTGACAACAACCCCACGGGCACCCAGGAACTCTGGTTCCGATTCCCGTGGATCGAAGACTTCACCACGTGGATCGCGCGCGCCTCAGTTTCCCTTCGGGCTAACAAACTCAGCTGCGATCTACCAGAATCACCTGAAGAGGAAGTTTCGGCAACCTCGCCGGACCACCTCGGATCTTGTCACGACCACAACTCCCTTAGGGGTTATCGTTCATTGGCCTGACATGGACCGCAAGGTGGCCCTCCACGAAGCAAACGTACCCTCCACGGTACGGGACATTCTACCTCTGCTTCCCTTCCAGGAAGGCAGAGAAATCCCTGTTACCATGAGTAACAGAAAAACCGGGCCTAACAACCCCGGCCGCCAGTCCTGTGTCATCATCAATGATCACAGCGACGATGAAGTTGTCTCCGACGATGCTCCAGCCGTTGATGGAGAGACCAATGCAGACCGAGAACTCCGTGTCGAGCTCAACCGCAACCGTGCCCTCCGACGTCGCTTCATTCAGAGGAAAAACCTCAATGCTGAGTTCGACAACGAAGGCATCTTCAACTCCCCTGTGGCCAACATCATGTTCGGGGTCAGCGTCTTCGAGGGGTTCCAATCTACCCCTGACATCGACCTCGCCAAAGCCCGCCTAGAAGCCACAGCGGTCATGGTTGATCGCTTGGACGGAGGCTGTTCCGCCTCCAAAAGCGAGAGTTCTTCGCGCCACCAAGCACCGTCAGCTAGGCGTCAGAGCAGCCACTACGGCAGCTCCGCCGGAAGAACAAAGGACATGGCCAGGCCTCATGAGGAACCCCGTCGTCCTCGCGAGGAACCCCCCAGGTCCAACCGCCGCGAAGAACCCCGTCCGGCTCGCTCTCACATTACACCGAACGACGCCCGCAATGAAATCCTCCGGATCCGGGAGGGAAGAGCTACCTCCCACGTCGTGGATTCTATGGGAAGATACAACGTCCCCAACCCTGATGCTCTGGCATGCTACACACGCGCCATCCGTGTCAGCTCCTTTCCGCGAAAGTTCAAGCCGCCAGGCATCACCAACTTCGACGGGAAGCAAGACCCCAACATCTGGCTGCGCAGATACTCTTCTGCAATCGAGGCATCAGGGGGCGACGACATCTCCAAGATGTTGTACTTCCCAGTTGCAATGGGGCAAGGTCCACTCACCTGGCTTGAGTCCCTTCGTCCAGACTCCATCGACAGCTGGCACGCGCTGTAGAAGGCTTTCATCTCCAACTACCAGGGTTCTTTCGAGCGCCCTGGCAGCAAATATGAACTCCGCGCGTGCAAACAGAAGCCAGACGAGTCCCTGCGCGACTACAACCGGCGATTCTTCGCCATCAAGGCATCCTGCGTTCCCATCCCCGATTCAGAAGTCATTGACTATTTTCAAGAAGGGATGACCGACCGCAGCCTCTTCTGTGATTTCGGTCACAATCGTCCTCGTGAGCTCGAGGAATTTCGCGCGCTGGTGTCCAACTGGATGGACACCGATGATCAAGAACGGGAGTGCTACGGCAAACGGTCCGCCAACCCCGGTCGCAGGAATCAGGAAGACAACAGGGATCAGCCGCGCGACTCCTTCCAGCGTAACGGCAACAACCCACGGAAGCAACCAAACAACACGGTCGCAACCATCCAGACCGTTCGCGCCGCCAAGTCTCCGCAGCAAAGAAGGGAAGAATTCAATAAACTTCTCAAGAAGCGCTGCTCCTACCATCCTGACAGCAAGCACACCATGGGCGAGTGCACGCTCCTTCGGGAAACGTTCAGCACGCCCAACAAGAAGCAGAGGTCGGATGGGGACGGAGACGACAAGCACGACAAGGGAGACAGCGGTTTCCCAGATGTCACCAATACTGTCAATGTCATCTTCGGAGGCATGGCAGTCAGCGACACCTCGCGCAATCGCAAGAACGCGCGGCGCGAGGCCTACGCAGCAGAACCAGCGGTGGTTACACCCCTACGGTGGTCAGACACCACCATCACCTGGTCCAGAGAGGACCAATGGGCGGAGATCACCTCTCCCGGACGATACCCTCTCATCCTAGAGACCGTGGTGGCAAATAGCAAGCTCACCAAGGTCCTGATTGATGGGGGCAGCGGGCTCAACCTCATCTTCGCCAAGACGCTGAAGTCCATGGGCTCGACACAAGCACGTTGCAGCCGGCAGATACTCCCTTCTACAGCATCGTACCTGGGAAGGCTGCCATCCCCCTCGGGCAAATCACCTTGCCCATCACGTACGGTACTGCATCCAACTACCGTACAGAGTTCATCAAGTTCGAAGTTGCAGACTTCGAAACGTCATACCACGCCATTCTCGGGCGATCAGCGTTGGCCAAGTTCATGGCCATCCCCCACTACACCTACCTGGTGTTGAAGATGCCAGGGCCTCACGGCGTTCTTTCCCTTCGCGGTGATATCAAGCGCTCCTACCTCTGCGACAAAGAGGCAGTGGAGTACGCCGTCAGAGCCGCGTCCACCATAGATCGCCAAGAGCTCCACCCCCTGGCTGCCACCGTTATCGAAGAAGACGGTGATGCCCCGACGCAGAAGAAGATGCGAGCCATCAAGCCTGTAGACAAGGTCGCCACGAAGATAGTTGATCTCCAAACAGGAGATCCAACGAAGACAGCGGTGATTGGCTCCACCCTCACTCCTGCAGAGGAAAGCGCGCTCGTCGACTTCCTGCGAGCCCAGGTTGACATCTTTGCCACAAAGCCTTCCGACATGCCTGGAGTTCCCAGAGAGTTGATCGAGCACAAGCTGGACATCAACGAGAGCGCAAAGCCCAAAAAGCAGCGCCTCCGAAGATTTGCCACCGAGCGTCGGGAAGCCATCAAGAAAGAGCTAGCTAAGCTATTAGCAGCCGGCTTCATCAAAGAAGTCTTTTATCCGGATTGGTTAGCCAATCCGGTTCTTGTAAGGAAAAAGAATTCAAATGAATGGAGAATGTGCGTTGACTATACTGATCTCAACAAACATTGCAAGAAGGATCCTTTCGGGCTTCCTCGTATTGATCAAGTCATCGACAGCACCGCCGGGTGCACCCTACTCTGTTTCCTCGATTGTTACTCAGGATATCACCAGATATCGCTGAAAGAAGAGGATCAGATCAAAACCTCATTTATCACGCCATATGGTGCATATTGTTATACAACCATGCCTTTTGGTTTGAAAAATGCAGGCGCCACATATCGACGGGCGATACAGGGTTGTCTTCAAGACCAACTCCACCGAAACGTCGAAGCCTATGTTGATGATGTGGTAGTCAAGACAAGAAACCCCGAGGATCTCATTGCTGATCTCACCGAGACGTTCGACAACTTGCGCAAATAGCGGTGGAAGCTTAATCCCGCCAAGTGTGTTTTCGGCGTTCCATCAGGAAAGCTCCTCGGGTTCATCATCAGCGAACGCGGCATCGAGGCTAATCCAGAAAAGATAGCAACTATCATGAACATGGAGCCGCCGTGTACTGTCAGGGATGTCATGAAGCTTACGGGCTGCATGGCTGCACTCAACCGCTTCATCTCCAAACTTGGAGAACGCGGGACTGAGTTCTTCAAGCTACTCAAGAAGCAAGACAGATTCCAGTGGACACAGGAAGCTCAAGTCGCCTTCGACAAGCTCAAGCTATTCCTAACTACACCACCTGTGCTCACTGCACCGCTCTCGGGCGAAGACCTCTTGCTCTACATTTCAGCAACCACCAACGTCGTCAGTGCTGCCATTGTTGTTGAACGCGACGAGGAAGGTCATCTTCAGAAGATTCAACGACATGTATACTTTGTGAGCGAAGTCCTCTCGGACTCCAAATCAAGGTACCCTCAAGTTCGCCAAGTGGGCTGTTGAGCTCGGAACATACAGCATAGAGTTCCGTTCTCGCACGGCCATGAAGTCTCAAGTCCTTACTGATTTCATATCAGAATGGACCGAGCACAATCTTCCAGTCGTCATCACTAGCCCTGAGCATTGGATCATGTACTTCGACGGTTCACTCAAGCTGGAAGGTGGAGGCATTGGAGTCCTGTTGATTTCACCTCGAGTAGATCAACTCAAGTATGTTCTGCAGATCCGGTTTGCCGTCACCAACAATGCTGCGAAATACGAAGCACTTCTTCACGGATTGAAGATGGCCATTACCCTCAGTATCAAGCGTTTGCTGGTGTATGGGGATTCAATGTTGGTCATCAAACAAGTCAACAAGGACTGGAATCGAAACCATGAAGACATGGATGCATACTGTGAAGAAGTTCGCAAGTTGGAAAAACACTTTCTCGGCATCGAATTTCATCATGTCGAGTGAGATTATAATGTCGCTGCAGACGTACTATTAAAGCTGGGTTCTTCCAGAGCAGAGGTGCCTAGTGGGGTGTTCATCAATGAACTCTCCAAGCCATCAATTTCTGCAACGGCAACTTCCGATGATACAACCTCAGCCCCTGAAGTTATGCTCATCGACGCTGCCTGGAGCGCTCCAATTATAGATTACATCTTGCACGACAGACTCCCTGCCGAGAAGGCAGAAGCTCAGCAAATTGCCCGTCGCAGCAAGTCCTATATTATAATTGGAGACACACTGTACCGGCGTGGGGCACGCTCTGGCGCATTGATGAAATGCGTCTCACAGCAAGAAGGAGTCAACATCCTGGAGGAAATTCACGCAGGTGAATGTGGCAATCATGCAGCTTCCCGCACTATCGTGGGCAAAGCCTTCCGTGTCGGGTTCTACTGGCCTACAGCTCTACACGACGCTGAAGAAATTGTTCGTCACTGCAAGGGTTGTCAATATTTCGCTCATCACTCACATCAGCCTGCACACAAGATCAAATTGATACCTTCGTCATGGCCGTTCGCATGCTGGGGGCTTGATATGATCGGGAAACTACCCAGGGCGCCTGGTGGATTTGAATACTGTTTCGTCGCCATTGACAAATTCTCAAAGTGGATAGAAGTCTTTCCAGTTGTCAAACCAACCTCTGAGAAAGCAGTCCAATTCCTCCAAGAGTTGATTATTCGCTTCGGGATACCACACCAAATCATCACGGATTTGAGTACTACCTTTATAGGCAACAAGTTCTGGGACTACTGTGAAGATCACAGCATCGAGGTATCCTATGCCTCTGTTGCTCATCCTCGTGCCAACGGACAACTTGAAAGAGCCAATGGCATGCTCCTCGATGGACTTAAAGCTCGCATGGAACGAACCCTGAAGAAAGCAGAAGGCCGGTGGATGAAAGAACTCTTTCCAGTTGTCTGGGGCCTACGATCTCAACCCAATAAAGCTACAGGGCAATCTCCTTTCTTCCTGGTGTATGGATCTGAGGCCGTCCTACCTGTTGATGTCATGCATGGTGCTCCTCGCGTTGAGGAATTCCAAGAAGCCATGGCGGACGAACAACGAATGATGGAGGTTGATATGGCTGAAGAAGTACGACTGGCAGCCTTGTTACACAACGCTGCCTATCTTCAGGGTATTCGCTGATTTCATGACAAGAATGTGAAGACAAGATCATTCCAGATTGGAGACTTGGTGTTACGCCGAATCCAGAATACAGTTGGTCATTCCAAGCTTACTTCACCTTGGGATGGTCCATTCATTGTTTCCACGGTCCTCAAGCCAGGCACCTACAGACTTCAAACAGAAGATGGTGTGGATTTACCAAATCCTTGGAACATAGAACATCTACGCAAATTCTACGCGTAGCTCCTTCACTGCAACAGTGCTTCGGCATCGCAAGAACCAATTGCTTCGGCATCCAGAGTTCTTCCGTAAACATTGCTCCGGCAATACATGAACTGGTTGCTTCGGCATCATATGTTCTTTTGTACCGTTGTTTCGGCAACGAGATATATTTCAATAAATTTCCCTTTATTGGGTTGTTTATTTTGTCTTCATGACATCATTCAAAACTTCCGTGTTCTTTCTAGACTCGGACAGTTTCCTCTTCATGCATTCTGAGCCCATAAATGAGGTCTATCCGGGTTCCTTCGGGGCCGAGAACGGATCTGTTCCTCCAATTTCGCTACTTTACGATAATTTCCAGCTTAAAGCTGCCGCTCCGTGGGTCTTACTGGGTTCTTGCATCGGCAAACCACATACAGTTTGTTCCCAAGTATCCTCCTGGGGTACACTCTAAAAGATAGTTTATGCTATAAGAAATCTCCCTGGGTTCCCTCGGGTCCTTAACAGGGCTGTTTTTCAACAGTTAAAATCTACGCAATGTACATTTTGACTAAGTCCTGGTCATTGACACAGGGACAACCCAGGAATTCTTAAAAATTCTTGGTTTTTCTTCAAGCACGGAAATATTATATTTCATTGCAGAATACTTATATTACAAGAATATTTGTTCAATTTACAATCTAAGGCTCTGAGCAATTGCCTCGGCAACTGGCTCGGCCTCTTGTTTCAGGTCCCTGAAGGCGGCTTCAGTACAATTTGGCTCTGCGCCTTCTACAAGCTTGCCTATATCTACTTCAGGGTACCTAGATCTAATTACAGCAAGGAAGACAGGCTTTTGATGATCTCTTGATGTAAGCCTTCAACTGTCGTGGTATGGCCTTCAGGCGTTCCAGGAAAGATTGCAGCGATGCAGGGTCTTCCGGGACTAAGGCCTTCACCACCGGGTTCGCTGCTTTCTCTAGCAATGATATCCGGTTCAAGGCTTCGGCCAGGTCGTCGTCCGATTTCTTCATCAACCGCAAGGATTCTTCAAGCTCTGACATCCTCTTGGTTGCCTGTTCAAGCTTCTCGTCCAGCGCCTTCTTGTCCGCAAGATTCTTCCGCGCCTGGACGAGTTCTTCGGATATCTGACTCTTCTCTTCGTGAGCATCTTCAAGATCCTTGGCAAGCTTCTTTTGCTGCTCAATGATTTGCATCAACTGCGCGTCAGCATCCTTGCGTTGTTGGACTGCTACTCTGGGTTCTTCCTGGATGATATCGTGTTCTTCAGAGAGAGTCTTCAACGCCTCTTCACGATGGTTGGCCAAGTTCGACCAATCCGTCATCTTGCTCTAGGCTGTCGTAAGCTGTTGTTGCACCCCTGCTCACACAAGACAATGACAGAGTTGTTAGATTACACATACAAAGGATACTTCATTACAAGACTTCGGCTGTGACAGAGTACCTTTGAGCTCTGTCTTCGCCACGATGAGTTTCTTCTTCATGTCCTCCTTTTTCGCGACCAATTCCTTGGTGCGCAGGTGCAAGGTGCGGATCATGTTGGCATCTTCCGCCTCCTGGAGTTTGCGGTCTTCCCGTTCACGCTCCAGCTCCTTCTGGAGACGGTCTGCCTTGGCGTGCATCAGCGATATGTTGTGGATAAACTCCGTCTTCTTCCTTGATGCCTCGCCGACGGCCTGCAGAAATATTATCATAAGATATATTCAAACAGGACAACGAGTACAGGGTTGCTTTTCCTACCTTGAAGTAGGCCACTGCTCTCTCCGCATGGTACAATCCCCTGTCGATGTGCTCCTCATACTCCTCCGCGTCCAAGATGTACTCGAAGGCTTGCGGATTTGGATTAAGCATTGGATCGTAGCTCCCAATGCGGAAGCTACCAATCTCCTCTTCAGCTCCAGTACTCCTGGGTACTCTGGGGATTTCTTCAATAGTTTGCTCTTGGGTTGATGCTTCGGCTTGTTTACCCCTCGAGCACTCTGCTTCTGGAACTGCCTCTGCCCCAATCTGGGTTGTCTCCGTGACGCTCGGGGGCTTGGCAGTGTTCTGGTCACGGCGTTCTACTTCAGTTTCTTCAATCACTGCCTGTGTGACCAGTTGTTCGATGTCTGCCAGCACCTCAGTGATTGTTTCTTCAACTTGTGCTTCTTCTGGTACTGGCAGGCTTGATGGCACGGCTGCTTGAACCCCTGGCAGGGTTGTTTCTGGCATCACCCTGGGTTCTCCAGACGCTTTGGCCTCTGGTTCCACAGCCGCATGGTCAACTGGGGGCTCTTCCCTGGTTGCTGCTGGCATTTCTTCCACTCTGGAAAAATAACTTAAACAGTCAACATGGACTGTTACGAAGGTATATTTTGTCACGCAAGACAAGATACTTACATGGCGGACGGCCGCATTGGGATCTCCGGCTCTCCCAAAGTGAATTCCTCTTCAGCTTCCTGCTCCGGCGCCGATGGTCCAGCTGGACAGGGTTCTTCAACCACTGGTATTGTCCTTACGAATGGCGCGGAGACAGGGTTGAAGATGTTGTGAATAATTTCCTCTTCTGACAGAGGATTCTGGGCACCGCCGCTTTGTTGTGATCGGCTGGTTCCGATCTCACCGATGGATATCCCCACAGAAGCTGGCATCTTTGGTTGTGGGGATATCTTCGCTCTTTCCTCTGGGATGGCCCTGTCCTGGGGCTTAGGTAGGGTCCGTGCTTTCTTGGGCACAGGTGCCATCGGCTCCATTGATGCGGCCCTCTTGGATCTTTCACCTCCCTTGGAGGTTGCCCCTGCTTTGGCACGGGGTTCTTCTGCCACCTGTTGTTCCACACGAGCAGACGGCTCGTCAGGTTCTTCAGTTGTAGGTTGCATGCATTGGCGAACCTGATCTCTTACCCCTGGGTCCACACAGCGAGCCAACAATGATGCTTCTTCAGCATTGGTTGGATCTAGGGGCGGTAAACTCACATAAAGTGATCGTCGAGCTTCATACTGTTATAACCAAGACACTAGTTAGTACTATTGCCTTCAAATAACAAGGCAGTATATTGACATTCAGATATGGTTCTTACCTCAGGCGTCATGGTGATTGCTGAAATTTCCATTTTTTCTAGAAATTGTTCATCACTGATCACCAGAAACTTCTTCAAGAGTTGTGTGATCCTCTTGTCCGACATGTCTCCGGTGGCATTCCTTGAGGGGTCAGATTCTCCAGAGTACAAGTACCCTGGAGTGCAGCGTTGTTTGCATGGCTGAATTCTCCTCAATAGAAATGACCGATACACCATGACTCCTGTCAGCCCTTGTGCTTTTAGATCTCGGATCATATTCAGCAACTCGGGAATCTGCATTGCTTGACTCACCCCGACAGTTTCACTCCAGAATGGCTTCATTACTGGAGGTTTTCCCGAGCGGCTAGGCAGTTGTGGCTGATGGTTCTACTCTTTTTGCCACCTTCCCCACCACTTGCATTGGTCTGCTTGAGGTCTTCACTCTGAACAGATGGCGGAACAAGGCAAAGTGGGGGTCTATTCCAAGGAACGATTTGCAAAGATGGATGTAGATGGATATATTTAGGATGGAGTTGGGATTCAGATGACACAATTCAATCCCATAAAATTGCAGCACACAACGGAAAAAATCGCAGGTCGGCATACCAAAACCAACTTCATAAAATGCCTTCCATACCGCGATCTCCTCGGTTTCTTCAGTGGGATACTCATGCTCGTGGGCGCATCTCCACCGACTGATCTCTTGGGCTGCTAGGAATCTATCTGCTTCCAGGGCCTTGATATATTTTTCTTTCAGATTGCTGGTTGGCCAGTCACTGATTGGAACCTTCACCACCGGCCATCGCGGTCTCTCGAGACTTGGTGTGGATTGGATTCGGGTTGAGGGAAGAAGTGGAAGATTTTTTGTGGTCTGAGGATCGCAAGCAAAGAAACTATCACAAACCCTAGATCTGTTTTGCCAAAGGTGTGCAGAAACAGGGGAGGCGAACGGTTTATATTGGCTTTTCGAAGCGACACTTTGGTACTTTTCAATTTTGGTCCTTTCTTGATCCTATATTTGAATTCGTTCAAATTTAGGCTCGGGGGCTGTGGACATATTTTCAGGAAATATTTTTCTGAGGATTTTCGGCTTCAATTGATAAATTCATGAGGAGTTCTAAAAGAACTCGGGTTTCTTCAGAAATTGATTCTCTTTTGGTTCGGATTTCGAAAGAGCCTCGAATTTCTTCTTCAAAAATAAACGAGGCTCGAGGGCTTCCCAATTGGGCGCACCTAGTCGGTGTGCACCAATCCGAACTTCGAGAAGACTTATGAGCACATCATTACCTATTGAACAGCATGGTTGCAACTTCCAAGAGCAAAGAACCATGTGGGTCTCAAAGAAACCTGGCGGATTTCAAAAGAACTCTAGAGGACCTCAAAGAACTCTGTACTTTTAACAAGGCTGTTCTTCAGGAGATAAGGTGCTCGGGGGCTTGTGGGTGTAGAGTCCTGACGGACTAAACAACCCTGGCAGACCACCCTGTGGGCCGGCCCACGTACAAGACTTGACGCACAAAACAAGGATTAGTCCTAGTCGGTTTGGATAAACTGTATTAGGGAATTAGAGATTAACTTATAAAAGTCTCCAAGTCCTATACGGTCTCCATGTAACCCTGTCCTCCGGACTATATAAGGGGAGGCAGGGACCCCCTTCAAAATATATCATCAATACAAGATACACCATACAGGACGTAGGGTATTACGCACATTGCGGCCCGAACCTGTCTAAATCGTCTCTTGTCACCTTCGGCTCTAGATTCTCAACGACTTCTCCCTAAACCCTTCTCTCGGGGCACCCCCTCGAGAACGTTGTCAGCATAATTCGCCGACACACTCCTTCCATAATATTCCTCCCGGCCATGAACACAGTTTGCGATGGTTTAATGCCTTTTTGTGCTACTAGAGCTATCCGATTAGTCATCACCTTGGTAAAGATTTTAAAACT
This sequence comes from Digitaria exilis, assembly GCA_015342445.1. Taxonomy (NCBI): domain Eukaryota; kingdom Viridiplantae; phylum Streptophyta; class Magnoliopsida; order Poales; family Poaceae; genus Digitaria; species Digitaria exilis. The sequence goes on along the minus strand of JACEFO010002059.1, from coordinate 497,301 downwards.
TACATTAAGTAAGCATATAGGTCTAAACTGCTGGATTTGTTTGGCCTCTTTTTGTTTTGGGAGTAAAGTAATGATGCCAAAGTTGAGACTAAAAAGAGGGAGATGTCCCTCCTGAAACTCGTGAAAGAGAGATAATAACTAGTCTTTGATGATGTCCAAAAAAACCTGATAAAATTCAGCTGGAAAACCATCGGGTCCTGGTGCCTTATTATGTTCCATTTGGATGATAGCCTTCTTAACCTCATCCTCCATAAAAGGTGAGGATAGAATTTCATTTTCCACTTTGGACACTTGCGGGATATCATCCCGAACCGATTCAGACAAGGTGAAATTGTTTCGCTCGGGAGCACCAAAGAGACCCTTATAGAACTTGGTGATAAATCGTTTAAGGTTTTCATCACCTTGTATTATGCCCTCTTCTTGTTCTAACCGAAATATTCTAGTCTTCCGATGTTTCCCATTTGCTACTAACTGGAAGTATTTGGTATTACAGTCGCCTTGTAACAACTTAGTTGTTTTGGCTCGCTGGTACCATTTTATTTCTTCCTTCCTGAGCAGCTGCACAAGACGTTGCTTAAGACATTGTTTCAAGTCAAGCTCTTGAGCACTAAGCATCTGTGTTTCAGCTAATTTGTCTAATTCATCGGTCTTCCTAATTACTTCCTCTTTTTCTTTCTTATAAGTGCCACTAGTGTTTTTCATCCAACCCCTTAGGAATTGTCGTAGTCTCTGAATTTTGAATTGCCATCTTTGTAATGGTGGTCGACCCCTTGTCTCGTTCTTCCACACTTCTGCTACCTTCTCATAAAAACCATCCCTCAACAACCAACCAAGCTCAAAGTTAAATAGTGGTTGTTTATTAGAGTGTGTCCCGTTCCCCGTAATCATAAGTAGCGGTGTGTGGTCCGAGATCTCTCTAGTCAAAGCTTGGACAGTAACCAAAGGAAACTTTGCTTCCCATTCGGTGCTAACCAAAATGCGATCAAGAGTTTCATAGGTAGGGATGGTCCTAGAGTTTGCCCATGTGAATTTACGATTTGATAAGTCCAATTCCCGTAAGTCCAAGCTGTCTATGACTGCATTGAAAAGAAAAGGCCATCGATCATTGTATATCTCATTATTTTTCTCTTGTGGGTTTCTGATGATATTAAAATCACCACTGACAAGAAGAGGCAAACTTTCTTTAGCACAAGTTTGTACTAGTTCAGCTAGAAAAGATTCCTTGAATTCATTTTGTGTAGCCCCATATACGGCCACCAGCACCCAGCTGAAACCATCCTCCTTGTTCCGGAGGTGAAACTTCACATAGAAGTAACCTTCGTCAATACCTCCAATGTCAAAAGCCTCCAAATTAATGCCCAGTAGAATTGCACCTGATCTACCATGAGGTTGTGACCAGTGCCAAAGGAAGTCTCGACCGGCACATATATTATTAAGTGTGCTTTGTGAAAAATCTTTTTTTCCAGTTTCTAGTAAAGCGATGAAGTCTAGCTTCTCTTCTTTACTAGTATCAGAAAGGAACCTAGCCAAGTCACTAAGACCTCTGCTATTCCAAAAGATTCCTTTCATTTTGCACTCGTTGTGTATTTTTTGACTACCTTAATTTTAGCACTACCTCTCTTTCTAGAAGAGTGCCTTGATTTGTTTTTTTTAAGACAGTTTGGAACTCACAACTTAGGTGATCACTGTCCTCATCCATAACCTCCTCCATAATGTCACCACATAAGTAACCAAGAGCAAGATTTTCAAATTCAAAATCTTCCCCCTCACTAAAATTGTTTTGATCATAGTCAGAATCTAGAAGGTCCCCAGTTTGATATTCCAGTCTATCGTACTCTAAATTTTTAAGGAGAGAAATTGAGTCTGAAACTTGTTTGGGACTAGAGCCAATAGCAACCCCTAAACTACCCAATTTGGCATAAAGATCTTGATCTGAAAATGTACAAAATGAAAAGTCCTTACCTTCGGAGTCGAGATTCTTCCAAGCTGCACGCTTCTTGGCCCTCTCCAACACGTCCTTATCAACCACTCTCGCCAACCTTGGGCTCGAACGCACGGGCTGCAGCATCGTCTCCCTGATTCCAGCAACAGCCGCAAGGTTGTCAGCCCGAGCTGTGTCCACCCACGACCGCCGCTGCTGTTGCCCAGTCCGGCAGCGAGGTGGCACAGAAACAGATGCCTGGCGTGTCTGTGCTCCGCCATTGCCCATACGCGCAGGCACACGGCCAGCCCTGCCCTCCGTTAGTCCATTCGCTCTCTCAACCGTCATAGCAGCAAAAGGCAGAGTGCCAGAGTCCACACTAGCGGCACCCACTTCATCATCAGTTCCTCCCCCCTGCTCACTTTCCTCCTCCTGCATAACTTTGTCCACACAAACATCCAGAGTTTGGTCCACTGCCATATCAATTATTTCAGCTGCCATCTTTTGAATTCTTGCCTCCATCTCCTCCCTTTGCTCTGATGACATTGAATTAGGAGCATTTGTGAAATTAGCACCAGCCCCGTCCCTAGCAAGGGAGGTTTCTTTTCCACCTTGATCATCAGAGAGGTCCAGACCATTTCCCCTCCCTGTCCAAATTATTCTCACCATTGTGATTATCCTCCTCCATACCTTGGTTGTCACCATCATTCCCCTCCCCAAAGTTTAGCTGCACCTTATCTCCATTGTCGTCGAAATCCACCGGTTCAACCTCGAACTTTAGCTCAAAGTAGTGATCCCCAATGACAACATCAAGCTTTGGTGGCAGCAATTGGGATCTAAAACAGCCACGAGAATGCGGCCGTAATTGTTCTTGGGGGTGGTTTCCATATCCACCGTCTGAGTATAACCAAGCATAGAGCCGTTAGCCCATAAATTCAGGAATCCCCTCAACTTTTTCCGAATGCCGGTAACACGAATCCACACCTTGGACAGCAAATAGCCTTCCTCCTCCTCGCGCCACTCCTCGAACTGCATCCTTACCCCTTGTGGCACATTCTTGTCACGGACATCCGCACCACCAAAAGCAATTGCCCTTTGCATCTCATTTTTAGATGGGAATGGAACAATAAAGGAGTCATTGTCGTGTACCACTGGTTCCCACATCCATTTGCTAGAGACAATACGCTTAACCTGCGCCACCACCTATTCACTGGAAAGAGTGCCACCAACAACCTTAACAAGAGCTGTCTTGGAGTCCTTCTTCTGAGATAATGGTGGGTTAGGTATATGGTAGAAGCCCAAGCCAGACACCGCGTACCCAACTGCATGGGCTACCGGCCGTGGCTGCTTGAGTAGATGGCAACGGTGATTGACATGGTCATTACCATCACAAATAACACAGTAGATTTTGTTAGCGCAGTTAGCCGCCAGATGCCCTTTCAGAGTGCAGCGACTGCAGGCTTTGTCTTTCTTCCCTACTGTCTTGGCGGCCTCATTTCCATCCACATCCAGGTCATGGTCGACATCCATTCCTGTAACATTAGGATCTGCAGTTGGTGCCTGCTCTAGGGTGTCTCTAGCACCAGCCGTCGGGCCCCTTTGGACGTAGGCATGGCGACCTGCGCCGCCGCCGCGCCCCGGCCTGCCGACGTAGCCTCCACGACGAGGCGCAAAACCCCTGGAGCCACGCGGCCTGAAGCCGTGTCGTGGCCATCCCCGGCCAGAGCCTCGCTGGCCACCACCGTACCCCGGCTCGAAGCCAAGGCTGTCACCCTGGAAGCCACCAGCACCGCCATGAACGCCAGACCTGGCACCACCGTGGAGCTGGCCGTGGTCGTGGCCGTCGCCGTGGAAGCCGCCGGCACCGCCATGAAAACCACCGGCCCCTGCTCCACCGTGGACCTGGCCGTCTTCCCCGCCGCGGTCCGCACCAGGACCACGGGCGCCACCAACAGGTCCTCGACGCTCCATGCTTTCGCAGGATGCAGCAGCTTCACCTTCTATCGCTTCCACTCACCTGGCCGCAGGACTCGTCGCCCGAGCCGTCGCAGCGTAAATGCACCGCTCGAATGAAGCGTCAACCAGAGGAGGCGCACCCGTGACCGGCCATAATGCCCTCGGGCGACCAGCATGAGAGAGAAGGTCACCGAGCCCAGCATGGAAGGAACAATGGGCCAGCCTCCCACCCAGATTTAGCTGGACCGACCGGCCTGGCCCAACTCCAACCAATCCGACCGCCCGACCACGACCTCTGGGATCCCGCATCCACGGTCGGGAGGAATCGTCGTTTGAAACTTGGATCTCCGGCGACCTGACGCCGGCCACGCCGGACTCTGGTGACGACGCCGGCAGTTGCCCAGCACGATACGCCACCCTCGGGGAGTGTCTGGCCCTGGCTAGCACATCCGCCAGCGTGAGCCTTGGAGACACCCTGGCCAGCGGGATCGGCCCGCGCCAAGGCTTCATTGTCGTTGTTGACGCCACCGGTGCTGCCGTGGCCGCGACCCTTCCCACGCCGGCAACGCGCTTTCGGCTGTCAGCCATCACACCTGCATCACCACTGCACAGACAAGCATTAGGCATTAGACCTGCCGCTGAGGGCAGCATTATTGTGGCGTCACCAGCCGAGCAGCTTAGCTCGGCGCTAGTCCGTCCAGGCTGCGAACGGGCACTGGGACGCACGCACACTGCCACTTCTCCTTCCTCCTCGTCGGAGCTCATCCCGTCAGCCAGCGGCCAGAACTTCGAGCCATAAGGACGAATTCGACGCCCTGCCAATGTGCCCGCCGAGAGTTTCCCTGCCGCTCCACCAATGGGCAGATGAGCCTCCTCGTGCCAGAGACCCGCATCAGCCACAGGCTCTCCGCGCGCCGTCGGCGCCGGCGCTAGCGTTAGCCGGCGCGCCCTGGCCGGCGACGCGGTGTGCTCCCCTTGCACACCTCCGGACTCAGCATTCAAAAGAAATGTATGCATGTAAGAGCATCTCCAAGAGCTTGTCTAAATCTCAATCTCTATATTCCCATTTAGCTATCCATGTAGCTAAGATTTTATCTCTACAATGTGTTAAACTCCAACAAAATAGCTAAATCAATTCTTATACTTGACGCTCTTCTACGCCACCGCCGGCCTGCCTGTGTGTCTTCACTCTTTACCAGGTTACGCATCGACTGCTGCGGCCTGCTGACGTTCGACTTTCCCCCTGATTGACGTTCTCTCGTACTGCGAGGCACATGCCATCAGGACGTACGGCCTCCGCATGGCCTGGGCGGCTTGGAATTTCTGCAAAGAGAGGGCGCCCAGCGGCAACGGCGAAGGCGGGAACGAGGAGCGGTGCCCGTGACGGGCCGGAGCTGGCGAGCGACGGGATGGCCTGCTTGGCAGTATCTCTTCCCACGACGAGCTGGCGAACGAAGTACTGGTAGAAGGCGGCGAGGAGCAGGGTCATGAGGGAGAGGAGGCGACATGCATGGCACGCAGGGGCGATGGCGGGAGGGCACAGGCGCGCGAGAAGGGCCGATGGCGAACGGAGGAGCTTCGGCATAGATGACGACCGTAAAACACGGGATACCGAAGGAGAAACCGAGGGGGTGGGTTTAACGAATCTGTTGGACAGTTGTTTTTATGTCTCCTTTGCTATTTTTAGCTACCCATAGCCATTTAGATATACTCTTGGAGTTGCTCTAAGGTATTTATAGTTTACCATCTATGTGTAGTTGCATATATCTTGTTGTACATCACATTAGAAACCGTTAGGATAAAAATTGTGGGAATCGCTTTCTCCAAATTTGTGAAACTCTCCGATCCAAAATAAAGTATATAAGGCTATTGCCAAATCTAGGGCATGGGTACCGTTAGCATTCAGCTTTGATATTGTTAAATATTATTGTTCTCATTTCCCGGCTTTCATGTCATGTTATATTTATAAATAATTTTTCTATTTTCGATATGAGCTACCAGATTTTTTTGAGATAAATATAAGCTACAAGATAACAAAGACCAAGACACAGGGCTAGTTCATGACTACAACTTTGGGTCATGTTAACCATTGGGCCGGATTATATACCCATCCAAAAGATGAGCAAGACACAGGCTGACCACACCGGCGGCGGCGCGCTTTGACGCCCTCGGCAGCGACGACGGCAGCGCCTTCAACGGTGAGTCTGACTCTTTGCTGCTGCGTGGTCCTCTTGGGACGGATATGTCAATGTCAACCGCCGTTCCCAACTATTCATCTCTGTAAATCCTGAAAGCTCTCATAGTCTTCACCTGATGTAATCCCATAGGCTTTAAAACACATATCCTTTCGTATTAAGGAGTAGACTGTAACCGCGGCTGGAGCTCGAACATCCATAGGATGCCTGTCTAATTAACATTGATTAAAGATTCTAGCTTTGTACTTTCCTATCAATTAAAGCTTATATTTACCATATAAGTAGAAGTTACAACAAAATTTCGTATACAAGCAATGAATTACATCATGTTTCTTCCAGGTCTATGGTGCATGGACTAACCTGTCTATACTTGATTTAAAGTTACAGCGCTACTGTTGCTTTCTTTAGCAACATCTTCCTCTCATGATCTCATCTGACAGACATCATTGTATCAATGCTCGTTTTTTTTTTGCCATTTTTATGAGTAACTCAATTTACCTGATTTACACGTATGTTTGTGCCGAACTCTTCAAAATGCTCTCTTTTCACTTACTCTTTATGAACACTTGCGAGAAAGCTGAATCAGAGAGTTGGCTTTCCTCTGAGCTCTACTCGTACCTGTCTTTGCAATATCGGATAGATGCTCATTCAGACCAAGTCCAAATGCGTGCACCATGAGGGAGTTGTTATGCAGACCAAGCTCGAGTAGAACAGAAAGTGCACACTCCTTGTTCTTGGGAGTCCCTTCCTTTACAATCTCAACAAGTATCTCAACAAAAGACGGTGAGCCCACTTCATCACGACAACTAGAATGTGATGCCAGGAGGAGAAAAATGGACAGTGCTTCATCAATCATGCCTAGTTTCTTATTGCCGAGTATTTTTAGCAAAGCAGTCACGATTCCTGCTTCAATAGCTCTGAGTTTATTCGGGTGGTTCAGTATCAGATTAAAGATTGCTGTAGCAGCATCCTTCTTACCTCGTATTGTCCCATCCTTTAAGAGGCCCACCAAAGGAGCTATACCGCCCAAAATCCCTATAGCCGCCTTGTTCTCATCTATCATAGACAAACTGAACAATGCTGCTGCTGAGTTCTCCTGACCTTCAACACTACCATTTTTAAGGACTTCAATGATCAAAGGTATCGCTCCTCCTTTAGCTATCAAAATTTTGTTGGTCTCATCGATCGACAAGTTCAACAATGCAGTCACGGTGTTCTCCTGGATTTTCTTATCTGGATATGACACCAAGCTAATAAGCGCTGGGAGCCCACCATTCTCGAGGATCAATGCTCTGTTCTCTGGATTTTCTTTTGATAGTATCCGAATCTTCTTGGCAGCCTTCCGCTGCGCATCAAGATGAACCGATGACAGATCTTTCACCAGGGATGGAATGTCTTCTTTGCGCTCTTCTTGTTCAGCTGCAGGCTCAGATTCTCCCATCTGAATCTCAACTTTATTCTTTTCACACCACTGCAGACTCAAGTTCTTCAGTGCAAAATTTGGTGCCAGTGACAGATGAGCTAATGGTTGCTGAGTCTTTGGGCACGTCCGCTGGCCAGCATCTAACCACTTCTGGATACTCCTTCTCTCATAAGTCTGTAAAATCGGTTGAAATACATGGACTATGAGACAATAAACTTACTTTGAAATCAGAGAACATGAATGCCGTAGAGCATACCCGACCGCTCGCGATGATGACAGGGTCAGTCATGATCTCCAGTGATATTGGACAAAGGAAGTCATTTGGAATCATTAGAGATGGGCACTTCTCCAGATATTTTGGTATTGAGACGTCACCAAGGATGTTCTTTTCATCGATGCCTGCAATCTCCTTGAACTTATTGAGGAGTTCTATTATGTGCTTGGTGCTTTCTGGTTGTTGCCCGTTCCTCTCGTTGATGAGCTTTTTAATGGCCATCGTCTCTGCTCTCAAATCTGCCAGGCTTTGCAGCTCGAGTTTTTTGGCTAGCCTTTCCAGTATAGCTCTATCTGCATTTCCATCCTCGTTCTGGAGTATCATCATAAAATCCATAGAGAGCTCCATGTCCTGAGTATCTGTTCTCTTCTTGGATCTCTTCAGTTGTGTATTGATGAGCTCAACCTGAAATCACCAAAGCGATTGCAGTTTTGCTTCAGATAGGAAAATTATTAAACATGATACGTAGCTTATTACATAATTTTACCAAAATGCTAAATGACTTTTGTCACCTGCTCCTTGACTTCATCAGAGATGCCAATCTCAGAGTAAGGCATCCCATCCAATGCAAGGTTCATCTTCTCATACACGGCCCGGAACCGCCCGAGCACAGCCTCGCTCTCCAAAGCCTGGAATTTTGAGACAAGAGCATCAATAAAATTCCAATCTTTTTTTATCAGCCCAAACTAAAGATGGTATCTTTAGGCAGTGCACTGCGCACGTGAAAGAAATGTGAATCAATAGGACCCCAATTTTTCTTCTTCAAAAAACTAACCTCTCCAACAAAATAAAAAAAAAACAAATTTTCAAACAGAACTAACTATGAACAGGAGCAATGGAATTGGCAGCAATTCGTTTCAGACACCAAGAAAGGAAGGGATTGCTGCACTGCAGCAGTCTTAAATTATTACCAGGAAGATCTTGCTACCATCGTGGCAGCAGCGGAGGAGGCGGCGAGCGGCCTGGAATGTTCGGCCGAGGAGCGCGAGGCGGCGATAGGCGTCGTCGGGGAGGGGCGGCGCGGCCTCGCGGATCTCCTGGATGAGCGGGAGCACGAGCTGGAGCCAGCGCAGGAGGCCGAAGCAATCCTTGCGCTGCGAGCGGCGGAACTCCTGGAACGACCGCGCGGAGGCGACGGTGGCGAGGAGCTCCTCCACCAGGGCCTCGTCCGACAGCTGCCTCCCCGACGGCTCCGACGCCTCCGCCTCTGCCTCCAGCTCTGTGTCGGCCCCGGACGCCGACCGCGGGAAGATGGACCACGGCAGCATCGATTGGTGAATGCGCTGAATCCACCGGGGAAAATTGGGCAGGCGAGGAGTAGGAGGTGCGGAGAGGAAGAAGAAAGCAAAGCTTTCGAGGGTTGAGCTGAATTCCAGGGGGTCGTCTTTCCCAATCTCCCACAAATAGCAAATTGAGATGGCAACCATGAATACAATACATGCGGTGAACACAAATTGTGCAAGCGTGCACATGCTTTTCCTTTCAGTTCAAAAATATACTATGTGACCTGCCACCAAACTTACTTGTGTTCGATCTATGGCCAAAAAAAATGTCAGCTACTAGAGCTCAAGCTAACCTTAAATAAACGAGGGAACATATGGTGCTCCAAATTTCTTCCTCGTTTTCGCGTCCGTATCCAAAAGTTGACCTGTGACAGCAGAAGAAACAAAGAGTTCAACTTTATTCGTGCATGTTTTGTACATTTGCGAATTTGAATACTAGTATGCGCACAAGGCTGTCCCAGGAGGCAAGATGGGAATAAAATACTGGAGCACGACGGCTAGCTTCGAAATGAAACTAGATGATGGCCACGTAGCTGCGCTTTTTATCATTGGGATGGGACAGTGGCAAACGCTTGCCATGTACTACCACTTTTTTGTTTAAAAAATTTGTTATTTTAGATCATGTTTCAACATAGAGATACAAACATATGAACAGATGCATCGATCAAAACCTTCCATCCTCATCTATTTTTTTGTGGAAACAAAGGCAAATAAATAGTATTTTAAATATGAACACCAAGTAAAAAAGTTGTTTAATCTTTTACAATGGGAGTAGTTATTTGCATAACACTCAAATAAAAAATGATTTAAGTATGCCCAACCACCATGCACCATACAAGGTTCATTTGACCGTAACAAAATCCGTAGAAGAATTCAAAGCTGATTTTTATGTCCTCCAATTCAGATTTCTTGGAGTTGGTGGAGTTTCTATTTTCAAGAAAAACTTCAATTTCCAGAACTTCTTAGTGGGTTTTTCAAAACAAAACTTAGAGAATTAAATTTGAAGCTCGTGATATGTCCCATTTCGAAGGTTCGTGTTAAAGATTTTTTTTTAAATTTCCTTCTACTTAAAATGGGCTGACAGATCAATTCTTAGAAAAAAGCATGTTATGGAAAGCTTTAAACTAGGGGGGCAGGAAAGTTGTAAACAACTGCATCCAGCCATTATATTATTATAGCTACATGAATCTGAAAATATATTATAGTTTTCCTTGACGAGTATATATAGTATCCATTAACTCAATGCTTAGAGAGCTGAATTGATTTTCAAATTTTGAAATCCAAATATCTGATTCATACTAGCTAGCTTTCACTTTCATATCTGTAACACCGCGTCTCCCAAGACCGCACCACCCAGCCCTTCCATAGGGGCGGGCACGCGTACACATAGCACCCTGCTTACACTTTCGTCCTCGCTTCGTGTAAAAGGGTCAACCCGAAGGTGCTATGGCTGGGGGATAAAGCCTTATAAGTTGGCTCCACCATCTCTAAACTAGCAAGGTGGTACTAAACATGTGCACACCAAGCTCATGGGCTACTATGGGCCATATCAACTTGGGCCGGGTGTCACAATATCTGACCAATATCGGAAGATGATGCAATGTAAAGGCTAAAGAGGAATTTGTTGTGCACCGCTTGCCCATCATAGGACAGGGTTTCTCGTTCTCCTCTTGAGACTAGTGAAAAAAGTTTCATAATTGGGCAGAGCATAAAGGTATACTTGAACCGCATGGAGTTGGACCCAGAGATGAAAACGACTAGCAGTGTGAGAAGCAAAGAAAGTACGGTACTCATAAGATGGAGAGGGATAGTGGTCCACAAATATGGATGTTTTCTAACGATTTGTTATTTTGGTACAACTATGACCCGGTAAATTCTCGTTATTTATCTCATGCTATTTCCTCCCATGAATATTTGAGTATAAAATAGTCTGTTACTTCATGGTAAATTATTGCCAAGAGAAATAACCGTTAAACTCAAATATATAAATAATAATTAAAACTCGGGATATCTCTATTGAACGCCATACTTGCATTCAACGGTTCAACCCGAATAACTCACATCAATATAGCATCAATCCCCGAACGTGTGACACCAACACAAGGAACAAAAATGGGGGCACTACAACCATGGATTTCTCTAGAGCTGACTAAAAGTCACAGAAGGATGGATACTCATCTATATATAAGCAGGTCTTAAAGTCCTTGCTGGCTCATCAAGACTTGCAAAGTGTCCTTCCTTACTTTGAACGCGCAAGCACATGCCTGGGTTGGGTTGGGTGGCCATAGCCGTTGAGGCCGCCCCACAGCTCGGACGTCGTCGAGATTCCATCCGACGGTAGAGATCGCATGACCGTTGCGTTTAAACGGGTCGGACCGCGTCTTGCCCTTTTGGGTCGGCCACATCCTCCCCCCTATTTTATCGCTCCCGTGTCCCGTCTCTCTCCTCCGCTCCTCTTCCTCCTCCCCATCGCCAGCAGCCAGCCACCACCACCCACCGGAGGGGCGAGAGGCGGCGACGCCGAAAGGGGCGAGAGGTCCTGCTCCTCTTCTCCCTGACCGCCCTTTCGCGACGACGAACAGTAAGGTCCGTGCGGCGGCTTCTCTTTCTCTTCCGGCCGTGGGAAAGATTGGTTCTTGGACTCAGACGACTTTGTTCATCTGGGTTGGGTATCAGCTCTGCTCCAGGTTTCTAATCGTTTCCCGGGCCTGTTTTTCGTTCGATTTGGGTTCCTGAGCTGCGTTCCCCCGTGGATCTCCGGTTAGATGGAGTAATTCAGGGAGAATATTAGCTCAAATCGATTACATCCAAGCTCGCAAGCTAGGACGATTCCTCTAACGCTGTGTCGCGAGAGGATCTGTTCCTCGCCCCGGAGTTTCTATTGGATCTCCTCCGCTCTTTGAATTTCGTCAAAGAGCGGCGAGAAATTGCCCTGCTGTTTACGGAAAGAAGTTCTTGCCCCGAATTTCTCAAAGTTCTTTCTTTTGCTCTTCTCTGAGCTGGGATTTCTCGCTGGCGTTGCCGCTCTCCAGCTACGAACCATATCGATAGCTTACCAGCAGGATCTTTGCGATTCTCTGATGTGGAATTCTCGACGTTTTCTTCTAAGCCTGACTACCAGCCACATTCGGCATCGTCGCGTCGTTGTTTCTGACGTACGATGGAGTATCACGAGATATTCAAACCAAAAGGCCCCGCCTTTTGCAAATCCGTGTCGCTCTTGGATGTTTTTGAGTTGTGATAATAAAGCCGGTCTTGTTGCTTCGATTCTGATGTGCAATTCGGTTTGTCTTTCTTCCTGCAGTAGTTCTCCGGCAATGGAGAATCTGAGATCTGAAAACTACCACCAGGGTGTTGCCATGGAGGGTGTCAAGTTTGCATCGGAGATGGCCAACACCAATCGGAGGGCCCTGGGCGACATCAAGAACATCATTGGAGGCCCTCGCCAGCATTTGGCTGTTAGCAAGAGGGGTCTCTCAGAGTAAGCCCCCGAGATGTGCCCAAAGTTTGACTTTAGCTTGCATGAACTGGGCCTCTAATTGGTTTACTACATTCCTTTCCATATTTGGCCTCTAATTGGTTTACTACATTCCTTTCCATATTTCAGAAAACCAGCTTCTGCTGCTGTTGGACACCGCCCGGTCACGAGGTTTGTGAGCTAACATCTCACTTCTATTACTTACCATCCTGTATCGAATTACCATAAGACGTCTTGCTCTTTTGGCAGGAAATTTGCTGCAACTCTGGCAAACCAACCTACAACTGCCCATCTGGTAATAGTCATTAAAGTGATTCAAATTGTTTCCATTTAATAGGATCTGCTGCATGCACTGTTTTTATTTTTGCAAACTGAGGCACTGCATTTTACTGTCAGTTTCATAATTCTTTGCTAGATGTTGCTGCATTGTGTTTTGATATATTTAAACGTAATGCGTTGCGTTTTTTCTTTCTATCAGTTTGATAATTCTTTGATAGACGTTTGTTCTTCTTATGGTAAATTTGATAATTCAAATATTTGACAGGGCATAGGTGTAGTATGAAAGGATACCTGTGAACTTTAAATTTGCAATTAAATTCAGGTTTTGCATTTAGACTATCAAGTTTTAATATATGCACTGAATCTTCCAATTTGTGCGGAATGCTCTCACATGTTGTGTAAAGTTGAATATGCATATTATAAAATTTGAATATGCCATGAGTTTCCCCTTTGTGCACAAGACCATGCATATTTCTTTCAGTTTATACCTCCACATTAGTGCAGTTACACACGACCTTGTTTTGGCAGTAGTATTCAAGAATCAGCTCTGATATTAAATTGCTGTGTGCAGGCCCCAATTGGAAGTGAAAGACAGAAAAGAAACGCAGATACAGCATTTCACACACCTGCAGATATGGAAAGCACCAAGATTGATGACGACATCCCCCTGCCTATGCTGTCTGAAATGGACGAAGTGGTAAATCAACCATCGCATATTCCTAGCTCATTATCCCTTTGTAAGCTCAGCAGACTATTAATTTGGATAATGTCACTAATACAAGTTGTTTCAGATGAGCTCCGAACTGAAAGAGATTGAGATGGAAGATATTGAGGAGGCAGCACCTGATATTGACAGTTGCGATGCAGGAAACTCCCTGGCTGTGGTTGAATATGTAGATGAAATTTACAAATTTTACAGAAGAACTGAGGTAGAATTCTGACCTCCTAAACCTGAATCTATTTACCCTGTTAACATGTGTGATCTCATCGCAACATTCTATATACATAGGGTTCAAGCTGTGTCCCTACAAATTACATGTTAAGCCAAACTGATATAAATGAGAAGATGCGTGGCATTCTAATTGACTGGCTAATAGAGGTGAGGATTTTAAGCAAACGTGCAAGCTTTCAGTTTAGCATTACTCATATACTCTGTAAAACCTTAACATCATGGAATTTTTTATGCATATGAAGGTACACTACAAATTGGAGCTGTTGGAGGAGACCCTTTTCCTCACTGTGAACATCATTGACAGATTTTTGGCACTTGAAAATGTGGTACGTAAGAAGCTTCAGCTAGTTGGTGTAACTGCTATGTTGCTCGCGTGCAAGTATGAAGAGGTGAGCGTACCGGTGGTGGAAGATCTCATCTTAATCTGTGACCGCGCCTACACAAGGGCTGATATTCTTGAAATGGTAAAAATACTCTACCTCTTGACTTTCAGAGGAAAAGAAAAAAGAAAGAATCAGAACTGACATTGACATTTCTGCAGGAGAGAAGGATGGTGAACACTCTTAAGTTCAATATGTCGGTGCCGACCCCATATTGTTTTATGAGAAGGTTCCTAAAGGCAGCACAAGCAGAGAAAAAGGTGAGATACTAGGACGTATACTTCTGTTTGTCATAGATAGTTCTTGTAAGCTACATATTTTTCTGTATAATACATGCATCCTGACAAAAAAAACTTACCATCTACTGCTGGACAGCTCGAGCTTCTGTCTTTCTTCATGATCGAGCTTTCTCTTGTGGAATACGAGATGCTCAAGTTCTGCCCATCTATGCTAGCAGCTGCAGCCATATATACAGCTCAATGCACGATAAATGGGTTCAAATCCTGGAGCAAATGCTGTGAGCTGCACACAAAATATTCAGAAGAACAACTAATGTAACTATTACCTCCCTACTCTTTATATTTCACAAGGGATACCATTTCAGATTGTGCTTACAGTTACATGGTTATTTTTATGCTTCAGGGGTTGCTCTAGGATGATGGTTGAACTGCACCAAAGAGCAGCTCATGGGAAACTTACTGGGGTCCATAGAAAGTACAGCACATTTAGGTATGGCTGTGCTGCGAAATCGGAACCCGCCACATTCTTGCTGGATGCAAGAGCTTAAGCTAGAACTAATTGGCTGGTTATACACACTCTAACTACTTCCATGGAGAGAGTCAAAGAGGGGTGTATATAGAGGCTGCTACAACTAAATTACAGAGTGGGATCCGCATATATGCAACAGCTGTTGCAGCAATTATTTGGTCAGCTGGGTTGATGTATTGTGTGTTAGTTCAATAACTTAACATCGATGAAACATTGGTTTGTGTGGTTTAGGTTTTCTTTTCCAATTATATCCATTGGAATTCAATTCGTACAATTGTATCTTGGGCATTATTCTTTGGTTATGTGACACCTCTTCAGACTGAAAACAAACATTGATTGAATTTCCAGTTCAGTCCCCGTGATAAGTGGATGTGCAGGAACTAGTGTTGCAGTATCCCACCCTTCTGTTGCATGCTTTTCTTTTTTTTGACAGTCTTATAATATCCAGTGTTTTGAAGCATGTTTATTTGCAGCTATGGTCCTCCCTTCTCCCTTGCTAAAGGTTTTATATCTGTCCGTCATGCTCATTTGTCCCCGATCTTTGATTTTGTAACAAGGTTTCCGGTATGTGTACAGTACTATTAATGTATTTCCCTTGAAGCATGACAGTATTGTTCTCAGTTTTGTCATTTTCCTGCTGGTCATGTTGTGCATAAAGCACCTGTAATAAGCATGTTTCTCGCTTCAGCTTGCATTAGTGGTAGGATCAGGAAACTCCTATTGTAGGTTCTTACATTTTATCAGATTTTTTGTTCTGCTTGCCTCAGGTCATGTTGTGCATAAAGTACCTGTAATAAGCATGTTTCTCGCTTCAGCTCGCATTAGTGGTAGGATCAGGAAACTCGTATTGTAGGTTCTTGCATTTGATCAGTTTTTTTGTTCTGCTTGCCTCTGCTATATTATGGGTTTAAGCGGTGGCAGATAAAGAATTATTCCTATATTTATCTTTATGAACAGTGTAAATGAGTCTAGAAGCTCATTTGCGCAAAAAAAAAAAGACTCTAGAAGCTCATGATCCATTGAAGCAGAAGGCTTTTCAGCATGAACTGCAATCTGCAAATCCTGAAGCCCTGAATTTGTAGGTAGCTCTGCCAATGCGTACAAATAATGTGTTTTACTATTTGATATTCTAACAGGATTTGAAGTAGCAAAATCCATGAGAAATTTACGAAACCGACGGTAGAGTCAATGTGCCTCATGGGCTGCATTGCTTACTGAACTGAAGATTTGACTTTGTGACTTTGTGAGTCTAATTCCTTTTAGGCCTGGCTGTAGCCAACACGCCAGCCGTATATCTATTTGTTCCTAAGATATCTTGGTTGGCTTAATTCACCCATTATCTGATAGGAAAAAAAGATCTACAATATAGTGATTTATGCAGATCAATAGATCATAATCTGTTTAATAAGTAATTCACTACTCATTTTGTTGTGTGATTTTTCTGGCCTTAAGTGGCATACATAATAATCTGGGTTATCTGGCATGTGATTTTCATTTGTCTGGCAAGATTTGAGCTCGCAAAATAACCCAAGAGATATCAACTATTTGACCTGTAGACTTGTAAGGGTCTCCATTGCTTACAAGATAAAGGTTTGACCTGTGAGCTGTTCCAAGTGGCAGCCACTCATTATCCATTTTCCTTTAGAAAATTATCCATATGTCGTGCTCCTCTACTGTTCATGAAACTTCGAGTTGGAATAAAAATACGTTGCATGTCTAGATTTTTTCTTTGGGTAGTATTCAGTACACACAACCCGAAACTGTGACATCCCCGATTTCTGAACGGCACGAAGTTTGACCAAAGTCAAAATTTGGTCAAAATTTGACATAAATTGGAAATAAATATATATAATTGATTAAGAAGTTTGGGAGAGCATGTTTGACATGAAATTTGGATGAAATAGAGTATGGAAATAGCACAATTAAATGGAGAAAGAAAAATGAGAAAAGTTACTATTGCAAATCTGAAATTAGGGGTTGAATTTCAGTTTTGGCCATTTTGAGCAGCAATGTTCTAGTGATCATAAAAATTTATTTGTGGATCTTTGGACCATGGTACAAAAACGAAAGTTGTAAAGTAAGGTATAAAGAACAACTTTGTTTTTGGGTTCAGCTTGAGCTTAGATACAAATCAAGGAGAAAAACTGGGTTAGAAATCGAATTAATTAAAGTTTCAGTCAATTTCAAAGTTATAAAGGCTGAGATGAAATTTCTCAAATTGAGCTCAAACCGTTGAAAATTTGAAAGAGGTCCTAAAATAAGAAATGGAATTCAAGTTAAGGCAAAGAACTTTTGTGTTTGGAGGAATAGCTTGTTCTATTCAAAATTTTGGAGTAATTTGAGTTTGAATTTCTGAACCAACCTAGGGTTTCAGAGTTCTTATGAACACTTAAACCGACCGATTGTAGCGATCTCACCCGAGAAATGGGCCCACTTAAGTATATTCCACCTTCCATTGGTGCTAATACACGAAAATGTTCCCAAGTGCGGATTCGACCGTCGAGTCAAGCTCGACTAACTGCTACTGAAGATCGTCCGTCCATACGCTCACTCGAAAGCGAGTTTCCAAAGATCACATCATTCCACAATTTAAATTACAACAAATTTTAGAGTTATTACAACCAAATTGAAATGATAAGGTAAATAAAATAGTTCGAGTTCATGCAGCGGAAAATAAACGAGATACTAGCGACGATCCATAGTATCGTCAGGATGAAGTCAGCCGTGACGCTACTCCTCACGATCCTCGGGAGAGGTCGGCTCCCACTCGATGCTGTAACCAGGAGGAAGCTGGGAGGCCCAAGCCATAGAGGCAGCTACCTCCTGAGGGGACGGTCCTGAAAATTTAGCCACAAGCAAGGCTGAGTATACTAGTTATACTCAACAAGACTTAACCGACTGGTGATCACTACATCACCGACTCCTAAGATCAAAGGAACCTATGATCATGCAATCTAAGGTTTCATTCAACTCCTTGAAACTTAAATGCACAAACATATAATCAAATAAATCGCGTAAGTAAAGTTAGGTTATGCTCCGGGGCTTGCCTTCCGGCTCGAAGCGGTACTCCTGCTCGGGGCTCGGATCCACGTGCACCACGTTCACCCCGGACTCCTGGGCGATCTCCTCGGCAGCGGGGACTAGCTCGTAGACTCCGTCGGCGAGACCCGAATCTACACGAATGCATGAAATGCTTAAGTATCGAGATTTAAATAGTTAGGGTTTATTTAAATCTTGGTTAATGAATTGGAAGGATAAACATTAATTATAAGTGAATATTCCCTTTTCATTTTGAACCTTTACTTTGATTTTAGAGGTTTAGGTTTTTCTCTTTTCTTTTCTTTTTCTTCTCTTTTCCTTTCTTTTTCTTCTCTTTTCTTTTTCTTCTCTTTTCCTTTCTTTTTCTTCTCTTTTCCACCTTTTAAGCCCTTTTTCTATTATTCAAAAGGTGAACTTAGGAAATTTATTTTCATGTACCCTTTGGCCAGGGGCTTGCTCATGCCAAGGCAGGAGCTTAGCCCAAAGTTTGGCTCAAGATAATTTTTCTATAATTTATTAAAATTATTCTTATCTTTTGCCTAAAAACAAACTAAAATCCTACAAAAATAATTACAAGGTTTCTGTCCACACCACTTGGCACAGTGCTTAGGGTACCAAGGGTGACCTCTCTGCAAGTTTGCATGTGATTTTGATTTATGGTTATTTTTGTGGAATTTCACCATGTTTAAACTACCAAAAATCATTTAGCCATTTTCCAGTGCCCAAAAATTACCATTTTCACTTTTCTAAGGTTTCTTATGTCTTGATTTAGTTCCTGTGTGAAGGAGGTGATTTTTCACTGAGTAATTTATTTTCTGTGATTTATTTGACAAAACTACAGGGTATATGTTTGGAAAATCATAACCCTAAATCCACTGGGAATTTTTGTGCACCCTTTGCGCATTAGGCTAATGATAATCACCCTAACAACATATCCCAAGCTCAGCTCCAGTGCATGTGTAGATTTTGAACTATGATGAAATGTGCTCAAACTGAAATGAATTTATATTTCAAAATCTACAGCTCAACTGGGTGAGGTGCAAAGGAAGAAGATGTTCTTCTAGATTCACTGGTCACTACAAAATTGGTTTGGCATTTTTCTGATTTTTCTACGATTTTCTACGAATTTTTGAACATCTCAGCGAATTAAACCTAAAATATAGAATCTATTTTACGCGGGGAACCCTGGAGGTTTTGAATCTATTATAAACAAGTCCCTGCATCTTTCACTCAAGCCCCTGGAAAGAGGTTGAAGATGCAGTTTGACCCCTGGGCTCGCCGGCGTGGTTACGCCGGCCAAACGGCGGCGAGACCGGGCCAGGGAAGTGGGGGAAAATGAAGAGGGGCTCACCGTGGTTCGTTTGAGCTAGGTCTCGAGGTCGGGGATGGCCGGAAACGGGGTCAACGACGGCGGTGGCGGCTCGGCTTGCTCCGACGAGCGGCGACCGACGACGTCGGGCTCGGAGATGGTCGGGGAAGTGGTCGGTGAGCACCAGCGCGGCACGAGGAAGCTGTTGGTGCCCTCGGTTCGGCCGGAGGAGGAGTGTAGCGAGCTGTGCACGTGCGCGGGCGGCGGCGGAGAGCTCGGTCTTCTCCGGCGAGCTACGCCGGCGGCTGCGGTGGAGGAATAGGGTCGGGAATGGGTCGAGGAGTGGCGGTGGAGGATGGGGAAGCTCGTGAGAGCCTCGGTTTGGCCGGGGAAGCAACGGCGAGGGCTGCCCACGAGAGCAAGCTCGGCGGCGGCTCTACGAGCTCCGGTGAGGATTTTTCCGGCGTGGTGGAGAGGGGAACTATTGGGAGCTTAAGTAGGAGCGAGAGGGGAGTAAGGGGATGCTCGGGAAGCACGAGATGGAGACCGGGGCAGCTCAGTGAGCTGTCGCGGCGACAGCGGCACTGCCGCGGCCGTTGGCGCCCTTCCCGGCGTCAACGCGCGCGCAGGCGAGCGCAGCGTGGCAGGTGCGCGTGGGCGGGCGAGAAGACAGCGTGGGGAAGGAAAAAGGAGCACGCGGGGGCGCAAAAGTCGCTCGAGCGACCGATGGGCAACGGCGGCGACGGAAATGTCCGGCGGTCCGCGGCGGCGACGCGACGGCGAGCGCGGAGTCAGCGCTACAGTGCGTCTCCGGCCATGAGACCTTGCCAGAGGCGTGCGCCGCGTGCGGGGACATGCAACGGTGGCATTGGTCGGAGCAGTCGAGGCCGGACGGCGGCAGGCGCTTGCCGGCGGCGAGCGCGGCACGCGCGGGCGCGGCGCTGGCAACCCGTGAGCGGTGCAAAGGTCAACTGATTGGCATGGCTCACTTTTCAAAATTTTGAACGTGGCTCGAAAATCTTCCAACATGAAAGTTGTTTAGAATTTCATGAGACACGTCCCTGCACTGGAGATTTGGAGAAAAAGTTGAAAACTTGGCTGTAATTCAAAAGGGGGTAAATCCCTGTTTTGAACTGAATTTCTGAAATTCGAGGGGCTAAATGGCAAAATTGGCCAAAGTGCCCAAAGAGGCAAAGTTCAGAAATGTGATGAAGAACAACTTTGCTTTTTGGAGATTTTGATGTTCTGTGGTAAAATCTTGAGATTTGGCTAAGATTCCATTTCAGCTTTGAATTTGAATTGGAAATTTCAAATTCCAAGGTTAGGGTTTGAAATTTGAGATGCTTCCAAGCATTTTTAGGCTATGGTCTGAAAAGAGAAGTTTCTTGGTTTGACTTATACTCCAACTTTTACATTTGCACTTTTTCAAGTTTTTAGCAAGTTTTTCAAGTTTCTTTATTGGTCCATTTAAAAGGTTTTTGACTCAAATTTGAATAGCTTTTCTTCCTTCTTCTTAGTTCCACTTGTGAAGTGTGCTTAGGTTAACTTAAACATCAACTTAGGGTTAATTAACACCAGGGGTGTTACACCGATGATCCAAGATCAAATTCGAGCGATTGAACATCAAATTGGCGGTTCTGCCACAGCTGGTATCAGAGCCATAGGTTGGGATAAGCAACGAACATTATGTCTTTTCAAACCTCGGGACCATATTTTCTATAAAAGAAAAGCAGTCGAGTCGTTAGGTGGCAAGTAGTGATAATGGGTTGCTTGTTTTGCAGATGTTAACTGTTCGTGCGTGTCGCTAGAATCGTTAGAATTTTATGTTTAGGGAGAGTTATACGATGCCACCAATTTTCTTACGAGTGTGAATGTGTCTGTAAGGACGTAGGGACCGCTGCGTCATGCTTGCATTGCATGTTTTCAAAGGTTGTGGGGGTTGGTGAGTGGCGTAGGTTTAGAACCTCCTTTCCAGAGATAGTGGGTGCAAGGGAACAGTTTTGGCCTTGGTTGGATAACCATATCTTGATGACATCACATGCATCTTCAGTCTTCGTAATACAAGAAGGGATCGAAGTTTAGTGTGACCAGTCCTCTACAAGCAAAGTTATATGGTCTGTGTTGGGATCTTTTGCAGAATGGCAGATCCACGAGACTCTCAAACTGGAGCGGAAGCTAGTGAAGAAAATCCACCTCCACCTCCCAGCCTAACGGAAGCTTTTGCTCATATCATCAGTTCTGGCACTGAGCAGACCCGACTGTTGAACCTTATTGCTCAGAGTCTTGGCAGTTCTTCGTCCAGTCGTCAAGCAAGGCCACAGGGAGTCACTTATTCTCACTTCCTGGAGACCCATCCTCCTGTTTTTACCCAGGCTGAGCATCCTCTTGAAGCAAATGAATGGCTTGGAACCCTAGAGCAGAAGTTTCGAGTTATTCCTCATTGCACCGAGAGTCAAAAGGTAGAGTTTGCTGGTCTTCAACTTCACGGACCTGCTGGTACTTGGTGGTCCAGTTTTCTGTCCAGGCAGACTGCCGGAAGGGATATTACATGGGATGATTTCAAGACGGCGTTCCGTACTCAGTTTGTGCCTGCGGGGATTATGCGGATGAAATTGGAAGAATTCCTAAAGCTTCAACAAGGGACTAAAAGTGTGCTGGAGTACACCAGTGCTTTCGAACACCTGGCCCAATATGCTCCCGATCACGTGGACAATGAAATCAAGAAGCGGGATTGCTATCTCCGTGGACTTAATGTAAGGATGCAGGAGAAGCTGCGAACATGTACTTTCTCTGATTACAGTTCCGCAGTGAACATGGCAATATCAGCTGAAGAAAAGATGAAGGCTCTAGATGAGAGTCTTAAAGAAGAAGAAACTCTTAAGAGGAAGGATCCGGCATGTGAGACATTCGGTGGTGCTCCAAAGCGTTTCAAGGTGGTCTATCGCGGACCGGCTAACAAGTTCCATGCAGGTTCGCTGTAACACCTCTGGTGTTAATTAACACTAAAACAGTGATTAAGCTAAGCTAAGCATGATTCAAAAGAGAAATTAAAAAAAAAATTCAAATTTGAATAAAAAACCAGTTAAATGGAGCAAGAAAGAAACTTTGAAAACTTCCTAAAAACTTGAAAAAGTGCAAATAGGAAAGTTGGAGTATAAGTCAAACCAAGAAACTTTCATTTTCAAACCATAGCCTAAAAATGCTTAGAAGCATCTCAAAATTCAAACCCAAACCTTGGAATTTGAAATTTCCAATTCAAATTCAAAGCTGAAAGGGAATCTTAGCCAAATCTCAAGATTTTACCGCAGAACATCAAAATCTCCAAAAAGCAAAGTTGTACATCTTCACATTTCTGAACTTTGCCTCTTTGGACACTTTGGCCAATTTTGCCATCTAGCCCCTCAAATTTCAGAAATTCAGTTCAAAACAGGGATTTACCCCCTTTTGAATTACGACCAAATTCTCAACTTTTTCTCCAAATCTCCAGTGTAGGGGCATGTCTCATGAAATTCTAAACAACTTTCATGTTGGGAGATTTTCAAGCCACGTTCAAAATTTTGGATTTTGAGCCATGCCAATCAGTTGACCTTTGCACCGCTCACGGCGCGCTCACAGGTCGCTCACGCCGCGCCCGCGCGTGCCGCGCTCGCCGCCGGCCAGCGCCTGCCGCCGTCCGGCCTCGCCTGAGCCGACAAGTGACATGGCCGGGTGTCCCCGCACGCGGTGCATGCGTCTGGCCAGCTCGCGTGGCCTGAGAGGCACTGTAGCGCTGACTCCGCGGTCGCCGTCGCGTCGCCGCCGCGGACCGCCGGATTTTGCCGTCGCCGCCGTTGCCCGCCGGTCCAAAGCGCGACTTTTGCGCCCCGCGTGCCCTCTTTTTCCTTCCCCGCGCTGTCTTCTCGCTCGCCCACGCGCGCCTGCGGCTGCAGCACGCCTGCGCGCCGCGTTGACGCCGCGCACGGCGCCAACACGGCCGCGACAAGCCCCTGCCGCCGTGACAGCTCGCCGAGCTGCCCTCGCCCTCATCTCGTGCTTCCCGAGCACCCTTCCACTCCCCTCTCACTCCTACTTAAGCCCTCAACAGTTCCCCTCGCTCAGCACGCCGGAAAATCCTCACCGGAGCTCGCAGAGCCGCCGCCGAGCTTGCTCTCGTGGGCAGCCCTCGCCGTTGCTTCCTCCGGCCGAACCGAGGGCACCAATAGCTTCCCCGTGCCGCGCTGGTGCTCACCGACCACTTCCCCGACCTTCTCCGACCTCGACGCCGCCGCTCGCCGCTCACCGGAGCAAGCCGAGCCGCCACCGCCGTCGTTGACCTCGATTCCGGCCATCCCCGACCTCGAGACCTAGCTCAAACAAATCACGGTGAGCCCCTCTCCATTTCCCCCCACTTCCCCGGCCCGGTCTCGCCGCGGTTTGGCCGGCGTAACCACGCCGGCGAGCCCAGGGGCTTAACTGCGTCTTCAACCTCTTTCCAGGGGGCCGAGCGCAAAATGTAGGGACCTCGTTGTAAGAGTTTCAAAACCTCCAGGGTTCCTCGCGTAAAATAGATTCTATATTTTAGGTTTAATTCGCTGAGATCTTCAAAAATTCGTAGAAAATCGTAGAAAAATCAGAAAAATGTCAAACCAATTTTGTAGTGACCAGTGAATCTAGAAGAACAACTTCTTCCTTTGCACCTCACTCAGTTGAGCTGTAGATTTTGAAATATAAATTCATTTCATTTTGAGCACTTTTCATCATAGTTCAAAATCTACACATGCACTGGAGCTGGCCTTGGGATATGTTGTTAGGGTGATTATCATTAGCTTAATGCCCAAGTGGTGCACAAAAATTCCCAGTGGATTTAGGGTTATGATTTTCCAAACATATACCCTGCTGTTTTGGCAAATAAATCACAGAAAATAATGTACTCAGTGAAAAATCATCTCCTTCACACAGGAACTAAATCAAGACATAAGAAACCTTAGAAAAATGAAGATGGTAATTTTTGGACACTGGAAAATGGCTAAATGATTTTTGGTAGTTTAAACATGGTGAAATTCCACAAAAATATTCATAATTCAAAATCACATGCAAACTTGCAAGGTGTCACTCTTGGCATCCTAAGCCACTGTGCCAAGTGGTTTGGACAAAAACCTTGTAATTATTTTTGTAGGATTTTAGTTTGATTTTAGGCAAAAAGATAAGAATAATTTTAATAAATTATAGAAAAATTATCTTGAGCCAAGTTTTGGGCTAAGCTCCTGCCTTGGCATGAGCGAGCCTCTGGCCAAATGGTACATAAAAATAATATTCCTAAGTTCACCTTTTTGGATAATGGAAAAAGGATTTAAATAGTGGAAAAGAGAAGAAAAAGAAAAGAAAAGAGAAGAAAAAGAAAAGAAAAGAAAAGAAAAAGAACAGGAAAGAGAAAAACCTAAAACTCTAAAATCAAAGTAAAGGTTCAAAATGAAAAGGGTATATTCACTTATAATTAATGTTTACCCTTTCCAATTCATTAACCAAGAATTAAATAGACCCTAATTATTTAAATCTCGATACTTAAGCATTTCATGCATTCCGTGTAGATTCGGGTCTCGCCGACGGAGTCTACGAGCTAGTCCCCGCTGCCGAGGAGATCGCCCAGGAGTCTGAGGTGAACGTGGTGCACGTGGATCCGAGCCCCGAGCAGGAGTACCGCTTCGAGCCGGAAGGCAAGCCCCGGAGCATAACCTAACTTTATTTACGCGATTTATTTGATTATATGTTTGTGCATTTAAGTTTCAAGGAGTTGAATGAAACCTTAGATTGCATGATCATAGGTTCCTTTGATTGAACACTAGTATGTTAGGTTCGATAGTCGCTATGCTTAAGACCGATAGAAGTCGAGTGTTTCCGACACTCGCGAGATATAGGAGTTGTATGTCTACTCATATCAGAAACACTAGAGATGATGGACGGATGATTGTAGATACCGTCTATTGATGTTTAAGTGGAAACATGTGGTACTTTTGTGTCAAGCGTTTGAACGTACCACACATATGCACGGTTTATGGGACCGGTAAGTCCCGGTATCCGATTGATGCGAGCAGGTCCGACAGCTCTCTGTCTTGGAAACGTTATCCCATGGGCACATGAGGGTAGTTGCGTGAGTCCCAGTAGTGGTAAACCTTTACCCTGAGGCAGTGGGACTCGGGAGCCACTCGCAGAGAGAGGAGAAAGGATTGGGGTGTGTTGGCATTTCCAACCATTCCGTATGTTTGGGTTTCCCCTGGCCAGGTAGTAAATTCGGTTCAAACTGTCCGCTTCTCGCGGTTAATGAGACTGCTTGACCGATGTATGGCATATTATGAAGTGAAACTTGGAAGGATGAAATCTTTGTATGGAATAATTGTATTGCAAAACTTGATTGTTTAGCTAGGCTCACCTCGAATGGATAGACTAAAGAAATTAAAATCAAAATGAAGAAATTAGAAAACAGCTTAGTCGCTTTTGGCAAAAGAACCCCACTAGCCAAACAGCCTCTCATTTTAGGAGTCGGTGATGTAGTGATCACCAGTCGGTTAAGTCTTGTTGAGTATAACTAGTATACTCAGCCTTGCTTGTGGCTTAAATTTTCAGGACCGTCCCCTCAGGAGGTAGCTGCCTCTATGGCTTGGGCCTCCCAGCTTCCTCCTGGTTACAGCATCGAGTGGGAGCCGACCTCTCCCGAGGATCGTGAGGAGTAGCGTCACGACTTCATCGTGGCGATACTATGGATCGTCGCTAGTATCTCGTTTATTTTCCGCTGCATGAACTCGAGCTATTTATCATTTCAATTTGGATGTAATAACTCTAAGACTTGTTGTAATTTGAATTGTGGAATGATGTGATCTTTGGAACTCACCTTCGAGTGAGCGTATGGACGGACGATCTTCAGTAGCAGTTAGTCGAGCTTGACTCGACGGTCGAATCCGCACTTGGGAACATTTTCGTGTATTAGCACCAATGGAAGGTGGAATATACTTAAGTGGGCCCATTTCTCGGGTGAGATCGCTACATTCGCAGCAACAACCATCTCAGCAACAGTGGGTGGCAAGGAACCCCAATAATACCTCCCATCCGGTGTATCCACAAGATCTCGAGAATCGTGATACCTCTGGTCCATCCAATGCTCAACCATGTTATAATTGTGGCAAGACTGGGCACTATGCTCGTGAATGTTGTCTTCCCAAGCAAGGTGGAAGTCCAAATGTGCAATCCCAAATGTCCGGACAAGGAGTTGGTCAAAGATTTGTGAGAAGGAAGATTCTCAATCCTCAAACCGGACAGGTTCGATATATGAATGTGGAGGAACTTCCAGAAGATGAACCAATGATGACTGGTATGTCTCTATCAATAACCCCCTGTCAATCTTTTACTTGATGCTAGTGTTTCATGAAAAGGATATATGTGGCAACTCTCGGGAATAAGTGTGGGTGGAGAGAAAGGTTTTAAGAACAATATATGATATATGGTTTTGAGAGCCACCAAAAATAATATGGAAATAAAAGGGAATAAGGGTCTTTTAGCTCGAGATATTAGAGAAGGTTGTTCGGAGTTATGACGTAACAACCGGCGCCACCTTAGGTTCTTTGTGAAGTATGTTCGGAAGTTTGGATATGACACATTATCCTTTCCATTGTAAAGATCGAGTGAGGCCCTACTTGGAATCTCGGGACGAGATTCTTTTAAGGGGGAAGGGCTGTGACATCCCCGATTTCTGAACGGCACGAAGTTTGACCAAAGTCAAATTTTGGTCAAAATTGGACATAAATTGGAAATAAATATATATAATTGATTAAGAAGTTTGGGAGAGCATGTTTGACATGAAATTTGGATGAAATAGAGTATGGAAATAGCACAATTAAATGGAGAAAGAAAAATGAGAAAAGTTACTATTGCAAATCTGAAATTAGGGGTTGAATTTCAGTTTTGGCCATTTTGAGCAGCAATGTTCTAGTGATCATAAAACTTTATTGGTGGATCTTTTGACCATGGTACAAAAACGAAAGTTGTAAAGTAAGGTATAAAGAACAACTTTGTTTTTGGGTTCAGCTTGAGCTTAGATACAAATCAAGGAGAAAAACTGGGTTAGAAATCGAATTAATTAAAGTTTCAGTCAATTTCAGAGTTATAAAGGCTGAGATGAAATTTCTCAAATTGAGCTCAAACCGTTGAAAATTTGAAAGAGGTCATAGAATAAGAAATGGAATTCAAGTTAAGGCAAAGAACTTTTGTGTTTGGAGGAATAGCTTGTTCTATTCAAAATTTTGGAGTAATTTGAGTTTGAATTTCTGAACCAACCTAGGGTTTCAGAGTTCTTATGAACACTTAAACCGACCGATGATCCAAGATCAAATTCGAGCGATTGATCGAGAATTCGATTATAGTGCCAAAATAGAACATGTAATTGAAGGTGTTACGGACAAGTTTCATTTGGGGATTGAGGAGAGTTTGAATAGAATTTTGAAAGTAATTTGAAGAATTCGAAATTCGGGTCTGAATTTGGGGATAAAAGTCGACCGACATTGGAGCTTCGAATTCGCGTGGCGCACTGCTCGAATCGAAAAGGTTGCAACATGGAAGTTGGAGTGCTATGTTCCCTCTACAAGTTCTATGTTTGGAGTTGGATGAGTTGAGAAGGGTTTTTGGAAGAATTTGGGGCCGCAATCCCTCGGTTCAAGCGCTCGGAAGTGGGCATGGCGACCGACGTCGATACGGAGGTCGGTAACTCCGGCCACGCGTCACCGGGCACGGCTTCGCCGTGCAGCGTGTTAAGCAGGAGCTGGCGATCGTCTAGGGTCGGCTCTCGTCGATAAATACTCCTCCTTGGCCTCCGTCCGATCTCTTTTCTTCCTCCTCCGCATTCCCGTTCACTTCTCGGCCGCCGGCGTAGCTCTCCGTCGCGCGCCACCGTCCCTCCTTCTTTCTTCGATTCCTTCCGCACAAGCCTTCCTCTCGGTCTCCTCTACCTCCCCGATCAATCCCCGTTGAGTTTCATCCATCACAGAACCAAGCGTCGTTGTTTTCCCCATCTCTCCTCATCGCCACCCGCCATGGTCGTCGGCGCACGGGGGCAGCCCTCCTCCGTCCGTCTCGGTTCGGTATAGTGGGTGAGCTAGCTTCCTCTCGTCTCAGTGGTGCTCATAAGCTAGCTGTTAGCTAGGTTTGGGCTCTGGTTTGGCCGGTTGCGTGCTCGCCGCCGTGCGCACGTCCGCCATGGCAGGCGTGCCTGAGCAGGCCGTTCTGGGCCACCGCAGCTCGCGTTAGGGGTTGCGTTAGCTTTGCTTCGTCTCGATGGTGCTCTCAGGCGGGTTGTCTTCGAGTGGGTCGCCGTGGTTTGGCCGGCCGGCGTATCGCCGCCGTGCGCCGCCGCCTGTGATGCCGCGGAGGCGAGGGTGCGTGGGAAGCCGTCGGGTTTTGGGGCTAGGAGAGTTCGCGGAGGCGAGGCGGTGCGGATGGGCTAGCTGCCGGGGTCGGGGGACCTCGCCGCCGGCGAGTCGTCGCCGGTCAAGGCCGGCGAGCGCGCGGTCAGGCGCGCTCCCCTGTTTTGAACGGGGGAAGGACCGCGGGTTAGAAGATAGGAAAGTCCAGGGGGTTTTCTGCAAAAGTGTTTAAGGGTTTTCTAAATAGATTTAAATTTTATGTTTTTCACCTTTTAATTCATAGAAAATCATAGGAATGTCCAAAAATGATGAAACCAATTTTGTTAAACTTGTTTTAAAATTTGTCATCCATTAAAAATGTTAAATAGCCTTGTGTAGATAATTAATTTAATCCCTTTGTTTAGATTAATTAAATAATTGTTTAATAATTGATAAAAATGTTAAAATTCTGAATAATTCTTTTATAATTAGAAATGATTTCTAAAATTGTTTTATGTATTTATTTAAATGCTTTACTCTTTAGAAAATGATTTTAAATCATTAAAAATAAACTAAAAATGATTTAAGGCAAGTTTTATTAAAGGAAAAATATAAGTTTGTCCTTTAAAAGTCTTGGGGTAGTTTGTGTTGGCTTGCAACTTTATCGAGAAGGGAAAGTTGCTTAGCTTCTTTGAAAAGTGTTGCATCGCATATCGCTAACTTGCATTACGTTTTAGTCTCTCAAGTTTCGGAGTACGAGCTCGTGGGATTCGCGGAGGAGCAGCGACAAGTCAAGGAAGTGATCGTCGTCACTCCGGAATCTCGTATCGCGGAAGCATCTAACTTGCTCGTGATTCCAGGCAAGCCCCGGAGCATCTTCACATCACCCATTATTTCATAATATTCATGAGTCCAAATTCTATGATTTTATGTGCATTAGGTTAAGGATTGGATGAAACCCGTTGCTGCATAAAATATTCCTTGATAGAATTATCCTTACCCAGCTAAGAAATTTGATTAGCCATGTCTACATTGGCTGTGCTTAGTAATGTTAAGTTAACAGATGATGCTCTAGGCTATCACCAATCTCATATGAATCATGAACGGTTTGGGTTGAAAGATAGTGGGCAGAAGCTGGTAGGAGAGATTGAGGTAAGCTCGATCCATAGTTCTGCCTACTTGCTTAATTGACTAAGGACCGATCCGTTGTTTAAAAGTTTGATCAAGTGATTCTACCTGGTTTCTTACTGGGTTATGGGACCAGTAAAGCCAACTAGATTAGCTGGCTCGTTGATTGAAAATATCGCTTACCGGTGCTTGCTGGGTCGGAGAAAGGCGGGATCGTCATCTGGAACTCACGGGGTGGTCGCCAGACGTGGGGCCCACGTGGGGATGCGTTCCCGGGTTCGGGTAAGGATATTTCCGGTCTTTGGTCCAACTAATTGAAAGGTTGTTGCGTACAGTAGGAACGACTGTGCGTGACTGGGGGCTAGGTATCTCCTACAGGATGTATATGGATCCGGATCAACACAACTCTTGGTTATGAGTGCACTTGATCAGGTCTTAAACATCGTAGAGGAAACAAGTTGAACAAGAGAAGGTTGATTCATAAATGCTGGTTGACCTTAGTACCACCTGTATGTAAAATATTTTATAACCTAGATGGATAAGTAACAACTCAATTGAGCATAAAATACAAAAAATATAAGGATCAATTTTTAGTAATGCTTTTAAGCAAAAGAGTCGAGCCAGCCAAATCCACATAAAGCCCAATCATATTCCTTGGGAGTCTTTTCTTTGGTAAGGCGGGTAAGTCTTGCTGAGTACCTTCGTACTCAGGGAATCTCCCTATTGTTTTTCAGAAGAAGCTACGGAGGGAATCACCAAGAAGATCCAGAAGACCTAGATCATCGTGGTCCCGATGATTCTAGGGTTAAGCCGGAGGCTGTAGATATGGGTGAAATAGAACTACCTAGACTGGTTTGTATTAAACTCTTAGTAATGGCTTGACTTGCATTTAAGTTATCTTCAAAACCTGGCTTGTAATAAATAAGAATCTTGGTATGTTATGTAGAAATGGTAATGTTCGTTGTGTTCTCCTTACCGAAAACGATCCTGACGGATGGCAGAGGTATGAGTTAACGTGGTTTATCGAGGAGTCCTTGGGACACTCGACAGATCACCGGTTTAAACTGTCTGAAGTGCGTCCGATGACCGTAACAGGCCGTTATGGCGCACTTGAGCCAGTTTAAATTGGCGGTTCTGCCACAGAAACTTCGTCTGATTTGCAAATACTAGGATCATGAACAGGCTGTGGGAAAGGGTCCAGACTAGGGTTCACAAAACCGCGGTTTTGCTGATTTTTTTAAATAAAAAAACCGATCCGGCTAACCATGGTAGCGGTTTTATAGTGTCGGTGGTTTGGGAGCGGTAATCGGGGTTTTTTTGCAACCGGGCCGGACCGGTTTGACCTGTTCCCGCGGGAACCGGCCGGTTTTGAACGGTTTTGTAAACCCTGGTCCAGACTCGTCAGAGCGGCTCTGCAAATTCTTAAACCAAACAACTGCCACTGCAATGAGCCTGGTACTGAAAGCAAGCACAACAAATTCTGGTTCAAACGCTAGAGGTTCATCATGTCCAAATCCAAATATTGAATTGGAGGAGCAGGATCAGAGAGGGCCCAGAGAGCGCGAGAGACATGACAATGACATGGCAAACAACGACTCCAGAACAAAACCAAAAACGATGGAAGCACGTGGATGGATATATCAAAAATCCACAATCACCTTGTCATGAATCATGGATGCCGTCCCTGTCTCCCCTAACAACTACGATTCCAGCACCTAATCTTCTGAAATCAAAATCTGATGGATCGGTAGGCAGGCATGCCTAGTGATTGATCTTCGGTTGCAGATCAGCGGTTGGCATGGCTTTATTCTACTAACTGGGAGTAGTAATGTAAATAAGAAAATCAATAGCAAAAAAAAAAAAAAAAGCCCATCCGCTGCCTTTCGTTTCTTTCTCGCTCCAGGCCTTCTCTGTCTGTCTATCGCCTTTTCTTACCTAGCGGCGACGACAGGCGAGCGGCGCCGCTCAGGTCTTCGTCGAGCACTTCAGCGGCCTCGAGCATCTGAAAGGTATGCCCGCTCATTCTCTTCTCTTGGCTTCCCTTCCTGCCGTGCGAAATCGAACACCCAGAACCCTAACGTGTGCTATTTGTATTCGGATCTGCGTATCTGACCATGCATTTGCCTGCAAATTTCGATTTTTTTGCACAAATAATCGGGTGTACCGTGTACCCATGTCCTTGCAGGTAAAGACCACTAGGGTATCAGGTGGAACAGTCGAATTCTAAGGCACTGGCCTCTGCTGCTCAAAAGGGCAAGGACTGCAGTCTCAGTTCGGGTGGTGAGGTATGATCCTCTATGAACCGTACCCTGGCACTGATTTCGCTCCATAGGGAGCATAATCCGAGAAGAAGGGGTGCTGTGGGAAGAGAGGGCCATGGAGTTGGCCGAGCAATCATTCTCTCTTCTCGGTAGCTACGCGCTGCCTCTCTGGGCTACGATCACTGCCGGTGTTTTCGTCGTCGTCTCACTCTCACTGTCCCTATACCTGCTGTTCAATCATCTGTCAGCATACAAAAACCCAGAGGTTGTGAATTGTTTGTCAGTGTTTGAAATATCTGAACTGTGTTTGGCCTGGGTCTTTTCACTCATCTGTGCCGCATCCATGTTCTTTCAGGAACAAAAATTTCTTGTCGGCGTCATTCTCATGGTGCCGTGCTATGCAGTCGAGTCGGTAAGGTGCTATGCTGCTGCTTTGTCATTTGTCTAGCAGATTAATATACCTGTATTTACCAGTCCAAGTATAGGACAAAAATCCAGCTATTATTCAATTTTTGTATCACTATATACTGCTTAACATTTTATGACTACTCTTGCAGTACATATCATTGGTAAATCCATCAATAAGTGTTGATATCGAGATTCTGCGAGATGGTTATGAGGCATTTGCTATGTACTGTTTTGGGCGGTATCTAGTTGCTTGCTTAGGTACTCCTCTGTCAATTACTTTACATTCCAATCTTATCATCCATATTATGTCTTGGCCTTACTCTGTACTATTGCTTATTACACTAGGTGGCGAAGATAGGACAATTGAATTTTTAAAGAAGGAGGGTGGATCGGGTTCTGATGCACCACTTTTAGGCCAAGCATCTGAACAACGATATGTACACCATCCTTTTCCAATGAATTACATGCTGAAGCCGTGGCCTCTAGGTGAATGGTTCTACTTGGTCATCAAGTTTGGGCTAGTTCAATATGTATGTGGCTCTTTATCTCCATCTCATCCCTTTTGACTTTTCACTGCTTGGTTATCAAACTAATCCATTTTCCATGACTTGGAACAGATGATAATAAAATCAATATGTGCTATTCTTGCGGTGATTCTTGAATCCTTTGGGGTGTACTGTGAAGGAGAGTTTAAGTTGAGCTGTGGGTAAGCAGCACTGATTTCTTTGACTCATCGATCCTAGCATGGGCTTGTCTCATTTCGCTGTTACTGTTCAACTGTTGTTGGGAGTTCTCCATTCCAAATAACTTCATGACCATTTCCCCTTAAACAGTTAGCATGCATGTATGGATCATAACGTTATGCCACTTAATATATCATAGATTCCAAGTGTTCTGCACCTCTAGTCCAGTTATGACTTGCAACTTCCATCTAACGGTATATGCCAAATCATGATTTCGTGGCCTATCACATTATTGCCTGAATATCCTGATATCTGGTGTTTCACATCGTGGTAGATTACTCTCATTGGCTGCGTAAATGAATCCACTGAATTTGTTTCCAATTTGTGTTTGCATTATGGTGGGTCTGAACCCTCTTGTCTTCCCAGCTTTCTGTTGGGTTGGGAATGCCATATTCTGTATTGGAATGCATCTATCTGACTATAAATGTGTTAAATACGGTACTTTGTGCGACTACAGGTTTTTTGTGGTTGTTCCTTTTCCATCGCATCATTTTCTTTTGTAGGACATGTGTTTGCATTGGTGAACTTGTTCATGCATTTATGTAGGAATTAAACAGATCACTGTCTTGTGTCTTGCCACTACTAAACTGTTTTCTTGCCTACCAGGTACTCTTACACAGCTGTAGTTCTCAATTTCAGTCAGTCATGGGCATTATACTGTCTTGTTCAATTTTATGCCGCGATAAAGGATGAGTTGGCCCATATAAAGCCTCTTGCAAAGTTTCTTACCTTCAAGTCTATTGTGTTCTTAACATGGTGGCAAGGTATAGCAATCGCACTGCTCTACAATTGGGGCTTGCTAAGAGGTCCTATTGCCCAAGAGTTGCAGTTCAAGTCAAGCATTCAAGACTTCATTATCTGCATAGAGGTAATTAATTTCTTATTTACACTTTCAACTCCTGTGGGAACCTTAACTGTCAGTAGTTGGAAGAGGACATGTTCTATAGCTCAATATTTTTGCATGTTTGTGTTTTCAATATTCAGTTGAAGTAAACTCTAACAAAATCTTCTGTATTCTTATGCAGATGGGTGTTGCTTCTGTTGTTCACCTGTATGTCTTCCCTGCAAAGCCATACGAGCTAATGGGTGATCGTTTTATTGGAGATGTTTCGGTTCTTGGAGACTACGCTTCAGTCGACTGCCCTCTAGACCCAGATGAAGTCAAGGATAGTGAACGCCCAACCAAGTTTAGGCTTCCCCAACCAGATGATCATGTGAGATGTTCCACTGGCATAAAAGAAAGCGTCCGTGATGTTGTACTTGGAGGCGGTGAATATGTAAGAAAAATTTGCTAGTATGTTCAAGTGTGTGTGTGTGTGTTTTTCCTAAACGTATGCTAATTAAACTGAAATATCCTGTTTGACTGAATCTTGCAGATTGTGAATGACTTGAAGTTCACTGTGAACCATGCTGTGGAACCAATCAATGAGAAGCTGCACATGATATCGCAGAACATAAAAAAGCACGAAAAGGGAAAGAAGAAAACAAATGATGACAGCTGCATCAGTTCTCCCACATCCTTCAACAGGGTAATCAGCGGGATTGATGATCCTCTCCTGAATGGGAGCCTGAGTGACAACAGTGGTCCAAAGAAAGCACGAAGGCATCGTAGGAAATCAGGGTACACGAGCGCGGAGAGTGGCGGAGAGAGTAGTGACCATGGCCTAGGTGGGTATGAGATCCGAGGACACAGATGGATTACTAGGGAGTGATAGCTACAATCAATCTGTGGAGATAAAATATGAATCTCTCGCAAGAGTTGGCTTGTGGTGATAGCAAAAACTGAACCGAGCATGTGTATGCCGAATCTGTAGAAGTTCAGGTGTAAGATTGAGATATCGGCCATTATGTTGTAGCGCGGCAAATAGAGATGAGCAATGTGTCTGTTGATTCTTTGAGCTGACCATTTCAGCTGCTGAGGTCTTGATCATGAATTTAAGAGATAGGCTTCCTTAGAGCAAGTTCTGGAAGGAAGCAATGTGCCTGTTCTGAATAAACTTGTGGAGCATACAGTAGCTAGTTCCCACAGTACCACTTGTAAAGCAGAGGATAGAACTAGTTACACAAATAACAAAATAGTTGTCTCAAAGTTTCCACTTGAGAAGATGCTCTGCCAGTCTATTTGTTTGATTCTTTGGTGCTGTTATCATTTCCACTGCTCATTCTAAGATTGTGTGATTTTGAGGAGGGCCAAGGCAGGCTGTCATCACACAATTCTCTTGTGACACAACCAGAAAATGCTGAAAACTTTTCCTTTACTTTTGAAATAATGGGTGGACGTGAGAGTCCTTCGGACGATCAGATTACACGAGCAAGCACTATTACCAAACTTTCCACGTCCACATCCTCATCTCTTGAGAAAAAAAGGGAAGGGGGCTTGAAACCGATGGCCATTTGGTTTGTAGTTCTGAAGATGGGATGGCCGTCTCACACGCAATAGAAGCAAGATGAACTGTGCACTGCAAGAAAAAAACACAGGCAACTTTGTCTGATTGACAACAACCACAGCACGTTTGATGCAGATGGTTTTGCGTTTAGCTCTACGTTCTGAGCACAGAACACCTACCACTTTAATTTGTTCAGCAAAGCTACACAAAACAAAAGCTACTTTTGTGCTACGAGTGGCAATGATGCTGATCTAGCTGCACAAGCCATAAATTTCACCAAATTAGAACGTAATTAATCTGTTTGTATTTTTGTCTACGTGGCCCTTTTTACCTCAAAAAGGGAACGGGGACCAGCGCAGGCCCAAAGGCCAGTCAGCCCAAAGCTCCTCGGCTGTGTTCGTGTCCGTCCACGTGGCGAACGCGGCCCGTGCGGGCCCACAGATCCGCCTCACCTCATGTCATGTGCCATGGCCGCCTTGTCTGGCTCTGGCAGCCGCGGCAGATTGTGACGGAGAAGAAAGCCAAAAAAAATCACGCCTTCCTTCCACTCCGAGGGGAGAAGAGAAGAGAAGAGAGGAGGTGAGGAGGGAAGACGCCAAGCCAGCTCCCGGCGCCCCCTATAAAGCGTCAGGGATTTCCACTGCTGACAAGATGGGACTCACTCGCCGCCGCAATGTTGTGCATTACGTCATCGCCGTCTTCCTCGCCGGTTCCTCTACAGCCGCAGCGGTGCTCGCGCGCGCCGTCTGATCAGGCGGCACCACCAGGGATCTCGGTGAGCCGCGAGGTGCCTTGATTCTTTCTCTACCTTGTGTCCTAGAGTTTTTTTTGTTGATAATTCTCGCTTTGCAGCGTGGCGGCAATGTGTGCCTGAGTGCGGTGTCCGTCCAGTGCGCGGCTCGCCGGTCCGGTCCGATAAAGGTAAAATCTTTTGCCCAGATTCGAACATGTTACTACCGAGGAAATGGAATTGGGTCGATACAGAAAAACCTCTGCAATTCGTCGATTAGAAGCTCTAGATTCGGGTGAGAGTGGGAGTGAGACTATGCCTACGGGGGCAAATGCCCCCCCTACTGGCCAGAGCCGCGCCTTCTCCGTCCGTGCTCAACAGCTCTCTCTTCTCTCCTCTTTCGATTCGTGCTTATCCAACTCTCGTGGGTTGTGCTAGAAGGCCGACGGGCTTAGAGAAGCATCTGGCGGCGGCAGTAAACGTGGCGGCGGGTGCCGGATCGACGGTGGCGAGGTGAACGACAACCGGCGGGCGCGGCGGACGACAACCGGCGGGATTATGGGTAGAGGGAGGCTTCTGGCAGTGGAACTCCGGTTCATTACTTCATTGATTGAACCTGGATTGTGCATGCCGTCGCCCCAAATCTTGGTTATTTGTGTGATTTCAATGAGAATGCTTGCATTGCGTACACGATCCGTCTCAATACGGGTTTTGTCGCATATATCCTCCACTGTGCTCTACCACTTTGTTACCAGTAATAACCAGTTTTATGAAGTGAATCTCAGACTTCAAATAAAATTTCCTCAAATTTCGGGGGTTAATTTTGTCCTGCCATTTTAATCATTTAATTATTACATAAGAGTTAAAAAGAAAGTAATGTACTCTTCTGTGTTAATGTGGTACACTGTTATTCAATAGCTTCTATTGCTTCTGTAATCCAGCATCTGACTATTATGTGCCTTTGCAAGGTCAAGAGAAAATTCACCACTGCAGCGACTGTGCAAGAAAATAAAACTATGGCAGCTACCAAAGACGATGTTGACCATCTTCCCATATACAAGCTGGACCCCAAGCTAGAGAAATTCAAGGACCATTTCAGCTACCGGATGACAAGATACCTGGACCAGAAATGTTCCATTGAGAAAAATGAGGGGAGTCTTGAAGAGTTTTCTAAAGGTTAGTCTCAGCTCTTCCATTCAGAATATGCAGTGTGCAATACTGCTTTTGTATCATCAATCTTCCTTGGTTCTATATGTTTCAGGCTATTTGAAGTTTGGGATCAATACATACAAGGATGTGACTGTATATCGTGAATGGGCACCTGCTGCACAGTAAGTTTTGATTTGTCTTACCAATACTTGCTAATGATCTTTCTTTAATATATATTTTATACACTGATGGAGTGTGACAGTACCAATTTTACTTCTTTTCTTTTTAACTTTTGCTTGTGAAGAGAAGCTGTCTGATAACACGCAGAATTTGTGAATAGAAAACTGTTTGGAGATTTTGACACTTGTGCATTGCTGTCATGTCTTGGCTGAGGAGGCTAAAAATGTGTTTGCTTTTTCTTCATGTTGTTCTCATATTTAATGCTTGTTTTCTTCATATGGCAAAACATAGTTTCCACTATTTTAATAGATTGATTCATTTGACTTGGAGACTTTTTTACTCATGGATCATGGATGTAGGGAGGCACAGCTTATTGGTGACTTCAATGACTGGAATGGCGCGAACCACAATATGGAGAAGGATAAATTTGGTGTTTGGTCAATTAAAATTGACCATGTCAAAGGGAAACCTGCTATCCCTCACAATTCCAGGGTTAAATTTCGCTTTAGACATGGTGGTGCATGGGTTGATCGGATTCCTGCATGGATTCGTTATGCAACTGTTGACGCCTCTAAATTTGGAGCTGCCTATGATGGTGTCCATTGGGATCCTCCTGCTTCTGAAAGGTCTTTGTACTGTTCTGAAAGCAATAAATCTTAGCCCCCCCAAAAAATACATGACAAAATTATTGAACCTTTTACCTCTGTTTCACAGGTACGTGTTTAAACATCCTCGGCCTTCAAAGCCCGATGCTCCACGTATCTATGAAGCCCATGTGGGGATGAGTGGTGAGAAGCCAGCAGTAAGCACATATAGGGAATTTGCAGACAATGTGTTGCCACGCATACGAGCAAACAACTACAACACAGTTCAGTTGATGGCAATTATGGAACATTCCTACTATGCTTCTTTTGGGTATCATGTGACAAATTTTTTTGCAGTTAGCAGCAGATCAGGCACACCAGAGGACCTCAAATATCTTGTTGATAAGGCTCACAGTTTGGGATTGCGGGTTCTTATGGATGTTGTCCATAGCCATGCGAGTAATAATGTCACAGATGGTTTAAATGGATATGATGTTGGACAAAGCACCCAAGAGTCCTATTTTCATACGGGAGATAGGGGCTATCATAAACTTTGGGATAGCCGGCTGTTCAACTATGCTAATTGGGAGGTATTGAGGTTTCTTCTTTCTAACCTGAGATATTGGATGGATGAATTCATGTTTGATGGCTTCAGATTTGATGGAGTTACATCAATGCTGTATCATCACCATGGTATCAACGTGGGGTTTACTGGAAATTACAAAGAGTATTTCAGTTTAGATACAGATGGGGATGCAGTTGTTTACATGATGCTCGCGAACCATTTAATGCACAAACTCCTACCAGAAGCAACTATTGTTGCTGAAGATGTTTCAGGCATGCCAGTCCTTTGTCGGCCAGTTGATGAAGGTGGAGTTGGGTTTGACTATCGCCTGTCAATGGCTATCCCTGATAGATGGATTGACTATCTAAAGAACAAAGATGACTCTGAGTGGTCGATGGGTGAAATAGCACATACTTTGACTAACAGGAGATACACTGAAAAATGCATTGCATACGCTGAGAGCCACGATCAGGTACCGTGCATTGTATTATAATAAAAATATAGTTGGATGTAGTAAAGTATTTTATTTCCTAGTGGGGTAGACAACTAAACGTGTGAGGTAATGACCTTTTGAATATTTAATCAAACATTATTATATTTCATCAGATTTCCATCCTGATTGCTGATAACAGCATTAAAGTTCTTTTAAAAGTTTATGAGGCACTCCTAAGAATGCCTAAAATTTTGCAGTCACATCTGATCTGTTTATCGTCTACTGGAAATTAATTTCCTGCAATTTTTCAGTCTATCGTTGGTGACAAAACTATAGCATTTCTTCTGATGGACAAGGAAATGTACACTGGCATGTCAGACTTGCAGCCTGCATCGCCTACCATTGACCGTGGGATTGCACTCCAAAAGGTTCCATTTCTTCTGAAGCAGTGGTTGAACTTTGGTTTTATAAGATTCTTGAAGGTGCTTCATTCCCTCTTATATTTTCCTTATTGTGTTCTAAACATTCCAGATGATTCACTTCATCACAATGGCCCTTGGAGGTGATGGCTACTTGAATTTTATGGGGAATGAGGTAAAATCCCGGTCTATTAAAAATCTTTCTTACTAATAAGGTTTCACCGTTTCTCCTTTTTTATATTTTATTTGAGGTTTGAGCATCATTGTATGGCCCTCTGTTTTGTCAGTAACCCAATTTTCTAACGGC
The DNA here is from genome assembly GCA_015342445.1 of Digitaria exilis. NCBI lineage: Eukaryota > Viridiplantae > Streptophyta > Magnoliopsida > Poales > Poaceae > Digitaria > Digitaria exilis. The sequence continues at coordinate 457,385 of JACEFO010002059.1, read as the reverse complement.
TATTTATTTGAGTAATGCTTGTCTTTGCACAAATGTGGTGTGTCTATTTCTGGTAATCCTCTTGTGATTTGTCCAATATAGTTGTACAACATGGAATGCATTTGACCATTCGAAGGATACTGCTTAAGTACATAAAATTATCAAGTCTTTCATCTGGTATCTATGCCTTTAGACGAGAGTGTGATGATCGGGAAGACGAGAAGTCAGTTGCACGCTGTGGAAGCTGCTTTTGTTTCTCTTGTCTTTCTTCTTGTTAGTTGTAGTAGTGTGGTGCTTTAATTGATGTGCAATACTCTTCTAGTTTGGTCACCCAGAATGGATTGACTTTCCAAGAGACGGGAACAACTGGAGCTATGATAAATGCAGACGTCAATGGAGTCTTGTGGACACTGATCACCTGCGGTACAAGGTTTAACTACTATGAATATAGCCCAGTTTTTTTTATTCTGGCAACTTTTAAACTCTCTTTGAACATTGCCTTTTCCTTTTATCTCTGTCTGATACTAGCTAGATGTGAGTTCCATACTAACACTGCATTTTTTAATTGAGTTCTATTTCCAATATACTTTTCCACACTTTGTTAAGCTGCCCTTGTAGAGTAAACTTCACCAAACCATTACTTGTTTCTTAATAGTCCGATTGCATTTGTCCTATGCAAACCTATAATTTTGTTGACGCTTATGCATAGGCATTATTGAGTACATAATTTCCGTGCATTGATTCATATTACATTTGTTTAACTTATTTTGCAGACATAGGAATAAATTTCTCAATGATAGGTTGTTTTGTTAATAGAAATTATTTTTTAACAATGTCTTTTAAACTATATATCCAACCAAATGTCTATTCTGTTTGATTTTTCTACAGTCCAAGTACGCAATTTATCCCAGCTAATATATCAATTTTTTTGCTCTAATGCTGAACAGTACATGAATGCCTTTGATCAAGCAATGAATGCGCTCGATGGGAAATTTTCCTTCCTTTCATCATCAAAACAGATTGTAAGCGACATGAATGAGGAGCAAAAGGTAGGGACTTGAGAAGTACTTAGTATGGGAGAGTGTTACACCATTTGTTTCTTTCTTAGGGAGGGTAGTAACCCTATCTTGTGCTATATTTTACCAATTGAGGCGACCTTCAGTTTATGAAAGCGCTGTGTGAAACCTTAGCTATTTGGTTCAAATATTTCGGTTTGTTAAAATATCCTTTGCAATTTATATCTGCTTGCCTTCAGGTTATTGTCTTCGAACGTGGAGAATTGGTTTTTGTTTTCAATTTTCATCCCAAGAAAACTTATGAGGGGTAAGTGACACATTGCAGGCTTTGCACTTTGAAATTCCTCTTCCCCTGCTGTTTAATGTGCTTACTCTCATCTCCACGTTGCACCTTATATGCAGGTACAAAGTTGGATGCGATTTGCCTGGGAAATACAGAGTAGCACTGGATTCTGATGCTTTGGTCTTCGGTGGACATGGAAGAGTAAGTAGTGGTGATAGATGCTGGAAAAATGTCTTTCTTCCTCCTGCGAATTGGTTCCATCAGAATTGCCTCCTGTAATCTGTGTTGTGCCACAGGTTGGCCATGACGTGGATCACTTCACATCGCCTGAAGGGGTACCAGGAGTGCCTGAAACAAACTTCAACAACCGCCCAAACTCGTTCAAAGTCCTTTCTCCTCCCCGTACTTGTGTGGTAAGTGGTAACATTCACTTGTCAACTACTTCTCAACTGAACAGATGAACTAGAAGCTATTGTCACAGTGCAATACCAGGACCTGACAAAACACTTTGCTACCAGGCTTACTACCGTGTGGATGAAGAGACTGAGCGGCTTGAGGGGAAAGCAGAGACAATTGGTGCTGGCAAGACTTTTCCAGGAACCATTGACGTCGACGCCAGCCCTGTTAAAACGGCTACAACTGCTACAAAAGAGCGTGAAGAAATAACAGACGGGAAGGTAACATCTGGTGGCAAGAAGGATGATTTGATAGAAGATGTTTCTGGCAAGAAGGGAAAGAAGTTTGGGCGTCAATCATCCGATCAAAGTACCAAATGAAGCCAGAAGTCCTTGATCAGAACTGGACTGGTTGCTGGCGCCTTTGTAATAGTCCTGCTCTACTGGACTAGCTGCTGGTGCCTTTGGAATGGTCCTGGTCTATAGTTCGAACTGGTGTCATCACCAAGTTGTGCGTGTATAGTTCGTCTAGAGAAAAAATAATGAGGGAAGAGATGGTGTGCCCATACAGAGGAGAGGAGCCACCTGGTTAACTAAATGTACCCATCATGTAAAGGAGAAGTTCCTGTCCAGAATAAAAACTTGGGTTTGTGGTACTTCATGCTTCCGGCCTTGATGAAGGTGTTCTGGAACTGGTAGATGTTAATGTTCAGATATAGAAGCATGTCTTGTTGGTCTGCGTACTATCTAAAACTGAAGATGAAGCTGGGAAGCTTCTTTGACTCTTTTTGTTCCCCTGTCTGGTTCACATTTGATTTCAGGGGGTCTGGTCAGGTAAGCTCCACTCAAGCCCAGACGTCACACACAAAGGTGTCTTTTCATCTCTCATAATGTATATAACTTTTCCTTTCCAACAAAAAGATGGATCACTATTGATCTCTTCTTCCAGGTCTTCCAACTCAACTCAAGATGATGCATCGCCGCCACCACTCGGGGAGAGCACTGTGGTGAATGGCCCACCAATAGAAGCTTCTCTTTCTTTCAGCAGAGTGGAACAGAAGAAAGACTTGGACCAATTCAAAGAAGCTGGGGGTCCGATCTCCGCTTGCATGGTACCATGGTGTGTGGTGATGGGCGAGGATGAATGTCACTGGAGGAGTGCAGTGCAACAAAATCTATCGACCATCAACGGCAACGACTTGTGCATTGAAGAACCGGTCCAATGTAATTGACGTGGATGGAATGAATGGCCCCAGCGTAACTCCATTCCCAAGTCTTGCTCTCTTCATTTATATGCTACAGCTAGCTGTCTCACAGGGGCGAACCAAACATTGGACATACACCCAATAATTTTTGCAAACAAATCAAAGTTAGCAGGTAAAATACGAATGCGGAGGAGGAGATCGAGAGAGGACAAAAATAGAGAGAGGTGGGGGGATCGGATAGGTAGGCCTTGTTTGCAGCAGATCTGAGTTGGCCAACCACGAGTGACGAGTCCCCTCGGTTGGGCGATGGCGCAACAGTAGAAAAAGATAGGAAGGGACATAGGGAAAGAGGAAGGGAGGAACGGCGGTGAAGGCAATGTGGAGGGGAGCCCACGCAGTAGGGGAGGCAACGGGAGCGTGCGGGAGAGAGGAAGGTAGGGGCGACAGTGCGGTGAAGGGGAGGGACGGCTTGCGGTGCAGGAGGCGACGCGCCGATGAAGGGAGGAGGGAGCCAGCACGAAGGAAAAACGTAGCGCCTGGTAGGCAAGAGAAACCTGGAAGCGTATGAGTACAACAAAATCGAGAAAAAATTGTTGCTACTCAAATTTTTAAGCTACCATCTATTTAAAGTTTTTCCTCTTATTTACAATTAGGTTCTGTTTGAATGTTGATATTGGAGGTCTTGGTATTGAATTAGGTTGAGTGCCAAATCAGCCTAGTATTGGTACTAGGTTACAATACCTAAGCTATTGTTTTGATGTAGATGAAATTGCTAGATGGAATCAAAGGAGCTTGTGAATACCAATTCATGTTTGGACATCCAACACGGGCCACCGACACCTCGATGAACATTGGCCCGGAGAAAGAAGGGATGTGGAGGGAGGCAGGGGAGAGGTGGTGCTGGGCTCGCCGCGGAGGGAGGCAGAGGAGGGTGGCACGGCTCCTCTCTCTCTTGTGGCCTTTTCTTCCTCCTCCTCAAGCACGTTGGAGGACCGTCACAAAGAGAGACAACGGAGGGGCAGCCACGACTCCTCGCTCGCCCCCAAACCTTCATCTCCTCTTGTTGCGAGGCATCGGAGGGGCACCATGGAGAGAGGCAGGGGTAGGGCGGGGCGGCTCCTCGCTTGCCCCTGTGGCCTTCGTCTCCTCTTTATCCAGTGTGTCGGAGGGCCACCGCGGAGGAAGGTAGGGGAGGGGCAGTGCTAGGCTCATCGCGGAGGGAGGGAGGCAGGGGACGGGTGACACCGGGCTCACCATAGAGGGAGGGAGGGAGGGAGGGAGAGGAAGGGCGGCACTAGACTCGATGATGGGGAAAAAGAGGGTGTCGAGCCGCCAGAGACGGGCAAGGGGACATTGAGCTGTCGGACATAGAGATAATAGGGTGCTCGTCTCATGACGTCGCCCACCTCGTCTCCAATTCTACCCAATATAGAGGGTCACGACTCTTTATTGAGGACGAGGGGGCGTAGATGTAGCGAATACTGATTCGTCATTGAGGATGATTTCAATTCCAAAGTCTGTGCCATCCAAACAACAACATTTGATGCTATCTAATGCCAATTTCAGAACCTCAATGGCAGCTTCCAAACGCAATGTTATTGTCTTTCTATTTAGCTATCGTTAAATGTTACCTGAAAATATTTAATGTTATTCTTTTTGTTCACTTCATAATTTTTAAGGTTTGGACCAAAAATATCTTTGGAGGATTGTCTTTTTAATCTTTCAGCTACTAAGCATGCATGTGTATTGCTACCGACGAAAATTATGTAGATATATTTTGTCTATGTGGTTAAATATTGTTTTGTAAACTATAACCCATAATATATCGTATCTTTGGTGACTTATTTAATAGATGTAGTTAAATTTCATTAGCTTGTTAGGAGCAGGGATCCTATGTAGTATATTTTTCTTCGAGTAATATTACGTAGGATAGAACCATACATTATCATTCATAACTGCATAGGCATGCTTAGGTAAAAAAATAATTAAATTCTATATAAAAATATTAAGCTAATATTCTAACTTTTATTAGTCAAGATAAAAAACAAAAAAAATCAGTTATGAAAATTCAAATAATATATTATAGCACATCGTCTAAAAAATCTTATGTTAAATCATATATTAAAGAAAAACTAATTTGTTAGATGTTTCCATCCTAATCGAAGCTATAAATAGAAGATGATCACAAACAAGAGACTTAAAATCAGGCTCAATTGGGAACATAAAAATGAGAAAAACGCAATACTACACAAACATACCACAACAGTTTTCCAGACAAACACTAGCACAATAGTAAACACACCACAACAGTTTTCTAGATAAATGAGTAACAAGTGTTGCAAGATTCGTTTCCCTTTGTTTTCTGCCATATTTCAAGACACACAATAGCTTCACATAACTGGAATTAGTAGAATAAAGTGTTTGAGGGTATTTGTTTCATCATAAATCTGCTGGCTCAAGAGTTGACAAATAAATAAATGTTACTCTTAATACAAACATCTGGTTATAAGTTATATATCTCAATGAAATGCACCAATATAAGTAATAGCAGACGATTCAAATAAGATGTGACATGAAAACCATGGCTTATAACTTGGAAATAAGCAAAATACAGAAAAAAATAATATCTAAAGAAAGTACCAAGCTACATAACAGATGCACAATTCTTTTTAAACATCTTATAGTAACAAAAGGGAAGAGAACGAGAAAGACGTACGAGAGGGCACAAAAGGACAATGTTGTACCCCACGATTTCTTTGTTTAAGGGCAGGTCAAGTATGTTGCATCTGCTCGTCTGTGTAGCGCATAAGGGCACTCAGTGCCGAGATGTTTTGTTCAATTAGTCTTAGTTCTTGATCAATCCGCTCAAGCATGCGGTTGGAAGACGTCTAGTGCGACCTTGGCATGAAACTTACACTCCAACAACTCTTGATTAACCAATCTAAATCCCTCCCTTCCTGATATGGTCTATGCCTCCATGTTTACTGCTTCTTGAAGCGGTGCTTGCTCATCTAATTGAAATTGAACTTCACCAAACTGAGCCGTCATATTGATGTTCAGATCTTGCAGCGCAGTGACAACATCATCGAGACTAGAGACTACTCTGATGGTCATGGTGGGATATTCTGTAAAATAACAACTTTCATACCAAAACCCTAGGTTAAGAGAGGAGGATAAAGAGTGGAGAGAAGTGTCGGATTTTCACCGGGAAGCAGAGAGTGGCGTACGACGTGCCGACGTGATATGGATGGGAAGGACGAAGCGGTAAATAAGAAAACACTGGAAAATATAAATCTTAGCTAGACTTTAAGATTTCATCACCAATCAATGGTTCCTCGGCATCTAGTCCCTCTAGGTCCGCGGTCTGCGTAGCATGTGCTCTCGTGTGGCTGTGAAGTAAACATGATCAATGGCTATACGTGCATGTGCAAGACGCTAGACAAGCAGGCTAGATCAATGAGGCGGATGTGTGTAGAGCTATGTGCAAAGTGCTCGACAAAAGGCCCAGAAGGCATTCGTCGCACCCATGGCTTGTGCATTGAGAGGCGGCATGGCTTGTGCTTGAGGTGACTCCAAGTGTCCTCCTCCCCCCCCCCTTCTTCCTTCCCCGGGGTGGTGACGACGGTGCAGGGGGAAAACCCCAAGGTAGTGTTTGGGTGGAACAAGATCGTCTGCAATTGAATGTATTGACTGCTTTCTGCAGTCAGTTCATATGTGTCATCTCGCCGCAATCCAACGGCAAAAGCTCCTCAAAGCCCTCACGCTAGTCACCCAGCAGCCAGTCCAAGCAAAGGTCCATCTGAGCCCACGGCGTGAGCACTTATTCCCCCTTCACCTAGCGCATCGGACTCGCCTCCGATTTTGTGGCCCAAATCAAGAACCCTTCGCCTATAGTTTTGAGGCCCAAACCATGAAACCCGCCACCGATGGTCGAGGCGTGTCTGACGTCCCGCCAAGTGTCATGACGCTTTCAAGATCTTTCATGCTCCTACCGCACAGACAGCCTACTCGAACCCGCCATCGCCTTTCTTCTTGACTTGGCCAATGTTGTTTTTATCACCAGGTACCCATGCTCTTCTATGCACCATGTGGACCGCCCATGACTCTGATAGGATTTTTTGGGTCTCTCGCTTCAAGCCTACTCGTGTCCACTATGAACCTTTCACTTGACCTTCACCTCGTGACATCGACCGCCATACCGCATCGTACACCCGCACATCACGAGCCCAAGAAATACAATGGTTCTCGATCATTTCTCATCCAAGAGTGACCACCATTGATCCTATCCTCACTCACCTATGGGACCTAGGGTTAGAAGTCAGAACTGAATTTGCGTCAAGATGACCTTTACCTCTAGGATCGTGCTTGCCATTATTCCGGGCGTGTATACTTTATTTGTTTGTGACATCTTATTTGTATGTGATCTGGACTTTCGCTGTTTAATTATTTTTTTCACTTTATAGGCAAAATCATTCGCCATGCATACATAGGGTGGGTTTATATGGATTTGGATTAATTTGGGTTTATACATTAGTTTAAATGGATTGAATAGGATTTGGGTGGGGTGGGTTACTCGGTTCATGACAACGTGTCTTGAGGTGGTTGCCTAGCGTGCCTGAGGAAACTTACGTGCCGAGCACTATACGTATCTGCGAGCTATGAAGTCTGCTAAGAACAGCATTCGCCGAAGCTCCATGTATTCGCCGGCAATGCCACCGCACAAGGAATCACGTACAACGACCTTCTACGTACTATGTGCAACCTTCGCACACTGTGCCCATCCCCTGGGCTCTTTTACAGTACACAATACTAGCTTGTACTACTGTTAAAAATTGACTAGTATAAAAGCATCCAATGGTTAAGATTAATTATATACTACTTAAAACTTGACCAGTGATATAACTAGTATATGAGAGTAGTATGAGTAGTATAAGGGTAATATAGAAAAAATATTTATGTAATATTTTTTACATTAGATTAAATGGTAATTATAAAACATTATTTTTGCATTAGTCATTTGATTAAAGAGGCATTTTGTTAGCAAATCATTGACCGGCGGAACACGGCATTACACTCCGATGCCGGCAACCGGCACGCCTGGAAGGCCGCAACGGCCAACGGCCGGTGGCAGCATGCATCGCTACGCGCGGTCAGCAGCGTTGGGCATGAAGGAACCGGTGGCCGGCGGCGGGTGCAACTCACATAGTCAGATTCAGACCCATCCACGGCCTGTCCAGGCAGGAAAGGCACGGGGGATTAAAAGTTTAGAACAGTCGCAGGCGACTGCAGGCCGGCTGATGCCTGAATGCACGTTGCAGAGCCGCCGTGGGTGCAGGAGCGCCGCCGCAGGGAAACAGATGCCGATAATTAGGAATAACGTTACCAAATAGTTGAGTATAAAGTACAAATTTACCCCTGATTAATGAGTGGCTAGATCTAATTTATACCTTGTACTACCAGGTAGTAGTACTGTACTGTAAAAGTGCTCATTCCCTTTGCCTGTCCACGCTGTGCTGCGCCTCTGTTTCAGACTCTATACTAGGACGGTTCCAGACTCTACAGAACCATTGGATCCAAAACATTGAGATTGATACTTGCTATACGACATGGATGCGTACGTGGTGATGCGAGCTGTGACTCATATCCACCCAGGCCAAACATGCTCTGTTGGTCTGCCGTCTGCGGCAGTATCTAAAACTGAAGATGAAGGTAGGAAGCTTCTTCACTATTTTTGTTCCCCTGTCTGGTTCACATTTGATTTCAGGAGGTCGGTCAGGTCAGCTCCACTCAAGCCAAGATGGCACACGCACAGGCAGGTGTCTTTTCATCTCTCATAATATTATGTATATGGTTCGCAAAAAAAATATTATGTATCATTGTTGACCTCTTCTTCAAGGTCTTCCAACTAAAGATGATGCATCACCGCCACCACGCACTCAGGGAGGAGAGCATGCACTGATGTGACTGACCCACCAATAGAAGCTTCTCTTTCTCTCAGCAAAGAGTGGAACAGAAGAAAGACTTGGACCACTTCAAACAAGCTGGGGGGTCTGATCTTGGCTTGCATGGTGCCATGGTGTGTGTGGTGATGGCCGAGGCTGCATGTCACTGGACGAGTGCAATGCAATGCAACCATGGACTTGACTCCCGGCCTGGACAGCAGCAAAATCAATCGACCATCAACGGCAACGACTTGTGCATTGAAGAACTGGTCCAATACAATTGACGTGGATGGCTCCAGTCCAACTCCATTCCCAAGTCTTGCTCTCTTGATTTGTATGCTACAGCTAGCTGGTTCATCGTTTGTCTCCAGTCTCCAAGCACCAGACAAGTCCACGGTTGTCACACTCAGAGACACTAGTTTCGTACAGATGCTGCTCTTTCTTTGCTCATGTATGATTCCTTTTGTTTCTAGCACTTAAGAAAGGAAGAAAGATATGTTTTGCATTAGATCGATCCTTAACAAAGATGGCCGCACCACATTAGCATCAGCACTTAGCTCTATCACTTCCGCTGCATAATTACCTCATACTGGTATTGATCTGAGAGAGAGAGAGAGAGAGAGAGAGAGAGAGAGCTTGAGATCAAAAGCTGTTCTGATATGACCACAACTTGCAGCAGATTTTGTTTCATCCCTGTGGAATGTAATTTGAAATGATTACTGAATGCAAGTTGTGTGAAACACAAGAATGAACTAGGAACTTGCACCAGGCCACTCACTGATACTTATTTCCTCTACTTTTTGGGGACAGTCTTAGCAAAAAAGCAAGGGTTGCTTCATAGGAAGGCACAAACAAAGTGCAAAAAGGTTATTGCTCTGATTTGGACATGTATACTACATACAGGTAGATTGCTAGTGGGTGTGCATATATAGTCCAAGCAGGTCCACAGTTGCATGCGAATGGTGAGGTACCTGAAAAATGCAACCACTTTAGCCAACCATTAGTCTTTTTTGCGCAGCAGCAGCAGCCGCCGCCAAATTCTCTGCAATGATTTGATTTCAGAAAGTAATCGCATGATCGGCTCGTCAAAAAGGAGAATAATTTCAAGACTTGGAACAATTCAACGCGGTTTTAGAGAGACAAAATAAAGTTTTGGAGATATCTGAAGAAGATATCACCATCAGGAGGACCTCACCATGTCACCATATGTCCTCAGCTTGGAATTCTCGCGAAAGTCATGGCCACGCACGACTAAAAACTCCTGTGCTCGCAAAGAATTCAACTGTCAAAACATCCATCCACCTCGCAATCTTGTGGAAACTAATGGTTTCTGTTTGCTTGCATTTTCCCTCTCCATGAGGATTCCTGGACTTCAAACCGTATCATGGGGGTTTACCGCTTCAACGTACACGTATGCTTTCTGTCGAACTAGCCTTCAGTATCCAAGGGACGAATTATACACGTATAGCTGCCAGCCTCTGCAAAGTGAGGCGAGTACATATATACGTATCTCTTACAACACTGCACAGACGTCAATTTTGAAACAATACATGCTTGCTATTCACGTAGAACTTTGGTATTTCCTTTTTTAAGAATAAAATTTTGGCATTTCAAATATCTCCTCCTTGCCATGTTAATTTTTGAAGGAGATGAGGATGAACAAGCGTACTTAGAAAAAAATGGAAAAAAATGATTAACCGAAGTGTTGTCCTTTCTTTTCTATGCGTGCTCGTATAGTAACTGTAATTAAAAAAAGTATATATATTATATAAAACTAACGGGGAATGCATGTCTTCATGGTCAAGAATGCATGGCATGAAAATATTATTGAGAGTAAGCCGGTCAGAGATGATTCCCTCCGCATCCTTGAGAAAGCTACATCTGCCTAATCTCATTAAAATACTACTGCTGCACATGAATGTAATCCTTTAATAATAAGACCTTGTTTAGATGAGAAAGTTGGTGAAAAGTTGGAGATGTGAATAGTGCATTGGTAAGCGTGTCTGTGAGCGAAGATGTGACTCGATGTGACTGAAAAGTTGGTGAAAGTTGGCGAACTAAACAAGGCCTTCTGCTAACTGCAGTGCAGTGCACCAATGGACCAAGTCTTCTGGAACAACTTTGCTGGCTTGTAGCCACTTACTTCTTTATCATTTTCTAAAAAAAAACTTAATTCTTTATCAGGATCTTCTGTGCATCACTTCACTTCAATGGTGAACTATTGTACTTAATTATTATATAATTTGTTTTTAAAATGGAAGAGATTCTCTGTTGATACATAAGCTGTAGTATATATATGCTCACCGAACTTGACATTTTTCCCTATAAAAAAGCTATTTCCCTCTTGGCTCTTGCTGAAGAAATTAATAATACCATGCATGGATCACCAACTCAAATCTGGCATGCCGTACGTACACTAAATATAGAGTCGTCGTTAATTGGACGAGATACTCCATATTGTTGGCTAGCTTGCTGAAACCTGTAGGCACAAGGTAATCCGTCGTCAATTGGTAACAGGATTAAGATAAGGTAACTACCATTTCTTCCAAAATGAAATAAATGTTAGTAGAGTAAAAGATGGAGCACTAATAAGCAAGCAGCTAGAATTAAAAAAGAATTCCAAGTGGATCTAGATTTCCACAGACAGCAGCTAGCATTAGTTAGTTTAATTAGGATAGTAATACAAGTCAGCTGTCACGCAGGAGAAGACCCGGAAAGAGACCAGAGCGCATCATCTATCAGCCAAACACTGAACTTTCCTCTCACTCTCAATCTTTTGTGCCGCTGCGTGCCGCCCGGCCGGCCTATATATGCAAAGGGAAACCAGTTCCCTCCTCCCAGGCTCTCTCTCTCGATCAGCAGCTAATAAGCTAGTAGCTCTCATTCTAGTAATCGTCATATATATATATATATATATCGATCGATCAAGCACAAGAACGAACAACAGATGGAGCGGCGCGGCGCATCATCATCATCTACGACGGGCGGCGCGGCGGAGCTAGAGCTGCCGGGGTTCCGTTTCCACCCGACGGAGGAGGAGCTGCTGGAGTTCTACCTGAAGCAGGTGGCCCATGGAAAAAAGCTCAAGTTCGATATCATCCCGACGGTGCAGCTGTACAGGCACGACCCATGGGAGCTTCCCGGCCTGGCCCGCATCGGCGAGCGCGAGTGGTACTTCTTCGTCCCGCGCGACGGCGGCCGGAAGCACCACCAGGTCGCCGGCGGCGGCGGACGGCCGAGCCGCACGACGGAGCGCGGGTTCTGGAAGGCCACGGGGTCGGACCGCGCCGTGCGCTGCGCCTCCGACCCCAAGCGCCTCATCGGGCTCAAGAAGACGCTCGTCTACTACGAGGGACGCGCGCCACGTGGCACCAAGACCGACTGGGTCATGAACGAGTACCGCCTCCCCGACGACTCGTCCTCCTCCTCCGGCACCTCCTCGCCACCCAATAAGGTACTAGTTCATCATATGGCATGCATGCATAACTACTGCATATGACGACATTGACTTTGACTTGGCGAGTCATCGTCGTCGTCGTCGTCTCTGCTGAGCCTGCTCATCAGATGGCGCGCGTGCTTTGAAAAAGAAGAACTAGAGCATAGAGATATTTTCTAGCTAGTATCATTAATATAATGTGTTGATTATATGTAGTAATTGGATCATCATCGATCATATATTCAGGAGGACATTGTGCTGTGCAAGATCTACCGCAAGGCGGTGTCGCTCAAGGAGCTTGAGCAGCGTGTGGCCATGGAGGAGCTGGCGCGGGCCTCCGCCACGCCGTCCTCCGCCGCCTCCCACAACACCGGCTCGCCGGCCGACGACTCCACCAGCATGTCCTCGTCGGACCACCACCAACAGCAGCAGCAGACGGGAGAGGCAGCAGTCATGATGACGACGACGCTGATGATGGGCATGAAGAAGGAGGCGGCCGAGTCGTCGTCGCCGGCGGCGGTGCTCATGAAGCCGGCGACGCTGAGCCTGCCGCAGCTGGAGGTGGCGAAGCAGCAGCAGCAGCAGGAGTGGATGCAGGACCCCTTCCTGACTCAGCTGCGAAGCCCATGGATGGAGAGCTGGTCGCCCTACTACGGAGCCAGCGTCCTCAACTTTTAATCAAATTAGTGATTAAATAAGGGAATACTAGTACTACTGTAGCTGCTGCTCATTATAGTCATCGATCTACTAGCTTGTTACGTACGTACCTATACAGAGATGTACATGTAGTCGCGTGTACGGAGTCGAGTTTATACGTACCGATGAGTATTAACATACGTACACACAGGCACACAGCTAGTATACTAGTATAGGTAGCCTTTGTCATGATCTATGTCTATACTACTGTAGTATATACACGCCTACACGGTAGCGGCCGAAGCTCTTCCATCCTCATCATCCAGTTTAATGCAGAGCTCGTGAATTTCACTTTGTACAGTAATATCAACGTTATGTTTTCCTGATGCAAGCTGCAATTCCGGCTATCACTGCGATTTTTTTTTTTTTAGTACTGCTACCCTCCCTTAGCAACTGACTTGCAACTGACTTTCATCATGTAAAGGAGTAAAAGGCCATGGGCTCTGGTACGCGCGAGGCCCACCCGTCCGTCCCGTCGTTCTTTGGTAACAAAGGCCCATCCATCAACTAGTCTGTTAAATTGCTGCTACAGAGTGTTACATTTTTGTAACCGATTTCTAGTTTCTTTATCTGTCTGTTCTGAATTCGATAGTTTCTCTTAAAAAAAAAAGAACTCGATGTCTAGTATATTATTATCGACACCTCTTGAGGGCACACTAACATTCGCAACGAAGAGAGTACCACGAAATAAACATCGGTTCCATTTATTTTGTTTATTCAAAAGAGGGGAACATGCATGCACAGGAGTCGGCCCGGGCCCCCTAATACAACAGTACACGCATGCACGATACATCGTCGTGTCACAACAATGATGTATGCGTGACACAAACTTGCTTATTCATAGGTACGCAGTGCACCACATTTTCTTTAAGTTGCAAGCTCATTATTATTACGCATCAGCGTGATACGATGATGAGGTTGCTGAGGCCGACGACGCCGCGGCCGCGAAGTTCCTCTGGTTGTAGCAGTCGAGGTTGTCCCCGTAGCTGACACCAAACAGGTCGCAGTAGCGCTTGTAGAACCCGATGCGGCTCTCGACGCGGGCGTCGGGCCCACCGAAGCCGCACTCGAGGCCGCCATTGATGATGTTGGTGGTGACGCCGTAGCCGGGCAGGCGGCCGGCGGCGATGTCATTAGGTGTGGGGGTCCACTGCCCCGTCATCACGTCGTGGCACGAAGGCTTGGGCGACTGCGGAGTCATCCAGAACCAGATCGCCGTCTTGAACGACACCAGAGGGTCGCGGGCAACCATGTCCGGGTCACTCAGCAGGTCGGCGGCGATGGCCTCCGCCTCGCCGGCTTGGCCGTAGTTGTAGTTCCACGAGAGCTGGATGGGCCCACGGCCGTAGTATTTCTTGCCGGCGATGCAGGGCCACCTGGGGTCGGGCTGGCAATAGTCGGACCACGCGTTGACCTCCTCCTTGAAGCAGTAGCCCCAGGCGTAGGGTCCATCGGGCGCCATAGCCCACCCGCCGGTGGTCTCGTGGGAGGTCTGGGCTAGGAACGCGGCGAGCTCGCGTTTTTGGGTCTCCAGGTTATAGATGGCCATATGGGCCGCCCAGCCCGACCCGGCCCGGGCACGATGTGGCCCGGCACGAAGCGGCCCGGCCCGACGTGGCACGAAGGCACTTCGTGCCGTGCCTGGGCGGCACTACGTGCCGAAGGCGGCGCCCAGGCACGGCACACAGGCCATTTTATCGTGCCGTGCCGGCACGAGGCACGGCTTCGTGCCGTGCCCCGCCCAGCGTGCCGTGCCAGAGGCCGGCCCAGACAGTCTTCCACAGCTCAATCAGTTCACATTTTCATCACCAAGTTATATATAATCACAGAATGAGCAATATTAATTTGAGCTGTTTGTTTTGCTGCCTCATTAAAAACCTTTGTAGGTAAAAACTCACACCTCGTGAGAAAACCCTACAAAGGAAAAAAGAGTACAGGCAGCTCTAAGTTCAGACATTCAGTTCATAATATTACAAGTTCATAGCATTACAAGTCCACTAATCTAGATATAAATTCTCAAATGACTCTTCAAGCTTGGGATCTTCAATATCATGTTGCATTCTGGCATCAGCTTGCTCCCAATCCTTGATCAAGGCTAGCATCTCCACCATCTCAGGGGCTAATCGCCGTCGCCGCTCCTCGATTATCCTGCCAGTGGTACTAAATGCAGATTCTGAAGAAATGGTTGAGACAGGCACAGTCATAACATCTTTAGCTAATATTGACAGAACAGGATAGGATAACTTATGCTCATGCCACCAATTCAAAATGTTGAAATCATCATCAAAAAGTGTGACTTTATCACTGTCCAGGTAGGCAGTTAGTTCAGAAGTAACAGGAGTTGGAGGCTCAAGAGATGCACCAGAACAAACAGCTTGCATTAAAACAGTAGCAGAAGTTCTCCTAGACAGGTTTGACATACCAGAACTAGAACTTTCAGATGTAGAACCAAAGATCTTACCCCAAGATGTCTTCTTTTTACCTGCAGTAGGGCCTGGCTGAATAGGCCTTTGGTTCCTCATAGCTCCATATTTGGACTCATATTTAGCAAACAGGTTAGAGAGTTCATCCTTGACTTCATGTAAGTAAAAAGAATAATCTTTACCATTAAGACTAGATAAAAGACGGAGAACATTGCTCAAACCTTCCACCTTAGCCCTAGGATCTAATATGAATGCAAATGAATAAAGCATAGGTATGTCAGACCAATAGTCTAGGAACTTCTGTTTCATAGGAGCAACAATGCGTCTGAAATCAGACTCATATTCTGGATCATATTCAAAAGCATTCAAGTGACCAGCTATATCAAGAACATGATGCAATGCTAATGGAGATGTTGGATAATACACACCAGACAAAACAACAGTAGAATCATAAAACTGTTCAAGAAAGGAGAGAATTTTCTCAGCAACATACCAGTGATGATCATTCAGAAGTGGCCCTCCATCAACAAAAGGATGGTTAGTTGCAATAAAAACAGAAAAGGTTGGACGATAAGGAATGAGATGCTTCAGCATGAGATAGGTGGAATTCCATCTCACATCCATGTCCAACCCAAACTTACGAGGACGGGCATTCATAGAAATGCAAAATGCTTTGTATGCTGCAATGCGTTGGTTAGATGCATTGAGGAATGAAACTGCAGTTCTAATTGCAGTCAAACAAGGTTTGAAAACTTCAAGCCCAGCCTTCACAATAAGATTAATGATGTGACAAGCACATCTCTGATGCAACAACATGGTGCCAACATAACCAGACAACAGAGGGCTCAACTTCTCCATTGCTTTTATGTTGGCAGATGCATTGTCCAATGTAACAGCAAAAACTTTATCAGACAGACCATAATCAGAAATAACAGCACTCACACGCTCAGCAATGTTCTCAGCATTATGAGAAACATCAATCAGACGCAAGCCAATGATCCTCTTCTCTAGGTGCCATTCAGGATTCACATAATGAGCAACCACACTAAGATAATCTTCCTTAGCATTTCTAGACCAGATATCAGATGTAAGAGCAACAGATGAAACAGATTTAAAACCTTCAACAAGCTTACTACGACAGTCATTGAAATACTTAGTTAAGTCTCTAGTAGTGGTTTGCCTAGAGACAGTGTTAAATTTGGGGTTATGTGCAACCTTAATGTACTCAGCAAAGGCATTACTTTCACCAATACTCAAAGGCAGATCAAGCCTAGCAATCAATCTACACAACTGAGTACGAGCAACCTCAGGGTTGTACTCCCAAAGATGCAGACTACCATCAGGATTAAACTTAAGCTGGGACTGAGAAGTAGCATTGCGAGCTAACAAAGTAGGACATTTAGGAATATGTCTAAGCAAATGACCAGTACCACCAGTAGATTGACCAGAGTAAGTTTTTTTGCAGTGCTTACATTTTGCTGCAGTTCGCACCTTCTTACCAAGCTTGATCTCGATGATCTCGTCGAAGTGGTCCCAGGCAGATGATCTCTTCTTTGGGCCGCTACCGGTGCCGGTGCCTGCCGTGCTCTCACTCTGGCTCTGTGGAGTGGCACTCTCAGAGCCAGAGGGCGGCTCCGGCAGGTCAGGCTCAACCTGGATGGGAGCATTGTTGCTGCCCAACAACTCGGCAACACCGGCATCCTCCACGTCGTCTGCGGCCTCGGGGATCCCCATCAGCCGACACTCATCGTTGTGGGAGAGATCCATCGAGGCCTCCGGTTCCTCACGGTGTGCGCACGGCCTGTGTAGAGCGCAACAGAGCAAGAACAAGTGAGAACAGAGCAAGAACAAGTGAGAACAGAGCAAGATCAAGTGAGAACAGAGCAAGATCAAGTAAGAACAGAGCGAGAATGGGGCTTACCAACAACACCGGAGCGCCGGAGTGGCCGTCGACGTCGAGGACTTACACAGACGCGGGGGAGAAGAGAGGCAAAGTGAACAAGAGCAAGAACAAGTGAGAACAGAGCAAGATCCGGCCGACCTGCGTATATCCGGCGGCTAGGGTTTTGGACGGAGTACCCGACAGCGTAGATCCGGCGGCCAGAAGTGGCCACGAGGTGGCCGGCGGCGTAGATCCGGCTGAAGCAGCACACCTCCTTCAAATCCCCAAGCCAAAAGGTGGCTAGGGTTTTGGACGGAGGTGGCCGGCTTCTAGAAGAGGGGAGGAGGAGGACGCCGGTGTGGATCCGGCTTCTAGAAGAGGGGAGGAGGAGGACGCCGGTGTGGATCCGGCCGTGGACGGCGCGAGGAAGTCGCCGACGGCGGGGATCCGGCAGGAGCGGAGGCGAGAGCGAGAGGCGAGAGCGAGAGCGAGAGGAGACGGAGCGTCTGGAGTGTTCGAGTGGATGCGAGGAGCCGCGACGCGACCCGCGAGGAGTCGAGGTGGAGGCGGAGGCCACGCGGCCGCGACGTCCCGGCCGTATACGCCAATCAATGGGCCAGGTGGGCCGCGTGCCAATGGGCCGGCCCACTGTGCCTCCCCCGGCCCGTAACTTCGTGCCGGGCTGGGCCGGCACGCCGTGCCTAGGCGCAGGCCCAGGCCCGACACGCCCATCGGGCCGTGCTGGCCCGAGCCCAATGGTCGTCGTGCTGGGCCGGGCTCGTGTCGGGCCAAAACTCCGTGCTTTGGGCCGGCCCATGGGCCTCGGGCCATATGGCCAACTATACTCCAGGTCGCCGGTGGTGCCGAAGCCGGGGAAGGCGCTCGCCGCGGCGATGAAGGCGTCGTAGGTGTAGAAGCCTTTGGCTGGGCACGCGTTGTTGTTGCGGTGGAGGAGCATCTCTTCAAATAGAGACTCCGAGATTATGGACGCGACGCCATCACCACCTTCGCCTCCTCCGCCACCGCCGCCGCCGCCTCCTCCTCCTCCACCACCACCTCCACCTCCGCCGCTACCGCCGCTGCAGCCGTTGCACTGGCTCTGACAGCCGTTGCCCCACCAAGGGTCGGTGGAGCCGCAGTAGCCGTGTTGGCTGCAGCAGAGGCAGTCGGGGCAGAGCTTCCCACCGGCCTGCCAACCGCACTGCTGGGCTCGTGCGGTGGCCGCCGCGGCCAACAAGGCCACTACCACTGCCACTGCTCTCATCCTCCTATTCATATCACAGAGGAGTACGCTACCAACAAGCTCTGCTCTGTGTCTTATTTGTGTGTGTGCGCCAGAAACGAGGGAGATCGCCGTGTCATTATATGGGAAGCGATAGCCGGTAGGCGTCTTTAATTTGATGGCACGGCCTTGCTGATCGATGTGCATGGATCACGTGCTTATTAACCAATTATTGACGCTTCGTACGGTACACATCGCATGTAATGCCGTCAGGCGATAAGATCCACTAAATTAGGCAGACGTAGCACGACACGTCTTGTCTTTTTCTAGAAATGCATCAAGAGTAGCTACATGCAATTATTTTGCAAAGAGCAACGAACTTCACGTGCAACGGAATGGGACTACTAGGTGCTATACTTCTCCTCGATTTTACAGGGTGGATTTCTACAGAATTATTTCAGGGTATATCTAACTTAGCCAACGTGAGTGACTAACCTACGCCTAGCATAGGTTTGGTGAATCGGAAACAATTCTATTTTATAGAAAAATTGAACTATAAATTTCAACTCAAAATTGTTATTTCTTTTTTTATGGAACATACATATCAATATGCCTGGGTAATCCCTCTTCTCCCACTTCCAGTTATTATGTCAATAGGATTTGGACTTTTTCTTATTCCGACAGCAACAAAAAATCTTCGTCGCATATGGGCTTTTCATGGGGCCAGATCTTCTCGTCTACTTGTTGAATTATTGGATCAAGTGAGACGTGGGAGCAGACCTAAGTCAATTTACTACCTAACTTATTTTTAAATGCATCAAGAGACATGCAATTATTTTGCAATGAGCAACGAACTTCACGTGCAGCGGAATGGAACTAGGTGCTATACTTCTCAATTTCTTTTTTAGAAAGGACGGAGAAAGCTTTTGCTTTCCCAAAATTTTATTAGACGAGAAAAAAAGGAATCGGTCCAGTTTTATAAGGGAAAACCGGGCCCAAAAAACCATACAAACATCTAAAAGGACAATAAAGACAACTAAAAAGACAACAACTGGACTCGGAAAACACCACAATTGAACAAACAGGTCAGCGGCAAGCAGGGAAGTGTCCAGCAAAAGCAGAAAGATCGGTCGTCGTGCTTGTCGTAGTTCTTGCTTTCGTCCTTGTCGTTGTCGTTTGGTGACTTTAAATGTCATTCGTGATTAAGGCAGCAACTTCAGCAGCATTTAGAGAGGTGTGCTGAAAAATTCGTCCGTTACGCTCCTTCCAGATGTTCCACTAGAAGTAAAGGACCCAACCATAGAAAGTGGACCTGTGATTTTTGTCAAAAGTCCGCCGAGCTCGTTTCCACCAGGCAATGATGGT
Organism: Digitaria exilis; assembly: GCA_015342445.1. Taxonomy (NCBI): domain Eukaryota; kingdom Viridiplantae; phylum Streptophyta; class Magnoliopsida; order Poales; family Poaceae; genus Digitaria; species Digitaria exilis. Next base: position 437,541 of record JACEFO010002059.1, on the reverse strand, counting down.
TCGTGATGTCGGTGATTGCAGGTCTTGTCTTTGTAGCTGTGTTGTCAATATTTCCCAAACGTTCCGAGTGAAAGGACACTCGAAACAAAGATGCACAGGGGTCTCTGGACTCGATTGGCATAATTGGCATAGAGGGTCATGTGGCCATCCACGTTTAGCTAGGTTGTTTGCTGTTAGGATCTTGAATTGGAGGAGGATCCATACGTAGCTGCATTTGGGTTCTGCATGTGCTTTCCAAATGGGTGCGAAGGAGGGTTTTGCTTGTCTTCCTGCAAATTGTATCCGGTATGCACTTTGTGTGGTATACTGTCCATTTGGCGTCCATCTCCACTCAATGTCATCCTCTGAATCTGTCATCCGTTGTACTATTCCTACGTCCTCCCAAAGCAATATATATTCATGCAACTCTGCAGTCGACTGAATGGGGAAGATGTGACTAATCCATCTGTTGTTATCCACAGCCTTATGTACTGTAATATTTTTTCCTTTTGGTCTTGTTGAATAGTAAAGGGGCTATGCGTTTGGGGGCCTGTCCGTTCACCCAGTTTGAATGCCAAAAACTCGCTTTATCCCCCTTCTCCTCAATTTTACAGGGTGGATTTCTACAGAATTATTTCAGGGTATATCTAACTTTGCCAACGTGAGTGACTAGCTAACCTACGCCTAGCTAGCATGGGGCTAGATCTTCTCGTCTACTTCTTGAATTACACAGATCAATTTTCTCATGATATCGTACTCCAATAATGTTCACGACTGGAAAATTGGTTTGGTACCACTGAAACATCATGATTTCTCGAAAATAATGTTAAAAGAGTTTGTCCACTGAAACTGAAAGCTATAAATGGATGAAAATAGCATTCATCATTTACAACTGTTTCCTGTTCGTATTTTGTCTTTCTTCTCACTGATAAAGACACACTGCATGAGACTAAGGGATTCCTCTCATCAATTTTGACATGGGACAGGTTGCAGTGACTTATGATCAACCTGATTACATCATCTTTGCGAGTAAAGCACATTCACATCAATTAAATTGACATGTAATAATATTTTTTTAACAAACATCACGAGATTGTGCCTGCTTCATTGATAGAGAAGAGTTTTTACAAGATCCGCCGAAGCGGGATTACAAGTCCTATGTGCTTATTCTCGCGACCAAAAGAACGCTAAGGGTTTTGCCCCTGCCTGCTCGAACAAGGATCTAGCCGTGGAGGTATCATACACACTTGGCAGATAGCACCATCTTGAGGATCAGGCAATCCATCTCCATCTCCAACTTCTGTATAATACCTGCTTTAACCGCATATTGAATTGCTTGTAAATACACCTGAGCTTCAGCATCTAAGACTAGTCTTAATGGAGGTTCCATAGACACTATTACCTAGAGTGACACATCATGTAATAATACTTGAAACTAGGATGAAACACCCATCTCTCAATGCGTAGTTTCATCTATTTTAGTTTCTTAGGTGACATGCAAGACACAAGTTCTCTTGGTAACTGGGGAATAGGAGTGTCATAGTGATGACACTGTTTTCTTCTCTTTCTTCATAAATGCAGTGCCAAGTCACCAAAATTGCCTACATGGCACCTTATTTATTGCCCATGACACCCCCACTGAGACTGCCTAAAAACATATGCCAAGTGACCAGCCCCGGATCCCATATGGTCCCAAATATGGTCCCGGACAATAAATCTCCAACCACCTATATGAGATGAAACAGAGAAGGCACCATTAAAATTAATGAAAGCTATACAATACTCCCTCCGTATAGGTTTTAGAAGTCGTTTAGGGCATCTCTAGCGGTCAGCAATTTCACTAGCGAGGAGCGTGGTGACTAGGCTCGGTATTGACGTGGGATGAGGAAAAGGAGAAAAATAGAAGTCGCTGGCGAGTACTTCGGCGCTAGCGAGGAGCGCTGTTTGCTGGGCCCGTACGGGAAAGTTGCTCCACATCAGCTAACGAAGTCGTTAGCCCCGCTGCGGACGCCCTTAGGACATGATTGTGCATACCAAGGATTGGTTAATTAGGGTGAAGTTTTCCTACTTGCCCTTAATAAATGGTACTACGGGTGCCCTGCGACCACCAAAACAATTGAACTGGATTGGTTGCTGCAGCTATTCCCGAGATGACCGAGCTAAAGGTCTCAGGTTCGACTCCTTGGGAGCAGAGATTTTTGCTCCTTTCACCATTTTTGCGGAAGAGCAAACTAGTCCAAAACATAGATGCATGTGCAGGACGACTGCTTTTTTGCAACTCCCTCCGTTGCGCAGGACGTCTTCTAAAACCTATACGGAGGGAGTAAGTGTTTTAGGCCAGTCTCACGCTGAGGCTTTCAACACCCGAATATTTCCCTTCCCCCAAATCCCCTTCTTTCCCAACTCCGGCGAACTTTTCCAGTGAGTAGTGTTTCGGGGTTGCTGGGGCTGCTTACTACCTACAGACCTAGAGGAGGCCTGACGTCGACAGGCCGGCCCAGCGATGGTGGTAGGCGCAGGGCAGCGAGGCCGCCGCCGTCCCAAGCGGTGGGAGACGGCGGTTGGGCGGTGCTGGGGCGGGGTGACGGGGTCAGCGCTGGCACGGAACACCAGAGGAGGCGGATGTTGCACGAAACATAGGTCCAATGTTACGGCAGGAATTTTCTCCCCGGCGTCTCCCCTGGTGGTGTTCCTTCGATGTGCAAACATTGACTTTATATGTTGCGAAAGCGTTTCGTCGATGTTTCAGTAACTATGTTTCAATGGCTGTGTTCCTCGGAAACCACAAGAGGCCCATCGATCAACTTTATAGTCTGTTAAAATATATTGCTGCATTTGCAACGAGGAGAGTACCACGAAATAAACAAGATTTAATTTATTTATATTAAGAAGAAGGGAAACATGGTGCATGCGTACAGGACTCGGGCCCCCTAGTACAACACAACAGTACTACACGCATCGTCGTGTTACAACTCACAACAATGACGCATACGTGACACAACCTTGCGTGCTTATTCTTAGGTCTCTACGAATGACATGAAAGCAAACACGTACGTACGTAGTGCAACGCATTTTATCATGTTGCAAGCTTATTATTACGCATCAGCGTGATACGATGAGGTTGCTGAGGCCAAAGCGGCGGCGGCGGCGAAGTTCCTCTGGTTGTAGCAGTCGAGGTTGTCGCCGTAGCTGACACCGAGCAGGTCGCAGTAGCGCTTGTAGAACCCGATGCGGTTCTCGACGCGAGCGTCGGGCCCACCGAGGCCGCCATTGATGATGTTGGTGGTGACGCCGTAGCCGGGCAGGCGACCGGCGGCGATGTCATTAGGTGTGGGGGTCCACTGCCCCGTCATCACATCGTGGCACGACGGCTTGGGCGACTGTGGCGTCATCCAGAACCACACGGCCGTCTTGAAGGTCGGTGGCGATGGGCTCCGCCTCGCCGGCTTGGCCGTAGTTGTAGTTCCACGAGATCTGTATGGGCCCACGGCCATAGTACTTCTTGCCGGGGACGCAGGGCCACTGGGCGCTGCGCTGGCAGTAGTCGGCGCCGGCCTGGCCGTTGACCTCCTCCTTGAAGCAGTAGCCCCAGGCGTAGGGACCGTCGGGCGCCGTGTCCCACCCGCCGGTGGTCTCGTGGGAGGTCTGGGCCAGGAACGCCGCGAGCTCGCGTTTTTGGGTGTCGAGGTCATCGGTGGTGCCGAAGCCCGGGAAGGCGTTGGCCGCGGCGATGAAGGCGGAGTAGGTGTAGAAGCAACGGCCAGGGCACGCGGCGTCGTTGCGGTGCTTGAGCATCTCCTCGAACAGAGATCGACTTTGAGATTATAGCCGCGACGCCGTCACCACCTTCTTCTTCTTCGTCTCCGCCGGCGGCGCTGCAATCATCACCACCACCTCCGCCTCCGCCGCAGTTGCACTGGCTCTGACAGCCGTCGCCGCACCAAGGGTCGGTGGAGCCGTAGTAGCCGTTTTTGCTGCAGCAGAGGCAGCCGGGGCAGAGCTTTCCGCCGGCCTGCCAACCGCACTGCTGGGCTTGCACGGTCACGGCGAATGCCGCCGTGGCCAACACGGTCACTAGCACTGCCACTGTTCTCATCCTGCTATTCATATTCATCGCTACCAACAAGCAACAATGCAATGCAGGTTCTCTCACTAGCTCTCTCTCTCTGTGTGCCAGAAGCAATGGAGAGCATGCCCTTTTATAGGACGCAGCTAGCGATAGGCGTCTTCGTCGATGGGCTAGCTGCGCTCAGCTAACAACTGTTAGCAGCTCCATGCATGCATACCTACTGATATACTCATGGATCACGTGCCTTTGACCCAATTATCACAAGGCATCGTACCGCACGTGCATCACACGAATGCCCGCCCTCAGGCGATAGATCCACTGAATTAGCCGGACGTGGGGGCTCATGCATCTTGTCTTTTTTCCCTGGAAAATGAATCAACAGAGGGAGTAGCTAGCTGCAATTATTTTGCAATGAGCAACGAGCTTCACGTGGGAACACCGTACCACGAGAATGCACTCTGCTCCTAGACTACTTGTTAAGTTTACATGGTGGATTTTTAGAGCATTCGTGCTCAGGCTGAAATTATTTACATGCTGAAGCTCAGGATGATAAATCCCATATGATCCCCCACACGGTCCCGGATGATAAATCCCCAACCACTTGTACATGATGAATAAGAGAAGGCGCCATCAAAATTCAGTTTTAATAATCTTGAACAGGATTTTTCCATCTCTGTTTCGGTGTTTTCTCTTGATGCTTGATGGAAAACTTATGAAATTCAGCCGCACATACACATGTATTGGATGCAAAATATGGCTAAATGGCTCAAGAATGAACGGGGTTGAGAACCGTGTGTAGTAGAAATGCTCCGAAGGGCACATACCCATACATTGGATTCAAAACATCAAGAATGGGCGAAAACAATACGTTAGGTTGAAAACCATGGGTGCTATTAATGAGGCTGTGTGCTGGTGGTTGCTTCTAACGTCCGCTAACGTCCGCTAGTACAAATGTCCCCGTCGACAGCGAGACGTCTATGGTGACTTCGTGAATCTCAAGATCTGTCGGCTTAGTCCTTCGGAGGTGCTCATAGGGGTAAGGTTTGCGTACGTGTGTACATATGGGTGAGTATGCGTGCGTGGGAGTGTTTACGTTGTACTGTGTAATCTCAAAAAAAAAACCCCATGTACAAGTTCTTCTATTCCATTTCCATTTGGAGCTTGTCCGAAAGAAGATTGTGAAAAGCACCAAAATTAAGAGGGGACATTTTGTTTATGGCATTCCAACATTGTTTTATCCATGGTTTTCTAGCATGATTTAATTTAGGTGTGCTTGCAAGAGGCCAGGGTTGCCATGGTGTTCTTGCCCATTTCAGAAGCAATGGCCGCCAGCACAAATGTTTTTAGACTTTTTTTTAAGGCGAGTTGTTATGGTTCTAGAGTGATTACTTGGGTGTGGGGTTTGATGTGCCACGTCAGCATTCTTCTTGTTTTAGGTTGTGCTTGGTGTGGCTTCACCAACATGGTTTTTCTTGGGCTGTAACTGTTTTTTTCTTTGTCAGCGAAGTTTGCTGTGATACTATTTCAAGTACCATATATATGTAGCCGTCATGGTAGAGGTTATATTAGGCGCATCACTAGCAGCTCGGAATGAATAAGAACACCAGAAAATTAAATAAGAATAATTAAGAAATGCTCCTTTATTTCATTCATAGCATAATAAGAACATCAGAATGGAGCGGACGCATACATATGGTCATATGGATACGTGGGTGAATATGACGACATGCCCGACACGACAACATTTGTTGTTGACAAGCTAATAATAAGGCGAAATAACTAAACAGAACCTCTCACGATGAGATCGAGAGACGCAACGCAATGCATGCAACTAGCAGCTTATTGTTTGAGTCTACTACACACAGTACTCTAGGGAGTACGTACGTACGTACGTACTTAAGCAAGCTAAGCTCTGTTGATCATGAATCATCAGCTGCGGCGTAGGAGAAGGTGGAAAGGGCTTCTGGCCGTAGCAGTCGAGGTTGTCGCCGTAGTCGACGCCGAGGATGTCGCAGTAGCGCTTGTAGAAGGCGATCCGGCTCTCGACGCGGTCGTCGGGGCCACCGTGGCCACACTCGAGCTCGCCGTTGACGAGGTTGGTGACGGCGCCGTACCCCGGCACCCTCCCGGCGTCCAGGTCCTCCTCCGTGGGGCCCCACTGCCCCGTCATCACCAAGTGGCACGACGGCATGTGATTATTCTCGTCCAGCTCCGACGACCGCGGCGTCATCCAGAACCAGAGGGCCGTCTTGAAGGACACCACGGCGTCGGTGGCCACCATGTCCGGGTCGTGGAGAAGGTCATCGCCGACGCCGATGGCATTCCCGGCGGCGCCGTAGTTGTAGTTCCACGAGATGTTGAAGGGCCCACGGCCGTAGTACTGCTTGCCTTCCGCGCAGGGCCACCTCCTGCTGGGCTGGCAGCAGTCGCCACGTGGCTCGACAGCCTGCTCCTTGAGGCAGTAGCCGGCCCAGGTGAGGCTGCCGTCGGCAGCCTCCCAGCCTAGCATGGTCTCGTGCGAGGTCTGCGCCAGGAACGCGGCCACCTCGCGCTTGCGTGTGGCGACGTCGCCGCCGCGGACGCCGAAGCTGGGGAAGGTCTTGGCGGCGTCGATGAAGGCGTCGTACGTGTAGAAGCCCTTGCCGGGGCAGAGGTCGTTGTCGTGCTGCTGCTTCAGCATCTCGTCGAACTGGGAACGTGACAGGATGGACGCCACGCCGTCGTCGCAGCCGTTGCACTGGCTCTGGCACCCGTTGCTGCACCAGGCCGTCGTGTTGCCGCAGAAGCCGTCGCGGCTGCAGCAGAAGCAGTTGGGGCACACCTTCCCGCCGGCCTGCCACCCGCACTGCGGCTCGTCGGCAGACACCGGCATCGTGGCCACCAGCAGCATCATCATGATGGCCGCCACCACCACTGCTACTGGCGCCATCATTGTTTTCTTGGTCGTCGTCGTCGTCATGGTGGCAAATTAAGCAAGCAAGGAACAAGCTGCTGTAGCTAGTGTGTTGTGTGTTGTTTTGTGTGTGTGTATGTGTGCCAGAAGCGCAGGGAGAGCATGCCCTTTTATAGGCCGGCCGGCCGGATATGACTCATTCATTGGATTTGGATACCACATACTCATACTACATGCCATTACACATAACACATTGCATGCATGCATCTCAGCAATGCACGCACTTGGTCTCCATCCATGGGCTGCTCATGGATCACGTTCTTGCATGGCTTCGAACGGGTACATCGATCGTCACATGCATTCTGCACGCATGTCTCCAGCATGCAATTCGTGTATCCGTACGTACACTAGCGCCTAGGCCCACCTTGCCAGCTCGCAGGCCTTGCATGCATGCTGGGGCTTGCGCTTTTTGCATGCATGCAATGCACGCATGGAACATGTGCCTGGAATACAACTTTTCGTTTTACAAGAGTATTCATATAGGTATCTCAAAATAATGGATCTTACGTTTAACAACTATACGCTGGAAAGACCATATCGTTAATTACTTAATTTACTTGTTGCGCTAGTAGATCTTATATTCTTATCATCTGCTTATTGATGAATTGCCCAAATAACGTGGGGACAGATCTTGCCGTTCACCATATCGTGTGTGCTTCAATCTTCCGTGCCCTTCCATAGGACCTATATGTTTCTCCTCACTTTGCTTTGTCTACCGTAATAAGGACGCTAGCATAGTGTTACATTATTTAATAATGTAATTGCATAATAAACTATAAAATCAACCTAATTGCAATTTTAGAGACAAACATGCCAATTCTTTTATTGCAAAAATGTAGAGGCGTTAATATTTATATTATACGAGAAAACTGCACAAAGTATGATATTTATTGGTGTTGACACCAGATTTTAACAGGTCACATCGGTGCCAAAAATGGAGCAGAGGTACAGGATCGGAATCGGAGTCTGGGAAATGGAGCAGATCAAATCGGAATCGGAGTCCGAGAGGAAGAGCAGTTTGAATCAGAGTCAGAGTCCGATGAGGACGTGGAGGAGTCCTGGGAGGTTACCAGGTTAAGATTATAGAAGGACCGAAATAAAGAATCGGCTATTTTTTTATAGAGTTTGAGTCGTAAACGGTTGTAAGAAAGACCTTTTCTTTTGCGTCAAGTAAGTTTGTCGTATACGTTTAGGAGTTATAGTTATCAGGGTATAAATATCGACCCTGCGTGGTCATAGAGGTTTGTACACACCAACATCAAACAAACCTTTACACTTTTTTGCATCTTACATACATTTATCGGCGACTTTGCTATTTTCTTTTCACGAGTTCTTCGAGCACGTCAAGGGTGATCAGATCTCAGGGCTTGCTTCGTAAGTTCCGTCTTTTACCGAATAATCCTTAAGCTTTAGCAACCGACATATCGCTGTTGCTTCGTTTAAGTTATTCAACAGTTATCGGATAAGTATCTAGGCTTTAGTAACCGGCGTATCGCTGTTACTCCGTTTAGATTTTATTCAACCCTTATCCAGCTTAGAATAAACTTTGATCGGCTGTTATTCATACTTCATTACCGGATCTGGTATAGCCTTTAGATCTATTCTAAGTGTTGCTCTGCTTAGCTTGTTAGGTTACGTTTTAGTAATCTCACTCTGCTTTGCATCGGAATCGGCTGATCTAGCCGACTCTCTATTATAGATCGGAATTCATTGCCGATCTGGTATTCATCGTCAAATCGGAAACCCAGCCGATTTCATTGTGTTATTAACGTCCGATTTTCCTTGTCAATCAACAGGTCAGATTGACTGGCACGCCCTGCATCATCGGTCACAACCGATTTCGTGTGCTAGCACGTGAAGATCTTTTCTGATTTTTGCGTCAACAATTCGTAAAGGCAAAAGAAGATAAAGAGGTGAAGTACAAAGTTTTTGTCTGAGGACTTAGGTGAAGATAAGGAACGAACGTTATCTTGGAACAAACCGAACAAGCCTTAGGTACTCATTTGGGTGCACTGGACGCTGCATGCTAATTAAGTTAACAATTATTAGCTCCATGCTTGTATAGTATGTATCACATGTTTGGCTACCTCTAGCTCTTGTGCATTCATTTTAGGCTACTTCCATCTCACATGCAAATGAATTTACCTGCGAGTGGTTGTGCTACTGATCACAAGAATATTGCTCTCCGACACACTGGAAAATGGTTCTTCGATTTCTGACGGAGGAGAGGGTTTCGCTCGGGGATCGTTGTGACTTGGGTGGTCGAATCGGACAGGCCGGGATGGGGGCGCGCCGAACCCAGGGCGACTCAGCCGATGGTTGAGGAGTCAGCGATCGGCGGCGTTTCAATCAGCCCCGCAAGGCAACGGATGCGGCTTCGTTCGGTTCCGGGAAAGGAAGAGCAGTCGCGAATAGCTTTATTTCTCGGTCTTATTTTTTTGTTCACTTCACTTGACGTGGAACCAAATCACGCACAAATGCATCATCCAATATGCATGCAAGTGTATTATAGATTTATACAATAGTCATTTCAATCGACTTTATTATTATATCCACGGAATCTTGCACAGCTGTGCATATTACATGATGGACAGACGACGACACAAATTAAGCTGGAGTTTCAAACACATACAACAGACACAAAGACCCCGGCCGCGCGCGCGCACACAACACGGACAGACAGACAGACAGACAGACAGAAATGAAGATGGGGATTTCAAGCACACACATGCATGATGCATGCAGCATATATCGATCGGAGCATGCAGATAGAGGGCATTATGATCAGACGACCAAACCTGCCGCTGTCTGGAGGAGGTCGTCAATGGATCGTTTCATCAGCAGGGTGGTGGTGGTGCTGCCTTGTGCTGCCTGCTGCCTGTTGTTCCCAAACACCAGGTGGCCGTAGGGGATGAAGTGGCACACCGGCGCGCCGCCGGGCTTGGTGTCGAGAGCCTTGAAAACCGGGTGGGTTGGGGTCCAGTCGGAGGTGTCGAGGTGGCAGATGGCCGCCACGGCGGCGACCTCCGGACCGCCGGCTCCGCGGTGGCGGAGCTTGAGCACGAACGCCCTGGTGGACGAGGTCATGTGGCATCGGTACACTGTGTACGGGTACGGGTAGGCGTGGCAGACCACGTGGCGGTCGCCGTCGAGCGTGTCGACCGCCGCGACCTCGTATAGCTGACGTGGCAGGCCGTCTATGGGCAGCGCCGACGCGGTGGCCCACACATTACGTGTCGGCATCAGGACGCCTTCGTCGCCGGTGAGCATGCGCGTCGCGGCGTCCACGGTGGCCTCCAGGGAGGTTGCGCAGCCGCGCAGGCCATGTGTTCTTCCCCACCGCCACCACCAGCAGCATGCATCGACGACGTGCTGCACGAGTCCAGCGTGTTGCTCACCATGGCGGCCTCGTCGGAGCCAGGCGTGATGCCGAACCGCGAGAGGACGGCCGCCAGATCACCGAACGGTGGGGCCCTGGCCTCGGCCTCGCGGGAGAGGAGACCCGGCAACGCCCTACCCGCCGGGAGGTGGGCCTCGACGGCGTGGCCCACACGGGCTTGTCCCTGACGGAAGAAGACGCCAGCGGGCACCGCCGTGGTCACCGGGGGACAGAACCAAGTGTACATAAGGTAGCACTGCCAACGGCCTAGACTTTCCACAATGGAAACGGGGGTGTTGGGATCCAGTGGAGACTGATGGATGCCTTTCTCCACCAGTCTGGCGATAGCCTCTGGCATGGGCGACCCCGGGAGGGCCTGCTCCCAGAATTTATTAATACTAGTGGTGCCCTCGTCGGCGGCGAGGCCATGCACCCCGGCCGCCGCCGCTAAGGTCACCGCCAAGGTCGCAAGGAAGAGGCGCAGCGCGTATGGATGCATTGTCATCCAATTTTGCATAGTTAGGTAGCTAGCGGATCGAGAGTGGATGATTTGCTTGCTCGATCACTCTGAGCGAGGCAGCTGAGATGGTTGGATCCTGGCCGCGCCGGTATGTGTATATATACTATCGTGCTGCTATTAGATTAGGACTTAGAGTATTACGTCCTCTGTGTAAAATACTCTATCCTACTCTTGTATCGATCTATTATTGATCTTCTTCCTATATAAATTCTACTCTACTCTTATATCCATCTATTATTGGTCCCTATATAACATATGATGAGACTTGCCAGCACACCCTCCGTTCTATTCAATCTCACTGCAGGCCAAGCGAACCAAGCACGTACATGTGTACGCACATGTAGCTAGGTACAAGCGAGCACATGCCCCGGCCGGTCTGTTTCCTTCACCGAAAGAAAGTCATAAACTTATAGCCTGCCGGCCCCTAATGGATGACCTCAATCAAACCTTAATTTAAAGCATAGCTCCAAATCAGAAATGACAAATTAAAAACAATGGTTTTAGTTTATTTCAATAACTTGATATAAGAACAAGCAGCCTTATCTTTGACTTGCCTAACCAATGTCAAATCTGTACATCAACTTCAACTGAAAACTCCCAATATGAAAGTCATCATTACGTTATAATTAGTCCCCAAGAATAATAGAACCAGAGCCAAAGAAGAAAACCAAGCAAAAACGCTTCCAGTTAAAGACAAAGAAAGCAAGCCTACTTTCCAGTTAAAACCATTGCTTGATCGGTGACGAAGGAACCACCAGTGCGTACAGATCACAGAAATAGAAACCAATCTATGGTTAGCTGCCACAAAATCAAATCAATTTTTTTAACAAACAACACTACTTGATGAGTGGGTTTTATTGATATAGCAGAAAAAAAAAGTACAAGGTTATGACTCTGTAAGACCAAAATCAGGAGAGAAAAAACACGAACATCATCAACGGGTTGAATTGGGCCATCAGTACACGCAGAACTCAACAACTTAGGCTGGTTGGATTGGGCCATTGACGCAAGCCACACAACTTGTCATTATAAGTCCGCAGAAATCAAATCAATCTAGTTAATCCCATATGAAGAACGAGATAACACCCACTTGCCCATTAAACAATGAAAGGGGAAAAAAAAATCAGAGAGTCTTCCCATGCCGTGCAGTCCCTTCTCAAGTTGATCTGCCGCAATTCAATCATGCAGTACTAGTTGTTAGCCCGCGCCCATGCGTGCGAGTTGCAACATAGTTATTTTGCTGATGTGTTTTAGGGCATATAATAAAAATTGATACAAACAAAATAGATGGAAATATATTAGAAAGGTATAGTTGGCAAGGTGGTGGATGTTTACAATACAGAGGAGTAGCCAGGGTATGTTAAAAGAATTAAGAATGCATTGTCCGTGTTCATTCTCGCACCAAAGATACATTGACTGAAATGATATATTGTGGCAAATGACGAAAACTAGGGAAATATTCCAGAACTCATACAATTCCAGGCATGGATATAGATATTGGTAAACTTTACTGGCAAGTCCAAAGACGCCCAGAATGGTTAAACGTATGATGATTGATGCCATAGTAGCAAAAACTGTTATTAAGTGGTAAAGTGCTAACTACAACATTTAGTATGATCAGCCTAGAAAGGAAATAGATATAAAATAGGACTGTCAAACATGATCAGCCTAGCAAAAACTTTCGCGTGGCACTCTCTTTTCGGCCTACGGCGGCGGCCGGTAGCAAGCGCGCAAGGTGAGTATAGAGGGATGGAGGCCGCGAGCAGTCAGCTAACAGGGATACGGTAGTGGTGGCCTAGCCACCGGTGCATCCGTGCATGGGCGGACGGCAACAAGCGCACCAGCGGAAGGCAATGGCCGGCGGCGACAAATACAGGTTGTGGTTGGCAAAATACGATGGTCTCGTTTTGGAGTAATTTGGTCGCTTCACTGACCTCAAAATGGGAAAGAAAAAAAAAACTCAAGGAGGAAAATGGCAAGGAAAACAAGTCGTCACCGTTTTGAAGAGTGTCAATTTTGTGAAACTATGCTGTTTACGATGTCAAAGAAAACACGATTATTGATCGTAGCTTGATCCAACAAATTAAACTACGTTATTGCTTTATTGGGCCAGGGTCGCTGGACTAAAAAATATAGAAGGGGTCAAACTTATTAGATGCAGCAGGTAAGACTTTGCGCTAGCAAGTTTTGGATTATCGACCCTCTTCCTATATAAAAATCCACTCACACACTTGTTTTGTGTGTGAAGAAGAACAGGAGAGGAAAAGGGACAAGTTTGGATGTTTGATCAGGTGCATTATAAAACCAACAGCCTACCTAGGTTCTAAGAGCAACTCCACCAAGGTCTCTACTAAAAAAGTCGGGGCTGAGGGAAAAAAGTCACTCCAGCAGGGCTCCTACTCTAGAGAGGCCTCTACTTTTTTTTTTTGCTCCTCGGCCCCATCTCCTACTCTAGCTTCCGTCCTTCTCTTCTCCCTCGCGCTCCAGCTTCCTGTCCTGCGCCGCCGTACGGGCAGCCATGGTTCACCGCCGCACCGTGGGTCGTCCTCGCTTCGCCACGCTACCGTACGACCAAGCCTTTGCTCCGCCCGGCATCGTCCTCAGTTGGCGAGCGACGGCACGGCCCCAGTCGACGAGCAGAGGAGGCGAGCTCCAGCGAATCCACCTATTCGCCGCCTAGAGCTAGAGGAGGAGTTGTTGCTGGAGATCTCGCCAGCGCCGCCTCTCGCCCAACCTTGAGCCCCTTCCTCGCCGGTTGGACCTCTGTCGTTCCCCAACGGACCACCACCGTCTGCCCCTAGACCTCCGCCAGTGACTGGATCGGGAGTTGTCGGAGGGAGGAGGAAGAAAGGAAGGAGAGGGAGAGAGAACGTGTGGGCCCACTTGTCATGTAAAAAAATAAAAACAGACACTGACATGCGGGTCCCACTTGTCATAACTAAAAGAAGGGACTGCAATAGTAGGGGCTATTGCTGGAGTTGGATACAAAATCAAAGCCCCAGAAAATTGAGGCCGACCCTTACTCGATAAAGTAGGGGGCCTGGAGTAGGGCTATTACTGGAGTTGCTCTAATATGGCAAACCCCAATTCTCTAGGATTGGATGACGGCCCACTTGCCCTTCATTCTTCAACTTGGTAATCTCGGTGGTGCGGGCGGGAGAGTAACAAACAGTAGCGGCCCACTGCACGATCAGGCATACAGCACGGCCCAAATTGTAACAGAAAGCCACCAAGCTGACTGGCCCAAAAGCAATTCTCTTTTTCCGCTTTATTTTTGAAAAAGATAGATAAATTATATAATAGTATATAATTAATTAGTTGCTTTTCGTATAGTAGTATGCAATTATATAATATATCGAGTGGATATTTAAGCATTTGATATACAAGTTTTGAAAAATATAGATAAATTGTTGCATGAAGCGTGATTCGTATAGTGCCCCACCAGCATCGATCAGGATGGTTCTTGGAGGATTTCAGCCAAACCCACTACTCGTATACATATGCATTCATATATGTCACGTCAAGATATTTTTTTTTCTTGAGAGTGACTCTTTTACGCATATGGGTATGTTTCTACCCCAACGTTTGGCCATTTTAATTGCTGACGCCTGTTTCTTCTCTTGTGCTTTGCCCTTTTTCTTTTCTTTTCTGTTCTGTTCTTTTCTTTTCTTTTCAAGATAAGATGTACGACGATTTAAAAGGAACGCTTCCGTCTGCTTAAAGCACTGCAACAATTAATTATGCCAAAAATTCCTCAAAAAAAAATTAATTGTGCCAAAAACCATGTGTATTGACAGTGCGAAAACACGTAAATTAATCCAGCATGCTGCATGCATGCATTTTATTCCACTTATTGAATATATTGCTTGCATTATTGTTCATTCGTACAGTACACAAGACGTACGCTTGTTATTGTGTGATCTCTGCCTTAGCTTGATTGCAGTCCTAGTTGCCATTGCAGCTTAACGAACTATCTAGCTGCCGAAAGGCCTCTGGCTGTAGCAGTCCAAGTTGGACCCATAGCTGACCCCGAGCAAGTCACAGTAGCGCTTGTAGAATCCGATCCGGTCAGCGACACGGCTATCAGTGCCATGGCCGCACTCGACCCCACCATTGATGATGTTGGTGATGACCCCATACCCAGGCAGCCTCCCGGCCGCCTGGTCGGTGCTGGAAGGGCTCCATTGCCCGGTCGCCACGGCATGGCACGACGGCTTGGGCGACTGTGCTGTCATCCAGAACCAGACGGCCGTCTCGAACGACACCATGGAGTTGCTGGCCACAAGGTCCGGGTTGTTGAGGAGATCCTGGTTGATGGCCTGTCCGGCCGGGCCGTAGTTGTAGTTGTAGGAGATCTGGATGGGCCCACGGCCGTAGTACTTCTTGCCGGCGGCGCACGGCCACTGCGAGCTGGGCTGGCAGTAGTCGGCGCCGGCCTGGCCGTTGACCTCCTCCTTGAAGCAGTAGCCCCACGCGTAGGGACCGTCGGGCGCCGTGGCCCACCCGCCGGTGGTCTCATGGGAGGTCTGGGCTAGGAACGCGGCGAGCTCGCGCTTCTGGGTGTCGAGGTCGCCGGTGGTGCCGAAGCCCGGGAAGGCGTTGGCTGCCGAGATGAAGGCGGAGTAGGTGTAGAAGCCGTTGGCTGGGCACGCGGCGTCGTTGCGGTGGAGGAGCATCTGGTTGAACAGCGACTCGGAGATGATGGACCCCACGCCGCTACCGCCGCCGCTCGTCGGTGTCGATGGGCTGCCGCTACCGCCGCACTGGCTCTGGCAGCCGTTGGTGCAGTAGTCGGAGGTGGTGCCGCACCAACCAAACTTGCTGCAGCAGAGACCGTTGGGGCAGACCGCACCGTTGGCCTGCGTCCCGCACTGCTCGGCGCGTGCGCATGACGACATGATCGCCAAGGCCGCCGTGGCCAAAATGGCCACTGACGCCACTGCTCTCATCTTGTATGTATCTACTCGATCCAACACCTTTGCTGCTGGTGGTGGTAACTGCTTTGTTGTTTGTGTGCTAGGAGCCGTGGGCGCGCATGGCCTTTTATAGGTGTCTGGATCGATCGTGCCAGTGTGCACAAGTTCCTTCACACGGTAGAGAGGAGAATAGGGATAGGATCGCACCGGGATCGTGGTCAACTCTAGGAATAGTAGTCGTACTCGATCCATCTTGAGAAAAAAAAAATATCGATAGAATTGTACTTGTACGGTACACGCATGCATCTCGAACACTGCATGGAGACGACCTAGGCTGGGTTCAGATTAAAAAAAAAGTATTTCTCCAACTAGTTTTTTCTATTCATCCCACTCACAGAACACGCTTGTCAATGCACTATTCATCTAGCAAAAGTACTTTTCACTTCCAATGTGAACGCAGCACTAGCTATTACTGAACTATTGATCAGTCAGTCGCGGAAGGCGATTAGCCACGCACGTACAGGCAGGCAGCGAGAAGGATCATGCATCGGAATTAGCATCGACGACTGGCGCAGTTTGCCGCTAAAGTCAGGTCAAATTTGACTTGCCACTTTGCATGACACGCGTGTGGGCACTCCATCCTGTCATCCAGCCTGTCTCTGCATGCGGACATGCGTCGACGTCGTCTACGGTCTACGACGACGGCGCATACACACGCACACGCATTATACATACTGCAGAGAATCGACCGTAATCGTATAGGTGTACGCACACTGACGGCTACTCCAGCTTGCATAGCTGCCTGCTTTGACGATGTCGATCGACAGCGTGCATGTTTGAATCGGTCAAACTTCGCGGCGAGAACTGCAGGAGTAGTCCATACATCTTGTTGCATTCTGTTATCGGGTCCTTGTCTTAATTTCTTCTATCTTTCTCTCCTTTGGTCTGCATCATGCATACAAATATTGGAATGCACCAATGGATTTATTCCACAACAAGTCCGCGCGATGCGCGTCTGTACATAATCCAATTTTCATTTTAGATAATTGTTTTATTTTATTGGTCATCTATGCACTATATATCTTTTTTTCATAGAAGTTTGTTGACTTTTAGGTGTTAAGTAGAAAAAATAGTTGATGTTACACTATTTTTTTATTCTGATAGAGAAAATATAAGTTTAGTAACGAATTATTCATCTGTTACAAAACGCCTGGCGCGAGGCGGCGCTGCGTGGCCGGGCGTCAGTACCAGCCGGTGGACTTTAGTACCGAATGCGGTGGCTGGTACTAATGGGCTGCCTATTAGTATTGTAAGCTCGATACCGAACACATATCCGGTACTAAACCGGCTTTGCGCTCGGTACTAATGCTAGATTCTCTAAGCATTGCCCACCTATTTTCCCCCTCTACTTCATGAGCCTGCAGCACCAGGTGCGTGCATGCATGCGTCCTGATGATTATCCAGACTTACCCTAGCTACCTTAGCCATGCCTGCTATTGTTACCCGTTAGAATTTAGGCAGAATTGGGTTAAAAAAAGGAATTTAGACAGAATTGTGTAGCATACATACTGACAAATAAAGTGAGACAGAAATGTCATCGACGTACTACTACGTTAAGAGACCACATTTAGAAGAAAAAAAAACATGATTGATCTTAGCTTGCTCCAACAAATCAAACTCCAATATTGCTTTATTGGGCCAGGGTGGCCGGATAAAAAAATAGGCGAGGAGAGGAAAAAGGAGGAGTGTGATCTGCTGCATTATAAAACCAGGTGGCTACTTAGCTAGTATAGGATGACGGCCCATTTTCCCTTCATCCTTCGACTTAATCTCGGTGGCGCAGGCGGGAGGTAACAAACAATGGCGGCGCACTGCACGATCAAGCATATGGCATGGCCCAAAATGTAACGGAAAGCCACCAAGCTGACCAGCCCAAAAGCTATTCTCTTTTTTCCTTATTTTTGAAAAGAGTAAAATGGCCATTAAATTAGAAGCGAGTGTAATCCCGGTTTCTGAACTTCTGAAAACACACATTTAGATCTTGTTAATTGGTTCACTTAAGGACCCACACAAACATGTATTAAAATGTCTGTGTGGCACGCTGATTAGGTGTTGACATGGCCCCAACTCCAATGATCGGTCTGGTCCAATGGCACGGCCGTTCAGAGTGCGAGCGGCAGAAACCGATTGGATCAAAGAAGGGAGCATGAGGGAGCGCACGGGATAATGTTGCGGGCGAAGGAGCGAGTGGGGCTGATGGAAAAAGAAAGAAAGAAATGAACAGGTATGTTGTGCAAGGAGTGATGGTGGTGGGTAATTAACTCCCAACTCCAAGCTTGAGTTTTGAAGCTGCAAAAGAGGTGCTTCTCAACTCTAAGGTCATTTGCACTATAGCTCGAGAGTTGGGGGAGCTTCACAGCTCATGGAGGTCGGGGTCTCTAAAAATTGGTTAATGTTGGTGGAGTTTAACTCTAGAGCCACGCCAAATAGGCTCTTAGCTGCATGCTAAAAATATATGAGTCTTTTCATCATTTTAATTAATTAGTTGCTTGTTTCCTATGGTATGCAATTATATAATATCGAGTGGATATTTAACCATGTTCTGATATACAACTTTTATATTCCGACATTAATATCTTCTTAAAAGATAAATAAATTGTTGCATTGATGATGTGTATAGTGCCCCGGGAGCATCGATCAGGATGGCTCTTGGGAGTATTTCAGCAAAAACCACTACTCGTATATGCATTCATATATTTGACGTCAAGGTTTTTTTGGGAGTGACTCTTTTAAGCACGTGGGTATGTTTGTACCTCGACGTTTGGCCATCGGATGAGATACTGACGCATGCAGATCTATGCGGAGGCCTTTCTCCTATTGCGCTTTGCCCTTTTTATTTTATTTTCTTTTCTTTTCGATAAGACGACGATTTATAAGGAACGCTTCCGTCCTAAAGCACAGCAACAGTTATTTATGCCAAAAATTCTGAGTATTGACAATGTGAAAACACGTAAATTCATGTAGCATGCATTTTATTCCAATTATTCAATTATATATATAGTGCTTGCATTATTATTCATTCGTAATTCGCAAAAAAAAAGATTATTCATTCGTACACACAAGACGTACGCTTGTTATTGTGTGACCTCGATCTGCCTTAGCTTGATTGCAGTCCTAGTTGCCATTGCAGCTTAACAATAATCTAGCTGCCGAAAGGCCTCTGGTTGTAGCAGTCCAAGTTGGACCCATAGCTGACCCCGAGCAAGTCGCAGTAGCGCTTGTAGAATCCGATCCAGTCAGCGACACGGCCAGAGCTATTTTACGGCGCACAATACTGGTGTATACTAACGGTTAAAAAGGACTAGTATATAAAGATCTGACGGTCGAGATTAATTGTATACTATACAAAATGGTCCTAGTGATATAGTAGTATTTAAGGATAGTATAGTGGTCTGGGGGTAATCTAGGAAAGTAATTTAATGGCATTAGTGTAATATATTAAAAACCGAAATAAAATTTCTATATTTGGTTATTAATTAGTATTCTTTTATATTTTTATTATTTTGAATTGATATGATTATATTACAGATTAGAGAGAGTGAGAATTGTTACCAATTAATATTATTAAAATGAATAGGTATAGGATAAATTACTAAATTATCCTTAACTAATACTATATACTATTGGACATTAGTATTGTGCGCTGTAAAAGAGCTCCACGGCTATCAGTGCCATGGCCGCACTCGACCCCGCCATTGATGATGTTGGTGATGACTCCATACCCGGGTACCCTCCCAGCCGCCTGGTCAGCACTCGAGGGGCTCCACTGCCCGGTCGCCACGGCATGGCACGACGTCGGCGTCATCCAGAAGCGGACCCCATGACCCGATGCAAGCTCGACGGTAGCGGTGGCCAACGGCGTGGAGCGCTAGGGCGGCGCGGCTGTGAGCTTCTCTGGTGGCCGCACAGCGATGAGCTCCAGCGGCATGGCGGCCTGCAACGGCGGCGGCGGCTTGAGGCCCGGTGGCGGGGTGCGGCAGCCCCACCAGCTGTGGATCGGGGTGAAAGGAGAAGGAAGGGAGGACCAAGTCTGGAAGTAAAATGAAGGAAAAGAAATTTTGTTGGTTTTTCCATCTAAGGGTGACCACCTGAATTTTTCCTGGTGATGACCGCCAAGGAGACGGCCCCTTACGAACATGATATATTTTTTTGTTAACGAAGTGATTGCGGTGGGGATTCGAAATTTCAATGGAATTTTTTAGTGAAACGGTATACTGGGTATTTGATAAAAGAATTGAATTTTCTCTGTCGTTTCTACTTTCATTTCCGAGAAGGGCGTGGCGCTGGAAAGAAAGTTTTCAATGTGTAATAAACTACCACCATTAAACATAGCCATTATTTTGGCATTGAAATATTGCGTAACAAATATTCCTTGACATATATATATATATATATATATATATATATATATATATATATATATATATATATATATATATATATATATATATATTAGAGAGCTCAGTGACATCACCTCTCAGTGACATCACCTCCATTCATATAGTAGCGTAGAAGAAAGAAGAAGAAAGCCATGGCCAAACAAGCGACATCACTCCCTCTCACCATGGCTCTCGTGGCCCTGCTCTCTGTCACCCTGCATCTCCAGGCCCATGGTATGTATTGCCTTTTGTTCGTTCTACTATGACACTGCTGTGCGCTTATCAGCATGTTCATGATGATGATGATGTCGCTGATCTATAGATTATTATTGGTTGTGTAGCTGTGATGAAAGGTGGCGTGCCGGTGCAGGTGCAGGACCAGGTGACGGTGGCGGTGGACAAAGCAACGAATTTGGTGTGCCGTAAATGTAGTTGTTGCGTGGCCTGGGGCACGAATCCACAGGTCTGCTATACGACTTGTTGTTACGATGAGTCAGGATTGGTGACCTGTGGATGTGCCAAATGTGGGGGTAAGTAACCCTGCTGGAAGAAAATGAGGCCATGTCCAAAGTATGTATTGTCGAAATATTGATAGGTCGTACGCCATGACAACAAGAATAAATAAAAAGTAAATATACATCCATTGATCTTGCGCCAATTCTTCTTGTAATGATTTTGTGTCACCAGTTGCAACCTGACACCGCGTTTACTCATAATACCAAAAAACTACCACATAAATTAGAGAAAAAAAATATATGAAGCAATGGATTTTATGAACATGATATGGATTCGTGAGTCCTAGGGGGAAGCCTAGAGAACCCGCGGTTCGGGTTATGTGTTAACCGATTTGTTTCCATATTAGATTGCAGTCTGTTTAGTCCCTACGTTGCTTTTTTCCTACGGGGACGCCTAGTGGACCCACGGTTTGGGTTATGTGTAAACAGATTTGTTTCCGTATTAGATCGTATTAGATTGTAGTTTGTTTAGTCCCTAGGTTGCTTTCGGGGACGCCTAGAGGACCCGCGGTTCGTTGTATTCCCTACGTTGTAACTCTCTCCATTATATATAGTGAAGATCGCCGGTTGGCGCCCGTGATTTTTTCCTGCGAGGGTTTTCCACAAAAAATCGTGTCTTGTGTTCGATCTTGTTTTCACATTACTTGCTAACAATACAATGGTCTTGTCTAAAAAAGAACAATGCAATGCAATGGTAAATACGAAAGCAAGTGTCAGCCTGAAGGTGCAGAATTCAGAATATGAGAATCGATCCAACATGATATGAGAAAGGAAATTGTCTCTTTTTTTAAAAAAAAAATGGGTAGATACGAAATATATAGTGTCTCATTAAGAAAAGATACATGCAACGAAGCAAAAGCTGCCACATGCAAACTAATTGATTGGATGGATAGCGGCACTAACGTTGCATGAAAGAAATAACAAGGTGCCCAAAACATGTTTCTCCTCCGTCTTCGTGTGCCCTAGATTGCATCCTCGGTCACGCAAGCCCTACTGTGCTTAATGCTTCTACTATCGAGGCAATAGCAAGTTTTGCATAATAATCGATGAGGTTCGAGATGAATCTAAAAACGAACAAATATCATTTGTCCTTTGGGTTGTGAACAAAGGACTTAGAAAGGAGCATTTCCTCGACATTATTCATGTTAAAGAAACTGTTGCATTGACTCTTAAGAACTCAGTCTGCTGTCCTAGCAGATAATAATTTGAGTCTGAAAGATACTAGAAGCCAAGGCTATGATGGAGCAAGCAACATGAGAGGGGAGTGGAACAGATTGAAGGCGCTAATTCTATAATGTTATGCATCTTACATTCACTGCATGCTCATCAGCTCCAGCTGGCTCTTGTCACAGCATCAAGGAAGGTACATGAGGTTTGTTGACATTTCTTAATGTTACTACTAGAAGTAGACATAAAATCTATTCCCAATAACAGCGTCAGAAATGTTTTATAAATAAATGAATACCAAAATTTCTAAATAAGGATTCTACAAGCGGACAAATATTCACCATTGTAGCATTTCAAATTGATAGTACCCAATATATCGTATTATTCCCATGGGACAACTATGCATATTACAAATGATTGTAGCACTATTCATATATAACTCAAGTCATTGAGAAGTGAAAAGACAGAGGTAAGTTACGATAAATAAATGTCACGCGGAGGCAAGGCTAGGCTGTCGTTGAATGTTTGGGTTGCTAATGAGTTTTGGGTAAGTATGTAAATTATTTTTGGGCCAACCCATTAACACTGAAACCAACTGTTGGGTTGTGTGGGTTGGACACTGGTTGACCAAAATACAACCCATTTGCATCCCTAATGGCATGGCCCAAAACGTAACGGAAAGCCACCAAGCTGACCGGCCCAAAAGCTATTCTCTTTTTTTTTTCCTTATTTCTGAAGAGAGTATAATGGCCATTAACTTAGAAGCGAGTGTAATCCCGATTTCTGAACTTCTGAAACACACATTTAGATCTCAAAACTTATTAATTGGTTCACTTAAGGACCCACACAAACATGTATTAAAATGTCAGTGTGGCACGCTGATTATGTGTTGACATAGCCCCGACTCCAATGATCGGTCTGGTCCAATGGCACGGCCGCTCGGAGTGTGAGCGGCAGCAACCGATTGGATCAAAGAAGGGAGCAGGAGGGAGCACACGGGATAATGTTGTGGGGGAAGGAGCGGGTGGGGCTGATGGAAAAAAGAAAGAAAGAAACGAATCAGTATGTTGTGCAGGGAGTGATGGTGGTGGGTAATTACCTCCCAACTCTAAACTTTTTTCGAAGCTGCAAAAGAGGTGCTTCTCAACTCCAAGGTCATTTGCACTATAGCTCGAGAGTTGGGGGAGCTTCACAGCTCAGGGAGGTCGGGTATTTCTCTAAAAATTGGTTGAAGTTGGTGGAGTTTAACTCAGCCATGCCAAATAGGCCCTTGGTTGCATGCTAAAAACATAGGAGTCTTTTCACCATTTGAATTAATTAGTTGTTTGTTTTCTATAGTATGCAATTATATAATATGGAGTGGATATTTAACCATGTTCTTATATACAAGTTTTGTATTCCGACATCAATATCTTGTACAAAGATAAATAAATTGTTGCATTAATGATGCGTAGTGCCCCACGAGTATCGATCAGGATGGCTCATGGAGGATTTCAGCCAAACGCACTAATCGTATATGCACTCATATATTTGACGACGTCAAGGTTTTTTTGAGAGTGATCTTTTACGCATCTTTTACGCACATGGGTATGTTTTTGTACCCCAACGTTTGGCCATCGGATGAGATACGATTGAGGCCTTTCTTCTCTTGCGCTTTGCCCTTTTTATTTTCTTTTCCACTACTAGATGAAACGACGATTCATAAGGAATTAACGCTTCCGTCTTAAAGCATAGTAACAATTATATATATATGCCAAAAATACTGAGTATATATCGACAATGCGAAAACACGTAAATTAATGTAGTAGCATGCATTTGATTCAACATATTGTTGGCATTATTATTCATTCGTAATTCACAAAAAAAAAACTTATTGATCCGTACACACAACCCGTACGCTTGTTATTGTGTGACCTGGATCTGCCTTCGCTTGATTGCCGTCCAAGTTGGCATCAAGACTGCCGCGAGCCCACGCCAGCTTAAGGATCTAGCTGCTGAACGGTGCCTGGTTGTAGCAGTCCAAGTTGGCCCCATAGTTGACACCGAGCATGTCGCAGTAGCGCTTGTAGAAGCCGATCCGGTCAGCGACGCGGCTATTAGCGCCATGGCCGCACTCGAGGCCGCCATTGATGATGTTGGTGATGACCCCATACCCAGGCAGCCTCCCGGCCGCCTGGTCGGTGCTGGAAGGGCTCCATTGCCCGGTCGCCACGGCATGGCACGACGGCTTGGACGACGTCGGCGTCATCCAGAACCAGACGGCCGTCTTGAACGACACGACGGGATCGATGGTCACAAGGTCCGGGTTGCCAAGAAGGTTCTGGCCGATGGTCTGCCCGGCCGGGCCGTAGTTGTAGTTGTAGGATATCTGGATGGGCCCACGGCCGTAGTACTGCTTGCCGGCGGCGCATGGCCACTGCGAGCTGGGCTGGCAGTAGGAAGACGGCGGGTTCTGCTCCTGCTTGAAGCAGTAGCCCCACGCGTAGGGTCCGTCGGGCGCCGTGGCCCACCCGCCCGTCGTCTCGTGGGAGGTCTGGGCCAGGAACGCCGCGAGCTCTCGCTTCTGGACGTCCAGGCTGCTCCCCGTCGTGCCGAAGCCAGGGAAGGCGTTGGCCGCGGCGAGGAAGGCGGCGTAGGTGTAGAAGCCGTTGGCTGGGCACCCGGCGTCGTTGCGGTGGAGGAGCATCTGGTTGAACAGCGACTCAGAGATGATGGATCCCACGCCGCCGCCGCTACCACCGCCGCCGCTGCACTGGCTCTGGCAGCCGTTGGTGCAGTAGTCGGAGGTGGTGCCGCACCACCCAAACTTGCTGCAGCATTGCCCGTTGGGGCAGACCGCACCGTTGGCCTGCGTCCCGCACTGCTCAGCGCGCGCGAACGACGACATGATCGCCAAGGCCGCAGTGGCCAACATGGCCACTAACGCCACTGCTCTCATCATCTCGTCTATCAGCTCAGCTGTGCTGGTGGTGGTAGCTGCTTTGTTTGTGTGCCAGAAGCCGTGGGCTCGCATGGCCTTTTATAGGTGTCTCGATCATGGCAGTGTGTGCACAAGTTCGCACAGTGGAGAGAAAGTGTGATAGGATCGCATCGAGATCTCGCCTATGATGCATGGTGGTCAACTCTAGGAATAGTAGTCGTACTGGATTGTTATCTTATTGATGATGAAACCAAGGTATGTGCGTGGGCTGCTAAGTGCCTCCATCAACCTGGACAGACAGCGCATAGAAATCCATTCTTTTCAACATTTGAGTCTAAAGCCTGAGACTTTGAATAAATGCTGCCTTTTATTTTCCTCCGGTGGCCGGTGCTGATTCTCCCATCCGGTCCTGTCACAATCCTTAAATAATTTTATCATCATGCTGTTAAAAGCTTACTTTACCAGCCTATCAAATCTATAATACGTCTTCATGTGATTTAGAGTATGCATGCATACTTTGTGTCCATTAAGATATATATGCATGAGTCATGTACATGTAAGGGTAAATGGGTAATGAGTACTGTATACAATCGACTATATGCATGTACTCTATGCATTTCAAATTCTAATTTGTTTTAATTTTTTATCCTAGACTTGACCGTTTGTCTTATTCAAAATTTAGTAACGATCAATGGTAATATGATTGTACTATAATTTGAAACCGAGGGAATATTTTTTTTAGAGAAAAAATAGTAATATGATTGTACTGATACTGTACACGCATGCATCATCTGGAATACTGCAAAACGGGGAGACGACCTAGTATACTTGTTAAGTGATGATCAATGAGGCGGTTAACAACACACGTACAGGCAGACAGCTGGCACACATCATCACATGGAAATTAGGCAGCATGCAGCGAGCATGATCATGCATCGGAGCTCGCGTGGAAGCATCGTGTCTCGGCACACGCATTATACATACTGCAGCAAGTCGTATACGTGTATGTACACTGCGGGCTGGCTACTCCAGCTTGCGTACCTGCCTGCTTTGACGATGTCGACATCATGTTTGAATCGATCAAACTTCGCAGCGAACTGCATGCACATCTTGTTGCGTTCTATTACCGTGGGGTCCATGTCTTTTCTTCTCTCTTTCTCTCCTTTGGTTTACATTACAACCACTGAATATATGCATACAAATATTGGAATGCACGAATGGATTTATTCCACAATCAGTAAACAGCACCAATGCAATCTTTAAATGGTGAATGATCTACTCTTCATTAACAAGACACATGTAGTGGCTTGCTTGTCAATATTTAAAATCTAATTTACAAAAGCTGGGTCTCTCATCATCAACAGGTGCTCGGAGGGGAGTATATATGATGTGAGTATTCCTATTCCTATTATCCTTATACTATCCGCGAGATGAGTTTGCGTGCCTATATATGAGTGTCTTTGCTTTGATTTGCCAACAAATAAATTCTACTCAGTATATGCCAACGAGATGTATCCAACATGTTTTGGTTCGGCAGGGGATCGAGAGCATAAATGCGGCCAATTTGATTTTTCGCTATCCACGGCCAGTCTGGAGTAAAGCACAAAGTAGCACTACCATAGAATATGAAAAAAAAACCATGTTTTCAATGTAAAAAGAATCATTCAAATAGCACAAATATAATTTTTAGGCAAATATTTTGTTTCAAAGAGAGGGAAAATAGAAAAGGAGGGAAATCACCTTGAAAAAATAATGGTTTGCTGCGTGAAAAGTGTTTGCTTTTCACCTTACTCCGGTTTTTAAGACGGTTTGCGCAAGAAAGTACATCCTTGAACTATGATATTTGTTCAATTTTCAACCTTAAAGAAAACTTACGGCGTTGTTTCAGAATGTTGTTAAAGATTATAAAAATGACTTTTCCTTTTTACTTTCCCCTCGTGTACAGAATGTTGTTTCAGGCTTCGTCGAAACTCGAAACCACTTTGATATGTCTTTTTTAGGGGGGCCATTTGATAGGTAAGCTGGCGAGAGCATCTCCAGTGGGGCATGTAAATTTGGGCTCCCAAATCCTATTTTACAAGCCCATATGTAAAATTTAGGGGCCTAAATTTACATCTAACTCCAGTGAGGCATGCATACACTAGTGATGCATGAAAAATGGTGGGATCTATGGTTTGATAATGATGAAAAATGGTGGGATCTATGGTTTGAGAATGATGGTTTGAGAGAGAGGATGAGAGACTCTCAAATCTAGAGGCTTAGAGCATCTCCGGTGGGAGCTCCTAAATGAGCTCCTACTCTAAAATTTAGGAGCCAAAGCAAAAAAAAAACCTTCTCCAGTGGGGCTCCTAAACTCCCTCCTATTTTACATGTCCTCCCAAATTTCCTCTCCAAGCCCTTAGATTTGGGAGCCTCTCATCCTCCCACTCAAACCATCATCCTCCTTCTCAAACCATGGATCCACCATTTTTCATGCTTCACTAGTATATGATGCATGCCCCACTGGAGTTGGATGGAAATTTAAGCCCCTAAATTTTACATGTGGGTTTGTAAAATAGGATTTAGGAGCCCAAATTTGTATGCCCCACTGGAGATGCTCTTAGAGGAGAAATTTGAAAGGGAAAAATTTGGGAGGGCATGTAAAATAGGAAGGAGTTTAGGAGCCCAACTAGAGAAGATTTTTTTTTTTCTTTGGCTCCTAAAATGGAGATACTCTTAGGGGCCACCGGGCCAGCGGGCTCCAAAAGCCAGTGGAGTAGTAGTAGGCTTCATTTCTCTATACGGGCCTTTAATCGCTGCTGGTCCAGATTTGCTTGGTTGCTGATCCCGCCAGCCCAACAAGACCAGAGCTAACGCAAAATTCATTTCGTGTCAGCCATCCTCTCGCGCCGCAGTTTTGTTTATCTCTTGGCCCCAAAAGGCACACCTCTCACAAACAAACAAAGAAAACCAAACAAACTGGACGGTGCACGAATCTTCTTCTGTTCAAACACCAGACAAAAAAAAAAGAAGGGGAGAAAATATCTGTTGTTAAAAGAAGACACGCAGCAGCCATAGCGAGCGAGAGAGAAAGATGCACTGGTCTAGTGTCGCAGCTATATTTCGATGGATTAGGGAACTTGAATTGTTCTAGCTGATGCATCAGACACAAAAGACAGATAAGCAGAGGAGTATACAACAAAAACAAGATATACTTACTAAAAATAAATATTTTCAGTCATGCATAGTGACTAATTCCACAAATTTTTTTTGAGAATGAACTACCCGAGAGCTACATATATATTGGATAAACATTATGTTCTAGTTGGTTACCGACATATAAGAGCCAGCAACGTTACCTGAGTTGAAGCTGCACGTTTTCTGTAACCTTTCCCCAAAGATACATTCTGAAACCTCTCATTTTTCAACCTGTCCTTGGCGTGTCCAATTCGATTAGCCACACTATACATCATGGAATGTTCATTTCATGGCCGATCTGGTCTATTCCCCATCAGAAAAATACACAATTCTTTTTCTCCAATATTATGTGTCAAAAAGACAAGTCAGCACAGTAGGAACTGGAGACGTGCACGAAGATACTACGATCTGCTACGAGGAGCAGTGTGTTGAGATAGCAGCAGGACCCCAGAGCAACCAACCTCTGGCAGCCATCGTCTCCACGTCAAGCGTCGACCCATCACTCCCTTCCTCTCCCCGATTGGTATATCTCTTCTCATCTCCTCAACTCCTTCCTCGACTCAACCCACCCCAAGGAAGCATCAGCCATGGCGCCGCCCTCGGTGTCCACCTCCCACCTCCTCATCACCGCCTCCCTCCCAAAGCCCAAGCCTTCCTCCCTCCGCCCGCCGCGCCTCCCTCTCGCCAAACCCCTCCCGGCAGCGCTCCTCGCGCTCGCCGCCGCGCCCGCTCTCGCCGCCGACGCGCCGGCGCCTCCCCCGGCTCCGTCTTCCCCGGCGCCCGCTCCCGAGCTCCAGGCCGAGGCCCCCACCCCGACGGCCAACCCCTTCGCCAACTCCCTCCTCACGGCCCCCAAGCCGTCCTCCGCCGCCTCCGACCTCCCCGAGGGCGCGCAGTGGCGCTACAGCGAGTTCCTCTCCGCCGTCAAGCGCGGCAAGGTCGAGCGCGTCCGCTTCTCCAAGGACGGCGGCCTGCTCCAGCTCACCGCCGTCGACGGCCGCCGCGCCACCGTCGTCGTCCCCAATGACCCCGACCTCATCGACATCCTCGCCACCAACGGCGTCGACATCTCCGTCTCCGAGGGCGAGGCCGCCGGGCCCGGCGGATTCGTCGCCTTCGTCGGCAACCTCCTGTTCCCCTTCCTCGCCTTCGCGGGGCTCTTCTTCCTCTTCCGCCGCGCGCAGGGTGGGCCGGGCGCGGGCCCTGGTGGGCTTGGCGGGCCCATGGACTTTGGCCGCTCCAAGAGCAAGTTCCAGGAGGTGCCTGAGACTGGAGTCACCTTCCTCGACGTCGCCGGTGCCGATCAGGCCAAGCTCGAGCTCCAGGAGGTCGTCGATTTCCTCAAGAACCCCGACAAGTACACCGCTCTGGGAGCCAAGATCCCCAAGGGATGTCTCCTGGTCGGCCCGCCCGGTACAGGTAAAACTCTCCTCGCGCGTGCCGTCGCCGGAGAGGCCGGGGTGCCCTTCTTCTCCTGCGCCGCGTCAGAGTTCGTCGAGCTCTTCGTCGGTGTCGGTGCCTCCAGGGTGCGCGATCTCTTCGAGAAGGCCAAGGCCAAGGCGCCATGCATTGTCTTCATTGATGAGATTGATGCTGTCGGGAGGCAGCGTGGCGCCGGCCTTGGTGGCGGTAACGATGAGAGAGAGCAGACCATTAACCAGCTCCTGACGGAGATGGATGGCTTTGCTGGCAACAGCGGTGTCATTGTGCTCGCTGCGACCAACAGGCCTGATGTGCTGGACTCAGCGCTTCTGCGGCCAGGGAGGTTCGATCGGCAGGTCACCGTTGACAGGCCAGATGTCGCCGGCCGTGTCAAGATTCTTGAGGTGAGCAAGTATCCTGCTGCTGTTCCTGACTTATGGATTTCTGGTTTGCTACCAATACATATGCATCTCAACGACTTGTGCTTGCTTGGAAATAAAAAATCACATAAAAAGTTGAACTTTTGCAACATTATGTTCTAGAGTGTTACGAAATGCCAGGGCCAGGGTATAACTCATCTCTAATCTCGATGGCTAAATGGTGGAGTCTGGACTATGCTGCCCCACCAATTCAATAACTCAACTTGCTTGCTTGGAAATATACAAACATAGCTAAAAATTGAGACTTTGGCAAAGATAGCCAGGAATTGTTCCTCATCATGAGTGTCTGGCCGAATCTCATCATAGAATGCTGTAAAATACTGGGTATACAACCTACTTTGTTAGCTGAAACAGGATAGATGTTCTGCAATTGGCTACACCTTCAATACCATGAGTGACTGGCCAAATCTAACAGCACTATGATTAAATATTTGCACTAGCAAAACATATTCAAGTTTGTCAGATCCCAACGTTAATGTATTTTCATCTCCTGCTAACCTTTCTAGGAACAAGCTACGTTTACATACACTAAATTTCCCCACTTCCCGAGATAGTTTGCCTTGAACTTTCCTGCATAAGTTCATACTTAATACAACAACAACATAGCCTTTTGTTCCAAGCAAGTTGGGGTACGCAAGTTCATGCTTAATAAGTAAATTAAATTATACTTGAACTTACAAGGGATGCATTTTTCATCCAATCTAATAGGTCCACTCTAGAGGAAAAGCTTTGGCAAAAGATGTGGACTTTGAGAAGATTGCTAGACGAACCCCCGGTTTCACTGGAGCTGATCTTCAAAACTTGATGAACGAGGCTGCCATTCTTGCTGCTCGTCGTGATCTTAAAGAAATCAGCAAGGATGAGATTTCTGATGCCCTTGAGAGGATCATTGCTGGGCCCGAGAAGAAAAACGCAGTTGTTTCTGAAGAGAAGAAGAGGCTTGTGGCTTACCATGGTAAATTTCATGAATTGCATCTTCAAGTTGAACCCATTCAGGGAGACACAGATTTCTAATGTGTTTCTGAACTTCTGGATTTGCAGAGGCTGGTCATGCTCTCGTTGGTGCACTCATGCCCGAATATGATCCAGTTGCTAAGATTTCCATCATTCCTCGTGGCCAAGCAGGTGGACTCACATTCTTCGCTCCAAGTGAAGAGAGGCTTGAGTCTGGATTGTACAGCAGAAGCTATCTTGAGAACCAAATGGCTGTAGCCCTTGGTGGCAGGTGCCGTCTTCATGGAAAACCTGTTCATTTAGGCATCCACTAAGTGCTGTTGTTGTGCAGAGTGCTGAACTATTTGAACTATCATGATGTGCAGGGTTGCTGAAGAGGTCATCTTTGGCCAAGAAAACGTGACAACAGGAGCGTCCAACGACTTTATGCAGGTGTCACGTGTTGCAAGGCAAATGGTTGAAAGGTTTGGATTCAGTAAGAAGATTGGACAAGTTGCGATCGGGGGACCTGGTGGAAATCCTTTCTTGGGACAGCAGGTATGCCACTATAATTGAAATAGGCTTTGCAAGAAAATATTTGTCACCGTAGAATCATAACCTTCAAAATCTAAAGTGAAGAACTTGGCGTGCAAACTTCAATAATTACAGCAGACGAGCTCAGCATTTGTTGTCTTCATCTGCTTGGTGTCTGGAAATTGCCCTAGGAAAATTTTTTGCTCCATGTTGGGTGCGTTTAGATTGGGGAAAGATTCCCTGAAAATACACTGTTCACCAAAAAAAACACTATAGATGAATAGTGTTATGTGAGTAGAAGGGATGTGATGAATAGTGAAAAGTTGGATGAATAGTGAAAAGTTAGATGAATAGTGTTTTTTTGGGGAATATTTGGGAAACTAAAGGGGGCCAACGGGGCCTCAGTAGTATTGCACAGTTGGCAGTTACATTGAATCCTTTGTGACTACTGCATCTTGGCTTGAGTAGCTTGCAGTCTTCTGATGCCGTCTCATAACACACGACTCCTATACTGCCAATTCTGTCATCATGTGACAGGCACGATATCTCATTCCGTCTTGCTGCTGCCAGACCTTGGGTTCCTGCCTAACCTGGAAGTTTGTCACTTGGATTAGACATTGCTTCTCAGAATCTCTCGCTGGTTCTGAGGAACTAAAGTGAGTAATAATTTGACAATTTGTCACACTGTTGTCACAGATGTCCAGCCAGAAGGACTACTCCATGGCTACAGCGGACGTTGTGGATGCTGAGGTGAGGGAGCTCGTGGAGAGGGCCTACTCGAGAGCAACACAGATCATCACGACACACATCGACATCCTCCACAAGCTAGCGCAGCTTCTGATCGAGAAAGAGACTGTGGATGGAGAGGAGTTCATGAGCCTGTTCATTGACGGTCAGGCCGAGCTGTTTGTCGCTTGATGCCGTAGAGCAGGCATATAGCTGGTCTTGGTGTGCTGTAATGATCTGCCCGCTTTTGTACGGTTATTCATGTAAACACAGAGAAATGGAGAACTCAGTATGTAGGAAGCACATTGATGTAGCTAAAGATGTTTTTGCATACTTGTATAGTCTTCGTTGTAAAAAAACATCTACTGACACTTGAGCAAGTAAAATGCAACTGCTTACTGTTATAGCACTACTCACTGATGTGTTACATATGAAAAAGAAATATGTTCATATAGAATGTGATGCATAGGTGCATGGGGAAGAAGAAATGGCTCTCAACTGAAAAGAACTACTTGTGTATAACATGTATAGCAATAACCTGTAGGACAAGATGTTAGCGGACCGATCGCTAAAGATCTGCGTCGGGGGCTCGGGGCATTAATGGGAACCAACGTAAACGTTGTGCCTGATGCCTTCCATCTCTGGTGTGGTGCAACCGATCCAGCACGGCATCAAATTATCAAAATGGCAAGAATTTCTCGAGCAGCGTTTTTTAGTTACTGCAGAGGAATTGATTTGGAGAAATAATGCAGAATGTACTGACAGTTCTCTGTTATGCAATATAAACAAATGGTCAAATCAAGTTTTATAGTGCTTGCTTCCCTCCCCCGTAGCTTCAGATACCATGGAATTTGAAGCAATTGTGTTCAACTTATTAGTTATTACATCCCGAAATCACACACAGAAGGAAACATAACTAAATGTACCTAGATAGACCTGTCTCGTGCGCGGTGATGTGGTTCATCCTTCGAACATCTCTTGCAGCATCTCTTCCAGGTTCTTGGGAGTGAACTTTGGGGAGGTAACTTTGTTATACTCTATGTAGTTTGTGTAGGCTGGAACGATTTCCTTTATGATAGCTTCCCGCAGTGTTTTCCTGAGCTTAGGATCGCGGACCTTCCACAGCTTTTGGGTAGTGTAGGCGTTGTGAAATTCAGACTAGAACTTATCCAGTGGGGAGTAGTATAAGCGAAGAGGTGTACCAGGACTGAATAAGCATGGAAGCATTGTTGCACATAGTTCTCTAAATAGCCTTCGATTTTGCGATCGACGGCTTCCCGATAGGATTGGGGAAAATAAAAACTGGATAGGAGTTGATCCTTTATGAAAGATGAGTTGTTGAGCAAGAATAAGAGCCTGAGGCTTTGATTTGGGAATTGTTCTGACTTGCTGGCAAGCTTCTCTTGTAGACAAGACACCATCTCCAATGCCAGACTCTTGAGAGGTGGTTGGTCTTGAATCGGAGTCGGAGGCACATACTTGCCCAGGATAGCAGCCTCACATATAATTAAAGTCATCTGGCAATTGTCGCTCAGCAGGAACCTCGTTACGTAATGCATGAAGGTCGTAGTGGCCTTGTGAGTGTCCGATAACACTTGTACTGTTTGAGTACCGGATGAGTCTTTACCGTCCTCGTTAAACGATTCCAAGATTCGAACCGGATGAGTCTTCTACTGTTTGAGTACCGGATGAGTCTTTACGGTTCTCTCTATGGAATCCTTGCAACCTTCGTTCCTTGTTTAGTTGAAGTATAAAAAGCTAAAAGCTAAAAAATTAGTTCAAATTCTATCTAAACACATATAAAAAATTAGATCAGGTTACCAAGAGATACTGTTGGGCCAAACATGTCGGGCCCACTGAAACCAGCCTATCCTCGCCCCCTGGAGCCGACGGTTGCAACCCATATATGTAGGGCCCACTTCGAAATTAGCAAATGGATCTAAACACCTAAGATCTATTTTTTTTAGATGTTTCTCTAAATTCTAATTTTTTAGCATGTACCTAAACAGGCCACAAGAAGGCGATGAACAGAGCCCCGCGCACATAGAGAAGGATCTGGAGCTTCTGGTATTGGGCGGACACCGAATTGATTGAAGAGACCCCATAAGTAAGATTCGAAGCATCAGGACGCGGACTTCAACAAAAGCGAGCAGTTTCAACATGGCTTGCTGGGTACGGGTGCATTTAGTTCCAAAAATCCTCTCCAAAAAATACTATTCATCTAACTTTTTTCTATTCATCCTATCCCTTCCACTCGCAGAACACTATTCATCTACAGTGTATTTTTGGTGAACAGTATATTTTTTGAGAATCTTTCCCTAAACACACGCCTTGCAAACTGTACTTGCTCCTCGCTCTCCGTAGCAGCAGGTTCTTCGTCTTCTTCTTCCTCCATGGAGCCGTGACTTCTACCGGGAAAGAGCGACGTCATGGTATCCACGAGTTTGGTGACGGCACGGATCCAGCTTGATGCATCAAGACTCCCTTGCTGAGCATCAGCGAGGTGGAGAACCCAGGCGACGCCCAGCTCTTTGAACCACCTCTCCAGGACACTCATGTCGATGCTCCCCGATGGCGCGCCAAAGAATTCCTTGACAAGCCTTTTAATCTTCTTCTCGTCTGCCGTTTCTTTGCGAGCTCTCTTTTACAGCGCACAATACCACAATATACTAGCGGTTAAAAAGAACTAGTATATAAAGATCCGACGGTCGAGATTAATTGTATACTATACAAGATGATCCTAGTGATATAGTAGTATTTAAGGGTAGTATAGTGCGCTAGGGGTAATCTAGGAAAGTAATTTAATGGCATTAGTGTAATATATTAAAAAAAAAATAAAATTTATGTATTATGTTATTAATTAGTATTCTTTTATGTTTTTATTATTTTGAATTGATATGATTATATTACATATTAGAGAGTGAGAATTGTTACCAAATAAAATTATAAAAATAAATAGATATAGGGTAAATTACTAAATTATCCTTAACCAATACTATATACTACTGGACACTAGTATTGTGCGTTGTAAAAGAGCTCTTCTTTGCGGGGCTTCTTGACTGCTGGTTCAACAAAATCGGCATCCTTTCTCTCCATTTCTTCCAAGTGCAAGGCAACCTCCATAGAAATCCACGACAGGTGAGAGCTACTAGATGTGTAGGCCAGGGTTCACAAATCCGCGGTAACCGGTCTGGTTACCGCGGTAACCGGTCGAACCGCCCCGGACCGGTAGCGGTTCGGGGCGGTTTCAAACCGGTTGAATTCAAAAATTTCAAATTTGAATTTAAAAATTTGAAAAATCGGATAAAAATTCTTAAAAATACTTCATGGTGTGCTGGATCTATTGGTGTCAAAATTTCTCAAATATTTGGTCATTTGCTATTTTTTTCGCGAAATACAAGTTAAATAAAAAAAGATAAAGAAAAAAACAGCTCGGCCCAACTCGGCCCAACTCGGCCCAACTCGCCTAAACCCTAATAACCACCCCCCTCGCCCCCCTCACCCCCAGAACACCCCCTCACTCCCCCCCGCGCAGCGCAGCTCCAAAGGGCGAAGAATCGCCTCCAGCGCCGCAACCGCCGCGCGAGCCCGGCTACCGCTCCGGAACGACCGGTAACCGCTCGGTTTGAGCGGTTAGCCGCCCCGGTTCCCGGCTCCACGGTTCCCGGCTCCCGACGCCGGCTAACCGCTCCGGTTTCTCCGGTAACCGTTCGGTAGCGGCGGTTAGCCGCCCGACCGCGGGTGAGGTATGGATTTGATGCGGGTTTCAATGATTTAGGCTATTGTGATCTATGAAATTATGAAATGGATGTAGTGATGGAGATATTTAGGTATATTTTGATTGCATCCAAGTGATTTTAGAATGTATGAAGTGGATCTAGTGATTTGTAGCCATGTATGTACATTTTGATGTAGGGTATTGTGATTTTGGAAATAAGGAAATGGATGTAGGATTTAAGTATTGTGATATAGCTATGTGTTGTCAAGTTGACATTGATATGTTTATGTTCGTTCCATGTTTGCAGATACGCAATGTCTGGCAGAGATAGAGATGTTGTATGGGAACACGGTGAAAATCTTTACCCCGGTTGGAGATGCAACTATTGTCATAAGTCCAAGGGAGGCGGTGGTGCCACTAGATTGAAACAACATTTGGCAGGGCGCGGGACGGAGGTCGTCCATTGTGATAAGGTTTCAAAGGAGGTGCGTGAGTACTTTCAGCGTAAGCTTGAAAGGGCAAAGAAGCTAACTGCTCAACGTGCTCAAGAGAAGTTGAGAAAGGAGAAGGCTGCAGCGGAAGGTAACTATCCTGGTGGAGGTGAAGCGTATGATGAGGAGGCTGAGCTGCAGCGTGCCCTGAACCAATCAAGGGCGGAAGAGGAGTTCCGTCGCGGGGTGCAACAGAGAGGAGGTGCATACGAGCATGGAGGGGGTAGTGGTACGAGGGGAGAGGGTACGTTGCAGAGGATGCTTCGAAGGGCAACTTCAGCGAGGCAGACTCCTGGGGTGACGGACTACAACTTAGGTTCGGCGCGTGGATCGACGCAGCCAAGGATTGACACAGGCTCATGGACGCAGAAGGGTAAGAATGCAAAGGAAGCTATTGGGAGAGCTTGGTCAAAGTTTTTCCATACTGTGGGAGTTCTTGAAAGACAAGCTGACAGTCCGTACTTTGTCAGTGCGATCAGAGAGACACAGAAGTGGGGTATGTTTTCTTTGCAGCCGAAATAATAGCTACGAAACTACATGTTTAGATCTAATCTCATGAGTGCCATATGTTTTGCAGGTGAAGGTATCGCGTCACCCACTGGACGGGATATTGATGGCAAGTACCTGGATCAAAACGAGCGAGACTTGCAGGTTCAGTACGCAAAGTTTCAGGCAGAGTGGCCTATGTTCGGCGTCACGTTAATGTGTGATTCGTGGACTGGGCCGACGAAGATGAGTGTCATTAACTTTTTGATATATTGCAATGGGGTCATGTGGTTCCACAAGTCTATTGATGCGACTGGAAGATCTCAAGATTCTGCATATTTGCGGAAGGTAACCCCGTACCTAGTTCATTTCGATCCGAATATAATTTGGATGTTGCTAAAGAATATGTGTATTACCAGGAAATTCTGAAGGTGGTGGACGAAATTGGACCAGAGCATGTCGTTCATGTGGTCACGGACAACGGCTCCAACTACAAGAAAGCCTGCAAGGGGATTCAAGAAACATACGAACACATTACTTGGACACCTTGTCTAGCACACACTGTCAATTTGATGTTAAAGGATATCGGTGAAAGGTACGAACATCAAGATTTGATCGATCAATGCAAGAAAATATCAGCGTGGTTACACAATCATGGTCAGTTGAATGCAATGATGAGGCAGGCGATTGGTGGTGAGTTGGTGAAGTGGTGTGCAACTCGCTTTGGGACCAACTACATGTTCCTAGACAGCATGTATCGGAAACGTGATCGTTTTATGCAGTGGATGCGATCTCCTGAATTTTTGCAGAGCAAATGTGCCAATTCAAATATGGGTAGATTTACTCATACGAGATTTTCAAGTCTAGAGTGGTGGGAGGGAATGAAATTTGTCATTGACTCAGTCCAACCAATATTGTAGCAATCTCACCCGAGAAATGGGCCCACTTAAGTATATTCCACCTTCCATTGGTGCTAATACACGAAAATGTTCCCAAGTGCGGATTCGACCGTCGAGTCAAGCTCGACCAACGGCTACTGAAGATCGTCCGTCCATACGCTCACTCGAAGGCGAGTTCCAAAGATCACATCATTCCACAATTCAAAGTACAACAAGTCTTAGAGTTATTACAACCAAATTGAAATGATAAGGTAAAATAAAATAGTTCGAGTTCATGCAGCGGAAAATAAACGAGATACTAGCGACGATCCATAGTATCGTCACGATGAAGTCAGCCGTGACGCTACTCCTCACGATCCTCGGGAGAGGTCGGCTCCCACTCGATGCTGTAACCAGGAGGAAGCTGGGAGGCCCAAGCCATAGAGGCAGCTACCTCCTGAGAGGACGGTCCTTTTCTTTTCTTTTCTTTTCTTTTTCTTTTCTTTTCTTTTCTTTTTCTTCTCTTTTCTTTTCTTTTTCTTCTCTTTTCCACTATTTAAATCCTTTTTCCATTATTCAAAAGGTGAACTTAGGAAATTATTTTCATGTACCATTTGGCCAGAGGCTTGCTCATGCCAAGGCAGGAGCTTGGCCCAAAGTTTGGCTCAAGATAATTTTTCTATAATTTATTAAAATTATTCTTATCTTTTTGCCTAAAATCAAACTAAAATCCTACAAAAATAATTACAAGGTTTTTGTCCAAACCACTTGGCACAGTGGCTTAGGATGCCAAGAGTGACGCCTCTGCAAGCTTGCATGTGATTTTGAATTATCAATATTTTTGTGGAATTTCACCATGTTTAAACTACCAAAAATCATTTAGCCATTTTCCAGTGTCCAAAAATTACCATTTTCATTTTTCTAAGGTTTCTTATGTCTTTATTTAGTTTCTGTGTGAAGGAGATGATTTTTCACTGAGTAAATTATTTTCTGTGATTTATTTGCCAAAACAGCAGGGTATATGTTTGGAAAATCATATCCCTAAATCCATTGAGAATTTTTGTGCACCACTTGCGCATTAAGCTAATGATAATCACCCTAACAATATATCCAAAGATCAGCTCCAGTGCATGTGTAGATTTTGAACTATGATGAAATGTGCTCAAACTGAAATGAATTTATAATTCAAAATCTACAGCTCAACTGAGTGAGGTGCAAAGGAAGAATTTGTTCTTCTAGATTCACTGGTCACTAAAAAATTGGTTTGGCATTTTTCTGATTTTTCTACGATTTTCTACGAATTTTTGAAGATCTCAGCG
Source organism: Digitaria exilis (assembly GCA_015342445.1). Lineage (NCBI taxonomy): Eukaryota > Viridiplantae > Streptophyta > Magnoliopsida > Poales > Poaceae > Digitaria > Digitaria exilis. The sequence goes on along the minus strand of JACEFO010002059.1, from coordinate 398,560 downwards.
AATTAAACCTAAAATATAGAATCTATTTTACGCGGGGAACCCTAGAAGTTTTGAATCTCTTGCGAAAAGGTCCCTGCATTTTACAGTCGGCCCCCTGGAAAGAGGTAGACGACACACTTAGGTCCCTAGGCTCGCCGGCGTGTTTACGCCGGCCAAACGGCGGCGAGTCCGGGCCGGGGAAGTGGGGGGAAATGGAGAGGGGCTCACCGTGATTCGTTTGAGCTAGGTCTCGAGGTCGGGGATGGCCGGGAACGAGGTCAACGACGGCGGTGGCGGCTCGGCTTGCTCCGGCGAGCGGCGACCGGCGGCGTCGGGGTCGGCGAGGCTCGGGGAAGTGGTCGGTGAGCACCAGCGTGGCACGAGGAAGCTATTGGTGCCCTCGGTTCGGCCGGAGGAGGAGTGGAGCGGGCTGTGCACGTGCACGGGCGGCGGCGGAAGTCTCTGTGAACTCCGGCGAGGTGAGCCGGCGGTTGCGGTGGCGGAGGAAGGAGGGGAATGGCTCGGTGAGCATCAATGGGGCATGGGGAAGCTGTTGGTGGCGTCAGTTTGGTCAAGGGAAGGGCGGAGGGGGCTGCTCACGTGCGGCGGACGCGGCGGCGCAAAAGTGACTCCGGCGAGGTTTTCCGCACACGAGAGGAAGGGAATGGCTCTGAGCTTTAACGGGGAAGGAAGAGGGAGATCAGGGCAGCTCGGGCAAGGTCGGAGGGACGGCCGCGGGCAGCTGGGCAGGCGTGCAGCGGCAGCGGCTCTGTCGCGGCCCGTTGGCGCTTTGCGCAGCGTCAACGTGGCGCAGCGAGTGGCAGGCGCGCGTGGGCGAAGAGGAAAAGCTGAGCAGGGAGGAAAGGAGATGCTCGTGGTCGCGAAAGTCGCACTGTGGACCGGTGGGTAACGACGGCGGCGGATTTGTCCGGCGGGTCACGGCGGCGGCGCGGCGACAGCTCGAGAGCTCGCCCTCGGGTCAGCGCTACAGGGCGCTTCTGGCCACGTGAGCTGGTCAGACGCATGCTCCGTGAACGGGGACGTGCAGCCGTGCCGTTGGCCGGCGCAGACGAGGACGGCAGGCGGCAGGCGGCTGCCGGCGGCGAGCGCGGCACGCGCGAGAGCGGCGTTGGCAACCCGTGAGCGCGCCGTGAGCGGTGCAAAGGTCAACTGATTGGCATGGCTCAAACTCCAAAATTTTGAACATGACTCGAAAATCTTCCAACATGAAAGTTGTTTAGAATTTCATGAGACACGTCCCAGCACTGGACATTTTGAGAAAAAGTTGGAAATTCGGCCGTAATTCAAAAGGGGGTAATTCCCTGTTTTGAACTGAAATTTTAAAATTCGAGGGGCTAGATGGCAAAATTAGCCAAAGTGCCAATTGAGGCAAAGTTCAGAAATGTGAAGATGTACAACTTTGCTTTTTGGAGATTTTGATGTTCTGTGGTAAAATCTTGAGATTTGGCTAAGATTCCATTTCAGCTTTGAATTTGAATTGGAAATTTCAAATTCCAAGATTAGTGTTTGAAATTTTAGATGCTTCCAGACATTTTTAGGCTATAGTTTGAAAAGGGAAGTTTCTTGGTTTGACTTATACTCCAACTTTCCCATTTGCACTTTTTTAAGTTTTTAGAAAGTTTTCAAAGTTTCTTTATTGCTCCATTTAAACGGTTTTTGACTCACATTGGATAACTTTTTCTCATTTTCTCAAATTTTCACTTTTGAACTGTGCTTAGCTTAACTTGTTCACCATCTTATTGTTGATTAACACCAGGGGTGTTACAAATATACAGCTTACTTCGCTTTGCTGATCAGGACAAGCGGCCGAACATGTGCGAGGTATGTCACACCGTACAGAGTGTGAGAAATGAAATGCAATCTTTCTTTGGCCGCAATGTTTCCACGTACAAAGAGTATGAAGCGATTTACAACGGAAGGTTGAAGGACATCTTCTTTGACACTTATGTGGTTCCAGGTAAGACGGATTTTGCTCATTGTGAACAAAAGTTTATACTTTCACGTTCCATACACCTTATGCTCATTCGTGGTACTTTCTATTTTGCAGCTTCTGTCCTGAATCCGAGGTATGCCTATACGTTTATTCCAAGTCCAGAAATGTGGAGTACACTGAAGGATGCTTTTCAGCGCATGACCGATATCTCGAGCGCCGTCCAGGCATTACAAGAGGCTGAGCTGTTTTGACAGAAACGTGGTGACTTTGGCACACAATTGGCACAACAAATGGCGTTTGACCCAAAGACAACTGCATCTTCTTGGTGGATGATAAACGGGAACAAAACTCCCAGGCTGCAGACCCTTGCTTTGCGGCTTGTTGCTCAATGTTGTTCGTCAAGTGGATGCGAGCGGAACTGGAGTACTTTTGCCTTGCTGCATACAAAGGTTCGCAATCGGTTGTCACACAAAAAACTGAACAAGCTTGTCTATGTCAACTACAACCTACGCCTGCGACTTGCGGATGTTGCCGATCCTCCACGGGATCAAGAAGATTTCATTGAGCAGCTAGCCCATCTTTCATTCTATGAACCTAAAATCCAGTGCGGGAATGGATGGAATATGGAAGGTCAAACAAAGCTCCTGTTCTAGACGAGGACGACGATGAAGGTGACACGCCGCTTCCCTCTAATATTGTCGCTGATAAAATAAATCCGGCGGACCTCCGTACTTCTACAGGGGAAGATTGCATCAGTGATTGGGCACGGCGACATGTAGGTGACACTCATGTAGGGAAGTGGAAGTACCACATCGCGCCTAGCAAGGTTAACCCGAAGCGCCAACGAGGTCAGGCCACGGGAAAAGGAAAACAGAAAGAAATAGAAGTCCTGAGCGATGAAGAAACTGATGATGGTGAGGGTGATAAAAGTCCAGAGTATCACGAGTCTCAGGACAGCAGCTCTGACGATGATGGTGATGATAGTAATGATGGTGATGATAGCAACGATGGTGATGATAGAAATGATGGTGGTGGTAGTGGTGGCAGCAGTGGCGGTGCTACTGGCGGTGGCGGGGGCGGAGGCGTGTCACCTTCAAACCCACCTGCTGGTCTACATTTTACAGGTACCAAGTGTACGTACATATGAACATGTTTTTATTATTCTGACTTATGAGTATTAATTATACTATGTGGTTGATTGCAGGGGAGACTGAGTTCACACATGCAACCCAGGACATTGACCATGGAGCACCGATGTCGCAGAGGAGAACGGTTGGACCGACGGATTACGACTCTCCACAGTTCTCTTCTAGCTCCTCCTACAGGGAATCCTCACAGTCTAGTTATCACTATCCTATACCGGAGTTGAGCATACAGCCACCGATGAGATGGGTGTACGAATGGCAAGATCCTCATTGGTATAATATGTTACTTCAGGAATGGCAGACGACATCGGCCTGGACGGGCCAAACTTGGCAAGAGTTCAAAGCTGAGTTGCTTGTAAGGCAGGGTTTGAATGTGATGTCCACCGCGGAGTATGAAATGGCCTCGCGATGCTACCGTTGAACAATTATTTGTATGAGAGGACTACTAAACTAACTATTTGTATTAACAATTATTTGTATCAGAGGACTACTGAACTATTTGCATGGACATTTGTACTATGTTTGTATGTACAATTATATGTATGGATGTTTGTCTATATTTGTAGTTATTTTTTTCCTTAATTTACGCATATATCATGCCAAATTTTTGCTGTCCATCGAACCGGTTCAAACCGGTTGGTTACCGACCCAAACTGAGCGGTTTGGGGTGTCCACAAAACCTGTCAGTAACCGGGTCAAACCGGTCGGTTACCGACCCAAACCGAGCGGTTTGGGGTGTCCACAAAACCGGTCGGTAACCGGCTCAAACCGGTCGGTAACCGGTCTAACCGAGCGGTTAGCCGTCACAAACCGATTACACGGGGGATTTGAATTCAAAATTTGAATTTGACTGGTTTCCACCGGTTACCGGTCAAACCGGTCCGGTAAACCGCTACCGCCGGGCGGCGGTTACCGGAACCGGTTCGGTTTGTAAAACCCTGGTGTAGGCACTCGTCGAGACCGTACCTGAGGATGAGCTGATTGATCCGCTCTGCTCCCGGTAGTAGCTCCAAAGCTCGCCGTCCCTGCCCGTGGCCTCCATGTTAAGCTCTGCAGAGAGCAATAATCCAGGTCGAGCTCATGTGATCATGTCCTTAGCTGTGCTTGGGGGTAAGTAACAACTAACAACGGAACACGCCTAGCTTGTGGCAGGTCACGGTCAATGCAGAAGTTTTTTCTATTAAAAAAATATAAACAAAAGCGGATGTTTTTCCAACACGCAGGAATTGTAGGGCAAATTGCTAATGTACGGGGGATTAACCTCGAGTACTTGTCTCATTTCTCTTTTGTCAGGATTGATATGTTTCAAATGGAGTCGTCACCGGAGGGGAAAAGCGTTCCACCAGGAGTATATTACTATATTGCTTGCTTTGGTGTTATAAAAAATGGCATAAAAATAACAAGATTTCCTTGAGTAGCCCATTTTATGGTCTCCTTTCTCTTCAAATCAAAAGCCTCCTGCATTCTCATTTCTCCAAATGAATCAAAAGATAGATGCCACTGCACTATTGTTAGTACAACCCTGCAAAGCAGATTGTACTAGACAGCTCTCTGCTATTCATATTTATTTATTTATTTATTTATTTTAAAAATGGAAGTGTCTCCTCAATCTATTGAAATCTTGCAAATGCATCAATCACCATCATCCACCGTTAGATTAAAATCCAACGTCTCTCCTCTTTCTTCCACCTCCTTCCTCTTCTTCCTCCACCTTCCTCTTCTTCCCTCCTCACGCCGCAAACTCTCTCCCGCGCCGCAAAGCCCCTCCCCCACCCCTCCGGCGGGGCCCTAGCCTGCCCGCGCCGGCCGCCGCGTGAGCCCATCCCGTCGCCGCCGCGCACTGTCGCCCCTGCCCTGACCTGGCCCGACCGCCGGGAACCACCGCCCAGCCGGTGGCGCCCCCGCTGCCCCGCCGCCCCCTCCTCCGCCGGGCCGGCCTGCCGCCGCCGGAGCTCCCTCTAGGGTCCGGCAGTGAGCAGCCGCCCCCGGCAACCCCGAAGCCCTAACCTCGCCGGAGCTCGCCGGAATCTCACCGGAGGTGGAGAAGAAGGTTCGTTTTTGGGTGATGGATTTGCAAGATTTCAATCGATTGAGGAGGAGTAAATCTCTTAAAAAATAAAATAAATGCAGTCCAGAAGCCATATCATCTGAGTAAACGATGAAGAGCTCTTGTTCATCCTTCGAACAGCTCTTGCAACATCTCTTGCAGGTTCTGGGGAGTGAATTTTGGGGTGGTAACATTGTTGTTATCCTCTATGTACTTTGTGTAGGCTGGAAGGATTTTCTCGGTGACAGCTTCCCGCATCGTTTTTCTGAGCTTTTGGCTAGGTTTTCTCCAGTGTCGGTGTAGACAATGAATAGCTTTTTTATGTAATAGGAGGGGCAAGGCCCCTACTGGTCTCACATCTTGTTCTCAGCCAAGGAAGCCTTTGCTGCATGCTCCTTCCTTCTTCTCATCGGCATATCTTTCCTGCCACCACCACTTCTAGCCGTCCCACCATTGTTCCAAAGATGCTTGCAAGAAAAATAGTTATTACACCACTAACAGTACTTACGAGCTTAACCTAGCCAGCTTATCCCATAGGCTCCCAAACAACATGACCTTGTCGTGCCATGGCGCTCTGTCGCGGTGACATCAACACCATGACATGTGCATCCTACGTCCAATGGTGGATCCAACGTGGGGATTGGGGGGCTGGTACCCCCTACCCCAAGGATCTCCATTGAAGTAAGAGGGGAGGAGGAGGGAGAAGAAGGGAAAGAAGGGAGAGAGAAGAAGAGCAAAGCGACAAACGAGCACCCCCTACTCTCCCATCCTGCCTCTGCCTGCGTCCGCACTACCTTCATCAACTCTATGCAGTTGTGCCCCTATTTTAGGGATGCTTCAGTATATTCTGATCACTGTTATCTTCGTGTATCCAATGAAGGCTTCCTATCCACCACTACCAATGGCAACCTACTAGTTCATATGTACTATCCCACTGTCATGTCTTCCACGCCCATCTTCGATGCCGCTGTCTATGTGCTCATTAAATCAACTATCCGGCACATAGCCCTTATCTCTGCCAACCTGTTCACCACAAGAAAAGTGACCTTCCGTAGCCGTGATGGCCGTGCTCGTGTCAGGCCAAAATGTCATGCTTTGTGTCGGCTCATAGGCCTCAAGCCATATGGCCATGTTTACATGTCGTCGTCTTATAAAGCTGTCCGGTGACTGGTCAAAGGACTACCATTGTTAATTTTAGGCACATATCCATGAAGTTGAATTTCTTGGTCTGTAGGTTGATGTGGCCCGTGCTATCTGCATGAGAAGCAGCCGATGCAAAACGTGTTACTGACTTGATTACACCACTTAGTAACCACATGTTTTGTTGCAAACAAAATAGACGAGCTACTGAGCGAATGTTGACCATATCGCGCCGGACCTCCAGTGGGTGGAGCCACAGGGACACGGGCCTGCCCTCCCCCCACCACCACCTCTAATGGTCTGATGTAACAATAGGAGTATATCTCTATTTACTAGGACTAGATTAGTATATAGGACTTACGATAGGCCACTTATTAGCCTACAACCCATGACGAGGACTACTGTAATCGATTTGCCTTCCTTGCTTCTACTTGCACATAGACATAGTCTACTGGCAAAGCCACCGCGGGCCACAACCTCCGAGTCTGTTGACGCAAAAATTGGGAAACACCTTCACGTACTAGCACACGGAATCAGCTATGGCCGATGATGCAGGGCGTGCCAGTCAATCTGACCTGTTGATTGACAAGGAAAATCGGATGTTAGTATTATGGCGAAATCGGCTGGGTTTCCGATTTAGCAATGAATACCAGATCGAAACTGGTTTCCGATCTACAATAAAGAAACGGCTAGATCAGCCGATTCCGATGCAAAGCAGAGTGAGATTACTAAAACGTAACCTAACAAGCTAAGCAGAGCAACACTTAGAATAGATCTAAACGGCTATATCAGATCCGATAATTAAGTATAAATAACAGCCGATCAAAACCTATTCTAAGCTGGATAGAGGTTGAATAAAACCTAAACGAAGTAACAGCGATATGCCCGATACTAAAGCTTAGATGTTTACTCGATAACTGTCGAATAATTCCAAACGAAGCAACAGTGATATGCCGGTTGCTAAAGCTTGGATCTTACTCAGTAATACGGGACTTACAGGCAAGCCTTGAGATCTAATCACCCTCGACGCACCCAGAAGAACTCGTGAAACGAAAAAGGCGAAGTCGTCGACAATGTATGAAAGATGCGAAAAAGTGTAAACGTTTGTTTGATATTGGTGTGTACAGACTTCCATGACCACGCAGGGTCGATACTTATACTCTGATGACTACGACAAACTTACTTGACGCAAAAGAAAAGACTTCTTACAACCGTTTACGACTCAAACTCTAAAGAAAATAACCGACTCTTTATCTCGGTCCTTCTATAAACCCAACCTGGTAGCCTTCCAGGACTCCTTACGTCATCACCCTTCTCTCCGATTCCAATTTATCGGATTCTGGCTTCGATTCAGACTACCCCTTTTTTCGGATGACGATTCCGATTTGATCTGCCTTATCTTCCGAACTCCGATTCCGATCCTGCAACTTTGCTTCATTTTTGGCACCGATGTGACCTGTTAAAACCCGGTGTCAACACATGCCCCCTAGTTTCGCGGAAGAATTGATTCTGACTCGAAACTATTTGATCCTCTAGGTCAAACATTTTTAGGTCAAAACATTTTCTCTTTCCCATTTTACCCTCAGTGAAACCTATATAATGCCAACCCCTTTGTCTTCATCATTCACCTCCTTTCTTCTGCCGCCGCTCTGCCCCCATCTTCGAATCACCGAGCACAAGCGACCTTCGGCCAGGATCAATTTCTTGAAGACTTCTTCAACCCCCTCCCATGGCATCAATCTCATAAATCCCCGAGGTAAGTCCTCCACCCAATCTCTTCAGATCAAGTTCCATTTTACTTCGTTTAGATCTATTCTTACTAGTAATGCCTTCTCTTAGGCCATCCGCAGTAGCATTATTATCCCCATAGCAGACAAGCCGGGTCTCGCCATACTAGGTCCAGTAGGTTCTCCAGATCCAACTGACTTCATCAACCAAGAAACACAGTGGCTTCCTTACAAATCTTTCAATTCAGAACACGATTGGAGCACTGCTTTTAGGTCATGGCCAACCCTCACCACTGGATGGAGGACTTGGTACAAAAGGGTTGCCAAATCCAAAATAGACGAATGGGAATCTTATGACCTTCGCCAATGTATTTCTTTCTCTCTGGCTGATATGGAACGAAACGAGCCTCTGCTAGCTGCCGCTTCATACTTCTGGTCTGATGCTCTGAACGCCTTTCTCTTCGGCCAAGGTCCAATGACCCCCACCTTAGCAGATGTATTGATGTTCACCGGTCTGAACATATCGGAATCGGACAAGACTTTTCTCATTCCCTCCAAAGCCACTCACAAGATTGATACCAAACAGATAGGGGGTTGGAAGGGATACATAGAGAAGTATTCTAAAACATCAGGTCCTGTGGATGCAAGAGAGCATTCAGCTTTCTTGAACATGTGGTTGGAGCACTTCGTTTTCTGTGGTAAGACAGTAGGCCCTTCAATCCACTATCTTCGATTAGCGGAATACCTAGCCTCAGGCAATAATTTTCCAATTGGAAAACATCTCCTGGGATTAGTCTACAAGCTTCTTCATGAGGTTTCTGTCCAATTAAAGTCCAAGCAACAAATCGGACATCTTGGAGGCCCATGGTGGTTCGTCAACCTCTGGCTAAACATGCATATGCAGAAACTGTTAGAGGCTTCGGTGATCAGCAAAGTATTTCCCACCGATCAGTTGAACGATGAAGAAGCTGAAGATCGGCGATGTATGTCTTTTGGCGAGGCTGCCTCAAGCTTTCCTGGAGATCGGCTTCCTTCTACTCGCACAGCCGAGTACTTTAGGGGATTCTACAATGGTTTTAAGGAAGAATCTATGCCTTTGCATGTATATTCCGATCCTGATCATCACTTTGAGCTCCATATTAAATTCCGATTTGATGATATCAATACCGATGAGGACAACCAAAAGAACTTCAAGGAAATCATTGTCCCTCAAATACTCCCCGCAGACATGTTCATGGGTAAAAAGCAGCAATCTTTTGAATATTATCATCCATCATTGGTTGCTCGTCAAATCGGATTTGGCCAAGGGCCAATTTCTTTGTACTTGGCCGATATGGTGAAGCCCAGAGATACAGTCCCCTCAGGCATAGCATATGATAGACTGATGAGTTTATCACCTCTTCGGGAAACTATAGACTTATCCCTTTGGAAATTCTCAAGCTTCACCACGGCCTCATTCAAAATATGGTGGCAAGAATGGAGGAATCACCTTTTCAGCCAACCTGCTCAAGAGTACTGCATAATTCTCAATCCTAACTTCAAAACCAGTGATCAGGTAAAAACTTCACACTTAGTCATTCCTCTTTAATTACTGATTACTTTGTACTTAACCTCTTTTCTCTTTCTATCTTTGATTACAGGAGGTGGCAATAAATCTCACTTCAGTTAGTAACAGTGGTCGTTCGATTGAGTATATGCCTCCCTCAGACAATCCTTACATTGGGAGTTCCAGTCCATCTGTGATGGACGTCGTTACTGGTCGGAACAGGAAATCGGCCAAGATCATTCCCTCTCCCATGCAACAAGGCACTAGCTCTTCTAAAAGGCCGAAGAAGAAAATACAAGGGACTTCTTCTTCCATGGCTAGCTAAGAAGACATCAAACCATCGGAGCTATCGGCCATTCCTTCAAAAGTCGGAGAAAAACGTCGTTTGGTGCTATCCAAAACAACTTCAAGGAAGCTTCCTAAAATTGCCCGTAAGATTTCAGCTTCAGAAGCAGCACGACATATATCTCAAGTACGTTTCGACACTGGTGGCTCATCAACTCCTGAAACAGGCACACCAAATCCGATTCAGGCTAACCCATCGGATACTGCAATAGCAACTACATCGGAACAGGTAAACACATCTCCGATTTGTCGTGACTTCATGATTTCTCAAAGTTACTTCATGTGAAAAACAGGCACCTTCCCAGACTCACGAACCAAGTGAAACAAGAGCTGCCCCGATTTCCTCCTCACTGCCGATTCCTCTATCGGTTATCATTCAACCAACCCAAACTCCGGAAACGGCCCAAGAAACCATAGTAAGGATGATTTCTAAAATCTTCACCATTGCACACATCAACTTATTTCATTTCTTACATCCAAAATTTTTATGTTTAGGGACAAACCACAATTGCTTCTGTCGGAACAGCAATCGGTCCTTCTCAACCGACTCAGTTTGATGAAGTCAACCTGAAACGGGTAATTCTCTTTCTTTATCTTTACTTTTAGAAAAAGGCAACATCCGATTCTTACTTTTATTTCTCAAGCACAAGATTCTCCAACCCCCAGTGCCCTTGTAGCGGAACTGGCTTGTCCCTCTACAGCAGAATCGGCTCCCAGCTCCGATCCAATCAAGTCTTACCTTGAAGAAATGCTAAGCCATTTGAATACTGAAATCGGACAACTTGTGAAGAACGCTGATCCCGTCCGATCAGTTTTCAAACATTTGCAAGGTCGGATACCTGAATCGGTTGAAGAGGTTCTTTTTCCAGCTTCCTTTATTGAGTTCAATTACTATCAAGTAACCAAGGCTCAGAAGAGATTGTCCGATCGAGCCGAGTTTGAAAAATCAGCTAAGGACCAGGAGCAATTCGAATCGGATATGGAAGGCATAGCTACCCAAATTGGACACATGAAGCAAACCCAGGAAGCTCTGGAGAAGACTAAGTCCGATTTGGTGTCTCGACGTGAAGTCCATATGCAAGCTATAGCCAAGATCGATGCAGAGCTAGAAACTGTAGAAGCCAATCTACAGCAAATCCCAGGGATGCTGACAACCTTTGAACAAAACAAGCAAATCCTCATTCAAAAGGTTGACCAGTTTAAGCAAAATCTGAAGCCGATTGAGGGTTCAGCTGAGGAAGATCGGAAAGCCATTTCCGATGTAGATGCTATTCGCCTGCGCGCGATTCAAGCGATCAAAGACTTCCTTGGGTCGTTGTAAAACTTATCCGAAAACATCCTTCGCAATGTAATATATTCATTGAAGTTGCCAAACTGTTCCGTATGTGTGAATCTTCGTCTTATCTTGTGACTGATCCCTGCCAAGTCTGTAACATATTTATTGTCTTTAACCAATGCGATCGGCTTTTACAGCGAATCTCCTGAAAATATCAGCTTTTGACCAAAAATACATTGGTCCTCGCTCCCATTTATATTGAAAATTGAATGCCCTGAACTGGGTAGGTAGATCTTTTTCCTATAAATAGGACCATACGCTGAATCCACCATATCACCCTTCCTGCTATCAAACATGGCATCTTCATCCAATGAGGTATGGAGTACTCCTCTCTGTTCCTCGTACATTTGATTAAGGCAAACTAATATTTCCAATTTTCAGGTTCAACAGCAACTTGAGCTCATCATCACTCAACTTCAATCAGGCTCCTCCCTTTCCTCCAATCATCGGCTTTTCTTAGCTACCCACAAGCATGAAGTCATGAATTTGCTTCCCGAAGGACTTACTTCGGTATCATCTTTCATCCATGCCCAAGGCACCGATATATCCAGGGTCCAACGTCAAATTCATAATCTTGAAGGTACTTTGAACAGAGAACAATCCCGACTCATCCACCTACAGAGCAGAAGAGATCGACTTTTGGGAGAAATCCATACCATTAACCAAACCATTTCTATGGTTGAAGATAATATTAACCAGATTCATGCATCTCTTGACTCCAGAAATCAAATCATAGAAAACCATGAGCGTCATGAGTCCCGTATGCAAGCTATCCAAACAATCCAAAACTTCCTGAATACCCTGTAATGTTTTATATTTTTTCCCTAAGGGCGATGCATAACGCATCGGCCATGTATCCCGGAATATGTAGTGGACTATTTTCACTTATTTTTTCTGCTAAAGGCGACACTCTGTATCGGCTATGATATGTTCCGATTTGCCAAAAATCGGCTTATGCACCAACCCAAATGCTGGTGTGGGTGTAGAGTCCTGACGGACTAAACAACCCTGGCGGCCCATCCTAAGGGCCGGCCCATGAACAAGACTTGACGCACAAGACAAGGACTAGTCCTAGTCGGTTTGGATATACTGTATTAGGGAATTAGAGATAAACTTGTAAAAGTCTCCTAGTCCTATACGGTTCCCATGTAACCCTGCCCTCCGGACTATATAAGGGGAGGCAGGGACCCCCTCGAAACAATCTCATCAATACAAGATACACCATACAGGACGTAGGGTATTACGCTCCGGCGACCCGAACCTGTCTAAATCGTCTCTTGTCACCTTCGGCTCTAGATTCTCGACGACTTCTCCCTAAACCCTTCTCTCGGGGCACCCCCTCGAGAACGTTGTCAGCATAAATCGCCGACACTTTGGCGCCGTCCGTGGGATACTACTCGTCGAGTCTTCAGTAAAGAGTCGATGGCCTCCTTCAGCGCCTCCATCGTCACCAAGTTCGAGGCAGGCGCCTCTTTCGTTTTCGGCTCTTGGCTTTGCATCGCAAACCAGGAAGGCGAACTCCAACACCAATTGCGCGACGAGGTGGCTTCACCAACTTCGTCACGCGTGCAAACCACTACGCGAGGATCTCGGAAAATCCCAAATTCCGACACGATCTCCGGATCGTATCCTACTCGGAGGAGTACATGGCGCCCGAAGCAGATTCAATCCCGGGCCGACCATGTCAACTCAACCCCTATCAAGGGGCAGGATCAAGCCACGTGTCCAAGACCCCCTGGCGGACTCCGGATCACTTCCGAGTTCCGCCAGGGTTCAACGATTAGGACCGTGACAACAACCCCGCGGGTGCCCAGGAACCCTGGCTCCAACCCCCGCGGAACGAAGACTTCACCACGTGGATCGCGCGCATCCCAGTTTCCCTTCGGGTTAACAAACTCAGCCGCGGTCCACCAGAAGCACCTGAAGAAGAAGGTTCTCCAACCCCGCGGAGCAACCTCAGACCTTGTCATGACCACAACTCCCTCGGGGGTTATCGTTCATTGGCCTGACATGGATCCCGAGGCGGCTCTGTTCGAAGCAAACGTACCTTCCACGGTACGGGACATTCTACCTCTGCTTCCTTTCCAAAAAGGCAGAGAGCTCCCTGCTGCCACAGGTAGCAGAAGAACCGGGCCTAGCGACCCCGGTCGCCAGTCCTGCGTGCTCCTCAATGAGCACAGCGATGAAGAAGTTGTCTCCGACGACGCCCCCACAGAGGAAGGAGAAACCGATGCAGACCGAGAACTCCGTATCGAGCGCAATCGCAACCGCGTCCTGCGACGTCGCTTCCTCAAGAAGAAAAATCTCAATTCAGAGTTCGACAAGCAAGACATCTTCAACTCCCCTGTGGCCAACATCTTGTTCGGGGTCAGCGTCTTCGAGGGGTTTCAAACTACCCCTGAGATCAACCTCGCCAAAGCCCGCCTAGAAGCCGCAGCGGTCATGGTTGATCGCCTGGACGGAGGCCGCTCCTCCTCCAAAAGTAAGAGTTCTTCGCGCCACCAAGCATTGCCTGCTAAGCGTCAGAGCAGCCATTACGGCAGCTCCGCAGGCCAAACCAAGGACAAGAACAGGCCTCGCGAAGAACCCTGCCGTCCTCGCGAGGAACCTCCCAGGTCCGAGCGTCGCGAAGAACCCCGTCCAGCTCGCTCTCATAACACACCAAACGACGCCCGCAACGACATCATCCGGATCAGAGAGGGGAGAGCTATCTCCCACGTTGCGGATTCTGCAGGAAGATACGGCGTCCCCAACCCCGATGCTCTGCCATGCTACACACGCGCTATCCGCGTCAGCTCCTTCCCGCGAAAGTTCAAGCCGCCAGGCATCGCCAACTTCGACGGGAAGCAAGATCCAAACATCTGGCTGCGCAGATACTCTTCTGCAATTGAAGCATCAGGGGGCGACGACATCTCTAAGATGCTCTACTTTCCAGTTGCGATGGAGCAAGGTCCTCTCACCTGGCTTGAGTCCCTCCATCCAGACTCCATCGACAGCTGGCACGCGCTGAAGAAGGCTTTCGTCTCCAACTACCAGGGTTCTTTTGAGCGCCCTGGCAGCAAGTATGAACTCCGCGCGTGCAAACAGAAGCCAGACGAGTCCCTGCGCGACTACAACAGGCGATTCTTCTCCATCAAGGCATCCTGCGTTCCCATCCCCGACTCAGAAGTCATTGACTACTTTCAAGAGGGGATGACCGATCGCACCCTCTTCCGTGACTTCGGTCACAATCGTCCTCGTGACCTCGAGGAATTCCGCGCACTGGTGTCCAATTGGATGGACACTGACGATCAAGAACGGGAGCGCTACGGCAAGAGACCCAACAACCCTGGTCGCAAGAACCAGGAAGATAACAGGGATCATCCGCGCGACTCCTTCCAGCGTAACGGCAACAACCCGCGGAAGCGACCACACAACACGGTCGCAACCGTTCAGACCGTCCGCTCCGCCAAATCCGCGCAGCAAAGAAGGGAAGAGTTCAATAAACTTCTCAAGAAGCGCTGCCCTTACCACACCGACAGCAAGCACACCATGGGCGAGTGCGTGCTCCTCCGGGAGACGTTCAGCACCCCCAACAAGAAGCAGAAGTCGGCTGGCGACGGAGACGACGGACACGACAAGGGAGACAACGGTTTCCCAGACATCAACAACACTGTCAACGTCATCTTCGGAGGCATGGCAGTCAGCGACACCTCGCGCAATCGCAAGAATGCAAGGCACGAGGCCTACACAGCAGAACCAGCGGTGGTTACATCGCTACAGTGGTCCGACATCACCATCACCTGGTCCCGAGAAGATCAATGGGCCGAGATCACCTCTCCTGGACGATATCCCCTTGTCCTCGAAACCGTGGTCGCAAACAGCAGGCTCACCAAGGTCCTGATCGACGGAGGCAGTGGGCTCAACCTCATCTTCGCCAAGACGCTGAAGTCCATGGGCCTCGACATGAGCACGCTGCAGCCGGCGGACACTCCTTTCTACGGCATCGTGCCTGGGAAGGCCGCCATCCCCCTCGGGCAAATCACCTTGCCCGTCACGTACGGTACGGCATCCAACTACCGTACAGAGTTCATCAAGTTCGAAGTTGCAGACTTCGAAACGTCCTACCACGCCATCCTCGGGCGACCAGCGTTGGCCAAGTTCATGGCCATCCCCCACTACACCTACCTAGTGCTGAAGATGCCAGGGCCTCACGGTGTTCTTTCCCTTCGCGGCGATATTAAGCGCTCCTACCTCTGCGACAAAGAGGCAGTGGAGTACGCCGTCAGAGCCGCGTCCACCATAGATCGCCAAGAGCTCCAACCCTTGGCCGCAGCCGTCGTCGCAGAGGACGATGACGCCCCGACGCAGAGAAGACACGGGCTATTAAGCCTGTGGAGAAGGTCGCAACAAAGACGATTGACCTCCAAACAGGAGATCCATCGAAGACAGCAGTGATTGGCTCCACCCTCACTCCTGCATAGGAAAACGCGCTCGTCGACTTCTTGCGAGCCCAGGCCGACATCTTTGCTACAAAGCCTTCCGACATGCCTGGAGTCCCCAGAGAGTTGATCGAGCACAAGCTAGACCTCAACGAGAGCGCAAAGCCCAAAAATCAGCGCCTCCGAAGATTCACCACAGAGCGTCGGGAAGCCATCAAGAAAGAACTAGCTAAGTTATTAGCAGCTGGCTTCATTAAAGAAGTCTTCTATCCGGATTGGCTAGCCAATCCGGTTCTTGTAAGGAAAAAGAATTCGAATGAATGGAGAATGTGTGTTGATTATACTGATCTCAACAAACACTGCAAGAAGGACCCCTTCGGGCTTCCTCGCATCGATCAAGTCATCGACAGCACCGCCGGGTGCACCCTACTCTGTTTCCTCGATTGTTACTCAGGATATCACCAAATATCGCTGAAAGAAGAGGATCAGATTAAAACTTCATTCATCACGCCATATGGCGCATATTGTTACACAACCATGCCTTTTGGCTTGAAAAATGCAGGTGCCACATATCAGCGGGCGATACAGGGTTGTCTTCAAGACCAACTTCATCGAAACGTTGAAACCTACGTTGATGATGTGGTAGTCAAGACAAGAAATCCCGAGGATCTCATCGCTGACCTCACCGAGACGTTTGATAACCTACGCAAATGGCGATGGAAGCTCAATCCCGCCAAGTGTGTTTTCGGTGTCCCATCTGGAAAGCTCCTTGGGTTCATTATCAGTGAACGCGGCATTGAGGCAAATCCAGAGAAGATAGCAACTATCATGAACATGGAGCCGCCGACCACCGTCAAGGATGTCATGAAGCTTACGGGCTGCATGGCTGCACTCAACCGCTTTATCTTCAAGCTAGGAGAACGCGGGACTGAGTTCTTCAAATTACTCAAGAAGCAAGATAGATTTCAGTGGACTCAGGAAGCTCATGTCGCTTTCGGCAAACTCAAGCTATTCCTGACTACGCCTCCTGTGCTCACTGCACCACTCCCGGGCGAAGATCTCTTGCTCTACATTTCAGCAACCACTAATGTCGTCAGCGCTGCCATTGTTGTTGAACGCGACGAGGAAGGCCACCTCCAGAAGATTCAACGGCCTGTGTACTTTGTAAGCGAAGTCCTCTCGGACTCCAAATCCAGGTACCCTCAAGTTCAAAAAATTCTATATGCTGTCCTAATGACATCCAGAAAATTGCGGCATTACTTCGACACCTACAAGATCATCGTGGTTACTGGTTATCCTATTGGCGAGATTCTCCATAATCAAGACGCTACAGGGCGTATCGCCAAGTGGGCTGTTGAGCTCGGAACATACAGCATCGAGTTCCGTTCTCGCACGGCCATGAAGTCTCAGGTCCTTACTGATTTCGTATCGGAATGGACCGAGCACAATCTCCCAGTCGCCACTACCAAGCCTGAGCATTGGATCATGTATTTCGACGGGTCACTCAAGCTGGAAGGCGGAGGCGCTGGAGTTCTGTTGATCTCACCTCGAGGGGATCAACTCAAGTATGTTCTGCAGATTCAATTCGCTGTCACCAATAACGCTGCAGAATACGAAGCACTTCTTCACGGCATGAAGATGGCCATCACCCTCAGTATCAAGCGTCTGCTGGTGTATGGGGACTCAATGTTGGTCATCAAACAAGTCAATAAAGACTGGAATCGAAACCATGAAGACATGGATGCGTACTGTGAAGAAGTCTGGAAATTGGAGAAACACTTCCTCGGCATTGAATTTCATCATGTCGAGCGAGATCACAACGTCGCTGCAGACGTCCTATCAAAACTGGGTTCTTCGAGAGCAGAGGTGCCTAGCGGGGTGTTCGTCAATGAACTCTCCAAGCCATCAATTTCTGCAGCGGTAACTTCTGATGCTGCAATATCAGCTCCTGAGGTTATGCTCATCGACGCCACTTAGAGTGCTCCGATTATAGACTTCATCTTGCACGACAAACTTCCTGCCGAAAAGGCAGAAGCTCAGCAAACTGTTCGCCGTAGCAAGTCCTATGTTATAATCGGCGATACACTATACCGACGTGGCGCACGCTCTGGCGCATTGATGAAATGCGTCTCACAGCAAGAAGGAGTCAACATCCTGGAGCAAATTCACGCAGGAGAATGTGGCAATCATGCAGCTTCCCGCACCATCGTAGGCAAAGCCTTCCGTGCCGGGTTCTATTGGCCCACAGCCCTACATGACGCTGAGGAAATTGTTCGTCACTGCAAGGGTTGTCAATATTTCGCTCATCACTCACATCAGCCTGCTCACAAGATCAAATTGATACCTCCGTCATGGCCATTTGCATGCTGGGGTCTTGATATGATTGGGAAACTACCCAGGGCGCCCGGTGGATTCGAATATTGCTTCGTCGCAATTGACAAATTTACCAAGTGGATAGAAGTCTTTCCGGTTGTCAAACCAACCTCTGAGAAAGCAGTCCAATTTCTCCAAGAATTGATTCTTCGCTTCGGGATACCTCACCAAATCATCACGGATTTGGGCACTACCTTTACAGGCAACAAGTTCTGGGACTATTGTGATGATCGCAGCATCGAGGTATCCTATGCTTCGGTTGCTCATCCTCGTGCCAATGGGCAAGTTGAACGAGCCAATGGCATGCTCCTTGATGGACTTAAAGCTCGCATGGAACGAACCCTGAAGAAAGCAGAAGGCCGGTGGATGAAAGAACTCTTTCCAGTTGTCTGGGGCCTACGATCCCAACCCAGTAAAGCTACAGGGCAATCTCCCTTCTTCCTGGTGTATGGATCCGAGGCCGTTCTACCTGTTGACGTCATGCACGGTGCTCCCCGCGTTGAGGAGTTCCAAGAAGCCATGGCGGACGAACAACGAATGCTGGAAGTCGATACAGCTGAAGAAGCGCGACTAGCAGCCTTGTTACATAATGCTGCATACCTTCAGGGAATCCGCAGATTCCATGACAAAAATGTGAAGACAAGATCATTCCAAATTGGAGACTTGGTGCTACGCCGAATCCAGAATACAGCCGGCCACTCCAAGCTTACTTCACCCTGGGATGGTCCATTTATCGTTTCCAAGGTACTCAAACCGGGCACCTACAGACTTCAAACAGACGACGGTGTGGAATTACCAAATCCTTGGAATATAGAACACCTACGCAAATTCTATGCGTAGCTCCCTCACTTCAGCAGTGCTTCGGCACCACAAGAACCAATTGCTTCGGCACCCAGAGTTCTTCCGTAAACATTGCTGCAGCAATATATGAACTTCTTGCTTCGGCATTACATGTTCTCTTGTTCCGTTGTTCCGGCAACGAGATACATCTCAATAAAACTCCCTTTACTGGGTTGTTTACTTGTCTTTGTGACATTACCTAAAACTTCCGTGTTCTTTTTAGACTTGGAAAGTTTCTTTTACATTCGGAGCCTATAACTGAGGTCTATCCGTGTTCTTTCGAGGCCAAAAACGGATCTGTTCCTCCTATTGCATTACCCTGTGCTATTCTCCAGCTCCACGCTGCCGCTCCATGGGTCTTACTGGGTTCTTGCTTCGGCAAACCATATACAGTCAGTTCCCAAGTATCCTCCTAGGGTACATTTTAATAGATAGCTTATGCTATGAGAAATCTCCCTGGGTTCCTTCGGGTCCTTAACAGGGTTGTTTTTCAAGTCAAAATCTACGCCACGTACATTTTGACTGAGTCCTGGTTATCAACACAGAGACAACCCAGGAATTCATAAAAATTCTTGGTTTTTTCTTCATAACATGGCAATAAATATATTACATTGCATAATATTCATGTTACAATAACATCTGTTTACATCTACAGCCTAAGGCTCTGAGCAATTGCTTCTGCAACCGGCTCGGCCTCTTGCTTCAGGTCCCTGAAGGCAGACTCAGTACAGTTTGGCTCTGCGCCTTCAACTAATTTGCCTATGTCTACCTCCGGGTACCTGGACTTCACTACGGCAAGGACATGCACGAGACAAGCTTTCGAAGATCTTTTGATGTACGCCTTCAGCTGTCTCGGCATGGCCTTCAGGCGCTCCAGGAATGATAGCGGCGCTGACGGGTCTTCTGGAACCAAGGCTTTCACCACCGGGTTCGCTGCCCTCTCTAGCTGCGAGATCCGGTTCAAGGCTTCCGCCAGGTCGTCGTCCGACTTCTTCATCAACCGCAATTCTTCTTCGAGCTCCGACATCCTCCTGGCCGCCTGTTCGAGCTTCTCGTCCAGCGCCTTCTTGTTTGCGAGTTGCTTCTGTGCCTGGGCGAGTTCCCTGGATAGCCGATTACTCTCCTCGCAAGCATTTTCCAGGTTCTTGGCAAGTTGTTTTTGCTGCTCGAGGACTTGAATTAGTTGCTCGTCGGCATCCTTGCGTTGTTGGACTGCTACTCTGAGTTCTTCTTTGAGGCTTTCATGATCAGCAGCGAGGGTCTTCAACGCTTCTTCATAACGGTTGGCCACGTTGGACCAATCCGTCATCTTGCTCTGGGCTGTTGCTAGTTGCTGTTGCGCCCCTGCGAACACAAGACAATGACAGAGTTGTTATTCAACACAAGCAATGGACAATTTTTTATAAGACTTCGGTAACGACAGAGTACCTTTGAGCTCTGCTTTTGCCGACGCAAGCTTCTTCTTCATGTCCTCCTTCTCCGCGGCCAGTTCCTTGGTCCGCAGGTGCAAGGTGCGGATCATGTCGGCGTCTTCCGCCTCCAGGAGTTTGCGATCTTCGCGCTCACGCTCCAGCTCCTTCTGGAGACGGTCCGCCTTGGCGTGCATCAAGGAAATGTTGTGGAGGTACTCGGTCTTCTTCCTTGATGCCTCGCCAACAGCCTACAACAGAGTTGTTATAAGAAATGTTTCTTCAATACTACAAGACCAGGGTTGTTTTACTAACCTTGAAGTAGGCTACTGCTCTTTCGGCATGGTAAAGTCCCCTGTCGATGTGGTGCTCATCCTCCTCCGCGTCCAATATGTATTCGAAGGTCTGCGGGTTCGGATTGAGCATTGGGTCGAAGCTCCCGATGCGGAAGCTCCCGCCCTCTTCTTCAGCTCTGGTATTCTGGGGTACCCTGGGGATTTCTTCAATTTCTTGCTCTGGGGTTGATGTTTCCGCTTGTTTCCTCCTCGAGCATTCTGCTTCCGCCCCGGTCTGGGTTGTTTCTGTGACGCTCGGGGGCTGTGCAGAGGACTGGTCACGGCGTTCCAGCTCGGATTCTTCAATCACTGCCGACGTGACCAGCTGTTCGGTATCTGCCAGCACCTCCGCGACTGTCTCCTTGACTTGTGCTTCTTCTGGTGCTGGCGGGTTTGATGGCAGAGTTGTTTGCACTTCCGGCAGGGTTGTTTCTGGAACAACCCTGGGTTCTTCGGGCACTGCGGCCTCTGGCTCTACAGCTGCATGGTCAACCAAGGATTCTACCCTGGGTATTGCTGGAGTATCTTCAACACTGGGACAATGAAGTTTGTTAGATATAGCGGTATTGTGCGCCGCTACATTGTGTATTGATTGACAAAATACTTACATGGTGGAGGGTCGCATGGGGATCTCTGGCTCCCCCAAGGAGAACTCTTCCTCTATCTCCTGCTCCGTCGCCGAAGGTCCCGCTGGACAGGGTTCTTCCATTATTGGTGTTATCCCTTCAAACGGCGTGGAGACAGGGTTGAAGATCTCGTGCAGGATCTCTTCCTCAGATAATGCCTGCCGAGCAGAGCTGCTTTGCTGCGGCATACTAGTTCCAATTTCTCTTATGGCTCTCTCCACTGAAGATGTTGTCCTGGATTGTGGGGATACCTTTGCCCTTTCCTCTGGGATTGTTCTGGCTCGGGGCTTGGGCAAGGTGCGTGCTTTCTTGGGCACTGGTGCTTGTACCTCTGATGGCGCCGGTCTCTTGGACCTTTCAGTTCCCCTGGAGGTTGCTCCTGATTTGGCTTGGGGTTCTTCAGGGACCTGTGGTTCAAGTTTTACCATTGGCTCGTCAGGGTCTTCAATTGCAGATTTCATGCGCACTTGATCTCTTACCCCTGGATCCACACAGCGTGCCAGCAATGCCGCTTCTTCAGTGTTGGTTGGGTCCAGGGGCGGCAGACTTACATATAAGGCGCGCCGGGCTTCATACAGTGATGATCAAGACATTAGTTTACAATATATTTTCAACAATGCAGAACAATATTCAGAAAAGGATTTTACCTCAGGTGTCATGGTTATCGCAGATACTTCCATTATTTCAGGAAATTGATCATCGGTAATCACCAGGAACTTCTTCAAGAGTTGGTTCACTCTCTTCTCCGATATGTTCCCGGTGGCATTCCTTGAGGGGTCTGCTTCCCCAGAGTACAAGTACCCTGGGTTACTGCGTTGCTTGCATGGCTGGATTCTCCTCAGCAGAAATGACTTATATACCATGGCTCCTGTTAGGCCTTGTGCTTTTAGATCTCTGATCATGTTGAGCAGCTCAGGGATTTGCATGGCTTGGTTGACTCCAACTGTCTCGCTCCAGAATGGTTTCATTACTGGAGGATTTCCTGAACGGCTCTGCAACTGTGGTTGGTGGTTCCATGCGTAGAACCATTCTTTCTGCCAGTCCTTGAGGCTTTCCTTTGTTGTGTAATCCAAATACACCGGCCTCATGCCCTGACGGAACTGGATAACAACTTTGCCTACCACTTGCAGTGGCCCGCTGGAGGTCTTTACCCTAAATATATGGCGGAACAGGGCAAAATGGGGATCTATCCCTAAGAAGGCTTCGCACAGATGGATGTAGATGGATAGATTGAGAATGGAGTTGGGATTCAGATGACATAGTTCAATCCCATAAAATTGAAGCACACGGCAGACAAAATCACATGCTGGCATGCCAAATCCAACTTCATAAAAGGCCTTCCATACCGTGATTTCCTCGGTGTCTTCGGTGGGGTATTCATGCCCGTATGCGCTTCTCCATCGGCTTATTCCTTGTGCTGGCAAGAATCCATCCGTTTCTAAGGCCTTGATGTGTTTCTCCTTCAAGATACTGGTCGGCCAGTCGTCGATTGGATCTCCAATAATTAGCATGTCCCCCGCGGACGTTGTCTCCTCGGTCGTAACGATCTGCTTCATCGCCTCTGCCTTCCTCTTCGAGCCTTTGCCTCTACTGGATCCTTCACCACCGGCCATTGGGATCTCTTGTGATTTGGTGTGGATTGGATCTAAGATTGGGGGAAGTTGTGGATGCTTGTGTGCGATCTCTGGATTACGCGAACTGCAACTGTCGCAAACCCTAGATCTATATTGCGCAAGCGTACGGATACAAAGGGTCGCGGGCGGTTTATATGGGCTTTTCGAAGCGTTACTTCGGTAATTTTCAATTTTGGTCCTTTCTTGATCCTATATTTGAATTCGTTCAAATTTAGGCTCGGGGGCTGTGGACATATTTTCAGGAAATATTTTTCTGAGAATTTTCGGCTTCAATTGATAAATTTATGAGGAATTCTATAAGAATTCGGGTTTCTTCGGAAATTGATTCTCTTTTGGTTCGGACTTCGAAAGAGCCTCGAATTTCTTCTTCAAAGATAAACGAGGCTCGGGGGCTGCCCAATTGGGCGCACCTAATCGGTGCGCACCAATCCGAACTTCGAGAAGACTTATGAGCACATCATTACCTATCGAACAGCATGGTTGCAACTTCCAAGATCAAAGAACCCTGTAGGTCTCAAAGAACCCTGGCGGGTTCCAAAGAACCCTGGCGGATTTCAAAAGAACTCTGGAGGACCTCAAAGAACTCTGTACTTTCAACAAGGCTGTTCTTCAGGAGATAAGGTGCTCGGGGGCTTGTGGGTGTAGAGTCCTGACGGACTAAACAACCCTGGCGGCCCATCCTAAGGGCCGGCCCATGAACAAGACTTGACGCACAAGACAAGGACTAGTCCTAGTCGGTTTGGATATACTGTATTAGGGAATTAGAGATAAACTTGTAAAAGTCTCCTAGTCCTATACGGTTCTCATGTAACCCTGCCCTCCGGACTATATAAGGGGAGGCAGGGACCCCCTCGAAACAATCTCATCAATACAAGATACACCATACAGGACGTAGGGTATTACGCTCCGGCGACCCGAACCTGTCTAAATCGTCTCTTGTCACCTTTGGCTCTAGATTCTCGACGACTTCTCCCTAAACCCTTCTCTCGGGGCACCCCCTCGAGAACGTTGTCAGCATAAATCGCCGACAGCTGGGATAGTATTTTTTCAAGTATTTTCCATTTAGAGCTCGAGAAAACTCTTCTCCTCCCAACGTCTCCAATATATATGCATTACCTGGAGCACACCGATTTATCCGATACGGACCTTCCCAAGTCGGAGACCATTTACCGAATTTAGAATCTTTAGATCCAATCGGCAAAATTAGCTTCCAAACTAATTCTCCTTGAGAAAATTCTTTAACTTTAACTTTCTTGTTATACCATCTGGCGATACGCTCCTTATTAGCCTCTAAATTTTCAATGGCTTTCAAACGATACTGAGTTAAATCTTCCAACTCATCTTTCATAATAATTGAGTATTCATCGGCTGTTAGCTTATTTTGAAACTCAACATGCCTAGAGCCGATTTTCAACCCCCAAGGTAAGACAGCCTCATGTCCATAAACCAATTGGTAAGGTGACATTTTGATTGCACCGTGACAAGCCATCCGATATGACCATAATGCTTCATATAGCACAGTATGCCACCTTCTGGGATACTCATCAATCTTTCTTTTTATCAACTTGATCACGCATTTATTGGAGGCTTCTGCCTGACCAGTGGCCTGAGCATAATAAGGAGAAGAATTCAGTATTTTAATTCCCATGCTTTCAGCAAACTCTCCAATTCCCCTGACGTAAACATAGTTCCCTGATCGGTCGTAATCGTTTGAAGAATACCAAACCGATAGATAATATGCTCCTTAACAAAATCTACCATATTAGCTGATGACACAATTTTCAGAGGAATTGCTTCAACCTACTTAGTAAAGTAATTGGTTGCTACCAGCACAAACTTGTGTCCTTTACTTGATGTAGGGTTAATTTGTCCGATTAGATCAATGCCCCATCCTCGAAAAGGCCAAGGCCTCAAAATCGGATTCGTAGCAGATGCAGGAGCCCTTTGAACGTTCCCAAAACGCTGACAGTCTTGACAACCCTTGTAATATTTAAAACAATCTTCAAGAATTATAGGCCAAAAATATCCATTTTTTCTAATCATCCATTTCATCTTGAAAGCCGATTGATGTGATCCACATACTCCTTCATGTATTTCTCCCATTAATACCTTAGCTTCTTCTGATCCAATACATTTGAGCAAAACTCCATCAATCATCTGATAATAAAGATCATCTTCAAGTATAACATATTTCAACGCCTGAATCTTTATCTTTCTCTCAACTTTCTTTGATGCATTTTTCAAATACTCATAAATCTCTTTTCTCCAATCGGAATCTTCCAACTCCAAACTTGAAATCTCTCTAATCGGATGATAACCAGATGCTCCTTGAGCCAATCGGTTAGCCTCCCCATTATGACATTTGGGAATATGCTCAATCTTAACAAGCCTGAATTCTTTTAGCAACTAGAGACATTCATCATGATATGTTCTCAAAATATCATCATTGCATTCATACTCACCCATCAATTGTTTTACCACCAATAAAGAATCTCTGAATATCTCAATAGCATCGGCTTTAATTTATTTGAGTAGTTTGATACCTTTAAGAACAACTCGATATTCTACTTGATTATTAGTGGCTTCTTTCTCAATCAGATAAGAGAATTCAAAACTTGCCCCCCGAGGCGAGATCAACACAATTCCGATTCCAGAGCCAGCTCCACAAGAAGATCCATCGAAAAACAAAGTCCATGGAGCGATTTCTACTAATCCAATCTCCGGACCACAATGATGAGTGACAAAATCGGCCAAAACCTACGCTTTGACTGCTTTCAATGATTCAAAGCGTAAATCAAACTCTAAAAGAGCCAAAATCCATTTTCCGATTCTCCCATTCAAAATCGGCAATGATAGCATGTATTTTACGACATCATCTTTACTAACAACCACGCACTCATTTGATAATAAATAGTGTCTGAGTTTAGTGCAGGAAAAGTATAAACAAAGCATAACTTTTCAACTGGAGAATACCTTGTTTCTGCATCTAAAAGCCTTCTGCTTACAAAGTAAACAACACGCTCTTTTCCTTCAAATTCTTGAATAAGGGCCGATCCAATAGAAGAATGATCAGCCGATAAGTATAATCTAAACGGCTTATTTTTCTGAGGAGGAACTAAAACAGGAGGAGATACCAAATATTTCTTTATTCGCTCCAAAGCTTCTTCCTGCTCCTTTCCCCAGACAAACATCTGATCGGCCTTCAACTTCAATAAAGGTGTAAACGGCTTAATCCTCCCAGAGAGATTAGAAATAAATCTCCTAATAAAATTAATCTTGCCGATTAATGATTGAAGTTTAGTCTTATTTTCTGGAGCAACAATCTTGTTAATAGAACCTATCAGAGTCTGGCTGATCTCAATTCCTCTTTCGTGAACCATAAATCCCAGAAACTGACCAACAGAAACCCCAAATGCACACTTTATTGGATTCATCTTCAAACCATGTCTTCTTGTGCACTCCAGCGTCTTGCGTAAATCGGCTAAATGTTGTTTGTAGCTTTCCGATTTAACCACCACATCATCAATGTAAATTTCAACAATCTTGCCGATAAGTTCATGGAAAATATAATTCATAGCACGCTGATATGTAGCTCCAGCATTTTTCAAGCCAAAAGTCATAACTACCCATTCATATAAACCAACATGACCCGGACATCGAAAAGCAGTCTTATAAATATCTTCTTTAGCCATGAAAATCTGATTATAACCAGCATTACCGTCCATGAAGCTTATGACTTTGTGTCCTGCTGCAGCATCAACCAACAAATCAGCAATAGGCATGGGATAACCATCCATCGGAGTCGCCTTATTAAGATTCCTGAAATCAATGCAAACACGCAGTTTTCCGTTCTTTTTATATACAAGAACCACATTAGAAATCCATTCAGCATATCGGCATTGCCTAATAAATTTTGCTTCAATCAACATAGTAATCTCAGCCTTTATATCAGGTAATATTTTGGGATCACATCGTCGAGAATCTTGCTGATATGGCCGATATCCTGGCTTTATAGGTAACCGATGTTCAACAATAGATCGGTCTAAACCAGACATTTCATAGTATTCCCAAGCAAAACAATCTTTAATTCTTTTAACAAAGAGGTCAACTCTTTCTTGTACTCAGGATCTAATTTTGCACTAATAAACGTCGGCCTTGGTCTATCACCATCTCCTAAATCTATTTTCTCTAGTACATCGGCCGACCTGAAACCATATCCCAATTTCCCTTCATCTTCTTGAAGAAATTCATCCATCAGGACGATTCTTCCGAGCCGACTACTTGGATCGGCTGTAGACCGAAATCGGCCACTCTGAGGAATTCAGTATCCAAAGCTCTTCCTGATATACACATCACTTGTTCATAATTCCATGGCGGTGCCTCTGCAATGGCTATGCTGTATGATGCATCTGCTTTGATAATTTCTACTGTATCCTCAATCCATTGAACCAAACATTGATGCATGGTTGATGGAATGCAACAATTAGCATGGATCCAATCTCTTCCCAGCAACAGGTTGTATGATCCTTTACCATTGACTACGAAGAAAGTAGTGGGCAAGGTCTTACTTCCAATAGTCAATTCTACGCATAGTGCCCCCCGAGCTGGAGAAACCTTTCCTTCATAATCTTTTGGCAACATATCGGTCTTGATTAGATCATCTTCACCCTTGCCGATTTTACGAAAAACGGCATACGACATTAGATTAACAGCTGCTCCACCATCAACCATCATCCTGGTCATTGGCCTACCATCAACATGCCCCTTCAGAAACAAAGGTTTCAAATGAACCCTTTCTTTTTCTTCTGGTTTCTCAAAAGTTGCTTGCATTGGTTCCAGATTTAATTGAGCCATTGCTTCTTCGACCTTAAAATTTCCTTCATCACTAGCCGATGCCATGAATTCTCTTGGTAGTATGAAAACCATGTTAACATCGGCTGCATTATCATCTTGTCCACATTGTTTAGGACGCCACACTTGAGATGACACCTTATTTCTCAAACGCTGGTGTGACTTTTCCTCTTGGATTTCTTCAAATCGGAGTCTTTGCAACCTCCTCTTTTGTGATTTTGTGACTCCATCTGGGCACCACCTTGGTTGAGGTATTTTAGCCTCACGACGGATATTCCGATCCCGATTTGGCAAAGGCTCTTCATCAGAAACCAAATTGTTAGCACGTTCTTCTAATTCTCTACTCATAATCGGCTTATTTCCCAATCGATCATACACACTCTGTCTGCCTCCGATTCTTTCATGAACTGGAGTACGCCGATATTCTTCATCTCTCTCTTGAATAATCGGCCGACGCTCTCTATCTTCAAATCGAGGCCTTTTAAATGATCTATCCCTTCCATAGCCTCCGTTGCACTCTGGACAATCATCTGGAGATAGCAATTTGATTCCCTCTTCCCAGCAGTAGATAAAGAAAGGACATCTCCAATGATCTTCATGCCGATACATCCTTTCCTCGTCCTGCCTTGTTCTCTCTTGTTGATATTGGTATTTCTTGATCAACCCTTGATAAGTAACACGCCTATGAGGGTTTCTGTGATAATCATTCTTCTCCATTTTTCCTTTATCCTTTAAGTCAGAAGTAGAAATTTGTACTTTAGGATCAACAACCCCTTTTTCTTTTGCAGACTCCGATGTCAAAAGCTTTGTCTGCAAAGCATTCCCTTTGGTTGGTTCTACCATATTCACTGGGAAAGGATTCCCATCGATCTTCATCGGCTTTTGCAGTTTAGCAGGAATCTCAAACTGCAACCTTCCTTGTTCAATTGCCGATTGGATTTGGTTTCTGAAAACCTTGCAGTCATTGGTATTATGAGACGTAGAATTATGCCATTTGCAATATGTCATCTTCCTGAGCTCTTCTGCAGATGGAATACTATGATTGGCCGATAACTTGATCATCCCTTCTTTAAGCAGCAAATCGAAAATCTTATCGGCCGTAGTAACATCAAAACCAAATCTTTCTGGTTCTTTTTTACCAAAAGGACAAGCAATCGGCTTCTTATTCTTCACCCATTCTGCCAATCCGATTTCTTTATCTTCATCGGAATCAGAATCGGAGTCAGAACTATACCCAAGATAATTTATCTTCTTATGATAAGGTCGCTTCTGTTCATATATCCGATTCTCATGCCTTGACATTCTTTGTACAATATGACTTAAGCTTTCAAACTCTTGAGCATCATACTTCTCTTTGAGATAAGGAAGTAAACCATCAAAAGCCAACTGTGCCAATTGGGAATCTGTCAAGTTTAATCCATAGCATCTATTTTTTGTCTCCCTGATTCTCTGAATGAAGTTTGTTACCGATTCATCATTCCTTTGCTTCAAGCTTGTCAAATCAGTAATAGTCTTCTCTTGAACACCAGCAAAGAAATATTGATGAAATTGCTTCTCCAGGTCAGACCAATAGATAATTGAATTTGCTGGCAATGTCATAAACCATGAAAAAGCTGGTCCAGATAAAGAGCTTGAAAATAATCGGACCATCAACGCATCAGTAGCAGCAGCTTATCCACATTGCACTAGAAATCTATTGACATGCTCAATAGTGGAGACATCATACCAGAAAACTTGGTAAAATCAGGGATCTTGTAACGATGAGGATAGGGTAATGAATCCAAAGCAGGTGGATAGGGAGTTCTATACATCACATGCTGAGTCTTGGGCTTCAATCCAAACTGATTTTGCATTATTTCAGCAATTTGAGCTGCCCAATCCACTTGATTTGCTCCCGGTGCTGTTTCTTGACTTGGCTGTGGCGTTCTTGCTACTTCTTGACTTGGCTGAATCGGCCTTGAATATCCTGTTGGTGCCGATTCATTTTGCCTAGATGGCTCTGGTTGACGAGTCATATGCCCTGCAGACTAGTTGGACATTTGACCCTGACCATGATGTTGAGTATTGCGATATATCTCCATAGCTGACGTAGTACCATGTGGCTCTGATTGATTTGGCATATTCATGCTAGGTGCTCTTACCGATTCTAGTTTAGGAGTCCATACTTGATATATGATTCCTTTTTCATCAACTAATACCCAATAAACACCGTCAGTATGCGGTACCCATGTCATCTTTGGTTCTTCAGGTTGAGTCTTTTGATTTGATTTAGGAGAAGTCATAAAGTATTCAGGAGGAATTCCCAACCCAGATTTAGGATCATATCCTTTGAAAAAGTCATTTCCCCTTGACGCCGATGGGATCGGCATTGATTGAGTGAACACTGCTGAGCTGTTTGGCGGGGTATGAATTGGAGGAACAGTAAATGATGTTGTTGATGGAAACTACTCCTGAATAATCGGCCTTGATGTCGATTGTGTCTGTCCGATCGGCTGATCGGATGCTGAGCCATTAAACACATGGGAGAATGCATTCTTTGCAGCCCTTGCCTGAACATCCTTTGCGGAGGTGTTAACTTCAAACGGTGGAAGTTGCTGGTATGATGGGCCTTTAGACTGAAAATCATTCTCACGCAATGAACGAAGCACTTGGTTATGTAGCTCATTGCCTATGATCTTGCCTTGATTTGCAAACGCATGATGAACTGTCTCATTTATTAATTCATGTATCGTTCCAGGTGCTTCAGCTATCTTGACTTCATGAGGCAATGGAAATTCAGCTTTCTTGATAGCTTGACCTCGTTTAGTAGTACTGAATGACTTCAAGCATAACAGTTCAAAATCTTCGACTGCTCTTGCCATGTCAGCTTTCTGCTCATCGGTAAGATCTTCTTTAGTGGTATCAATGACATTCTGAGGTCCAACATCAGAACGACCAGCTTCCTTCCTTGACATAATTGAAGCTTTCGGGTCCCACCGGGCGTGTCAAAAGTGTGTTGACGCAAAAATCGGGAAAGACCTTCACGTACTAGCACACGGAATCAGCTATGGCCGATGATGCAGGGCGTGCCAGTCAATCTGACCTGTTGATTGACAAGGAAAATCGGATGTTAGTATTATGGCGAAATCGGCTAGGTTTCCGATTTAGCAATGAATACCATATCGGAACTGGTTTCCGATCTACAATAAAGAAATGGCTAGATCAGCCGATTCCGATGCAAAGCAGGGTGAGATTACTAAAACGTAACCTAACAAGCTAAGCAGAGCAACACTTAGAATAGATCTAAACGGCTATATCAGATCCGATAATTAAGTATAAATAACAGCCGATAAAAACCTATTCTAAGCTGGATAGAGGTTGAATAAAACCTAAACGAAGTAACAGCGATACGCCTGATACTAAAGCTTAGATGTTTACTCGACAACTGTCAAATAATTCCAAACGAAGCAACAGCCATACGCCGGTTGCTAAAGTTTGGATCTTACTCAGTAATACGGGACTTACAGGCAAGCCTTGAGATCTAATCACCCTCGACGTACCCAGAAGAACTCGGGAAACGAAAAAGACGAAGTCGTCGACAATGTATGAAAGATGCGAAAAAGTGTAAAGGTTTGTTTGATATTGGTGTGTACAGACTTCTATGACCACGCAGGGTCGATACTTATACTCTGATGACTACGACAAACTTACTTGACGGAAAAGAAAAGACTTCTTACAACCGTTTACGACTCAAACTCTAAAGAAAATAACCGACTCTTTATCTCGGTCCTTCTATAAACCCAACCTGGTAGCCTTCCAGGACTCCTTACGTCATCACCCTTCTCTCCGATTCCAATTTATCGGATTCTGGCTTCGATTCAGACTACCCCTTTTTTCGGATTCCGATTCCGATTTGATCTGCCTTATCTTCCGAACTCCGATTCCGATCCTGCAACTCTGCTTCATTTTTGGCACCGATGTGACCTGTTAAAATCCGGTGTCAACAGAGTCTTTTCCCTTTGCTTGTCAAGAGCCAAGACGTCGTGCGCGAGCGGCATCATCCAATCCAAGCAACTAGATGTCCAGATAAGTCTAGCAATTTGCAAGTTCATTCGCAACCAATTATTGGATTGATCGCATGGGGAACAAAAAGAGAAGGAGTAGTAAGTGAGTGGACATTTTTTTTATTTTGTAATAACATGATCGATCACTCTTTCAAAATTGCAATATGCCTTTTCAATCTTAGAAATTTAACCAATTATTTAGCTAAGATAAAGAGAATGGGTCTTTGATAGTTGGTATATGCCTTTCCAATCTATTTTGGCATTGATATTGGTCGATGTCAGGCACATGAAGAAAAAATACAGTTGATTTAAGTTTATTAGTTGCCAGGTAGTCTAGAGACAAATATATAACTGGTACACATTTTTTTCTTGTTTTCATTGTCTTGTTAAACTCATCTTTATGTTCTTGTATTCAAAGTTATGTTTTACCAGTGCTCGATCAATTATCAGAACCGCATTGTATTGTGCAATAGATCAATTATACACCTCACCGCTAGTTTTTGGCAAAATATTAAATCAAAATATGGTTCAGTAAGCCTACTTTAAAATATCATTATTACATACACTATATTCTAGCCATACTTTTATGAGACAGTTTTTAGTTGATCCCCACCCCCCCTTCCCTCAATATCAAATCCTGCCTCCCACCCTAGTGTAGTCAGCTCTATGGTGTCTTCATATGCCTTTTTTTAGGGGAGCAGGAGAGGACATGCCCCTACTGATGATTAAATATATTATGAAACCATAATGGAGTTCCACAAAGAGAAAAAAAACTATGAGAAGAACTAAGGAAAAGTTGCTACAAAGTTTTCACATGCCTTCAGAATGATTATCAGAGAAGCAAATGAATTTCCTGTAATGCTATAGCTTTTCATATGCAGCCTCTGAGTCTGAAGCCAAGTCTTTCGAAGGAACAACATTTATTCAAAGAAAAAACTAGCACAGATGCAATGCCGGATTAAGTAAGTTTCATTTTACACGTCTGAAAGCATCTAGGTTCCCTAATTTAGTGTTTTGGTAATTAATGACAACATCTTGTGGACTAAAAATTTAATTGAGTATATGAATTAAGGTTAGTTACAAGAATGCGATATGAAAAGCCATGGAGATGATTTTGTAAAAGCTAGAATGCTTCCGCTACGAAAGTTGATAAGAAGTGGTGAAAGACTCAAGGCAAAGGTATAGGATAGGGTTTTTGTTTTGCCGTTCAAGCAGTGATTAGAGAAGTGAATTGACCAGATTTATAGGCTAGATAGCCGCACTATCAAGAGGGGTCAATTTACAATTGCTTGACGAGTCAATAGTGCCACATTGCTCAAATACTTGGATTACATGCATATAGCATGAGAGTCGTTCGCTAACTAAAATCATCCTGAAATGTTGCACGGTGGACGGTCCGCTCTCTCTTCAAAGTTGAGCAGAGCCAGAGTGCTCTCTGCTGAAAACGTTTTCAACGGCGGACGGTCTGGTCAGAAGTGGCAGATGGTCCAGCGTTGAGTTTTATTTGGACAGAGACTCGGTTGCTCTCTGGTGGATTTCATCTATAACGGCGGATGGTCCGGCCCTAGAACCGGACGGTCCGCCAGCTAATTTTCAGAGTTGATCGATCGGCTGCACGTTCTATGTGACTTGTCTTTGAACGGCGGACGGTCCGGCCCCTGGGGGTGGACGGTCCAATTTTTGAACAACGGTCGGGTCTGACACGCTTGGATGTGACATGTAGCCATTGGATCATAACGGCGGACCGTTCGGTTTTGTAAGACTGGACGGTCCGCGAACACACAGAAAACGCGAATTTCAAACATGACGGTTGGATTTGGTATCCCCCTCTATAAATAGAAGGGTGGCCGGCGTGGGGAGGTTCTCTTGGCCATTCTACTCACTTGAGAAACACTTTTGAGCTCTCCACTCTCTCTCTCTCTCACTCATATGTGAGATTGAGAGGCATCTAGTGCTTGCATTCAAGATTTCAGCTTTGGGGCACTAGGAATTCTTCAAGCAAAGTGATTGATTTGTTACTCTTGGAGTTTGCTGCCTCCTAGACGGCTTGGAGCTATGGTTTTCATTGAGATCTTCAAGAAGTTGTGAAGATGCCTTTGGTGCATTCATGTGAAGAGGTTCGTGAGCATCTCTAGTGAAAAGAGGTTTGGAGGTTCATTGATTCCTAGATTGGCTCATACACCAAGTGGATTCTTGGTAAGGAGCAACTGGAAGCTTTGAATCTACCTCAACGTGGATGAAGGGTGACCGGCAAGTCATCGACACCATGCGAAAAATTGCTTGTGTCTTCTGTTATTTGTTTCACTCAATTATATACAAACAATTTACTTTGAGCAATTTATCTCTTAGATATTAAATTATATCTTGTCATCCTAGGTTGCAAACCATTGACATAGGCTAGTTTCACTAGTTGTAGAATTTATTTTGTGTTGCTAATTAAATTTATCTAGTGTTGTGTTTTTAGTTTGAAACCGCCTATTCACCATCCTCGATCCTACAACGTCCAAAACCTTACCTTTCCTAAAAATGTAACAGTGAGCTTCCTCCCGGCCCTGCAGAACGTACGTGCTCAACTTTGGCCAACTATGTTCATTTTATAAAAAAAAAACTTCAACACCATGGCATGTGCATCCTACGTCTAGTGGCGGATCCAGTGTGGGACTGGGGGCTGGAGCCCCCCTACCCCTAGGATTTTCATTGAAGAAAGAGGGAAGGAGGAGGGATAAGAAGAGGAAAGAAGGGAGAGAGAGAGGAAGAAGAGGGGGTGCTGGAGGAAGAGGAACGGAACCCTCACTCCCCCATCCTGCCTCTGCCTGCGTCCGCACTACCTTAATCAGCTCCCCATAGTTGTGCCCCTATTTCAGGGATGCTATGGTGTATTCTGGTCACTATTATCTTCGTGTATCCAATGAAGACTTCCTATCCACCACTACCACTGACAACCTACTAGTTCATATGAACAATCCCATCGCCATGTCTTCCACGCCCATCTTTGATGCCGCTTTGTGCTCATTAACTCAACAGTTGGACACACAACCCTTACCTCTGCAACCTCTTCACCACAAGCAAAGTGACCTTCCGTAGCCATGATGGCCGTGCTCGTGCCGAGCCAAAATCTCATGCTTTGGGCCGGCTCATGGGCCTCGGGCCATATGGCCATCTATACATGACACCGTCTCCATGATAAAGCTAGCCGGTGACTAGTCTAAGGACTGACATTGTTAATTTTAGGCACATCATATATCCACGAAGTTGAATTGTTTATTCTGTAGTTTGATGCGGCCCTTGCTACCTGCAGGGGAAGTAGACGATGCAAAACGTGTTACTGACTTGAATTACACCACTTAGTCACCACATCTTTTGTTGCAAGCAAAGAAAAGGAACTAACGAGCTGAGTGTTGACCATATCTTGGTGTGAAAAGCAAGACTCTAGAAAACTTTGTAGGATCAAACTGTTTAACTAAATGGATTTGCTAGCACCGGACCTGCAGTGCTCCAAAAAGGTACAGTCCGGTGTAACAATAGGTGTATATCTCTAATTACTAAGATTATATTACTATATAGGACTTACAATAGGCCACTTATTAGCCCACAGCCCATGACGAGGACTAAATTTACTACTAGTGTAATCGATTTGCCCTCCTTGCCACCGTGAGTCATGGCCTCCAAGTCGTTGTCCCTCTGCTTGTCAACAGCCAAGACACCGTGCGCGACCAGTATCATCCAATCCAAGCATCTAGATGTCCAAATAAGTCTAGCAATTGGCAAGTTCACAACTAATTATTGGATTGATCGCATGGGGAACAGAAAGAGATTAAGGAGTAGTAAGTGGGTGGACATTTTTTATTTTGTAATAACATGATCGGTCGCGCTTTCAGAATTACAATATGCCTTTTCAATCTTAGAAATTTAACCAATTATTTAGCTAAGATAAAGAGAATGGCCCCTTGATAGTTGGTATATGCCTTTTCAATCTATTTTGGCATTGATATTGACACATGAAGAAAAAATACAATTGATTTAAGTTTATTAGTGGCTAGATAGTCTAGCGATAAATATATAACTGATTTTTTTGGATAAGGGAAAATTTTATTAATTCCAGTGTTTTATATCGAGAGGATACAAGACCTTGGAAAAACTTCCCGACCTCTGCACAACCAGGATGCACACAGCCTAAATAAAAAAGAGAACAGACACACTATTGACTATCAATTCGAAGACTAGATCGCCACCCATGTGCCTGGGTAAAAAAATCCTTGGCCACTCGGGCTAATTGTTGAGATGCCACTGCAACTAAATCTTGCAAAGCAAGCTTCTGTAGGATAGCCTAAGAATGAAGCCAATGGATAATCGAATATATAACCTGCAAGGGAGAAGGATTATATTTTTTGTCAAAAACTATATCATTCCTACGTAGCCATAGTGACGAACAAGTAGCGGCCGCCCCTAGCAGGACCAGCGGTTTCAAATCATTCCCAATACCCCAAAACCAAGTACCAAATAAGTGTGATACACTACGAGGTTGAGAAAGTCCTGATGCCGCTTGTATTATGAACCAAATAAGACGGGCAAAACGACATTCAAAAATAAATGTTTAATTGTTTCATCCTTGTGGCAGAAGCAGCACTTCTTGCTACCTTTCCAATTACGTTTTGCAAGATTATCATTCGTTAATATTACCCCTCTGCGAAGAAACCATAAAAAAATTTTGATCTTCAAAGGGGCTTTTAGTTTCCAGATCCTCTTATTCATATTAGGGACATCAACATGAATCATAGCTAAGTAATATGATTTCACTGAGAACTGTCCATTAGGATGCAGGTTCCAACGAAATTCATCGTGTTCCTGACTCAACACAATGTTTGCAATACGTGGAAGTAAATTATTCCATGCTACTAACTTGTGTCCAATAAGATCCCTACGCCACGTAAAGTTAGGTGGTGAAGTCTTGTTTTCATTGTGTCGTTAAACCCATCTTTATGCTCTTGTATTCAAAGTTATGTATTGAGCAATAGATCTCTACATGTTCGGGTTATACACCTAACCTCTATTTTTTGGCAACATATTAAATCGAAATATAGTTCAGTAAGCCTACTTTAAAATATATAGCAGGAGGGGACATGCCCCTAATGATGATTAAATATATTATAAAAGCCATAATGGAGTTCCACAAAGAGAAAAAAAAACTCTGAGAAGAACTAAGGAAAAATTGCTACAAAGTTTTCACAAGCCTTCAGAATGATTATCAGAGAAGCAAATGAATTTTCTTATGATGCTATAGCTTTTCATCTGCAGCCTCTGAAGCCAAGCCTTTTGAAGGAACAACATTTATTCAAAGAAAAAATTAGCACAGATGGAACCTACGATTACTTCCTTGTGGTGCACTCTGTTCGTCATCCCTCAAAAAGCTCTTGCAGCATCTTTTCCAGCTCCCACGGTGCGATTCTTTTGGTGGTAATATTGTTATCCTCTATGTATTTTGTATAGTCCGGCATGATTTTCATGTTGATAGCTTTGCGCAGAGTTTTCCTCAGGCCAGGATCTGGAACCTTCCACAGTTTCTGGGTAGTGTAGACTTTCTGAAATTCAGACTCGAACTTCGCCAACGGGGAGTAGTTTTTGTTTTTCGCCAAGCTAAGGGGTGTAGGGTTATTGAACAAACATGACAACACGGGTACCCAGGATGCTTGCAGATAACTCTCCATATAGCTCTGTACTTTGCGAATGGTGGCTTCTTGGTGAGCTTTTATGAAAGACAAGAAACTCTCGTTGTTTGCCGTCACAGGATTGAATTCGATAACAGACCAAAGGGGGTCGACCTTCTGCGATATCAAGTATGAGTTGTTGAACAGGAATAAGAACTTGAGGCTACGATCTGGGAATGATCCTGTCTCTTCAGCAAGCTTTTCTTCGAGGCAAGACGCTATCCCTATGATCATGCTGTCCAAAGGTGGTACCGCTGCATTATGAGACTGATAATTAACAGACACAATTGGAGCTAATGACGAGTAATTAGTTCGCAGTAATTCAATGTAGCTTATTAAGGACCGAGTGGCCTTGTGAATGTCCGATGATCCTTCTAGGGTCGCAGTACGCGAAGAATCGTCGCCGTTATCCTCCATCGGCGCCAGGATACGATTCCTAATCTCTTTCATTGTGCTCCATATGGCCCCAACCACCTTGGCCTCCTTTGCCACCAAGAGACCGACTGCATCGTGCTGTATCCTCACCACTTCTGCAGACAACAGCAAAGAGGATGCCAACTGGATTTGTGGTAAGGACGATGCCAACTGGATTTGAGGCAAGGCCTTGGACAGAGCACCATGAACACCCAGCAGGGTACTGAGATTCTCGTATGGTGGCTCCATGCCGTTGCTAGCAACTAGTGCTTCGCTGACTATCCAGTCAACAAAAGGGAGCATTTTGAACATGGCTTCTTGGAAAAATTTTGCAAACTGC
The DNA here is from genome assembly GCA_015342445.1 of Digitaria exilis. Lineage (NCBI taxonomy): Eukaryota > Viridiplantae > Streptophyta > Magnoliopsida > Poales > Poaceae > Digitaria > Digitaria exilis. The sequence goes on along the minus strand of JACEFO010002059.1, from coordinate 360,350 downwards.
AATTGACCAAGAACTTGTTCCTCTTCCTCAAAAATATTGGAAAGCTGGTTCACTGCTTGTTCGGGGAAGAGTGGCTCCGTGTAACCGATAATTTCCACGACTTGGGCGAGAGCCCGGATCCAGGTCATTAGTGCATCATAGGTTTGGACTGCAGATGCAGCATCGGCAAGGGGGAGGTGGAGAACCCAGCCGATGCCCAGCTCGATGAGCCACCTCTCCGGGACTCTGACGTCGCCGCCGCCAACAGAGAATTCCCGGACCAAGCTTTTGATGTGCTTTATGTGCTCCTCCTTCTTCAGCACCTTTGCTCGTTCCAAGTCCATGTCCAACTCCAAATAGCCAGAGGACATGTGAGAGCCGCTAGATGTGTAGGCAGTCGAGAGGGTACCTGAGGTTTTGGAGCCGCAGATGCTGTAGGAACTAGACCCTGCCTCCTCACGGTAGCTCCAACGCCCGCGGATGTCATGCCTATCCGCCATGCTAATAAGCTATCCAACCTCTAGCTAGCAACTGTGGCGAGATCCAGCCGATGTCCCCGGCAAGAACTTAATATAGCTGGGACAGTGGGACGAACAAGTAGTGGGGGACAACAAAATGATGCATGCAAGTGCATTTTCCAGGATGCATTGCAATATTGCATTCATGTTGTGTTTAGTTTCAGAAGTTCTTTTGCGCTTTACTATTCACTCCTCTCAAAAAACACGTTTTCCAGAAAAGTTTCTCTTCAATTCTTTTCAACTTTCCTATTCATCCCTATCACAGAACACGCTTCCCAGAAAAAGTTCTTTTCTCCCCCCACCAACTAAACACACCCTTAGGCACTACCGCACTATCTTGCCGTAGCCAGAACCACTCGGTTGACTTTACGTCAATGAATTGGAAAATTCCAACTTTTCTGCCGGTGCAGATCACATCCTTCTATTGCAGGTATATACTCTTGCTCCCTGCACAGTCTAATTTTAATGGGCTATGCTACAGTACTCTATTTTATCTTCTCTTACCTCCTAAGAGGTAAGACTTCAAACAAATCTGAACCCTTGGTTATAAAGAGAAAAAAACTAATTCAAAAATATAAAACGGTTATTAACCTCTCCCTAACAACCGGCCACACCCACAAATGCCTGCATGCACATGCACCACTATCTGGTGCAGTTGTTTTGATTTTTTTTCTATAGTTTTTTTTTCCAACAATGCGATGCGAAGTAGGCCTGGGAGGAAAAAAATAATTAAACCAAAAAAAATGGATGACATTATGAACTGATGTATATAGTGATATACAATCTGACCAAAACTTTGCTTAGATCTAACTCACTTGATACTTTTTTTCTCAGCAAATTTGGATTTGTCACGTAGAAAACCAGAAGTTTTAATTGCATCACGGAACAAAGCTCCAACTAGAAGATCTTAACAAAATAAAAAAAAAATATAAGTATTACCTCCTATGAGGTAATATGTGATTCATAACTACCCAGATCTACTTAAATGGATGGCTCACAATCATTTCGGAGTACCGTAGCAAAGCCATTTTAATAGACATATATTACGAAATCTATATACAGAGCAGACCACACTGTCAGCAACTTGCCTAACCTGGAAATATGCCATCTGCTTTTCGGGGTGTCTCTCGCCCATTGTCAGCAACTACGACCTGAGAAAGTAGCCTGAAGTCAAAAGTCTGTTACAAACACGGCTTCAGAAAGCCAAAGGTCGTTCGAAACAGCTCGGTGCACAGCGAAGCAGAGTAGAACAGAGCATAGACTTTTTCAGTGCAAAAACAGTAGTACGTTTTGTTTTAGATTACGACACAGTGTCTGAAGAAATCTGGTGCACATCAGTTTGCAGGCGATGACTCACTCCAGGATATGCATGGTAGCAGAAACTTCATTTTCATTGTACACGAGCAGTGGTCAATCAGTTTGCATCATGAATGCTGATTGAAGCATAACGACCTTTCCCCGAACAAATATCAGTATATCATAGCCTAAATATTAGTCTCTTAATAAATTGTACAGTTTTAGTTTCATTTGTTTAGTCGTCACACGAACAGTATGCCATCAACTTTCACTACCATTCATCTAAATTTAACTGGAATTATTATTCATTTGTAAAGATAACAACAATCTACGAGCCTTGATTTGAAATTAATACCACTGGTACTAGCACGTGGCATATGTATACAAGCCATCAAGGCAGAATCAAGAAAAGCTTACAGGTATAATAATAATAATTAATTATTATTTGTTCATCCTTCGAATGTTTCTTGCAATATCTCCTCTATCTCCTGAGGGGTTACTCCTGGGGTGATGATATCGTAATCCTCCAAGTATTTTGTAAGGACTGAATTGACTTTGTTGATGATGACTGTCCGCAGCCTTCTCCTCATTTCAGGGTCCGGGACTCTCCAAAGCTTTTGGGCAGTGCTGGTTTTATGAAATTGTAACTTGAACTTAGCCAACGGTGAGTATCTTCCCAAGCAAAGAGGCGTTGGATCGTGCAAGCATGACAGCACTGGTTCCCAGGAGGCTTGCACGTAGCTCCGTATGTGTTCATCGATTTTGCAAGTGAGGGCCAGCATGTGGGATTCCAAATGCAGGCTTGGATGAAGCTGCTGCCAAATGAAGTAGGTATTGTTGAGCAAGAACAAGAACCGCAGGCTCTGATCTGGTAACGTCTGGGACACACGCAAAAGCTTTTCTTGCAGACAAGATATCATCTCCATTATCAGGAAGGCAAAAGCGTCATCGTCTTTAGGGTTGCCAAACTCGGGCACATAGGAGTACTTACCATGGCTTGCTGCTTTAGATACGATTTGATGCACTAGTCCGTAGTTATTGGACAGAACCTTGATGCAGTTTGTTACGGACCGAGTGAGCAAGTGAATGTCGGGTGATGTTTGAGACTCCAACCCGTGGGTATCCGTCAAGGACGTCCTGATCTCATCCACTGTGTCCCACACGATCTCATCCAGCTTGCTCAGTTTTGCTGACAGGAGGTTGCTCACCTCGCCAATTATCCCTCCAGATTGTAAAAAGGGTGTGCAATGGGGCCATAGCTGGATCTGTTCAGATGTGGAGGAGAGAGCGTCACGCACGCCTATCAGTGCCTGAAGCCTCTCCTCAGCCGGTTCTGTTGCCTCCATATCCATAGTTGATAGTTCCATACTGCTAGAAAGGGTATGATGCTCGATGCTGGCAGGATCAATGGCGTCCAGGGGGGTAACAATGGCATCCACAAAGTGGAGGATCTTCAAGAAGGTTGCTAGGAGGAATCGTGCGAATAGTTCGGAATCAGAGCACGGGAAAAAAGCGCCTTCCTCCTGGTTACGCTTATTACCATCCAAGTAAGCAAAGATGAACATTTGGATCACCGCTAGAGCCGCGATCCAACTCCGAGCAAAGTATTGGGGCCGCCGCCGGAAGATATCATCGTCAGTGATGGTGAGGACCCAGCTAACTCCCAGATCAGAGAACCACCTCTCCAGGACAAGCGCACTATTGCTTGTGGTAAAGAATTGCTGAACAAGGCTCTTGATGTGCTCCCTCGTCTTGTCCCTTTCTTCCTCGACGAGCTCCAGCCACGGGAACTGAACATGCTCCAACTTTTTCCTCATCTCTTCCACAAGGCTCATGGACAGCGTTGCAGTTGGAGAGGATCCTCCTTGGTCGGAGGACGACTGCAGGAGAGAGCTACCGGATGTGTACGTGGTGGAGAGGGAACCTGACGAGGAGCTACTGCTAGCAGTGTACACCACCAGACGGGGCCGTAGTGGACGACAGTCGTTGGCAGCAGAATCTATGTCCATCTTAGTTGCTGCATCTGCGAATTTCATGCACAGTGATTTGAAAAAGGCATTATTAGCCTAATTGTATTCCATCACCGTATATTATCGCTCCTGAAACCGAAATGTAGATGGATGTAGTAAACTTGCCTTGACTTGTAAGAAGAGGTAATTCAGGTATTTGAACCCTACTAAAATAAAGTGTGAGGGGTTTGACAGGAGCTGGCGGTGATAAAACAGGCTCTATTTTCCAAGGAGAGACCCTATCTGGACGTGGGATAATGGAGGGCCCATCCCAGCGCACCTATATAAAACAAAATTCCTACATAAGCAGAAGGATAATGTAACAATTTCATACTATCACTAATTGAAACTCCTTTTGTAACCTTACATTAAGCCGGCTAACCACCCATCACTAAACTTGCTAAAATGAGAGTGGTGGGAAAGGTAAAGTTCGTACTATGGCACCTAAAGCTTCTCCAAATGCATAGCACCATAATGGTATATGTAAAGATAACATATCATATAAGTTTTATTTGATTATAACCTCAACCCTCCTAATAGGATGGTGTCTTGTAGAGGAACATTTGTAGAGGGCCAAAACCTGTGATGGCAACACATGTTAACAAAATAAACGGTTACCTTCAAATATCTCCACCTGGAGTCGGGCCATAAGGGGTCAAGATTTTCACAACCAACAATTGTGCCAGTATACCTACAATACAAGGTAGTATAGATAACAAATAATCGCTTGGAATAGCCGCAGCTAATAAACACTACAATGAGCGGATCAGGCCAGTTACCTCTGCTCTGGTACCTTTTCCCCTTCGAACTTCATACTGAATCTCATCCCCAGATAACCATTGCTTTTTACTGACTCCATATACTGATCATATGGTACGATGAACTCCGTAGGGCTCGTGCTGACATGGACATTGAGCTTTATCAGACACGGTTACTACCTTAAGTAAGAGCTAGTTGCTGGCCACACATTTTTCATCATGCAAGATATATAATAACCAAGACAAGATAAATCGGTATGCAAATTCTCAAAGCAAGGTGGAATAATCAGTTTTTTTTTCTCACCTAGGTTTGTAGTAAACAGAGAAGATAATTTTTGTGGCAATTGCATGCCCTGCAGTTGCAAGGATCCCGAAGTATATGCTTTGGATAGACAAGACTGAAGAAGGTACGCCCCCATGTCTCATAGCCCGCCTAAAACCAATTCGAAGTTCACCATTTTGTCCTCTGCGGAAGTCACTAACACAAAATTAAGAGCTGTTCGTTCAAAAAATAATTAAGAGCTGGATTGGAGAGATGCTAGCATGCTGACAACAGCAGACAGACAGACAGATAGATGACCTGAGGAAAATAACGACGTCCCCTGCGACAAGCCTTTTGGAACTAACAAACCCACTCCAATCGCCATCAAGGATGTGCCTCTTAGGTTGCCCTGACAATTTTAATGACACCATGCACATCAATTACAGAAACAAAATATTTTTTTTTCCAACTGATTGACAGGTGCAAAATCGATCGATGGCTACTAATATAGTAGTACTCCTATATACAAACGACCAAAAGAAACAAATTAAATGCAATGAGCATGCAGAACAGAATGAAAAACAACCATTAATGATCGATCGGGGCGATCACACGCGAATTACCGCGAAAGATGTGCCGGAAGCGCCACTCCGTACCATGCAGATCCTTGGCCACTAGTTCCTGCGTGGGAGGCGACTGGCTCATATCCTGCGCAAGAACAAAACAAATGAAAGAAGATGTATATATATACACACACACACACATGAGCTCAGAGCTCAGCCGATGCATGCATCTTAATTTAAGTATAGCAGAGAATTGAGAGAGCACACACGCACGCACACACACCAGGGGAGGGAGACACTCGTTAGCGTGTCTCCGCGGCACGCAGAGTCCACCGCTGCTGATGTCGGTTGGGGTGAGCGTCTTGCAGAAGGACTTCACTGCTTCTGCTGTTGGCCTTGTCATGGCGGTGCAGCTGCCCGCAACCACCTCGTTCTCCTCCTGCGCAAACGGACAACTTCCCTAGCTCGATTCGTACAAAGAAAAAGAAAAAAAAAGCAGCCAGAAAATTAAACAAGAATATACCTCGATCGTCTCTGGCATAAGAACTATCTGTGCGTAGACATCGTCGGTATCCGTCTCCACCTGTTAAAATTCGGCCGTAGAACAGAACGCAACGCGGTAGTAATTAATGAGCAGCCGGGGCGGGACTGATCGAGATTGCTCGCCGAACAGCAGAATTGACAGCAGCATAGTACAAGCAAATATAAGGCCGGCAGCGCATCGATCAAGAAACCTTGAGCTCGACGTTGAGCACGCGGCACAAGAGCTTAGAGGGCAGATCGAAGAGACGCGTCTGGTTTCCGGAGATCTGGTTCATGGACGCCTCCACCTGTAACTTACAGTTAAGCTAATTAAGCCCCATGAATGCCGACAGAAGCAAAAGAAATCATACCCATCGCTTGCAAGGAACGACCTGCTCGATGTGGCCTTGAGGGAAGTAGAAGACGAGGTCACCGGGGCGCGGAACGGCGACGAGCGGGCCAGCGCAGGCGCGCCAGAGCTCCGTGTACAGAGCATCCCGTGTCACTGCCAGAGCATAGTCGTCCATCAGCACAAAACCGTACCGTGCCGCCGGCGAGCCTAGCTGATCTGATAATCGACGAGAGGCGTCGGGTAGGTCGGGACAAAAGGAAAGCCGACAGACCCGGCCGGGTGGTGGTGAGTGGTTTTACAAGTCAGTCAACAAAGTGCGCCTCCATGGTGACGATGACGACATGGTACACGTACATAGACTTTAATTACTTTCGAGTTTTCGACACCAAGGTGGAATTCCAGCCGGAGATGATGGATGCATGCACTTGCGAACCTTGTACTCCCTCCAGCTCCAAGTCTGAAATTCTTAAAGTTTTGGACATGATCTCACATCGCAAGAATGGGTTTAACGACACAATGAAAATAAGAAAATAAATGTGTATCTATATTTGTCTCTAGACTACCTAGCCACTAATAAACTTAAATCAACTGTGTTTTTTCTTCATGTGTCCTGACATCGACCAATATCAATGCCAAAATAGATTGAAAAGGCATATACCAACTATCAAGGGGCCTTTCTCTTTATCTTAGCTAAATAATTGGTTAAATTTCCAAGATTGAAAAGGCATATTGCAATTTTGAAAGCATGATCGATGATCATGTTATTGAAAAATAAAAAAAAAATATCCAACTACTTACTACTTCTTAATCCCTTTCTGTTCCCCAAGCATCAATCCAATAATTGGTTGCGAACTTGCAAATTGCTAGACTTATCTGGACATCTAGATGCTTGGATTGGATGATACTGGTCGTGCAAGACGTCTTGGCTGTTGACAAGCAGAGGGACAAAGACTCGGAGGTCGGGGTCCGCGGTGGCTATGCCGGTAGACTACGTCTACGTGCAAGTAGAAGCAAGGAAGGCAAATCGATTACAATAGTCCTCGTCATGGGTTGTGGGCTAATAAGTGGCATATCCTAAGTCCTATATCTAGTCCTAGTTATTAGAGATATACTCATATTGTTACATCAGACCACTAGTGGTGTGGGGGGCCCCTATCCCGTGGCTCCACCCATCAGAGGTCCGACGCGATATGGTCAACACTCGCTCAGCAGCTTTTCTACTTTGTTTGCAACAAAACATGTGGTGATTGAGTGGTGTAAGTCAAGTCAGTAACACATTTTGCTTTGGCTACTTCCCATGCAAGTAGCATGGGCCGCATCAAACTACAGACCAAGCAATTCAACTTCGTGGATATGTGCCTAAAATTAACAATGTTAGTCCTTTGACCAGTCACCTGTCAGCTTTATAAGACGGCGACATGTATAGAATATAGATGGTCATATGGCTCGAGGCCCATGAGCCGGCCCAAAGCACGACATTCCGGCCTGACACGAGCACGACCATCATGGCTACGGAAGGTCACTTTTCTTGTGGTGAAGTGGTTGGCAGAGGTAAGGGCTATGTGCCAGATAGTTGAGTTAATGAGCACATAGACAGCGACATCGAAGATGGGCGTGGAAGACATGATGGTGGGATAGTACATATGAACTAGTAGGTTGTCATTGGTAGTGGTGGATAAGAAGTCTTCATTGGATACACAAAGATAATATTGATCAGAATGTACTGAAGCGTCCCTAAAACTTCCTCTTCCTCTCTCTCCCTTCTTTCCTCCTCTTCTCCCTCATCCTCCCCTCTTAATTCAATGGAGATCCTAGGGGTAGGGGGGCACCAGCCCCCCAATCCCCACGTTGGATCCGTCATTGGACGTAGGATGCGCATGTCGTGGTGTTGATGTTGTTTGGGAGTGTATGGGATAGGCTGGCTAGGTTAAGCTCGTAAGTATTGTTAGTGGCATAATAGCTGTTTACTTGCAGGTATCTCTGGAACAATGGTGGTACGGCTAGAAGTGGTGGTGGCAGGAAAGATATGCCGATGAGAAGAAGGAAGGGGCATGCTACCATGGCTGATAACAAGATGTGAGACCAGTAGGGCCTTGCACCCCTCCTATTACATAAAAAAAAGCTCGCTGTTACATTTTGTCGGCAAGGTAAGGTTTGGACGTGTCGAATGGAACTTACTTAATCTGGTATTGCACCGAATCTAAGCATCCAAGAGGGCCATGATAAGGTGACCAGTAGTTTTTGGGCAGCAACTTGCGAGAAATACGAGCTGGTGCCAAAGCGATTGTGGGAATCGGTGAGCTCTAAGATGAGATCGACCAGGATGCTGCAAGTCAGTCAACAAAGTTGAAGGCGTGTTGAATCTGCCAATGGAAAACGTGTTGCGGGCTTATACTTTATTTGACTCACCACATGTAGAAGGCGACGAGCGAGATGGCAAGCAAGTGTTGACCTCTCTCATTCATATCTTAGCGTGATTAGGGCCGACACCTGTTTGTAGAGAGAAGAGAGTTTAAGCCCGCAAGAGCTGATGGTCTCAGCTTGGTTATCATGCCGATAGGCTTTCCCCTCAAATAATCTTTCCTTTTAGACAAGCGTGACGATATATGTCATGGAGGGAGAGTGAGAAGAATGTCCCAGTGCAAGGAGTGACAACATCAAGTGAAAACACAAAGTGCAGGGATTCCAACCTGGGCTGCTATACCACGGGCCGACACCCCAGGCCCAAGTTCACTAGAGCCCAGCATCCACTGAAAACACAAAGTGCAGGGCTTCCCCTATGAAAGCAATGATTATACTGATTTCATTTCGTTTACTTGTCTTTTTCTCTAATCGAAAATTAATCTTCTAGACTATACAGCCATAATATCGCCATAGGAGGGGTGGGTAATACACTAATCTATGAAGAGTAAAAATATATTACAACCAGAACAATAATCAGAACCAGTTTTTTGTTTTTCTTTTTTTTCCCAAAGCTAATTACACAAAGCTAGTCATCAACAGCGAAAGGTCCTCTGTGGTTAGAGCACCTGAGTATCATCTAGCAGACCCAAGTTCAACTTCATATGGGAGCCATGGTCCGAAATAAAAATAATAAGTTAGGGTTTCCCCTACTCACTTCGGTATAAAATAAATGTAGTCATCAAAAGCAAAACTTCCAACCCACCGTGTCATGGAGACGTGCACCCCTCTAATGATCTAATTATCACAAAAGTCTAATTTTCAAAAAAAAAACTATAAACCCAGACCGAACGCCGAGAAACAGAGAAGAATAATATACCTCAATAGTCTCTGGCATAAGAAATATCTGTTCGTAGACATCGTCGGTATCCGTCTCCACCTGTTAAAATTCGACCGTAGAGAAAGGCGGTAGTAATGAGCATTCGGGACTGATCGAGATTGCTCGCTGAACAGTAGAATTGACATCAAGAGCTAGCGGGGACAAGGAAAACCGTGAGCTCGACGTTGATCACGCGGCACAATAGTTTGGAGGACAGATCGCAGAGGCGCATCTGGTTTCCGGCGACCTGTTTCATGGACGCCTCCACCTGTAACAGTCTTACTATTACTAGATGCTCCTTTTGAAGACTCCAAATAATGTCACCTAGGATCCTAGATGAACAATCTAAAAAAATAGAGAAATCATATAAATTCTCAATAAAAAAAACATCCACCTAGAATCCTACGTGGAAACCAATATATTTTATTTAATAATTATCCATTAACTAATAAATATAAAGTAGCCCTATGTATATATGTCAATCTGAATCTAGATTATACATTATAAAAACTTAAGATGCACCAATATAAAATTCTAAATTACTATTTCTATCATTATTAACATTGTTGCGCCATATTCATATATGAGAGAAGACACAAGAATAAGTTTTCATATTGTTCACATAGCTCAAACAATAAAAACACATATGGAGGTGTGATGCTGTGTGAAAATTTTGTGACTAAGTAAGGGGTTTGCTACGGTAATATAAAATAAATGTAAGCCAACCATTTAACTAGATCAAGGTGGTCACGATGATTACCTCTTAGGAGATAATAGAATAATTTTTTATTTATGTGCTTTTCAATTTAAAAAATAAAGAAAATTATGAAAATATCTTCCTAGATCCAATAAAAAAGGAGATGTAGTGACTTTTTTTCTTTTTTTCTTTTTCATCTTTATTTTTCTCTTTGCATCTTAATATAATATTGATAATATTGTTGTGTCATTATTAATATTGTTATTTTTCTATCATTATTAATATTGTTGTGTCATATTCATGTATGAGAGAAGACATAAGAATAAATTTTTATATTGTTCACATAGCTCAAACAATATAAAACACATATGGAGGTGTGATGCCATGTCAAAAAATTGTGGCTAAGTAAATATATTATAATTAGATAATAATAACTATGTATCTTTAGAGTATGGTGTTTAAGATATTTAACAGATGAAAGATAGAGTGCGATAGAAATTATAATTATTAGATATGAGTTTTAATTTTTATATTAATTCTAATTAACCCGTGCGGCAGCACGAGTTGATAGTCTAGTTAAGCTAATTAAGCTCTATGCCGACAGAATGAATCAAAAGAAATCACACCAACCAACCATACCAATCGCAAGGAGGACACCTGCTCGATGTGGCCTTGAGGGAAATAGAAGACGAGGTCCCCGCAGGCGCGCCAGAGCCCCGCCAGACCCCACGGGGTGGACCGGGTGGAGTGGTTGCTGCAAGTCAGTCAACAAATTAAAGTGCGCCTCCATCAACGTGACGATGACATAGTAGTACGCGTACATAGTCTTTCTGTACTTTCGACACCAAGTGCCGGTGGTGATGGATGCATGCACTTGCAAACCTTGTACTCCCTCCACTTCCAAGTATAAAATTCTTAAAGGTTTTGGACATGATCTCACATACCAAAATTCGAGTTATTAGAGAGATTATTCACTGTTTTGTTCATATTACACAAGGTTGCATTCCCTTTTTAATGTATTTCATCACATCCCAGGTGGTTATATGTCTGCCAATTCCGATAGCATGGAGATTCTTGCCTTGGTGCATTCTTTTCGGCCTCCGTCCCATGACCAATATATAATGCAATTCTAACGTCTGAAAAAAATCTCAGAAAAGAGTGTAATCCTGCTAACTACTTGTCTAATTTAGTAGTTAGATCTCCTTGCATCCCCCTTTAACCGTCGTTGGGGTCCATTAGCATGAAACTTTCGCTTGACCTTCACTACGAGCCGTGGACTACCATATCACATTCTAGACTTACACATCATGAGCAAAAAGATACTCCACACAGAATGGTTTTCAACCACTCATCATATGAGGATGATCACCACTGATCCTAAAAATATAATAACGAGCAACACGCTAACCGTGCCCTATGCCGTCGTCTGATCCTGTATATTAATTTAAAACGACAATACTTGAACAATGCTTCTAGTTTTCTTGACATGGATAGTGCAAGTTTGCACGACAGAGGGCACTCTGTCTTCAGAAGTATTATTACAAAAATGAGAAAAATTATATATAGAGGACAAAAACGAATTTTTCCTATAATAGATCTCAGCTTCTGAAGCCAAGCCATTTGAAGGAACAACATTTATATATTCAAAGCAAAAACAACACAGATGGAAGGTCCGATTACTTTCTTGTGGCCCACTCTGTTCATCATCCCTCAAACAACTCATGCAGCATCTCTTCCAGTTCCTGTGGTGCGATTCTTGGGGTGGTAATATTGTTATCCTCTATGTATTCTGTATAGCCTGGCATAATTTTCATGGTGATAGCTTTGCGCAGACTTTTCCTCAGCCCAGGATCCGGTACCTTCCACAATTTGTGGGTAGTGTAAGTTTTGTGAAATTCAGACTCGAACTTAGCCAATGGAGAATTGTTTTTGTTTTTCCCCAAGCAAAGGGGTGTAGGATTGTTGAACAAACACGACAACACAGGTGCCCATGATGCTTGCAGATAACTCTCCATATAATCCCGGACTTTACGAGTGGTGTTTGCTTTGTGAGTTTGTTCAGAAGACAAGAAACTGATGCTGTTAGCCGCCACAGGATCGATAACAGACCAAATGTAATATGAATTGTTCGTCAGGAATAAGAACCTGAGGCCACAATCTGGGAATGATTCTGACTCTTTGGCAAGATTTTCTTCTAGGGAAGACGCTATCTCTATGATCATGCTGTCCAAAGGTGGTACTCCTGCATTATGAGTCAAATACTTAACGGACACAACTCGAGCTAATGACGAGTGATTATTAGCTTGTAGTAATCTGATGTAGCTTATTACAGACCGAGTGGCCTTGTGAATGTCTGATGACCCTTCTGGGGCCAGGTTATCATCCGTCGGCTCCAGGATACGAGCCCTAATCTGTTTCATTACGCTCCATATGGCATCACCCGCCTTGACCTCCTTTGCCGCCAAGAGCCTGACTAGATTGTTGTGTATCCTCGAGAATACTTGTGCAGACGACCCCAGAGATGAATCGGATGCCAACTGGATTTGAGGGAAAGCCTTGGACAGAGCACCATGAACAGCCAGCAGGGTACTGAGGTTCTCGTATGTTGGCTCCATGTTCATGCCGCTGCTAGCAACTATCCAGTCAACAAAAGGGAGCATCTTCAGCATGGCTTTTTGGAAAAATTTTGGAGCAGCTTGTTCCTCTTTCTCATAATAATTATTGGGCAGCTGCTTCAGGGGCGTGAGGACGATTATTTCCACGATTTGGGAGAGAGCCCAGATCCAACTCGGTGCATCATATTCTTCATAGGTTTGGCCGAGTTCCCCTGCGGCAGATGATGCAGCAACTCCAGGAATGGGGAGGTGGAGAACCCAGCCGATGCCCAGCTCGGTGAGCCACCTCTCCGGGACTCTGGCATCGCCGCCGCGGTCAGAGAATTCCCGGACCAAGTTTGCGATGTGCTTTATCTGCTCCTCCTCCGCCTTCGCCGCCCAGGCTGGTGCTGGTTCCAACTCAAAGTCGAAATGCATGGCCGACGCCAAATAGCCGGAGGAGTTGCGAGAGCAGTTAGATGTGTAGGCAGTGGAGAGGGTACCTGAGATCGTTGAGGAGCTGCTGATGCTGTAAGAACGGGACCTCACCGCTTCCTCACCACGACGGGAGCTCCAACGCCCGCCTATGCGTTGCTTCATCATGCTACGATGCTATCAACCTAGGTAGCAACTGTGGTGATCGAGATGCAGCGAGGGCAATCTCCTGATTGACGAACGAGGTCCAGCGGAGAGGAGGAGGATGTCCATTTGGTACAGTACAGGCTACTTTGCTTGTTAATGATTCTGACTTGTCGGTGGCAAGCTTTTCTCGCCGGCTCTACTATCAAACTGTTGGGATCGGAAGCAGCCGACGGAAAACGTGTTGTTGACGTCTTTTTTTTAAGATATTGTTGACGTCTTTTTTTTAAGATAAGGACATGTTTGGCTCCAATAGGCTAAAATTTAGCCATGTCGCATAAAATGATTGATGCTAATTAGTAGTATTAAATATAGTTTAATGATAAAAAACATATTGCACAACCTCTAAGCTAATTCGCGAGATGAGTCAATATATTAAGCCTAATTAATCCATGATCAGCCTATGTGCTGCTACAGTAAACGTTTGCTAATTAATCCATGATCTCACGAATTAGTCTAGAGGTTACGCAATTAGATTTATAATTATCGCATATTTAGTCCTCTAATCAGCATCAAAACTTCCCCGAAATCCCCCCACACACAATATTGTTGACTTGACTTGCATCGGTATCTGGGTGATGAGCCCAGCGATTGTTGACGTTGACCTCATTCCTGTGTTGGAGTGATTAGGCCCACACTTGCTTGCTTGCACAGAAAAGAGAAAGAGTTTTTTTTTTGAAAAATGAAAAGAGAAAGAGTTTAAGCCTGCGTGATCGAGATGATCGGGCTCAGCTTGATGATCGGCTTTTGGATCCTTGTACACAATTAGCCAAACGTCGCAACGCGGTGTACGCTACTAGCATAGAGGCCGGGACTCTTGTTCCATTATTAAAAAAATTAGTCAAACGTTACGTATGACATCATGGATTTTCTATAATTATACCGCATCAAATAAAAGGTTGTTAGCAGCGGCAGCGAGACAGAGAGAGACGAGCGAAGGAGGAGGAGGAACGATTAGGGAGTGGTGGTTCACAATTTACATCAGCCTAACTCTCTCCACCTCTCTTCCTAGCTTAAGTACCCCAAATTCATGGCCTTCAGGCCTGATCATCGCGTGCAAGCGACTTCACCCACTCTAGACCCAACACCAGCGGATTGGGCTTCGTTGATCTGGGCTGCCTGGTCGGCCCACTCTCCACCTGGCATTTTAGAATTTTTCAGATAGATTATGAATGGATGATAAGACACATGTACCTCTAGTAAGTGCGATTTTAGAAGGTGAATCGCTTTTGGTCTAACATGCATGCGGAAGATATTTCTGGTTGTAGCAAAAGAGAAAAAAAATGGTATTTCTGGTTTGCTATTTGTGCAAGGCAGAACAATGATCGCTATGGGACAAACGCTAGAACATCGTTGAACAATTTGTACAATTGAATAGTGAGGCCAAATCCGCAAAGATGCACGGGAAGATCATCTGTTAGATGCAATATTTTTTTTTTCTGCGCCAAGTATTGCAGGCAACATCACACGCGTCTTGGTGTGCTACACGGTTCATAGGGTGAGGCCGCGTAGAACAGAGCAAAACAGAGCAAGGCTTTCTACAGAGATACAGCAATATAAAATTATTAAACCTCTATAGTGCTTGCTTGCTGCATGGAGACTTTGTGATTAATTTTGCATTTCTGTAATGAAAACTCGCGTGTTTTGCGCAGTGTGAATGCTTGCGACCATGCAATGAATTGGATACCAATGGGGAGCGGCCTGAATGCCCGATGCAATGCAACCACATGCTTACTAACTATGATGTGCTCGTGATCGACACTGCTAAATAGTTTCTAGGAGAGACATGAGAGCCGCATGTACAATTTAACAATTTGTGCATGTGAATACGCAATTTAATTTCTCTTTAGATGTCGATGATGTGTATATGTATATGCGCAGTAGAATCATCCTTTACCTAATAAACCTTGCTCAAAATTGGAAAGTTGTGCCAAGAATTGATGATCAAATAACATGTACGATACCTCAAGGAGATGCTGCCAACAAAATACATAATGCTAAGAAATGATCTAGTGGTTTAAATCTTATTGCCTTATTTTGCAGTGATCACATAGACATCAGCACATCACTTAATTTGGCTGATGAATATTGATATTGATCACAGCTAAAAAGAATTCTCAGCTAAAATTCTCTGCAACTTTATTATTTGAATCTGTTATTCGGGTTTGTATTTCATCACCAATTAAGCTATGTCTAACTAAAATGTTGGCGTGTGAATGTTGAGCAACGACACTCTTGTCTGCACTAGGCTCCTAAACACCTTCTCGCTCTCGCTCTCCAACTCGCCGATGCACTCCTCCAGCTCCTGCAGCTTCCGGAGCGCCACTGCTTCCCTCTGCTCCTCGCTCGTCGGCCTCATCTTGTTGCTCCTCAACGAAGTGTTCACCAGCGGCGGCAGCCTCTTCTTGGGTGAAGACGACGCCGGCGAAGCCAAGGCCGCCGCGGCGTCGGCGACGGCGCCGACCTCCGCGAACACGGACGCCGACGCGGCCGCAGTGTTGTTGACGGCCTCGGCGACGGTCCTGGCGACCTCGAGCTCTCCGGCCGCGCTGCCGCAGGTCGACGACGACGACGACACTAGGCTGGCCCTGGCGCACCTCGCGGCGCCGCGCGCAACGGCGGCGGCGAGCTGCTCGAGCTCCTTGCCGACCTGCCTCTGCGCGCGCGCCGCGGAGGCGAGCTTGGCGGCGTCGCGGCGACGCACGGCGGCGCGCAGCTCGGAGGCGTGCTGCCGGAGCGCGACCAGCGCGGCAAGGAAGGTGCCGAAGGCGTCCGCGAGGACGAGGAAGCCGTCGAGCAGGCCGTCGGCTCCGGCGGCGGCGCCGCCGCGGATGAGTGCGGCCTGCGCCAGCGGGAGGTGGAGAAGCTCGTCGAGCACGCAGAGGAGCGCCCGCACGTGCGCCAGCGACAGCGGGTTCTGGCCTGGGTTGGACGTCCACGAACGCAGCGCAAGGAGCTGGTCGTCGACGTGCATCAGCAGAGGGTGCGTGTAGCACGGCACGCTCGCCGAGCGCACGTGCCCGCCGGCGGCGCCAACCATTTTCGATGATCTCGCCGGCGTTCTGCAGCCGTGGCTGCTCAGAGGCACGGTGGTCATCGGCGCCATATCTCTCTGTCTACCTTGTCTTCTTCAGGTCGATCGATTTGGTGGCGTCCTGTGGCTGCAGTACGTTGTTGTGTGATCGATCAATGGAGGTCGATGACAAGGCAAGTGTGTGCGTGCGGCGCGTATATATAAACAAGCTAGAGATGGATCGAGGAGACCAAGTCAGGAAGACGAAGCTGAGGCAGATAGCTATCTGGAGCTGTTAGTTGAGTTGTCGCGGCTGGCTACTGTTTGAAAAGCCATGCGAACGGAAGCATAGTAGCTTCAGCTTCCTTCACCGACGAAGCTTCTGTGAAGTGGACGGCCCACATGCACACGCATGCAGATTGCAGAGAATACAGCCTTGCATTGCAACGAATTGAAGCTGTACGTACGTGCGGGTGCGCGTGGATGTCCGCATGCTCGCCACGTACGCGTACGGTACTCAGCATCAGTCACCGTTGCGAAGGAGAAGTCTCATCGATGCCGTGTATCGATTCTTGGATTTGGAAAGTCTGTTTAATTTGTGTTCCTACTGAAAAGCTGAATGAAGTACATGTTCGATGAGCTTTGTATAAATTCATGTAAATTTCGTAGGTACATAAATCATGCGTATCCAAATAGTGCCTCATCAAACTCAAAGGTTTCTTGGTAGCCAACCGTGACCAACCAAACACGCACAATCGAAATCCGAGGATGGTAGCAGTTTGGAAAATGGGAGCAGCTTTGCAGAGAGTAGACTTTTTGCGTATATTGTTGGGATATGGAGATGTTGTGGGATTCTAGGGTATGGCTGGCAGGCACCATGCCAGCTGTGGATGTCGCGGTGTTGCCGGTGGCCGGTCCATTAGTTGCCATAACACAATACAATATGGTGCACGAGAGCATCGATCTCGTCATCTCTTCTACTCTCTTGCATTGGGACATTTGGACCTGATGGTGAAACCAATAAACCCCGCCACCGGAACGGAGACCATGGCGACCGATCGATAGGGACTGACCTAGCCAGGGAGGACGAGCAAGCTTACAAGCTACCATGCATCCTAGTTTTCTATATGTGTCTCGTTGTCTAAAAGAAAGATTTCTATGTGTCTGATCCACACTTAACAGGCTGTTTCTTATGAGATGGGATCATGGTTACATCACCGGAGCTTCCATCTGATAATGTCTATGGCCATGGGACATGACAGGTGTGCTGCGTATCCTGCCGCTGTGACAACTCAACCGATCCATATATCGATCGATCCGTTTTTGTGATGCATACGGCTTGTTAAACCGTGTGCATGCTGCTGCTGATGGTGTCTACTAGTAGATCAAACTAGAGTAGACTACAGATCGAACTGGAGTAGACCTGATGGAGTCTGAGCTAGATCGGTTTCGGTGTTGAGATTCCAAATGTCTCCTGCGCATGCATGCCACGACAGTATTACTTAGCTGTAACCCTGACGACGACGCGGTTAAGCGCGCCAGCGGCCGAGTCAATAGAATAGATGGCAACTCTCTTAACTTGTTCATTTCCTCGTTTAGATTATTTTTTGATCTGAGAGACATGTACGCTTCACGTTCTAATGGAAAACGTGTTAAAATTTTAGCACCAAAGAATCTCTGTTCTTACATTGAAAACAACTCCGGTCCATGTTGAAGGTATGGATTCACAATGAATCACAACTAGTTCAATGGAGTCTGAGCTCTAGCTAGATATTTGGGTAGTATGTGGGCACTAGACTAGCTGGCCCAATCCTTGGTTCAAAGGAAAATGGGAAACAGTAGGAAAATGGAATTGGCTCAATTCCATTTCTAGACACAATGGTGAACAGTTACGATTCGTTATCATTCTCATACATAGACTAGGCAGGATCATACTTCTAATTCTGGTATTTATGGTGTCAAACTCTGGTTAAAAGGGTTAAAATAGATATAGTATCTCACTACGCGCCATTGGCGCCTCTAGAGAGACCCTTCACATATATATATCCATACTTATAAAGTTTTGTTACCGGTTCAGTCAAATTCGATTTTAATTGTTAAATGTATGTGTGAGGTGTGGATTGTTGAAATATATATATGGATTGTCCATGTGTTCATTTGTAGCGATATAGCTTGTGTGTGGTGGTATCATAGGTGTCAATGTTGTGCTATATGCAATGTGTAAATTTAAATGTGTGATGCGATTTAACCAGTCACAGATAATGGGGTTAGTTTTGCTTAAGTCTTGGGGGGAGGGGGGGTTGTGGATTTGTTGCTCCTGGAGTGCAAATTGATTTTGCCAAAGTTCAAGGGGGTTTTATGTGGAAGTGACGTAGCCAGAGTGCAAGTTGATTTTATCAAAGCATAGAATTTTTTTATTTGAAAAACTATAGTGGGTCCCACATATAATTGCTTCCGCGGGACCCAGTTTTGGGTTTCGTGGTTCCATATTGGGGCTTACTTGTGGGACCCACGTTGTTGGGTCCCATGGGGCCCACTTGTGGGACTCATGACAACAGGGTTCCATGGCGCCCACATATGGTGGTACCCACTTGTGGGTGCCGGTGGGTCCATAGTGGGGTCCATTTGTGGGACCCTCGTCGCCGGGTCCCACGATGGACAATGGTCCCTGAAATGTCCTAGAATTGTTCTTGTCCATTGGATCGATCGACCTGACGGCCCATAAATTTTTGCTGATGTGGCCACATTCTGGTACAAGGAAATGCACCAGGATTAGTAATAAAGAAGATATACTAACAAAATATGTACAGTTGGTCCTGTTCCCTCGATTCCAACTTATAGTCTGTTTGACTTTTATGACAGAATTTTTTTCTGCTCGTCTTATTCAAAAAATACTATGCAAATATAGTCCACTTTTCGTCATTCTTAAAGTACTTATATTAATAAAGCAACCATTAAAAATAATATAATATATCATAATTTTTTTAGATAAGTGGTCAGACTTGGGATTAAAATAGTTAAATGAACTGTATTTTGAAATGGATGTAGTACTTCCTTTTTTGTGTCCGTGGCCTTTCATTCAAGTCGTGAGATCAATACTATAATTTATATGTGGGACTTGCTTGTAAGAATCAGAAATTGAACAAAAACAACTAAAAAAACAGGGATATATAGGATTCGTTTGGTGTGACTGAGGGAGGTTTACCAGGCCACCACACTAAATTAACCATACCTTGCATCCAACCATCCAAACACTGCAAACTTTTAAAAATTGGAACACGTCTAGAATTCCCAAAATTTGGATGAAAATTCTACCAGGAAATGAAAGAACTAGAAGCTTTTTTTTTTTTGCGGATATAAAGAACTAGAAGCTTAGACTTAGGCAATGTTTGGCCATGACACCACCTCGGTGCTGCTCAGCATTGAGAGGAAGAAAAAGGGGGTTGATCGAGAGGAGGAAGTAGATATGTTGTC
Source organism: Digitaria exilis (assembly GCA_015342445.1). Lineage (NCBI taxonomy): Eukaryota > Viridiplantae > Streptophyta > Magnoliopsida > Poales > Poaceae > Digitaria > Digitaria exilis. The sequence continues at coordinate 340,394 of JACEFO010002059.1, read as the reverse complement.
AGATCCAAAGAAAAAATACAGTTGGGGCTGCAATTATATATCCAATTGGTTACAACTTTCCTTTTTTTTCTTATAACTAATTTTTGATATATGGATACAGCAAATTCTCAGTGGAGCTTTCATGAAAGGAAAGGCTTAACAACAAGAGGATCATTCGACCAAATCCCGGAAAATCCTCAATGAATCCCACTTAATATGTAGGTCCGGGAAGTCGATAGAATAGTGGCCATTATTGGTCACACTGGATAGATTAACCATACCCTCTATATATCCGAAACACTGAAAAAATAAAACATAATGGAATTAGCTTAACGAAAAAAGCTCATATTTTGTCACGTCTCGAATTCCCAAAATTTGGATGAAAATACCACCCCAGGAAATGAAACACTAGACGCCTAGACTTCAGCCATGTTTGGGCCATGACTCCAGCTCAGTGGTGCTCAGCACTGAGAGGACAAAAAAAAGGGGACTGAGAGAGGAGGAAGGAGATATGTTGTTACATCCAAGAAAATATATGGCAGAAATATGGCAAAAATTTTGAATGTTTTGGGGCTGTGCAATTATCCAATTGTTTACTGCTTTAATTCCCTTTTTTTTCCCTTATAACTGATTTTCATATATGAAGCTTTCCTGAGCTCGCTCAACAACAACACGAATATCGTTCGATCAAATCCTGGAAAATCCTCAATGAATCCCATACTTAATATGTAGGTGTGGGGAGTCGATATAGAATAGTGGCCATTATTATTGGTCACTGAGCACGGATATCATGTCTGCACATGGATTAGCTTGAGGTGATAATAATAATGGACTGTATTTTAGTGAGGAAGATGCTCAGGATTTGAATACAATACAGTGTTGATCCCTTTGATAATGGTGGGTGAAGATACCACCCCAACCCAATCAACTCGTCTGGTGAACAATCAGTCGTTATAATATTAGGGCACCCGCAATGTGCCCTTATTATGCCTTTATTGGTATATTCGATGGAGCCTAATATATATATTTTTGTTAGTTAATTCCTCTGTTATTTTGAACTGCATCGTCTGTGTGGATGTCACATTGTGACTGATCGGTCGAGATGAAGTAAAGATTGTAACTTGGAAGGGAAAATCACAAAACTTAAGAGCAGATAGTACGTTTGCGTGGCAAAAAAATTTCTGTGTATGATCTATTTTTTTTTATGTACAGTAAGTAACTCTAGCTAGCTAGTGTACAGGAGCAGTTAACTTGTGTCTTGGTGACAGTTAAATCGCCGGAGTGCGAATGTTGAGTAATGAAACTCTAGTCCTGACAATGCTCCTGAACACCACCTCGCTGCCGGTTTCGCACTCATCAATGCACTTGTCAAGCTCGTCGAGCTTCTCCGGCGCCACATCGGCGGCCTCCTTCTTGGTGCCGAACGCGGCCGCGAAGGTCGGTGCCTTCTTGGAAGACGACACGACCGCGGCGGACACGGACGCCGCAGCCGAGAACACGGCGGCGGATGCAACGGCGGCGGCAGCGGCGGCGTCCACGAGCGCGGCGGCCATCTCGGACTCCTCGGCGGTGGCGCCGGAAACGAGCGCCAGCTGGCGCGCGCCGCCGCACTTGCCGGCGACGGCGACGGAGGACACGGCGCCGGCGAGGCGCGCGAGGTCCTTCTCCGTCCTGCGCTGGGAGCGCGCGGCGGAGGCGAGCCTGGCGGCGTCGCGGCGGCGGAGGGCGGCGCGGACGTCGGCGCCGTCGGACCTGAGAGCGAGGAGGGACTCGTGGAAGCCACGGTGCGCGTCGGCGAGGACGAGGAAGGCGTCGAGGAGGCGGTCGGAAGAGTGGACGGCGGATTGGGCTTCAGGGAGGAGGAGGACCTCGGCGAGCGCGGCGAGGAGCGCGTCGATGACGGCGAGGCCGGAGGAAGGGGAGGTGGTGGAGGACCAGGCGCGGGCGGCGGCGGTGTGGGTGTGGAGGTGGGTGAGGAGAGGGTGGGCGCGGCACGGGAGGCTGATGGAGCGGACGTGGTAGGCGGCGGCGCGGGGCTTGGAGGAGCGCGCTGGGCTGAGAGGGAAGGAGATGGAGCGACCGAAGGTGGGAGCCATTGCTTGCTACCTCTGCTTCTGTTCTGTTGGTTTGTGTTGTGTTGTGTTGTGAGAGAGATGGGGGGCGGGGGATGGAGGTATATATGCAGCTAGCTAGCCATGGAAGGGGAGGGGAGGGGAGGTGAAGGCAGGCAAATTAAGGTGGCCGGCATGCACGCACGCGGTGGTTGCACGTGCGGTGGCATGCATGGGCATGGCTGCCAGTACCGCAGCGATCAGTGGTGGAGGGAGACATGATCCGCTCGGACAGGTTGGGCGGAAAGAAGCAACGGCTGCCGTTGGACTCAAACCACCGCAACATACAGCCTCGTCAGTCCTTCTTGGATCATGGATCGTCGTGGCTGGATCAACGACCATACGCTAAGCATCAGATCAGAGTGTATATGGTTAGTTGTGCCTAGGTGTCATGTTGGCTGCATCTGCAGGGAAAGGTGAGGTGATGAGGTGTTGGAATGCAGGGAAGGAGGGATGCATGATCTGTAACACACGCACGCACGCACATCTGGAACTCAGCTGGGCGGCTGGATTAGTTATTACCTCATCATTCAGTACTATAGTGTGGTTAGCTCGGCCGCCGCTACCTGCTCTGTGTAGCTACACAAGCAAACAATGAGAGGGCACACGAAGGCATCGACTATATTAACCACAAACGTATTCTATATCTCTGGATCCAGCAGTATAGTATAGTACCCTAGCAATGCAAGCTCATCGATCAGTAACAGCCTTCTCCAGGCTCCAACGGTCGTAGAGCCCTATCATTTCATTTAGCCGCGCGTAGCTATACGTTACTAGCTCGGCGGCGCCGAATTGGCACGACTCCACGGTCGTCGCCGCCGATGGACAACGGGGATGGCACATGCATACGGCCGCGTCGTCTCGATCGCCAGCAACGAAAGGGACACGCGGCAGGTGAGGCGATTCGTCCCTTGTTGTGGCATCTCCGCACCACGCGGATCCGTCCGTCCGTCATGTGGGTGCTGTCCGCTCGCTCCCTGCGATCGGGGAACACCAGATTCCAAATGTCTCTCCTTCGTCGTCTCCATGCTCGATCCATCATGTGCACATCCACCCATCTCACGCTGCTGACACGGGCATCCATCCATCCATCCATCCATCTCTTTGCTAGCTCTCATCTGCATGCCTCATCAGCTAGTAGAAGGTTAGCAATGCATGCAAGCCGCACGACTGACCTTGCCTGCTTGGTCCTCGCCTACGGACTACCCCTGCCCTGCTGCCATCGCATCGTGCGTGTACAACCGATCCTACTTCATTACCACCTTGCGTTGAGCTTCATACGACGAATGCAATGCAACGCGATAAACAAGTACAACGCATGCCTGCGTACGTGTGCTCAAGGTCCAACGCCGCGCCGGCACCTTCTTATGCTACCTGGCCTGTAATGTATAATAGCGAGAGCTAGCTATATCTGCAGCTGGTTGTTGAACTTGAATATCCAAACTTTAATTTCTTATCTATTTTCAACAATGCACGCAACTAAAGCCTTAGGGAAAATTTGGATATGTACCATTAAAAGATCACAAAGTTTGATATATCTCACTTACATGTGGGGTTCACTTAGGTAGCTAGCTCTGGGAAAATCGGTGCAATATTCTCTGTCCATGCATTTTCTTTTTTATAGCCCTTCTTTTTGTATTTGAATTTCTTGCACTGCACCCCCCAAAAAAAAAAGCGGAGATTGTTTGAAAAAAAAATTAAACGTGTCAAGACGGACAGCTAATAAGTAATAGTCGTACCACTGAAGAAAAAAATATTTTGAAGTAGTGATATTCAAAAAATTTCAAATAATGCAAGCAACGTCTAAATCAAATATTATACCATTTAGCATCCTAGTCATAAAACACTCAACACACAACATAATGCATGTGTCGTCCTTGTCCAATGACTAACGGTTCTTTTGTTTTATTCGTGCCGACTGCCAACTGAAAACAAACAAGTAGTGCACATGCGACGCGAGAACGTTGGGTACCAGTCATAATATCTCATCATTATAACCCCAAAGCTAATCACATTTCCATTCTGAAAATCGTTTTCTTTTTCAGTAGGTACCCTCCCGCTCCTGGCATATGGTTTGGTCACAATTATATGAGTCACCAGATGCATCATTGTACTATATCTAGCTTTTAATTTGTTCCCTGTCATAATGTTGCACGAATGGGTTGTCGTCCTCGTCCTTGATCCAATCCCTGTGCGCATGCATCCATAGTCCGAAAGCCTATTGACATCGTGTGCACCCTACATACTATCGGATAGATCATTTCTACATAACCACAACGTGGCTACCACCGTAACACAAGGTAGTGGTTGTTGGATAATATTCCAAGATTTCCCATGCTCTACAATCCAACACAAGCCCCGTGCCATGAGCCCCAAGTTTCCGATCCTTAATTTCTTATACATCACCATTTTATTAGCTCTGGGGATTTTGATACAATACTATTCTCTCTCCATTTTCTTTTGTATGCCTTCTTCTTTCTTTCTTTACTTCACAGTTTCTTAATTACACTACAAACACAGACCTGTCATCTTTATATTAGTTAAAAGTTAGAATATATATTATATTAAGAATGAAATGTGTGATGGAAATATCTAAAAGTACAAGCAAACAAAATTATTTTCTGGGACATTATTCATAACTTTTCAAATAAAGCAACGACTACTTTAAATAGCATTTAGCATCCTACTCTTAAGAGACAAAGCACACAAAATATTGCATCGTCCTTTGTCCAATTATGAACGGTTGCTTTGTTTTATTCATTCCGACTGAAAACGAACAAGTTGTGCACATGCGATGCGAGAAAGTCGGGTACCAGTCGTATATGGCATCTCGTTATATATTGCCCACCCCAATTAAAGCTACAACCTCAATCATATTTCCATTCCGAAAATCATTTTTGCTTATCTGTAGGCGTACTCCCATCATATGGTTCGGTCACAACTATATGCTGAATATTAATCACCAGAGATACATCTATCATTGTAGTGCTACATATATATATGTAGTTTAATTTCCAGTCATAATGTTGCACGAATGGGTTGTCGTCCTCGATACAATCCTTGTGCACATCCATTGCCGATTGAGCGCCTACAATACCCTTAGTCACCGTGTGCATCCTACTTTCAATCGGATAAGTGATTTCTGCATAACTACAATTCTAACTAGTTTCTTTATAAACTAATACATCATAGCCAAATTCTAAACAGACCACATACGCACAAAGAATGCATGTTGAGATAGATCTGGTGATGCCTATATGTATATATAAAGGATCAGACCAAATATACAGCAACATTAGAGAACGAAACGGTAATAAATAAGAAAAAAAGAGTTGCCTCATTTTCTCATCTTTGTGACAAAAGCAAGACTACCTGCTACTACCGTGGAAGCTACGGTTAACGACCTGAGGTTATTATTTTATCATTAAAATCAGGGCCTGGGTAATTCAAGGGATCTATCCATGCGGCCGTGATTATGTAAACCTAATGACATAAACAACTAAATAAGTACTACATGCGTATGACCGAGCTCTAGACTGAGAATGGCACCTTCAACTACATGCGTCATGCACGGGCAAGCAACTTGACACAATAATACATGATGGGTCGGTCCTCTCTCTCTAGTCGGTGTGTTTATCTGAACAATCTAGAGCTAGTTACACGCAAGCTTTCTTGTGCTAAACAACAAAATAATATATTAGTACTAGCTACAATGAACTATACACATGCTATTTCCATATAATTGGCTACGACCTTAATCACATTGTCATTTGAAAACCATGCTTTTAATCTGTATGCGCTCTCCCATCATCATGCATATCGGTTGGTTACAAACTACTACTACAATTATATGAGCATAAGATGCATCATTAATTGTGCATTAGTAGTACTATCAATCTTGCCAGTCGTTATGTTGCACGAATGGGTTGTCGTCCTCTAGATGCTTAGGTTAGCTAAGCCGTTAGGGCTCGTCTCCTACCGGCTGCTGCTTGTAGAAGTGGTTGAGTTAGCTTGCGCACGCTTGCATGCTTCATTATTTGCATCGTTTCTTCTCTTATTTTCAGCTAACGGCCGCCTGATCCTTAGAAAGATTTTCTAGACAAAAATCTTTGAGAGAGATTATATGCAGGTAGCTGGATATGCATAATTGGAACAAAGCTACTAATGCGTACAGCTATATGTTTCTCAAACAATTGGTGAAAATCGTGCGCAATTGATAGTGAGCCAGTAAGTGTTTGTGCTCATCATATATATTTCTATGTTCATTAGTTTCATTTGGTACAGCCGTACAAGACGATAAGATAGTATCTTAGCAATCTGATTATAATCACCAAAAATGAAGATGGAGGTACCCACCGTATTTCAGAGAGAGATTTGATTCTAAGCTAGGAAATTTTTTTGCACGAATGGGTTGTTGCCATCAAACAATAGTAGTATAGGTGCGTTACTAGAATCTCTCTATGGTCCTTATCTGTTGGATTCCATAGTTTTAGTTGCACGTATTACCCTATAGTTTTCTCTGCTCAAGATGTAGCCTGATTAAATGAGAATTATTCGGTTGCCCTGCAGACTATAGAGACTAAAAACATTTTTGAATTGTTTATTGCAATTGAAAACTTGATGTACTAAATCTTTGTTTTGTAAAAGTTCATATATATAGTAGCCATGTGTAGCTAGTTTTTTTTATTGGAAATTCGGTAAAACTTTCAAATATCATACTAGCTAGAAAATATGTGGACAGTGAAGAAATGTACTAACTAAGGAATTATGCTACAAATCTGTAGCTCATCACACAAAAGATCACGGAAAGATAATTATTACATTGTAATGACAGCTCCAAAAATGAAAGAAAAATATTGGGGAATACATTATTGTACCTTTGTTTATGTGCTTTGCTCTGCTCTGACTCTGGCAAAAGACATGCATGATTTTTAAGATGTATATAAAGCACTGGTAGAGAGAAACTAGCTAGAGAGAAAATTGAGGTGGAAAAGTCATTTTGATATTGGTGGTTATCTTGTTGTGTTTTTTGCTAGCTACCGCGCTTACATGCACATGCGTGGCAGCGTGGGTGGGTGCGCGCGTGCGTGCGTGTGTTGTTGTCATTTTTAATACAAAACTCTTGCCAATTGGTTTTCAAGGAAAAAATGTATTGATCGATCTGTAATAAGTTGTAGAAATTTTCTTAATTTTTTCATCAACTTAGAGTGATGCTTATGGTTATAGAGATCCATGTGGGGTATATAGTTGTACATCGCGTCCAAGGACCGAGTCTGGCCACCTTCTTTATTTAGTGTTCGATGTCGGAGATCCTGGCTAACGTTCAATAGAATAGTGGTTGCGTCGATCAGTTTTTTCTCCCGTTGGAACGTACATCGCTGTTTCAGGAACTTGATCTAGATCTAGATCGGAGTCAAGTCGTCGTTTCGATTTAGGGCTTGAGTAGTGATTTATGCTGATTACTTTAATTTTGCCTTGGTTAATAATGCGAGCCTGTTTTCCGTCGCACATATGCACAGACTGATGATGCATTCCAATGAGCATTACATGTTGAAATTAGAGTAAATTTTTGTAGAAGAAAATACAGCCATTCGATTTATTTGATGTCTTGTACATGCAGCGGCCGTTTGTCAGAGATGTGTTTGATCTTGTGAGCACGAGCGACGAAATGCATATTACAGAAATGAACGGACACTGTAATGGAGATAATGTCCATGCTCAGTACTTAGGAGACACACAGAGAGAGACATGTATATAGAGGCGAATCAAGAGCCTTTTTTGCTTTAATTCGTCGTTCATGAATTCGTATGTACACTTGCTTTGTGTTGTTAATAAAAATGGTCAGCATGTGTGGATGTTTAGGAGTGCGACCCTGGTGTGCAGGATGCTCCTGAACACCCTGTCGCTCCCGGCTTCCATCTTGGCGATGCATTCGTCGAGGCGTTCTAGCCTGTCGAGGGCAGCCATCTCCTTGTCCTCGTCGGAGGAGGCAGCCGTCTTGCTGCTCCTGGTGACCAGCTGAGAGATGAGAGTCGTCGCCGCCGGCTTCTTGGACGAGGACGCGATGACGGCGGTGGAGGCGGCCGACGAGACGGACTCGACGGCCGAGAAGACCGCGGCGGAGGCCGACGCGACGGCTGCCACGGCCTCGGCGAGCACGGCGGCCACCTCGATCTCGGCGACGGAGGCGCCGGACGACCCGGCAACCAGCTGCGCCGGGAACTTGGCGGCGGCGCGCACCGAGGAGGCGAGGCGGGCGAGGTCTTTCTCGGCGTGGCGCTGCGCCCTGACGGTGGCGGCGAGGCGGGTGGTGGTCGCCTGATGGTCGAGGCGGCGGCGGCGGCGGAGCGCGGCCTGGACGTCGGCGGCGTGGCGCTTGAGGTCGAGGAGCGCCTCCTGGAAGGCGCCGTGGGCGTCGGCGAGGACGAGGAAGCCGTCGAGGAGGCATTCGGCGGTGGCGCTGTGGAGGAGCGCGGCGCGGGCCTCCGGGAGGAGGAGGAGCTCGGCGAGCGCGGCGTGGAGCGCGTCGAGGTGGGCCAGGCCCGAGGAGGGTGAGGTGGTGGGCTCGGCGGCGGCGGCGGCCCAGGAGCGGGCGGCGTGGATGGTGGACTGGAGGTGGGTGAGGAGAGGGTGGGCGCGGCAGGAGGGGAGGCTGATGGAGCGGACGTGGCGCGCGGCGGCGGCGGCGGCGGCGGCGCGGGGCTTGGAGGAGGAGCGTGCTGGGCTCAGAGGGAAAGAGATGGAGCGGCCGAAGGAGGGCGCCATTGTTGCTGCCTGCCGCTTGGATCAGATCTTCTTCTTGTTTGTCGAGAGAAGAATCACTTGACTTCTTCTCTTGTTGCGCTCGCTGTGGCGATGAGGAGAGCGGAGCGGAGGAGGGTATATAAAGGAAGTGGAGGCGCGCGGACATGGGAGGCTGCTGCAGAGCTGCAGTGGGTGGAGATGCCGATGGCGCATGTGTGTGAGCGCGCGGTGGTTGGTGTCCGGAGAAGAGACAGACAGGATCCACCATGGGCGGGGAGGGGACGCGTGGGAGGGAGCTCGCAAGCGGCCTCGACTCGAGTGATGAGGAGCTACACACGTGGAGGCTGCATGCCAATGCCATGCCTTGCCTGCTGCGTGCGCGCCTGCGTGTCTCCTCCTCGAGCCGTCGGCGCGAGATGCATGGGCAGCAGGCCCGGCCAATCATCTTGGCGATGCTGTCGTCTTGCTGCGTCGGTGTGGTGGTCCTGTCCTGAGACGGTGATCCATGGGATCTGGCCGGACGGCGACCCGCCGCCGATACATACATACATACCCGGCAAAGGGCGCGCCCGTGCGAGCCGAGCTGTCTATTGCATGCGCGCACGGCACTGCCTGCCTCACCGGCATGCCGATGACACGAGAGATCCGCCTGTCCTGTAGGTGAAGGACGGCTCTGCCCGACTCTTGGCTTCTTAATTGTCATAATACACAACAAGATCATCGATCCCGGTTGTTGATCGAATTCAACCTGCCTCTACCTCCTCTTGTGCGTGTGCTTCGTGCTTGCGCTTCCACTTAAGTTAGTCCATGGTGGTTACGTTACGTCCTTCCTTATCCACCACCACGAGTTCACAAGGCATCAACCATCTGTCCCTTGTACTAGTTCTGATGAACCTGTCAAATTCCACCCACAATGGCATCCGCTACCTCCTCTCCATATCCCAAGCTAGTCTTCAACCACCGGCCGCTAACAGATCCAACGTGCATGCTTATCCATCTCCATCCAACAGCATTTCCATCTTACATGCGCACGCGTGTCTCGTAATGTTCTTAGTAACCACTATTGCCAAAATAATCGTAGGTTGACGACTGATTGCCCCCTCGATCGCTTCTCTTGCTCATGCTCATCCAAGCCACATCTTGTTCCCAGCCAATACCTTGAAAACTCAATTGATTGTTGGCGACTGATTGCCAGCAAGGGACACACATTATCTCTAACGTTAGGAGCTACTAGACCTAGCATGGATAGGGCCCATCCAAAATTGGACTAAGCTGATCAAACTAAAGCCTTGTTTTGTTTTGGATGTAAAATGACAGCCTATCCTAAACTTCCATTTCCTAAGAAAGGGTCATCCAACCATTTTTAGAAAAAAAAATAGAGGATTTTTTTAAAAAAAACTTTAAACCCTAAACCCCAACAGCAATTTTGGCATAAAACGGCACCGAAGCGAACTATTCATAATCACAAGTATATATAGTATATGTATGTGAGTGTACGCACATGACATGGGAGTCCATGCGTTACCAGGGATTAGCTGGGTGGAGGCAGTTAGCTGGGTAGTTGCTAAGGCTAGTCTCAGTGGGGTTTTATGGACACAGTTACATAGACTGAAAACTAGGTAATTGTGCACAGGAAACCCCCCTCTTAATTACCCTGCCATGTCAACAAAACTACTGATCTGGCAGTGAATTTAATGCCCATGAAACTCCCATAAAATCCCCCATTGAGACTGGCCTAACTGTCTACTTAAGCAGTTAGTCAGGAATTAAGATGGCCTTGTTTGGATCAGTTGGATAACTTTATCTAGGTGAGATCTAAACAGGCCCTTAATTACTACTAGAGGCGAAGTAGTGGCCAGCTAGTCGTTAGGTAATTAACCATAGCACTACTTTATCCCACTATTGATGAACCATCATCTCAAATCTCGAGGAGGGAGCTGTTAATAACTAGCTCCACCACAGTACCACTGTAAGCTCGTGATGATGCCGGTAGCGAGAGCTAGCATGTGCAATGCACACGATTGGGTATTTGGTAGGGTTTGACTTCTTCTAAAACAGTTTTTGGTTGTGCCTTCTCTAGTGAAGCAGCTTTCTACTGAAACTGAAACCATTTCAAAAGTAACTTCAATTCACTTTTCCCTCCTTGTACTCTCTAGTGTAAGCCGTTTTAGAACATCATGTGTATTTCTTAGATGAAACCATTTTATTTTTACCCATTTTGTAGAGTTTCATGAGAAGTCATTGGAGAAACCGGCAGAGAAGCCCTACCAAACGAGCCTTGTTGATTAATGACAGAGCCACCCAAGGGGACGAGCCGTTGCTCGCTTAATTACATGCACGATCATGTAACTGGGGCAGGTTTGTGATCGATGTCGACAAGCAAATTAAGTCTACAACTACAAGGAATCGATCGAGTGATGACAGCATTATAGGAGTATGCAACACATGAAGGGGCAGGGAACAACATGCATGTGCAGTTGTGCACAGGTTCTACCGATCCTCTCCTGTTTGGGTGTTGGATGGAACAAAGCTAGGAGCACGGGAATATCGCTGCTGTGTCGCCGTCCGTGGATCGTTGATCGATCACCAGAAGCAGTACTGAGAAGCAAAGGTATGTAGAGACGACGATCTAGAGGCACTAGTTAGGACAAGTACAACGGTGTAGACGGCAGCTGTTTTTTTGGCATAAATAAACAGTTTAAACAAACAGCTTGTACAATGAGTTGTCTGTTTAGCTGTCTGCAGGATGTTTAATTCATCCTTTGACATACAAATCATTGGGATCTAGTGCATACTTGCCTTTGTAGTCATTTTGGTGCTTACATTAGCATGTGTCCCGTTAGTAGCAGGTCCCACTTGTCATTCATGGGGTCCATATGGCAGGCTCTGTTTTCATCTTCTTCTTGCTCTCTTTTCCTCTCTGCTCTCTTTTCTCCTGTGAAAACAGCCGACGCCATGAGATCAAATTCATCACCTATGTTGAATCACAACGCAATCACACGTAATCAAACCTTCGTTGGTGTCTTGTGAATCGATTTTACTACCTATCTTGATGGATCCATGTTCACAGCTTCATGCCATACTGCCATAGCTGCTCGCTTGCGCCCGGCCGTTTGCACCCACGCCCGGCTGCCGAGTGCCGTCCCGGCCAGCGCCCGGAAGCCGCCCTCGCATGATGCTCACTTGGCCACCCCGCGCTGCGCCTGCCTGTGCCTGCTCGCACACGCTCCTGCCTGCGCTTGCTAGCGGCCGCTCCTGGGGCAGCTCGCCGGCACCACGCAGACACCACCGCTTGCGGCCCGCCCGCCGCCGCCCGCGCAGCGGATCCGAGTTTGCCATCGTTTCCCCGCATCGCTTCCTACATCGGTGTCTGAGTTGGCGCTCGTCCTCGGAGCACGCGCTTGGCTCGCAGACGAAGGAGACGACGAGCGTGCCTTGAAGCTGGTGCCGCGGGGGGTTTCCAAATTTCTTTTGCATGTCTACGGCAACAGGCAGGCCGTTGTAGGTGCCCTTAGAAGCAGCGATGATGGATGCATGTAAAATTGCAATAAATTGTCAGGTCGGCTGCAAACAAACAGCATAATAAACTCTTTCCGCCTTGCCACATCACGTCCTAGCAGACCCCGCCGCCCCATATGCATGCCGCAGGCATCATCACATATGCCGTGCGTGACTCTAGTGATGAGGAACTGGCCCCTGCGCATGCGTCCGTGCCGGTCGGCCATGGACATGAGCGATCGCCGATCGAGGCATCTAGGCGTCGATCGGGAACAGCTAGCAAACCATTGTCCGTTAGCGATGGAGCTCCATGGATCGATCTTTTGGCCGCTCCATCTCCGTCCTAGAGTGATGATGACACAAGCACCTACGTACGAGATGATGGATCGGCATGTACTCTATGCATGTGTCTGTTGGCGCGCCCAGTTGTATGGCCCGCCGGTCGGGCGGTGCCCTAATATTGGCTTTATTCGCACACGGCCGGGGCGGTGCCCGGCACGATCCGCCACGGACGGCCGCCCGCCCGCCGGGACCACGGCAACGTGAGAGCCGGAGACAGACAGCTCGTGTGCGCGACGCGCGCGAGCCGCCGGCTTGTCCTCCTCTTTCTGCTTGCTAATCGTACGGAATCTGTACGTCCAGTACGTACGTGCTTACTTCTTCTTGTCCTCTTGCGCGCGTCGTCGTAGCTTGTCTGATTCGTGTCGTTTATTAGCTCCGCGATTTCGCAATAATATGGACGATCTATATATATATAGAGGCTATATTCGGCAATAAAACCATGCCTGATGCACGGGCTGCCAATGATCGGCTCATGACTTCCGTTTGCCCGACACATTCATCGGAACTCGCACGACCTCACTTGCTTGCATTGCAATCGTATTGTACGTGTCCATGTTTCAGTGGTACATACAGGACAGTATCCAAGTGGGTTTGCGTCCAGCTAGATTCGATCGGTATTCCCCAGATTTTCATCATCATTGATAAAATCATGGAGATGGGTTAAACTAATAACAAACCGTGCGCTGATCATGTTCCGCTGGCACAAACTGTTATGGTAAAATCTGTCCATGATCCGGAATCGAATCCTAGACTAGCCGACACGTGTACTCGTTTTTTCTTAAGTTATTTAGGATTTACTAGTACAACATGCCCGTGCGTTGCTACGGGCCAATGCAAATAATCGATAAAAAATTATCTTAAAGCGGCAATCCACTAACCAACACAAAATTATGAACTAATACAAATTCTGAATGTTTAGAATGGACGCAAAGCATGTAATATGGGATTGAGATCCTCTGTCGTTGGCCTCTCTACCTTTGAGTGGCGGACAAGCGGACCCCACATGCTTTGGGCCCACATGTCAGCTGCCACTCAATGTTAGGGGCTTAGCTTTTCACCGGTTATTTTATTACACGAGGCAATGGTCTAATGGTAATATACAATCATAAGATCTGAGTTTAAAATTAAAACCGTTTCAGCATGATATAATGTCCATGGGTTGTCTGCCCTTGCACTTATTCTAACTGAGTAGCACTGATACACCTAAGGAAGTCTCGAACACCAGCAGGAGTGTTGTTTTCACATTCATTTTCCTTTGCAAGTTAACATTTTGTACCACAGACTCCTTTCTAATAATAATATTTTAAACCTCATGATACTGACATTTTTGCATAGGCACATGAACATGGAAACAAGATAACCTGGTAGTTCCCTGATACGATATGTAAGAACATCAGTAATTCCAATATATCTGCAGCATATGCTGAACGGTTAGCTACGATGGTTGCTTCATCAACAGATAATTTAGCTTACTTGTTTTGACTTGGAACATCTTGTAAGATAACTTGACGTGATTGGAAAATATCCTCATTCCATCTGGAGCTTGGGCATGCTATTGCCATGGCTTTTGGTAAGTATTCCATCTGGAGATTGGGCATGCTATTGCCATGACAAATACTTCAGGCAAAACATAGTTGGAAACATCATTAACTTTAATATGTTAAATCTGCCAGATTTGAATTGAGTGCTAAAATAGAACCGTGATCAGATGAGCTTCCTCCAATGTCATTTCTGTTCTCATATCCACCATTAATCTGCTCAAGAGCTAAACATAATTCTGCGACACTCTCGTCAATGGCATCACTGCCCAGTTAACTAAATGCCAGAAATGTCCCAAGGGATTAAGGTGCATGGAGCTCCCATCAGATCAATAATATATTCAGTGCTGCAACAGTTAGGGTACATAGGATTAATAGTTTAGTCAATCTTCAAATATCAAAGATCAACTATTCGAATGATGGTAAAGGTACATATGCAGATACCTGAAAACAATTTGGTTAATTGATGTGTGTACTACATAGTCCTACTGCAATCCCTACCTTTAGCCAGCCGAAGACATTTCTTTCAGAGAAACCCTATGATTATGTGTGTGGCACCAGAAATACACACTACACTGATGCATATTTACAAATAAATAAGAAATTATTTCAACTGACATACGTTAGTGCTACACTATTAACCATAAAAATTCATAATTGGATGTGCTTCTAGCAAGAAAGCTAAACACATAAAACACGACAGGCCTTCTACAAGCAACATCAGTCCAGCACAACTATGGCTGCAGCCACGGAATGACACAGAGCACGTACAGGAACATTTGGCTGCTCTCTAATCCATTTCTTTTCCTCTTCCCCATTCTCAAACTTCTTTCACATATTCTTTATACAGTTACTTGCCTGCACGTTAAGTACAAAATGTCAACGCTGATAATTTAGCAGAGCAACTGACACCTTATCATCTCACTCCACCACCAGTGACTAAAGAGCAGTCAGCACTCAGCAGCCACCACTCACTACCTGAGTAAACTCACCTCAAAACAAACCATGAACGTGTTTGCGTGCCTGAGTGCCTGAACTAAATTCTCAACATACTCGTAGACACCGGACGTTTTTGGCTCCGTCAATCCGTGCTCTCACGCCTTAGTCTCTTGAATGTGCTCGTAGGAATAAGATGTGGCATGTATTTTATAGGTTTTTTTTTAGAATTACACAGTACACGATGTGGCCTGTATTTTATAGTTTTTCTTTTTAGAATTACACAGTACAACGAAGTGTCAATAGGCAATGCATATGTGGATGTAAACGTCTTGTTAGATTTAATGTGGGTTTAGCCCATAATTTTATTTAATTAAATCAAACAACTTCTAAAGTCATATTAAATATTGTGCATCGAGAATGTTGGCACTCAAGCCATTTGTGGGCTAGGAGTAACATACGGGTGCATGCATGAGGCATGTTGAACACTCAAGCTAATTGAAGACCATCATGGTAACATAAGAGGTGCATGCATGAATCGGTTTTATTGATGGCTACTAATGGCTGGGAGTAACCTATGAGAGTGAAGAAAGGATTTGGTGTTGCCACATGATGAAGGGAGTTTTATTCCTAGCTAATTGCATGTGGGAGTCTTGATTCTTTAATTCTAGAGTTACAGGAGTTTTTTCAGGACTCTTAATTCTAGAGCTACGAGAGTTTTTTTAGGACTCTTGATATCTTTGGTTGCCACTGGTTGCAATATAAAAGGCCTCTTTGCCTTGCATTCGAATTCGATGACTAGAAAAGAAAAAGAGAAAAATCCACAGCTTTCGCTGCTTGCTAAGTCTTCCCTGTTCCGGTTCTTGCGCGCGCAAGAACTGGAAGAGTAGGGCTCAGAAACACCATTTTCATTGAGTTCGCCTGCTCAGGTGAAGGCTGACAATCATATTTTTTGGGAGTGTCCACAATCGGTACGACTACTCCCGCCGTCTCTCCTTCCTGATGTCGTTGGTGATCGTCTTCTTCCTAGCGTTATTGTTGATCGGCGCGGCAACCTTTTTGCACTGTGCATCAAGCAGGACGACTACACCAACAGGCACTATGTCGACTAGTACATCCAGCTCTGTCGCTGGGTATATTTCTCATGTTATAATCGGCATCATCTATATGCTCATCAGATTTAGATCACGCGTGCACATATATGATGTCACTAACATGTTGATTATCTTTTTCTGGACTAAATCTCAACTGAAATTGCCCAAATTTCTAACACGTCTGTGATGTATTATGTTTCGGAAAAATAATGTGCATCAAGCTTAAATAAAACCCTCACTTGAGTCCCTGTGCGCATGCAGCTAGTTACACACGAGGGATCCTCATTATGTGGAGCGCGTGTAGCTCAAAGGATGCTAAGGGCCGGGAGAATGCGAGATCTATTGACACAGGGCTTACATTTACAGCCAATCTAGCTAGCTATCCTTGATCTCGGATGACATTTACATGTGGATCCCACTTGCTCTCTCCTTCATCCCGCCTCTTCACCCATTTGCACCTTTTTTTTATCCACAGAGTACTTCCAATGTCTCATTTGAAATATATATGTCCTAACTCAGACTTGAAGATCTTATGAGACCTCAGAGATCACACACTCATATAAGTTTAGAGATCTAAAAACGTATGTTTAGAGTTTGGGAACCTATATGACACGACAACACAATTTTAAGGACCACGTGTGCATTTCAATCTTTTTTATATTAGTTTCCATGAACAAAGATGGGCCTGGGCCGTGGAAGTAAATAAATAATCAGCAGTATGTATGGGCCTTGGCTATGAATTTGACGAGTTTATTGTTGATTCACTAGCCCACTTCTACAGTCCTAAATCTTAAAGCAAACAAAAATAAATGGAATGGCATACCCTCATCAAACGAAAATGCAGTGGTATAGATTGGTAGGTTCTCACGACACACACGAATTGAAGCACGCGCTTTCATTCAAATTAAATTTTTCCAATAAGTCAAGTAGAAACAGATGAGTGACGAGTTCGAAGAACTGATATGATGGCACCACAGCATTCTGAAACCTCGGTATGCATGATATCCGAGGGAAAAACAAAAAGCATAAGCATTTCATTTCATTCTTGCACATCATCGATGCATGTTTACAGTCATGTTTAGGAGTGGAAGTTGATGTGTAGAGTAGCAGCCAGAAGCCCAGATGTAACTGTACAAAAACCTCGGGTATTTACAGAGTTACAGTTACATTGAGCTGCTTCTTCTTACTGCTAAACTAGAAGATGTTGGTGTGTACGTTGAGCAGCGCCACCCTTGTCTGGACGAGGCTCCTGAAGACCTTGTCGGTGCCGGTCTCGAGGTCGTCGATGCACTCCTCGAGCTCCTCCAGCCTCTCCATGAGCCCCATGATCTCCTTCTCCTCCTCCGCCGCCACCTTCTTACTGACAAGGCACACGAGCGCCGCCGTCCTCTTGCAGGTGCACGCGGCGGCCGACGCCGACGCCGACATGGCCGCCACGGTGTTGAACAGCGCGGCCGACGCCGACGCCGTGGCCGCCGCGGCCTCCGCGAGCAGCCCGGCCACCTCCACCTCCGCGGCGCTGCTGCTTCCGAGGCGCGAGGAGGGCTTGCAGTCCTTGGCGGCGGCGGCGAGGCGAGCCATGTCCTTGGCGGCGCGGCGGTGCGACCTGAGCGCGGAGGCGAGGCGGGAGGCGTCGCGGCGGCGGACGGCGGCTAGGGCGTCGGCGACGTCGCGCTTGAGGTCGAGGAGGGACTCCTGGAAGCTGCCGTGGGCGTCGGCGAGGCGGAGGAAGGCGTCGAGGAGGCGGTCGGTGGTGGAGGCGGCGGCGGAGAGCGCGGCCTGCGCCTCCGGGAGGTGGAGGAGGTCGGCGAGGGCGGCGTGGAGGGCGTCGAGGTGGGCGAGGCCGGAGGAGGAGGGGGAGGTGGCGGGGGACTCGTGGGCCCAGGCGCGCACGGCGCGGATGTGGGTGTGGAGGTGCGCCAGGATGGGGTGGGACCGGCATGGCAGGCTCACCGACCGGGCGTGGTAGCCGCCCGCCATGCGACTCCTGGCCTGCTGCTGCTGCTTCGACGGGCTCAGAGGGAAGGAGATGGAGCGACCGAAGCTGGGCGCCATGCCGGAGCTTCTCGCTGTTTTCTGTGTGCGTGTGTGTGTCTCCGTGCATGCGCCGTGGTGATGAGAGGGTTTATAAAGCACAAGGCCGAGGATGATAGAAGGCGTCGGCGAGGAGGAGTGGTGGTTGCCATGTCTAGCGGGCCGGGGATCATGCTGCATGTGTGGTGTGCAGTTGAAAACTCGACGCGCTGTGAGTGACTACTGGCCTGATGAGCGTGTTTAGTTTGCTGGAGCATGCATGCCGTTGTCAGACAGGACAAGTGGCTGGCCATGGTGGAGGGATCATTCTTGGCTTCTGTACTCCGTTTTCTACGTATTTTCTGATTTGATATCGTCTGAACAAAATCAGGTTACAGATCGATCGATATTAACGAGTGACAGTATGCCACACACATACCTGTTATTTTTTTATATATTTTTAAAGCTTATCATGAGCACTTGAATTAATTGTTTCCTTCAAAGTTCTGAATATATAGAATCCATCTTCTGATCCCTCTTATTACAAAATGAAACGTCGAACAAGAAGATCGTGTGCGAACCAACTAGGCAATATTAAGCACAACGTTCCTGAAAACTAACGGTGTGCCTGTGAGAAAACCTCTCTCTGCACCTGATTTTTTTTTTGTTTGTTTCACCATGATTTCTTCTTACTAAATAGCATGCATGGAAGGGAAGGGATAACTAAATTCAGTTCAAAAAATTAAACTCACTCCACACCTCAATTTTTAGCTACGGGTTTTCATCATAACACTTACCACCTAAGCTTCTTCAGATGCTTTTTTTTTGTAAGAAAAGCGAAATGTCTTCGTCGGCAGTTTCTTCATAAAGTTTTCAGCGACCCTCTTCGCAAAGTGGGGTGAAGAGAGTAGTTTTCGGCAGTTGTTATGTTATTGCATCGAAGCTTGTAGGTTTCGCGTTTGCCAAGGCAAAAAGAAGAAGAAAAAAAGTGCAGAATGAACACAAGGCAACGATACTAGTATGATGCAGACAATGTACAGTAAACATATATTGCCGAGGAGCAATTAAGGTAGCCAGTAATATTATAGTGTTTGACCCTTAGCGTCTGCGAAGGAACAGGGAGCCCTACAACACACACACACATGATGATGTGCATATACTACGGTGCATGTGCAGGTGCAGGCGTGTGTGTGTCAGGTGAGTTTTCTCGCTCTCTGGGACGCCGATCGATCATGGGGCAGGCAGCGCACGAGAGGTGTTGGGCACCCTTGCGTTAGGTTGCAGGGCCGCCATGGCGACATGATCCGCGATGCCCGGCCGCGCCCAGATCTCAAGGCTACGTACGTGTATATACATACATACGTACCTGCCAGATAGGACATGAGTAGTTGGGCGATTCAGAAAACGTTAGAGCTACTAGCCAGCTTGCCACTTTGCCCTGACATCTGTCTCACGATCGATCCAACGTGCCGGATGGTGTTTGCTAATCATATGCTGGTGCTGCGTTTTTGTGTTTGGCGTGCGCACGAGTGCCTAATTGCATTGCTGCTGGTGGTTGCATGGTTTGAGTTGAGACAGGATAGATCCGCGAGGGAAGGACGACGGACAGACAGCCATAGGCCGTGTCTAGGCGACGGAGGGGAGGTTGGCAACTTCTCGGCGGGTGGGCAGATGCTTCCCGGCCTCGTGTGTAGCGATCATACCTGAGAAATGGGCCCACTTAAGTATATTCCACCTTCCATTGGTGCTAATACAAATGTTCCCAAGTGCGGATTCGACCGTCGAGTCAAGCTCGACCAACGGCTACTGAAGATCGTCCATCCATACTCTCACTCGAAGGTGAGTTCCAAAGATCACATCATTCCACAATTCAAGTTACAACAAGTCTTAGAGTTATTACAACCAAATTGAAATGATAAGGTAAATAAAATAGTTCGAGTTCATGCAGCGGAAAATAACGAGATACTAGCGACGATCCATAGTATCGTCACGATGAAGTCAACCGTGACGCTACTCCTCACGATCCTCGGGAGAGGTCGGCTCCCACTCGATGCTGTAACCAGGAGGAAGCTGGGAGGCCCAAGCCATAGAGGCAGCTACCTCCTGAGGGGATGGTCCTGAAAAATTAGGCCACAAGCAAGGCTGAGTATACTAGTTATACTCAACAAGACTTAACCGACTGGTGATCACTACATCACCGACTCCTAAGATGAGAGGCTGTTTGGCTAGTGGTGTTCTTTTGCCAAAAGCGACTAAGCTGTTTTCTAATTTCTCCATTCTGATTTTAATTTCTTTAGCCTATCCATTCTAGGTGAGCCTAGCTAAACATTCAAGTTTTGCAATACAATTATTCCATACAAAGATTTCATCCTTCCAAGTTCCACTTCATAATATGTCATACATCGGTCAAGCAGTCTCATTAACCGCGAGAAGCGGACAGTTCGAACCGAATTTACTACCTGGCCAGGGAAAACCCAAACATATGGAATGGTTGGAAATGCCAACACACCCCAATCCTTTCTCCTCTCTCTGCGAGTGGCTCCCGAGTCCCACTGCCTCAGGGTAAAGGTTTACCACTACTGGGACTCACGCAACTACCCTCATGTGCCCATGGGATAACGTTTCCAAGACAGAGAGCTGTCGGACCTGCTCGCATCAATCGGATACCGGGACTTACCGGTCCCATAGTCTGTGCATATGTATGGTACGTTCAAACGCTTGACACAAAAGTACCACATGTTTCCACTTAAAACATCGATAGACGGGTATCTACAATCATCCGCCCATCATCTCTAGTGTTTCTGATATGAGTAGTCATACAACTCCTATATCTCGCGAGTGTCGGAAAACACTCGACTTCTATCATTCTTAAGCATAGCAACTATCGAACCTAACATACTAGTGTTCAATCAAAGGAACCTATGATCATGCAATCTAGGGTTTTATTCAACTCCTTGAAACTTAAATGCACAAACATATAATCAAATAAATTGCGTAAGTAAAGTTAGGTTATGCTCCGGGGCTTGCCTTCCGGCTCGAAGCGGTACTCCTGCTCGGGGCTCGGATCCACGTGCACCACATTCACCTCGGACTCCTGGGCGATCTCCTCGGCAGCGGGGACTAGCTCGTAGACTCCGTCGGCGAGACCCAAATCTACACGAATGCATGAATGCTTAAGTATCCGGATTTAAATAGTTAGGGTTTATTTAAATCTTGGTTAATGAATTGGAAAGGATAAACATTAATTATAAGTGAATATTCCCTTTTCATTTTGAACCTTTACTTTGATTTTAGAGTTTTAGGTTTTTCTCTTTTCTTTTCTTTTTCTTCTCTCTTCTTTCCTTTTTCTTCTCTTTCCTTTTCTTTTTCTTCTCTTTTCCTCTATTTAAGTCCTTTTCCTATTATTCAAAAGGTGAACTTAGGATTATTATTTTTAGGTGCCATTTGTCTAGAGGCTCACTCATGCCAAGGCAGGAGCTTAGGCCAAAATTTGGCTCAAGTTGATTTTTCTATAATTTATTAAAATTATTCTTATCTTTTTGCCTAAAATCAAACTAAAATCCTACAAAAATACTTACAATGTTTTTGTCCAAACCACTTAGCACAGTGTCTTAGGATGCCAAGAGAGACCTCTCTGCAAGTTTGCATGTGATTTTGATTTATGGTTATTTTTGTGGAATTTCACCATGTTTAAACTACCAAAAATCATTTAACCATTTTATTTTGCTCAAAAATTTCCATGGTCATTTTTCTAAGGTTTCTAAGGTTCCTTAAACCTCTCTGGTGCAAGGGTTTTATTTTTCCCAGAGAAAAATTATTTCCACGATTTAATTTGTAAAACAGCATGGCCTTTACAAAATAATTCATATCTGGAGATATACAACAGATTTTTGTGCACCACTTGCGCATTAAGCTAGTGTCATGTACCCTAACAACGTATCCAAAGCTCAGCTCCAGTGCATGTGTAGATTTTGAACTATGATGAAATGTGCTCAAACTGAAATGAATTTATATTTCAAAATCTAAAGCTCAACTGGGTGAGGTGCAAAGGAAGAATTTGTTCTTCTAGATTCACTGGTCACTACAAAATTGGTTTGGCATTTTTCTGATTTCTCTACGATTTTCTACGAATTTTTGAAAATCTCAGCGAATTAAACCTAAAATATAGAATCCATTTTACGCGAGGGACCCTAGAACTTTTGAATCCCTTACGAACAGGCCCCTGCATTTTGCACGCAGCCCCCTGGAAAGAGGTTGAAGACACAACCGTGTCCTCGAGTTCGCCGGCGTGGTTACGCCGGCCAAACGGCGGCGAGTCCGGGCCGGGGAAGTGGGGGGAAATGGAGAGGGGCTCACCGTGATTCGTTTGAGCTAGGTCTCGAGGTCGGGGATGGCCGGGAACGAGGTCAACGACGGCGGTGGCGGTTCGGCTTGCTCCGGCGAGCGGCGACCGGCGACGTTGGGGTCGGAGAAGCTCGGGGAAGTGGTCGGTGAGCACCAGCACGGCACGAGGAAGCTAATGGTGCCCTCGGTTCGGCCGGAGGAGCAGCGTAGCGAGCTGTGCACGTGCGCGGGCGGCGGCGGAAAGCTCTGCGAACTCCGGCGAGCTACGCCGGCGGCTGTGGTGGAGGAAAGGGGTTGGGAATGGGTCGGTGAGTGGCAGTGGAGGATGGGGAAGCTCGTGAGAGCCTCGGTTTGGCCGGAGGAGGAGTGGAGAGGGCTGCCCACGAGAACGAGCTCGGCGGCGCCTCTGCTTGCTCCGGCGAGCGTTTTTCCGGCGAGGAAAGGAGGGGAACTGTTGGAAGCTTAAGTAGGAGCGAGAGGGGAGTGGAAGGGTGCTCGGGAAGCTCGGGATGAGGGCTGAGGCAGCTCGGTGAGCTGTCGCGGCGGCAGGGGCTTGTCGGCGGCGAGCGCGGCACGCGCGGGCGCGGCGCTGGCATCCCGTGAGCGCGCCGTGAGCGGCACAAAGGTCAACTGATTGGCATGGCTCAAATTCCAAAATTTTGAACATGACTCGAAAATCTTCCAACATAAAAGTTGTTTAGAATTTTATGAGACACGTCCCTGCACTGGAGATTTGAAGAAAAAGCGGAGAATTTGGCCGTAATTCAAAAGGGGGTAATTCCCTGTTTTGAACTGAATTTCTGAAATTCGAGGGGCTAAATGGCAAAATTGGCCCAAGTGCCCAAAGAGGCAAAGTTCAGAAATGTGAAGATGTACAACTTTGCTTTTTGGATATTTTGATGTTCTGTGGTGAAATCTTGAGATTTGGCTAAGATTCCATTTCAGCTTTGAATTTGAATTGAAAATTTCAAATTCCCTGATTTGGGTTTGAAATATGAGATGCTTCCAAGTATTTTTAGGCCATGGTTTGAAAAGAGAAGTTTCTTGGTTTGACTTATTCTCCAACTTTCATATTTGCACTTTTTCAAGTTTGTAGGGAATTTCTCAAGTTTCTTTATTGCTCCTTTCAAAGGGTTTTTGACTCAAATTTGGATGAATTTCCTCATTTTCTTTGATTTGGCTTTTGAATCATGCTTAGCTTAGCTTAAACATTTGTTTAGTGTTAATTAACACCAGG
Organism: Digitaria exilis; assembly: GCA_015342445.1. NCBI lineage: Eukaryota > Viridiplantae > Streptophyta > Magnoliopsida > Poales > Poaceae > Digitaria > Digitaria exilis. The sequence goes on along the minus strand of JACEFO010002059.1, from coordinate 316,558 downwards.
GGTGTTACATCGTGCTTCCTGCTCCTCCTCCCTCCTCCATGCATTCGCATACATATATACGGAGCATATGCTATATTATACGTCTCTCTGTGATGTGCACGCATGGTGCGCCGCTCCCGGCCCGCTTACGACTGGCTAGTTGTTACTTTTGCTCCCGGCCGCTGCTGTGCTATGCGTGGCTAGTTAATTGAACTTTAAGCCCACCCTCACATGCATGTTATAAGCTTGGCTTATAGCCAAGCCAATCCATCAATAATATAGACAAGTTTAAGAGACTAAGCACACGACAACTAGTCAATTCATTTGTTTCTCTATAAATATTTTTGAGAGAGAATACATTGTGTGATCAGGGAGTGTACATAGGTGAGACCAACTCAGTCTGGGCGAACGTGTTCATCTAGTTGCTAAACGTAGAGCCAAACTTATTCTCTTTCCTCCACATAGCATTTTGCTGAGTTGTCTTGGCTATTAGACAAGGTGACATGTATTAATGTACCTGCTTTAACAGCAAGTATAATAGAGGGTTGCAAGAAGCCCAAACGATGAGGTGGATGACAAATGAGAGGAGAGATAGGGAGGGAGGAGAAGCGGAATGTAAGTTTACAGTCGACTTACACACAATAACTAAGAAAATCTATAAAAGAGATAAGAGGTCATATATTTACAGTGAAGTGCTAACCACTACACGAATGGACTGAGTTCCAAAAAAAAATGAATATTCCCCAACCATTTCTCATTCAACATCAAATCAATCTACATTGTCTTCCTTGCATATACCTACATGTATATTGTCAGTTTCACCAATGGAATAGGCTTTCTACTGCACCCTAGCTATTTTTCATTTGTGATTATTAGCCCCGCGAGACGATCGTGCAGTGGACAAAGAAAACAGCAGCCAGCTAGATAGCTATGCATTGTCACAACACGACAACAGTTGACAGATAAGCAAAGCTCAATTTTTGTAGAGTAGAGCAAATATGCGTGGACATCAACTAACGAGAGACACAACAGCTGAAGATCGATCGATATCATGCTGCCTGGTCAGTTATCCAGCGACACGCACGAAGGCTCCGTCCAGAGAAGTCACAGTTTTTTTTTCCATTTTGGTTTTTTATTTGAATTATAAATAAATATAAACTAGTAAGAGAGATTCCCGGGCGGGCGGGTGGTTCCCCAGCCCCTCGTGCGGGTTGTCGTCGTCTACCTCCAACCCACGTACACCACGTATCTATGTCGATCATTGCATCCATTTTATTCGTAGCAGTTTAGCACACACGGATGGATGGAGGTCTTCTCGTGTGATGCGAGCTAGCTAGCGTAAGTACCTTGAGTCGTACTACGTGCGTACGTACGTTGGCAGCTCTCTCTCGCGGAGGCCGGCCGGCAGGTCGCACCAGCAACTAATTAACAGAGAGACGCCGCCGGGACCACTGCTAGGTTGGCGCCACCCCGGCCGTACCATGCATGGCCGCTGGGTTCCAGATTCGCCGCCGGCCGGCCGGCCGGCCGGTCGGCTGCACACGAGCGCGCCACCAACCATACGATATCCAATCTGATGCCGTCTCGAGATGATCGATCACCAGAGGCTGCGGCGATGCATCATGCACACGGTTTGCAATATTATTGCCAGCCGCAGCTAGCGCGGCTCGATCGGGCCGATCCATCATCGGGATTCAGGATGCAGATGCAGGCGGCCCGGCCGGTCAGGCGCCGTCGTCCCGTCTCCACTTGGATCGGCGGCCTTCTCTTGTGGCACTGCCAGAGCCTTTAATTTGTCTGCGTGCATTGCCAGTCATGCATGATCGATCGAATTCACAGCTGGCGCTACCGGCCGTGGCCTCGACCTCGATAATCAAACTGAGGCCGTCGCCAGTCAGCATCGCGTGCCAAGTGGATGCTGAATACAACTGGATGGGTACGTACGCCGTACGCGTGCAATATAATCCTGCAGGCTGCTGCATGCAGTTGACAAGAGATCATCAACTTGCATCTGCATTTGGCACGCGCTCATCACAAATTCACAATGGCCGACTCCTTCTCCATGCATGCCTTACCAAATTATCAGGCCAAACTCAGCCATCAAAGGAATCGTATCGTACGTGATGAGCCTGTCGATGCAAAACCAATTAAAAAGGTCGGAAAATTTAATTAATTTACACCAGGAAAAACGTGATGAAGGGATTGCAAATTGTCCAGGTTTCAGGCTCTTCTCTGAATGCATGCGCTGAGCAGAAATGAACAGCATGTCAGGCGGCCTATGTGCTCTTGGAGTTTTGGCCGCTAGCTGTGAAGAAGCAAGCGAAGCGGGGAGCCGGGCTTGTGTTGGGCTTCTCCCTCATCGAGCATGCAGTACATATATAGCCATCCGGTTCGTCAGAGTTTAATGTCTGAAATCCTTGCACATCTACTGATGTTGACGAAACCTCAAGTTAACTGGTCTGAATATATCATTTCTCTTATGGCCTGCTGGATGCCATACATAATGAGATGACGACACCTGCAAGAGACCCTCGTGCACGTCGTCGATCGTCCATGCCACCAGCAGTAGCAGCAGCTCACCTGCGCCGCCCATCGCATCCAAGTAACACACGACAATGCATCCGGCCATTATATTTGCAGTTTTGCACGGAGACGGAGGTACGTAACGTACGATCACTCGAGCAGCTCACTACCCGCACCTCAGCAGGGCCAGGGAACGAAGGAAGGAACCACTCCGATCCAGCTGGGAGGCATGCATTGCATCGAGATGGTGAATCGTATCAGGCGAGGCAGGGTCTCCAGATCGATCAGATCAGCAATGCGTCATGCAATTTTATTACCAGCAGCATGCTGCTAGCGTGCGCCGTGCGTGCGCGTGGCCGTTCACGTTCTGGGGCGTCGCTCCATCGATCCCAGCTCCAGCATGCAGCTCTTAATTGTCAGATGAGACGATCAAACCCAACGGCCCTTGTGGCACTGCCACTGCCAGTCCAACTTGTTTCTGCTTGCATGTCACAGCTGGCTCCTGTGGCCGGAGGAGCACGCAGTCGACCTCGATTGCAGTTCCAGCCATGCACGCAGTTGCCAAGTGGATGCTTTGCTTTGATGAGGTCAGTCCAGTCAGCACCGCGCGTGCCAAGTGGATGAATACGCGTGCAAAACCTCTGCAGCTGAAGGGTGCTTTGAACATGAAATTTCACCAACTAAACACATCCTGCACTTTATCATAGTTAAGTATGAGTTGGATTGGCCTCGATTTGCAGTGCTAGGCTGGGCCATGTATAAGCTGCACTTTTATCATGGTTGCGGCCTTCGAACGGTGCTGGGTTGTTGTGGCCCATGTGCTCTTTATAAAAGATAATGATAATAATAATAATAATAATAATAATAATAAACCATAATGTATGTACATTCCTCTTCTCCCCATAGATGACGACGATTGAGCTGTAGGTAGACGCTGAGAAGCCCACTAAATGCATGCTGAGGGTGGGCACTTGGGCCGTATGAATTTTGGTTTGGAGGAGGAGGATGGACTAAATAATCCTCAATATATGCCCAATATGTTTTTAGCGCTGCAAAGAAGGCAAAAAAAAAAAAGGTGAGTAGGAGGTTCTGTCTCATGAGAAAGCTCTGTTTGCAGGAGAGAGAACAACTCATGCAATTGCAAGGCAAAAACAAGTTCTTTAGGGTAATAATATGTTGTTGCCGGCACAGTACTGCAAGGCAAGAATGGCGTCCCCTGGATCAACAACACACTAAGATTATCGCAACAAACAAAAGGCAATGATCACAAAAAGCGGGAAGAAGAGAGCAAGTCAAAAGCACGTTCTTTAGGGGCCGTACAGTGTTGTTGCCTGCACAGTGCTACAAGGCAAGATTGACGTCCCTGGATCAACAACACCAAGATTGTCGCAGCAAACAAAAGGCAATGATCGAGGCCGGCCGGGCACGGAGGATCACGGGTAGAGAGCGGACAGCTCGTGCAGTCAGTCGGTGTTACTTGCATTGCATTGATCGGATCGGTCGGCGGAATGTGGTCACGGGAGGAGCAATGGTGAATGCAGATCGGTCATCAGATGGTGTGAAAGGGAACGAGACACCGCGGCGTACAGTAGCAACAACAGTAACATGCTCATGTGACTGCATCAAATCGATCGGCCGGCGATGCCATCATCATGGAGCAATTAATGACTGACACGTACGGCATCGTCACTCGGTTGTAGCTAGTGTATCTTCCATATATTGCACGCATGTGACGCTACTTGACAACCTTCCCCAATGCGAATGTTTCCCTCTTTGTCCTATGCTCTGTCAGTGGCAACGAACTTTGTGCGTCCATCCAAACCGAAACCTTTGTGAGTGAGATCGCCCATTCATTAGTCATGGTGGATCACGAGTCCAGGACATAGGCGATCGATGATCAACTGGGATCAAATTAAATTACAAGCATCTATAACGCCGCGCGCACTAAAAATTGCGGCGAATCATGCATGGTCTGAAGGAAATTTTATCTCAAATATGTACAAGTCTGTATGGCTGATCGTGTCATCGGAGCTCTTCGTCGCCGCCACCGGCGCGGCAGGAGGTGGCGCAGGTGCGCAGGGCGACGTCGGTGACCCGGATGCCCGTGTCGTACTCACGCCCGGGCCGCCAGTTCGCCGGAAGCGCCGCCGCAGCCTCCTCGCCGGCACGCCGCAGCCACTTGCCGCCGAAGCCGGCGGTGACCACGAGGCGGAGCTGCAGCGGCCCGGCGGGGGCGCGCGACGACACCCATGCGAAGCCTCTGCTCCGGCGACGCAGCTGCTCCATGGACCGCCACAGAGACGGCGCCGCCTGCGCTGCATGTCCATGGGTGGTGCGGTTGCTCGCTGCTACTACCCGCGCGATCTCGACGGCGGCGATGTCGGTCTGGCCGCCCTGGTAGAGGAACCGGACGGCGAGCTTGCCCGGGTTCCGGCTGCCTTCCTCGACACGGACCGTCAGGTTCTTCTTCTTGTACTCGCAGGGTATCCTCCTGAAGTTGACGTGGACACCACTGCCCAGGCCGGCGATGAGTTGATCAGCCATGCCACGCCTCGCCATGGCCGCGAACGCCTCTCTGCCGAGCAGGAACCCCGTCCGGTTGTCCGGCGCGTCCGTGACGACGACGACCTTGACGCCGCCGTCTTCGTCGCAGAGCCTCCGGTCCCTGCACCGCAACTGCAATCACGCAGCAGCAGAGGCGGAAGAAGTCGGCGCCCGCGGCGGCGACGGCGAAGTGAGCGCCGCCGCCTCCTCCTCCATTGATGAGGTCCATGGCCATGGCAGTGTCCCCGTACCCGCAGGCGCCGCCGTTTTCTGCTGTATGGCACAAGATAAACGCACGCGTGGATGTGAAAATGAAATGAATTGATGACATTATTAATTCAGTTTGAGATGGCTGCTGCGCGCATCGTGGTGTACCGTTGTGATTGTTGGCGGCGGCGGCGGTGGAGGGGCGACAGCACCAGTCGCATGCGTAGGATGTGGAAGACGGAGAGCCGCAGGACGCCGGAGCCAGGAACAAGCTCACGATGCTCAAGAGCAGCAGCTGCAGCGCCATGGCGGCGGCGGCCGGCCGGCTAGCGAAGAAGAGCTGCTGCTTTATGCTACTAGCCGCCTAGGCAAGGACGTGCGGCGCATCAACTCAACAATAAGTCGATATGATGTCGACGGACAACATGCCGATCAAACTACACACTACGTCAAAGAAAGAAATTAAAAGAAGAAACAAAGAATAAACGGCGCGCGCGAGCAGAGTGCGCGATGGGGACAGGCAGCCTCACGATGGATCACGGGTGGATGAAATCATGGGGAATGGATGATGGGGCTGAAGCAAAGTGGCTGTCGCAATGCAATGCCATCTTTCCAAGTTTTCGGTTGCATGCCTCCGGCCGTGCATGCTCCGCGGTTTCTTCTCCTCCACGTCCTTTTCTTCTCACGCACTACTTGACTACTGATCGTATCCAGCAGTCCGCGGCCGCTACAGCCTGATGAGCCTGCCTCTGTTACTGTACAAATATTAATAATTGTTTGCAATGCGGAGTATGGTAACTTTGAGGGGTTTCACCTCTTGATTGTGTGTGAGAGAGCCAAAAAAAAAAAAAAGACAGACTGACTGAGTGACTGACTTTGGGCCACAGAGCTGCTGGCAGGAGGCATGCAGCCCAAGATAAGTTGGCCAGAAGAGGCCCATATAACAACACTTGTCAAGGCTCAAGAAACGAAGTCAAATTGTCGGAAAAAAAAAAGGAAACGAAATCAAATGAATATGGCTGCTGAAATTTATTTGTACACTTGGTCCACAACTGCGTGTGCACTTGCGTAGAATAGGGACAAGAAGACAACCAATTTGGCATGTTGTTTGGTTATTTATTAATCCGGACCAAATCAAAGCAACAGTATATAGAGCGGGAGAGGAAAAACCGCGTGGAGAGATGGTACTCAGTTATATATATTTGGCTTTGACAGCATTATATTGTTAATTTCCTTGTACTCATCGTGAGCTGGTACGTACTATCTGGTTAGTTAATAATATAATTACTAGTTGAGCATAACTACTACACTGGGAGTAATGAACAAGCAAGATTATATATAACTAGAGAATGTAGACATGGCAGGCACGTTGTGGGTACTGTATAAATAAAATTACCACAATACCTACTCTGACGCAAATGTAGGCCTTTTTAGTTTTCCTATAGTTGTTATGTAATTAGAGAGTATACACTAGACATATCTAGATATATACTTAATAAGAAACCAAAACAACATAGGCTTTACAAATGGGGAGTATATAGTTCATTCGTAGTTTATTTAACAATATATAGACTTATTTTTTAGTACCTCTAGGCTCTAGCTAGTAGCTAGTGCTACATAGATATATAGATGTACATATGCAATTTACTGCAGGCGTACGTGGTTGTGCATTACTTCTTCACGGTTAGGAATGAAATTCTGCAGCCATCTCATATGTGCCCTTTGATTTTGTTATTTCTCCTTTATCAAGCTATCACTATAGGAATTAGGAAGGGGGGCGATTAGCTGCTGGTGTGGCTGGCGACGAACCAAGGGTTTTTGTTGTTGTTGTTGTTGTTGTAAAGCTCCCAGAGCTCATTCTCAAGTGAATCCAGGAGGAGCTAGGTCAAACAACCTTACTATGAAGTGATTCAAGGCTGATTTTGTGAAGTGATTTTGTGAAATATACTAAGAGGCTGGGAGCTAAAAAATACCTAACATTTAACTTAGAGTATCATTTCAGACTCAGAATCATTTCTCCCAGATAGTCACTTCCTATAGTGAATCTGAATAAAAAAGAACTTCTACCAAAGAGGCCCGTAAGCAAGCAGCGGTAGTGGGCTGGTTGAATTTATATGGTCCTATACTGGGCCAGATATTCTTTAGGGCACTCTACTAGGTAGGCCACTTGATCCAGTACCGGGCCGCCGCCCCAAGCTATGTATGGACCGACGACGATCTCTAGCACAGACCCATAGTGTTAATAAAGCCCATACGTTAGACACATAAGATCTCTTTCTTCTTCTTGTCGGTCCTTGGCGATGCATCATGTCATGGCAGTACAAAAAGATCATCTCACAGATAGCTCCAATAATTAAGATTAGCTACATGCGCCGTATCATGTCGTGTCGTCTCAGTCTCAGCGCTCCGCGCCATGACGGTCGTCATCTCAGCGTGCATAGTGCATTGCATGCGCATTACTCCCACAGACCGTGTGATATCTGGCTAGCTTCTTCCATGGATTCTCATGAATATTGAGGCTCGACCCAGGGGCGTAGCCAGGATTTCAACATAGGAGGCACGAGTGAAAATAAATATGACATGATTATACCATTATACACACATATGCAAACTCAAATAGAGCATTGATAATAAGTAAATTAACACGAATTGCATCATACAATTGTCTACTAGTTAGCTCTTACAACAGGCTATCGGCAACTAGTCAAGCGCGCCGCGGAGACACGGAGTAATGGGAAGGAGGCCAAGGAGTACATCCTGCTTGCGGCCGAAACTGAACCTGTGGTAGTTAGCAGAGAAGAGTTGCATTCGCCGTGTGGAACGGAAAAGAAATTAACGCATTCACACACGTCCAGGACTCCTCGTCTCTTGCCGGCTGCCAGGCTGTTTAGGGTATGTTTAGATTGGGGAAAGATTCCCTGAAAATACACTGTTCATTAAAAAACACTGTAGCTAAATAGTGTTCTGTGAGTGGAAGAGGTGGGATAAATAGGAAAAAGTTGGATGAATAGTGGTTTTTTGGGGAATCTTTTTGAATATAAACGGGGCCTAGGGTGGCTTAGTGTTTGTAATTTGTACATTTGATTAGAGGATATATGGGTGTGCATGGGGAGCATTAGGGGGGGGGGGGGCAGGCCCCCGCGGGCCCCCCTTTGGCTCCGCCCCTGCTTGACCCCACGCCAGCCCACAGACCCACGCTTGAGCTACATGGTTAATTCACAATATTTGCGGGCAGTCGAGCATTGAAAAAAATGATAATCATCATCATGTCGACCAAAATATCCAGGGAATCGGTTTATTATTGCTGGCAACTATGCAAAAGGAGGCGCAAAGGAGGTATCCAGAGTGCTTGTCATGCCGTGGAAGTGGTGGCAATAAGGCCATTCCCGGTTAGGGTTTCATATGAGTTTAATATACATTGATTAGCATGCCATGTAGGACTATATGATGACATGAGATATAATTTAAGAAGAAAGAGAGTAAAAAACAGTTTCATGTAGATGAAACTCTCTTTACACGAATACAAACACTCTGTTAGTTTGAAATTAAATGCAACATGGATCCTAGGAAACCACACATCATAAAATTATTCATTGGAGGGGGTAGTTTCAAATATTGTTTCATAGTCTTTGCTTACGAAACTATCTTGGAACCATCAACATGAAACTATCCATTAGGATTAAGGTTTACACAAAGAATGGATGGATATTTAATTTTAAATTATGAGATTGATATGAGTTATTATCATATAGTGTAGGATCATTTTACCAATATCCTTTGTCAACAGTGCATATCACTGGTATGATGAGGTAATCATCAACTAAGCCCTATATATGCATCATCCGATGCAAAAGGTCGGAACTTCGAGGAAAACATGCCTTCGTATGGAGAAAAGAAAAATATATTGACACCATATGGATACTTCCTTCCGTTCCAAAATATTGTTAAATAAATTACAATTTGAAAGAGCATTATGCAGGAATAAGCACCACGTGCAGCTAGGATATATGCAGAATACTAGCAGGCACACGAATCGGGGACAAACTCTCTCTTGTATTGAGAAAAGAAAAGAAGGGGACAAAGTAACCAAAGGCATGCATGATCAGCAGCTAGCCTGTCAGATCGAGTGTGGTGGTCTGTCTCTGTGTTTGTTTTGCAGTTTGCACGTGCATCACATATATTGCGTGATCGGAATACACACACAGGTGGTCAACATTTTTAAGGTTGCACTGCACATAATTAGCATCTCTATTTGAGAATGAATTGAAGGGAGTAATGTTTTTTTAATAATAATCAAGCACGCGCATAGCTATATAAGCAGACAGGTGGCCGCCCATTCCCATCGACTCACGATCACTAGTCGATCTCTCAGCAAATTAAAGAGCTGTTGATCATATATATCCAACACTGAACGTAGAGTCGCAGACATATAGAACCAAGTAGCGCATCTTGATCTGTAGCAAGCTTAAGGCACCGATCGTGGGTGGCTGCAAGTTGCCAGCCATGGATGGCGGTCGTGTGCTCTCCGGCCTGCTTGTTGTGGTGGTATTATTCATGCAAGTGCTGCTATTTCCCGTAGTCACCGGCCTCCGGCCTCAGGCAATCTATGTGTTCGGGGACTCGACGCTGGACGTCGGCAACAACAATTACCTCCCTGGAAAGGACGTCGCCAGGGCCAACCGGTCTTACTACGGCATCGACTTCCCTGGAATTCCCACCGGAAGGTTTAGCAATGGTTACAACACAGCTGACTACGTTGGTGCGTACACCTATATATTCATTTCTGTTAATTTGACCGCCGCATGCAGTATATATGTACGTATGTATTTCAACGATCGTAAAAACCTTTTTTTTTTAATGTGCAAGATCATCATGCAGCAAAGAGCATGGGGTTCGTAAGTAGCCCTCCGCCGTATCTATCGCTGCTGGCACCATCGAGCTCCAGCCTTCTGGTCCTCACCGCTCTCACCACTGGCGTCAGCTACGCTTCTGGAGACGCTGGCATCCTCGACTCCACTGTAAGAAACTATATATGTACCGTGTAGATCTCTGATCCCTCTTTTGCAAATTGCATGCTACTAGTTAGTAGTTACAATTAATTGCTGATCGATCCAGTAATCACGACGCATGACTTGCAGAACCCTGGCAAAACCATCTCCTTGTCGAGGCAGGTGCACTACTTCAAAGCAACCAAGGCAAAGATGGCCTCCACGCTGGGCTCCCACGCAGTCGAAGCCATCCTCTCCAAGTCCATCTTCCTCATCGGCATCGGCAGCAACGACATGTTCGTCTTCTCAGCCGCCGGCGCCGAGCAGCAGCAGGGCGACGTCGCGGCGTTCTACGCCAGCCTCGTCTCCAACTACTCTGCCACCATCCATGAGCTCTACAAGCTGGGCGCCAGGAAGTTCGCCGTCATCAACGTGGGCCTCGTCGGCTGCGTGCCACGTGTGCGCGTGCTCGACGCGGCGGCGGGGGCGTGCGCCGACGCCATGAACGAGCTCGCCGCCGGCTTCGACGCCGCGCTCGAGCCGATGCTGGCCGGGCTCGCCGGAAAGCTGCCGGGCATGGCCTACTCGCTCGCCGACTCCTTCGGCCTCACGCAGGACGCCTTCGCCCAACCGGAGGCGTCGGGGTACACCGACATCGCCGGCGCGTGCTGCGGCGGCGGACGGCTGGGAGCAGAGGCGGACTGCCAGCTCGGCGCCACGCTGTGCGCTGACCGCGACCGCTCTCTTCTGGGACAGGGTCCACCCTTCCCAGCGGGCCGCCATGCTCAGCGCCAAGGCATTCTACGACGGCCCGGCCCAGTTCACCTCGCCCATCACCTTCAAGCAGCTGCTGGCCCACAAGATTTTTTGATCATTCAGCAGCAGCGTGGGGAAGTGTGTGATCGGAATTCATTTGTCCCGTCCGCAGGGGCGGATCCAGCGTGGGGCAGGGGGCCTAAGAACTTTATTGGAGTCCCCACAAGTCCCCCAAAGAAATTTTGGCCATGGATGAAGAGGAGGAAGAAAAGGAGGAGGAAGAAGAAGAGAAAGAGAGAAAGAAGAGAGGAATGAAAAATTCAGCCCTCCCTCTCTGCATATTCTGGATCCGCCACTGCCCGTCCGTGCATTGTTTTTGTTCTGTTCTTAAATTCCAAAAACACACAGTAATAATAAAGTAGTAGTTGTGTAAGCAGCTGTTTCTGCTTATGCTTTTAAATCGTGGATTTGTTCAACAAAGCAGCACAAGCAGACTCCATTGCCTCATCTCAACCGGTAAAAATCAACAGCTCTTCTTACGTAATTATTCCAAGTCGCGTTATTGTCAAAAACTACACTTTTAGATACAAATCCATATGAAATACCACGGTGAACCAGTGGCAAAAATGCTCAATGGTGATTTGGCTACATGAAATAGCCGGATCGAAGTGGTTCCTTTATAGATGAATCCCGTCCGAAATAATGTTCATACTTGCTCCCTCCATCCCAAAAAATATTATAGATTAGAAATGGATGAAAAAAAAACCATTCTAATACGTGTCATCTTAGAAGGTCAATCAGTCATGCATGCATAAAATGGTTATGTTTGTTATACATGCATCGTGCATACCAAAATTAAACATCAATATTTATGCGACGAATTTTGAATGCTAAAGCGTTATTATTTTCGGAACGCAAGAGTATGTGTTATGTGTATGTCCATGTGCACCTATATAATTGATGTATGTTTGGCTGTTTTCCCTTGGAATTTAGTGTGAAGATCGATTGCCCACGATTTTGTTGTGGCAGTAAGTTCCAAATGTCCAGGAAAAAACCAAATCATGCTCAGAAGAATGGACCGTGGCCTTCTCAACACCACATATTAGTGTAGCAAAAGACAGCCAACATTTGGGCCCTCCATCTATAGGCATGTGATAAGGGCTAGTACAAATTGATAGTGATAGCAATGGCGCGACTCAAAACTACAGCAGGCTAAGCTTTTGCATTTACCAAATACGTACTGTTAGCAACATATATATAAGCCGCAGAAAAAGCGTACTTATTATAACAATATCAAGTTGAACTATAAATGGGAGATAGATCTACAACTCAAGTACTGTAGCTTTTTCTTTTTTGTGTGCCTATAAATAGGAACTGCTACTTCAACTCGAGCAAACGCCGTACTGGCAGAGAGCAATGGTCATGGGCTACAACAAGAAGTTGGCCATGGAGAGCTTTGTGCTGTGTCTCATGATATTCATGGAAGTAGTCGTCCCCGGCGCCGCCGCCGGCATCCGGCAGCCGCCGCCGATGTATGTGTTCGGGGACTCGACGCTCGACGTCGGAAACAACAACTACCTGCCAGGGCCAAAGGTCCCAAAGGCCAACGTGCCCTACTACGGCATCGACTTTCCTGGCGTTCCCAGCGGAAGGTTCAGCAATGGCTACAACGCCGCTGACTACGTCGGTAGGCTGGTTTGCTAACTTTTGCCATGCGCATGATTTCTTTATGTAACGATATACATATATATGGAATATAATGTATACTTTGTTTGGTTGGTCGATCCATGCATGTGGTTACATATTACTTATGCCGCAGCAAAGACCATAGGATTTGGGAGTAGCCCTCCGCCTTATCTGTTGCTTGCTCAAAGCTCAAGCCTTTTGATCTCCACCGCTCTCAAAATTGGTGCGAGCTATGCTTCTGCCGGAGCTGGCATCCTTGACTCCACTGTAAGAGCGCACTCTGTCTCCTAATGTGTATATATATATTTTTTCTGAAATGCACGTACGCATGGGAAGTTTTATTAATTCGTAGAACATATATCTACACCGTTGCATCAAGAAACTTTTAACAAACAAGTATGCATGCATGGCGCATGCAGAACGCAGGCAAAAGCATCCCGTTGTCGAAGCAGGTCCAGTACTTGAACGCCACCAAGACGAAGATGGTAGCCCAGGTGGGGTCCAGTGCGGCGAACGCCGTGCTCGCCAGGTCTTTCTTCCTCATTGGCATTGGCGGCAATGACATCAACGCGTTCGCCAGTGCGCAGCAGAGCGACGCCGCAGCCTTCTACGATAGCCTCATCTCCACCTACTCGGCCGCCATCACGGTAATATATATATAACTAAATCAGAGCATGCATCACACACACAATGTATGCATGTACTGTCGTGAATCTCTCTCTCTCAGGATCTGTACACGATGGGTGCGCGCAAGTTTGCCATAATCAACGGCCCGCTGGCCGGGTGCCTGCCGTTTGTAAGGGTGCTTGACGCGGCGGGGTCGTGCTCAGATGACCGGAACAAGGTCGCCGCCGGCTTCAACGAGCGCCTTGCGTCCCTGCTGGCCGGCCTCGCCACGAAGCTACCAGGCTTCGTCTACTCTCTGGCTGACTCGTACGGCAACATGGTGGACACCTTCGCTGACCCCAAGGCGTCAGGGTTCACCGACATCGCCGACGCGTGCTGCGGCGCCGGGCGTTTCGGCGGCGAGGCCGGTTGCACGCCCAACTCCACGCTCTGCGGCGACCGTGACAAGTACTACTTCTGGGACCGCGTGCACCCTAGCCAGCGAGGCGCCATGCTCAAAGCTCAGGCCTTCTACGACGGCTTGCCACGCTACACCACGCCCATCAACTTCAAGCAGCTGCTCCACCACAAGTAGCCACCGCATGCATGAACTGATTCTTGCACTGCGCCTCTACTTGTTGATAATAAAGCACGAGCAAATAATGTGTGGCCGCTATCTATATCGTCAAAAAAAAATCCAGCATCTCCGGGAACGTCCGAAGAATAAGTCCAAAAATTGTTGAGAGAGAAAAAAGAGCCTCCTCAACAGTTCTCAACAAATTATGCTATTTTTTAAAAAATAATTATCCAGCACCTCATTCATGGGCCGATCGTGGATTTCTTCCTGAGCTGATAACTGCCCGGCCCAGTTTATTATCTCGCCCATCAGCTTCAAGCAGCTGGCCCACAAGATTTGATTCAGCAGGGAAGAGTGTGATCTGGCATTCATTTGTCCGTGCATTGTTTGTTCTGTTCTTAATTTCTAAAAATAAAAAAAAGCTGTAATATGAATGTGGTAGTTTCTATAAGCAGTGTCAGAGTATCTCCAAGAGATACTAACAATAATATTAACTAAATTTAGAGATCAAGAGACTAGCCAGATAGCCAGGGGTTATGGTGTTATGGATGAAAAGACCGTTGGATGACAATACTGGGGGTTCCTTAATTTCACCTAACCATGAGCTTTTATAAAGTTTTTTGGAGTTGCTTTTAGTTAGCTACCTTACGTTTTCGGTATTTGTTCAACAAATAAAGAAGTGAAAGCAGTCTCCATTATTATTGCCTCATCTCAACCGGCAAAAATGAATGAGCATGATGTCCACATGCAGTTGTATTAATTCTTACGTAATTCCAGTGACGTTATTGTCAAACTAGACTTTTAGAAAAACTTTTATAGTCGTGGTGGAGTTCTCAAATCTCCAAGTTGAAAGGAGACGTACGTAGTATCATTCTTCAGGACCGTACGTACTGGCAAAAAAACCGGTGATTGTTTTGGTTATATGAAATGGTCATATATACTATTAATTGCTCATGTGGGTAAGGGACGTACATGATTGATGCTTGTTTGGCTGGTTTTTCCGTTGGAATTTAGTGTCAAATGGATTGTTGCCCACGATTTTGTTGTCCTTGTATGTTGCAAATGCCCGGGCAAAAAACAAATCATGTTTAGAAATGGATCGTGGCCTGCTCAACACCCTATATTTATTATATAACAATGCATCCAACATTTGCCTTGGGCCCTCCGATCCATCTATAGGCATGTGATAAGAGCTAGTCCAAATTGATAGTGATAGCAAGGGCCCAAATACAGCAAAGCTTTTGTATTTGTCAAATACCGTTAGCATAAGTCATAAACGCGTACTCCTCATAAAACTCTCAAGTTGAACTTTTTTTTTTTGAACGAATCAAGTTGAACTATAAATGGGAGATATGTACAAGATGAACTCAGTCGTACTTGGATAGAAATTGAGGCAGCACACAGCCAATCTATGGACACCAAATATGCATGCTTTGCTGCACTACAGGCCAGGCATATATTTTCCACAATTCATTATGATTAAGATTTTTTTTCCCTACAAATAGGCAATAGTTCAACTCGAGCAAGAGCATCGCACTGGCAGGGCCTTGATCAATTGATCATGGCCTACAAGTTGGCCATGGAGAACTTTGTGCTGTGTTTTATTATGATATCCATGGAAGTCCTTGGCGTCGCCGGCAGCGTCCTGCAGCCGCCGCCGATGTATGTGTTCGGTGACTCGACGCTCGACGTCGGAAACAACAACTACCTGCCGGGGACAAACGTCCCCAGGGCCAACATGCCCTACTACGGCGTCGACTTCCCTGGTGTTCCCGCAGGAAGGTTCAGCAATGGCTACAACACCGCTGACTACATCGGTGGGTTAATTTGCCAACTTATTTATTATCAACATGCATGTGTAGTTTATATAGTGACGTACGTAGTATATGTGCCTCAGCAAAGAGCATAGGATTTCGGAGTAGCCCTCTGCCTTATCTGTTGCTGGCTCCAAGCCCAAGTCTTCTCGTCTCCACTGCTCTCAGAAGTGGCGTGAGCTATGCTTCCGGAGGAGCTGGCATCCTTGACTCCACTGTAAGTGCACTAGCTAGCTCCGGCCAGCTCCTTTTCACCTGTTTTTTTTTCCCCAAAAAGGAAGTTTTAACAAACACAAGTATATATGGTTGCATGCATGACGCAGAACGCGGGCAACAACATACCTTTGTCCAAGCAGGTGCAGTACTTCAACGCCACCAAGTCGAAGATGGTCGCCGAGATCGGGCCCAGTGCGGTGAACGCCCTACTCGCCAAGTCTTTCTTCCTCATTGGCATCGGCGGCAACGACCTCTTCGCCTTCGCCAATGTAGAGCAGGCGCGCAACAGGTCATCAGCCATGGACATGCAGAGCGACGCCGCCGCGTTCTACGGTAGCCTCATCTCCAACTACTCGGCCGCCATCACTGATCTGCACACGATGGGCGCACGCAAGTTCGCCATCATCGGCGTTGGGCTAGCCGGGTGCTTGCCGGTCCCACGTGTGCTCGACACGGCGGGGTCGTGCTCAGATGGCCGGAACATGCTCGCCGCCGGCTTCAACGAGGGCCTTGGGTCCCTGCTCGCCGGCCTCGCCTCGAGGCTACCAGGCTTCGTCTACTCTCTGGCCGATTCCTATGGCCTCATGGTGGACACCTTCGGCCACCCCAAGGCGTCAGGGTTCACCGACATCGCCGGCGCGTGCTGCGGCGCCGGGCGTCTCGGCGCGGAGACGGATTGCCTGCCCAACTCCACGCTCTGTGCTGACCGAGACGGGTACTACTTCTGGGATCGGGTGCACCCTACCCAGAGAGCCGCCATGCTCAGAGCTCAGGCCTTCTACGACGACGGCATGTCACGCTACACCACGCCCATCAGCTTCAAGCAGCTGATCTACACGTGACGTGACCACCGCATCAGCTGATGATTTTTGCATTGCTGCAAGAACCGGATACTTGATAATAAATAAAGCACGAACAAATGCGTGTGGCCGCTATCTATCTCGTCACAAAAAAAAAATCCAGCGTCTTCAAGAGCGCCTAAGAAAATCTAAAAGTCAAAAGGTCACTACTAGAGAGAAAAAAAGTATGATCCTCTCCAACAGTGGAGATGGCCTAATAGATCGACCCAGTGAAATTTACTCATAATCTTATATGTACCAAAAGGCCACTAAAAAGTTACTAGCAACTACCACAACTGATGAAGCCTAAAATTTAAAATCTAGGGGAACTGACGCAAATTCAATGTTAACTCTTCTTTTTGGTATGGACTAATAATAAGGGAAGTATATATCATGGTATGGTGAAGTTGTGGTGTTGCCAATGCAAAGGGCAACTTAAAAGACCTCTGAAGAGGCTCTGGGGTGTAAAAATACTGTCTTTTTTTTGTTGAAAAGTGTATATATACTACCACAAAGTCAGATGTAAACAAGGTATCGGAATAGTGTTCAAAATCATGACATCTTTTATATATCTTTGTTATTGGCTACAATTGTTTTTTAAAAAAAAGCTCAAGGACACATGCTGATATTGATTTATTTCAAATAGCATTGGAGGCCCGACTACAAAAGTTTCAGCGATTGAAATTAATAAAGGCGTGGCAGTCATGCCCAGGAGGAACATTGATGGTGACCCGACAAAACCTAATCGGTTAACCATGAGTTATTTTCGTATGTGGTGGGTGCTGTTGCTGAGATTGAAATGGAGGTTTTGAGTAGAATGCACACACCCACGCCAACCAATTTGGTTGTGTGTGGGCACAGTCGTTCTTGGGCTAAAATTAAGACAGCACAACCAATTGACTATGGTCACCACATATATATATATATATATATATATATATATATATATATATATATATATATATATATATATATATATATATATATATATATATATATATGTTTTGATGCCGTACTAAAATCTAGGGGAACTGACGCAAATTCAATGTTAACTCTTCTTTTTGGTATGGACTAATAATAAGGGAAGTATATCACGGTATGGTGAAGTTGTGGTGTTGCCAATGCAAAGGGCAACTTAAAAGACCTCTGAAGAGGCTCTGGGGTGTAAAAATACTTTCTTTTTTTTTGTTGAAAAGTGTATATATACTACCACAAAGTCAGATGTAAACAAGGTATCGGAATATGTGTTCAAAATCATGACATCTTTTATATATCTTTGTTATTGGCTACAATTGTTTTTTTTAAAAAAAAAAAGCTCAAGGACACATGCTAACATTGATTTATTTCAAATAGCATTGGAGGCCCGACTACAAAAATTTCAGCGATTGAAATTAATAAAGGCGTGGCAGTCATGCCCAGGAGGAACATTGATGGTGACCCGACAAAACCTAATCGGTTAACCATGAGTTATTTTCGTATGTGGTGGGTGCTGTTGCTGAGATTGAGGGCGTGCTTAGTTTGTGGGGTGAGAAAAGAACTTTTTCTGGGAAGCGTGTTCTGTGAGAGGGATGAATATGAAAGTTGAAGGGAATTGGAAGAGAACTTTTCTGGAAAACGTGTTTTCTGAGAGAGGTGAATAGTAAAGTCCAAAAGAACTTCTAGAACTAAACAAGGCCTGAAATGGAGGTTTTGAGTAGAATGCACACCCACGCCAACCAATTTGGTTGTGTGCGGGCACAGTCGTTCTTGGATTAAAATTAAGACAGCACAACCAATTGACTATGGTCACCACATATATATATATGTGTGTGTGTTGATGCCGTACTACAACCCAGACATATGTTTCCTACATTTCGTTAAGTTCATAAGTTGTCACAACTTTCTATAAAACTATATGTATTAGGTCTGAAGCAATCACTATATCTTAAGCAACTTTTTTCCTTTTTTGCAGGACAAGCCACGACTAATGGGAAAATTTGGGCTAGTCTCCTACCATACAACATTATTTTTATTGTTTTAAAATGCAGATCAGTGTAATTTGGTTGAGCATCAGGTCGCCCATGATGTGATGTGAAGAAAGAGAAGTTATAGTTAAGTTTTTGGCCTATAAATAAGAGTGCTACTTCAACATGAGAAAGTACCCTGCCGACAGAACCATTATCATGGCCTACAAGTTGGCCATGGAGGGCTTTATTGTGCTGTGCCTTGTGATATCCATGGATGTCCTCGGCTGCGCCGCCTCTTCCGGCGTCCGGCAGCCGTTGCCGATGTATGTTTTCGGGGACTCGACATTAGACGTTGGAAACAACAACTTCCTACTGGGGCTATCCGTTCCCAGAGCCAGCATTCCCTACTACGGCATCGACTTCCCAGGTGTTCCTGCCGGAAGGTACAGCAACGGCTTCAACATCGCTGACTTCATCGGTAGGTTTTTATGCTATGTTTTTATTCCATATTATTCATGCATATTATTTATTGGAACAGTTCATGTAGTAATGCATATTGAGAAATGACAATGATGTTTTGTTTGGTCCGTCCATGCGGTTTACATATGCATGCCACAGCAAAGAGCATGGGATTCGTGAGTAGCCCTCCGCCTTATCTGATGGTGGCGTCAAACCAAGGCCTTCTGGTCTCCACCGCTCTTGAAACTGGTGTGAACTATGCTTCCGGGGGAGCTGGCATCCTTGACACCACAGTAAGTGCACTCCATCGATCTCCTACCATGCATGACCTCGATCTCTACTACTTTGCATCAAGAAACTTTAATAAACAAGCATGCCACATGCATGCGTAATGCAGAACTCCCAGCAACAGATCATCCCACTGTCGTGGCAGCTGCAGCACTTTAAGGACACCAAAGCTAAGATGGTCGCCGCCGCCGTGGGCTCCGCTGCGCCGCCGGTGGACGCCCTGCTCGCCAGGTCCGTGTTCCTCATCAGTGTCGGCAACAACGACATCTACGGATTAGCCTCTGCGATCTTCAGCAACCTCATCTCAAACTACTCGGCCACCATCACGGTACGTACGGCACCCATCGACGATCAATTCATCTTCCCCGCTGGACGATCCAGAGGTATATATACATGCATGTACCAGCTAGTCATGCATGCATTGCACCATTAATATAATTGCACCCGCATGCATGCATGCGCGTATATACGCAGGAGCTGTACGCCATGGGCGCAAGGAAGTTGGCGATCATTAACGTGGGGCTCATCGGGTGCATCCCGGCGGCGCGGCTGTCCCAACCGTTGGGGGCGTGTGACGCCGGCAAGAACCAACTCGCCGCCGGCTTCAACGTCGAGCTCCGGTCGCTGCTCGCCGCTCTCGCTGCAAGGCTGCCGGGCCTCGTGTACTCCCTCGCCGACTCCTACGGCCTCACCAAGGACATCCTCGACGACCCGCAGGCGTCGGGGTTCACCGACATCGCCAGCGCGTGCCTGACCACCACCACGGTCTGCCCCACCAGATTCGAGCGCGACCATCACGTCTTCTGGGATCCCTTCCACTTTTCCCAGCGGGCATGTTTTCTCACGGCCCAGGCGCTCTACAATGGGCCGGCCAAGTACACCATGCCCATCAACTTCATGCAGTTGATGTCCGGTTAACGATAACAAATACTCTTTGCTTCTATGTCCATGTCTATCTTCGTCGTCCGAGAAAGGGCGACTGTTGTGCTCACGATAACAAATACTCTTTGCTTATATGATAATGTCCTGTCTGGCTCATTCGAAATCACACCCTCACTCGTGTTATCACTTGAAATTCACGGTCGTCCAATCGCGCCCGATCCATAAGCAACCACCTAGACAAGAGCAATTTAGCTAAAAATCCCTTATTTTCACCAAAATCAACCATGGTCTAAGAAGGCCCCTTGGAAAGACAAAAAAAAAACAGTAACATGTTTGTAATTATTTCGATGAGACCACTGCTCTAAAATATATATTTCAACATGAACAAGATAAATTCCAATCTCACAACAAATTTTAAAGAAGCAGTTCACATTCGCTTTTGAGGAAACAACCCTACCACTCCTCGCCACACCATGCGGTCTGAAGGTGAGACACCCCTCTCATTTTTCTCTCCGTCCCCTGCACTACGGCCGACGGCTGCCCTCAACGCGTGTCGGCTACCATCATCTACCCCTTCTCCCTCGCGCTCAATATCCGTATGCCGTCGCTCGATATAAAACAATCGACAGCAGAGGATATAAATTTTGCAAAAAAAAAAATCTCCGAATTTTGGACAACAATTTTCCTTAAGAGCCCTTGGATTATGTGAGTATCAGTTCCAGAAAGGACCCCAGAACTTCAACGAAATTGACACCTACTATATTGACGGCAATTTTATGAAAACACCCAGTACTCAGGTAAAATCAACTGGCACTTTACTTTGTGAATATCAATTCTACAAAAGACCCCCTGTACTTTGATGAAATCGACACCCACTCTATTTGCAACAGTTTTATGAAAAAAAAAACCTAGACTTGGGTAAAATCAATCGACACGGACACATGAAAAACTTTGATGAAATCTACCCGCACTCTACGTATGTCGCTTTCACATAAAAACCCACTAAACTTTGGTGAAACTAATGTACTTATTCAGAACCAACCCTCTTAATGTGTATCGGACTATCAGTGACGGGTTAAATTGCCTCCTGCATTTACACACTGCATATACCCCAACATCGGCACATGTGATGACTGTCATATACAAGCCTTCTCTCTACGGACGCATCGATGATTCATAGACATATTTGAATGATCCACACCTCACACATACATTTAACAACCCAAATCTCAACTTTGATCGACCTTGCAACACAACATTATAAGCACGGATATATATGTCCATGATGGGCCTCCCGGGGATTTGTTTCAAGTAGCTCAAAATTGAGATTAATTATGTATTTATATTGGGCAAAGGAGCTGACTCGCACATTAAACAAAGAATATAATATTGACATAAATAAGGTGGTGTAGTCCTGACCAGGATCATTGATGGTGACCCAACAAAACCAAATCGGTTAGCCATGAGTTATTTTCGTGCAGGGTGGTATCTGGTGGGTTCTGTAGCAGAGATCGAAATTGAGACAGCACCAACTGATGGACACAACATATGCTTCGATGCGGTACAACCCAGCCATATATTGTCTACATTTCATTAAGTTGGATTGCAATCACTCACAGCTTTCTACAAAACTACACATATATTAGGTCTGAAGCAATCACTATGATCAGTCTAAGTTGTGTGAGTTTCAGGTCGCCTGTGATGTGATGCGAACCTAATTAAATTTTTGACCTATAAATAGGTGCTGCCTCAGCTCGTGAACATGTGCACATCAGCCATGTTCATGCCCTACAAGTTGGCCATGGAGGGCTTTGTGCTGCTGTGCCTTGTGATTGTGATATCCATGGATGTGCTCGGCGCCGCCGCCGTCTCCGACGTCCTGCAGCCTCCACCGATGTTTGTGTTCGGGGACTCGACGTTAGACGTTGGAAACAACTTCTTGCTACCAGGGCTATCCGTGCCCATGTACTACGGCATCGACTTACCAGGCGTTCCCGCCGGAAGGTACAGCAACGGCTTCAACGTGGCTGACTTTATCGGTAGGTTTTATAACTTACAACGATATAATATAACTTAATGCGGCTATGTTTTTATTTCATATATATACATGCATATTGTTTATTGGTAACATACGGCACAGCAAAGAGAATGGGATTCGTGAGCAGCCCTCCGCCTTATCTGATGGTGGCGTCAAACCAAGATCTTCTGGTCGCCACCGCCCTCGAAACCGGTGTGAACTATGCTTCCGGAGGATCTGGCATCCTCGACGTCACTGTAATAATAAGCGCACTACTCCATATCCTACCACGACCTTAATTATATATAGTAGCTCTATTCCAATTGATAAGTCGTTTGACTTTTTTGACCCCAACTTTGACCACTCGTCTTATTCAAAAAATTTGTGTAAATATAGTCAAATTTAAGCCATTCTTCAATAATATTCATTAATAAAACAAGTCATAACAAAAAATTTGATATTTCACATAATTTTTTGAATAAGACGAGTGGTTAAAGTTGGAGTAAAAAAGTCAAACGACTTATAAATTGGGATGGAGATCAAGAAACTTTAATAAACAAGCATGCGTAATATATGCAGAGCGCCGGCTGGCAACAGATCATCCCACTGTCGAGGCAGGTGCAGTACTTCAAGGACACCAAAGCCAAGATGGTCGCCGCCGTGGGCTCCGCTGCGGCGGTGGACGCCTTGCTCGCCAGGTCCGTGTTCCTCATCAGCACCGGCAACAACGACCTCGCCGGGTTCTCCGCTCTGGAGGCGAAGCTCAACAAGTCGCCTGCGCAACAGCAGAGTGACGCCGCCACGTTCTTGCCATACCTCATCTCAAACTACTCCGCCAACATCACGGTACGTACGTACGGCACTCACCGATCATGATCGATCTTCCCCTGCTCAACCATTAATAGATATAAATATGCAGGAGCTGTACGCGATGGGCGCGAGGAAGTTTGCCATCGTCAACGCGGCGCTCATCGGGTGCGTGCCGGCGGCGAGGGTGCTGTCCCAACCATTGGACTCGTGCATCGAAGGGTTGAACCTGCTCGCCGGCGGCTTCAACGTCGGCCTCGGGTCGCTGCTCGCCACCGACCTCGCCGCAAGGCTGCCGGGCTTCGTATACTCCCTCGCCGACTCATTCGTCCTCTTGAAGGACTTGGTCGACGACCCACCGGCGTGGGGGTTCACCGACGTTGCCAGCGCGTGCTGCGGCGATGGCTTCCTCCTCGCGCAGTCATTCTGCATGCCCACCGCCAAGGTCTGCCCCACCAGAGCCGAGCGCGACCACCACGTCTTCTGGGATCTGTTCCATTTTTCCCAGCGGGCCTGTTTCCTCACGGCACAAGCATTCTACGATGGCCCGTCCAAGTACACCACGCCCATCAACTTCATGCAGCTGGCGGCGCAATCCACTTAAATGATACTAACAAACAAACAAGTACTCTCTCTCCGTCCATCCAAGAAACAATTCCTAAGAGATGAGGAGATTGTTGTGTCCGATCACGTATAATACATGTAATGTTATCGACAAAAAATATATACATGCAGTCATGAATAAATTTAATCCTACGTTTATAGTAAATGGGAAATGGGACGTTCATAGATTTGCTTTGACTATTCGACAAGTAATAAATGTCTATATATACTCCCTCCGTCATAAATTGTAAGTCGTTTGACTTTTTTTTACCCCAACTTTAACCACGTGTCTTATTAAAAAAACAATTGTGCAAATGCAGTCAAATTTTAAGTCATTCTTGAAATGTAGTCAATTTTTTTTCTTGAAAAAAATATATACAACCGTTGAACTGGCTGTATTGCTAACCCCCCTCTTCCCCCCTCCGTTATCGTCCAATCTTTGTTGTGTGTCCCTTTTTGTGGGTTACACACGACGAAGCCTTTGGCATGCGTGAAATAGCATTTGCCGTGTGAAAAACCTGAATCCCGTAGTGGGACGCTGCAATCTCGGTTTTTTTTTATTTTCGCTAGTGTTGCCGTGACTGGAAGTACTTTGTGCTGAAAAACTTCCTACAATTCTGTCTTTTCATATTTTCCATGTGACTAGGATAGCTAGAGATTTCCTTGTCGACGCCGTGACGCCTGTCGGTTGGCGGCCATTTCTGTGGCCTTAGGCCAGTCTCAGTGGTAGTTTTATGGGCACCATTACCACAACGGCCACATCATCTTTTCAATGGGATAAAACTGCTACTCTCAATGCATAGTTTCATGGTACAGTTTCATATACAAGATGTAGCATTTAATTCTCGCATGGTGTATGGTCAAATTTGTGATGGATGAAACTAAAACATTCTCAATGGGAGTTTCATTGTGTTTCATAGACTTGGTAACTGTGCCAGATGGGTTTCATGGTGATGACACTCTTCCCTCCTTTCTCTTCATAATTATCATGTCATGTCACCAAAATTACTGATGTGTTACTTAATTTAATGTCCATAAGACTTCCATTGAGACTGGCCTTATAGTTGTGGTTGCTTGGTCCTTGTAGTTGTGGTTGCTTGGTCCAGACCGCTACCAAGTTCCAGATAGTTGACCAACGAAATGGCCATGCTTTAGCTTAGGCTTTTTGGTGATGTGAGCTGATGGTGCTATTCATGATAACATAGAAAAATCGTATATGATAAACACAGGGTTTCCGGAAACGGAGATGATCTAAATCACGCATGGCTTCAGCTCTCTGCTGGCATTCGATATGATCATTCCATTATTCTTATTTTCCCTTGCATATATTATTCCTTGCGAGCCATCACATATGTAGTTCGTTATGTAATAAACTAAAAGAATAAATACCCATATATACTGTATTTATTTTGCAGGGTACTCCTCTATGTAGTATTAATGACTCATTAGTGACTTTTGGAAGAAGAAGAATGCATATACTCATTAATGACTCATTAGTATTAATGACGGAACGGCAAAAGTTTTACCATAATTTTTATTAGAAAGAAAAAGAGAGAAATAAACAAAAAAAAATACAAAGCCGATGGCATGGAGTAAACAACTACTACTCCACCAACCCATAAAGAAACACAACTCAAAAGGCTACACAACTACAGAAAACACACTATACTAGGCGATGTGATGTTCATATATAATTAAATAAAGAATGGAGAAATCAACGCATCATCTGCGTGTTGAATTGTTGAAAACGATCGAGATGGATAGCAGCCACGCGGACGACGACCCATGAACGAAGAACCTGAAACAACTGGTATAGTTCGTTACGCATGCGTCCATGCAATGCATTCTGTTGTACTGTATTCTATTATATACATCTGAACTTCAACTCCCGTTGCCCATGATGACAACTAATTTCCATCTTCCAAATTCCTGTAAGGCTATAGTCCTGGCATGTACATATATAGTGCATTATTCTTCCTATCTCATATCATATATTCTTCAACTGTTAGGTACGTATGGCTGCGCGCAATTAATAGGGAAGACCTGATCGAACTTGTCCAGTTGATCAAAAATTGAAAACCCTCATGTGCGGTGTGCCTATATATAGCCACAGCCGTATGATCATCCTTACTGCAACGAGGATCATCACACACAAGTCCCAGCAGAAAGCTTGAAAGCTCTACGTACGTGTTCGTTTCGCTTCATCATGGGCTGCAGGAGGTTGGCCATGGAGGGTGGTCTTGTGCTGTGCCTTGTTATTATATCCCTGCAAATGCAAGCGCTAGTTGCCGTGGCTAGCGTCCGGCCGCCGGCGATGTATGTGCTCGGAGACTCGACGCTGGACATCGGCAACAACAACTACCTGCAGGGCGAAGGCGTCCCCAGGGCCAACAGGCGCTACTACGGCATCGACTTCCCCGGCAGGATTCCTACCGGGAGGTTCAGCAATGGCTACAACACCGCTGACTACGTCGGTACGTACATTTTTAGATAACGGAGAACAAGTACCGGCCTTTGCTTCAAAAGAAGCTACGGCCCATTATTACATCATGAGCAGATCTACTGCCTGCCACAAGTTTAAAGAAAATCAAGCAACGACCCAAATAGTTTGGATGAAAAGATATTACAAGGCAATCCTATTGCTAAATCTCCATCCATGGTCGATAAAAATTTACATTGCAATCGTTTCCAACCTCTGGCAGGCAACTTTTATTTGCTCTCTATCTTCTTCATGCTTTTTCAGTTGACTCCAAAAACGAATCCAATGAGTTTCCCTGTATAATACCTGCAGAAAAAATTTCATTGGCAATTTATCAAAAACAACATCATTCCTACTTAACCATATAGCCCAACATAATGCAGATGCCCCGACAAGTAGTTGTTGTTTTAAATTGTCTCTAACACCATTGAGCCAATTACCAAACATGTGAACTATATTTCTAGGTGGCCTCAAACCAAAAGTAATCTGAACTAGACCCCACAGGAACCTAGCATTCTTGCAAGTAAAAAAAAGATGATGGATAGTCTCATTAGCTAAACAAAAGCTACATTGCTTACTACCATTCCAATTTCTTTTTGCTAGATTATCTTTTGTGAGCACCACTCCTTTGTAAAGATACCACATAAATACTTTGATCTTCAAAGGCATTCTTACTTTCCATAAAATAGTATGATACATAGAATGAACAGTAAATTGTCCATGTTGATGCAAGGACCATTTCATAATGTCTGGATCACCATTTAGTTGAACGTGCACAATTCGCAATACAAGTTGGTTCCACAAATGAAGATTTTCATCATCTAATGATCTACGAAAAGATACATTTAGTGGAATTGAATTGAAAACAGATGCTACTGAATCACTCTTTGCTCTTACTATATTATACAATGACGGGTATCGTTGTTGAAAAGAAAAGTTGCCAATCCACTTGTCTTCCCAGAATCGGATTTGTTTTCCATTATTGAGCTGGAATAAACCATAACTAAGGAATTGTTCTTTGACTTTCATGAGTCCAATCCAAAAATATGAATCTCCTGGCTTCCTTTGTACTTTTCCTATTGTTTGGTTTTTAATATATTTATTCCTGAGCAAAGTTTGCCATACTCCTTCATTTATAAGTTTGAATAACCATTTGCTCAATAAACATCTATTCTGTATCTCAATATTTTGTATTCCTAACCCTCCTTGATCTTTCGGTTGACATATTACACTCCACTTTGTTAATCTATTTTCTTTTTCTGGCTATCACTTTGCCAAAAAACTCTAGATCTGTAATACTCTATTTTCTCGAGGACTCCCTTAGGGACCTCGAAAAATTAGAGCATAAACATTGTTATACTTGTAATCACTGAATTAATCAACACTAATCGACCACCAACAGACATGTATTTCCCTTTCCAACTACTCAATTTTTTTCTATCCTTTCCTCAATAATTTTCCAATCTCCATTACTCAACTTTCTATGATGCATAGGTATTCCAAGGTATCTAAATGGAAACGATCCTTGTTTACATCCAAATAATTGTGCTTATTGAATTTCCTGTTCTTTTGCCTTTCCAAAACAAAAAATTTCACTCTTATGAAAGTTTATTTTAAGACCAGAGAGCTGTTCGAAAGCACACAATAGTAGCTTCATATTCTTAGCTTGGTCTAAATTATGATCCATAAAAAGTATTGTATCATCTGCATATTGTAGTATAGACAAACCATCCTCAATTAAATGAGGTATGACCCCTGAAATTTGTTCATTTTCCTTGGCCCTCTTTATCATAATCACAAGCATATCTACTACGATATTAAACAGAAGAGGAGACAGAGGGTCACCCTGCCTTACCCCTCTTTTTGTTTGGAAATTAGGCCCTATTTGATCATTGACTTTGATACCCACATGCCCTCCTTGCATGAAAGAAGCAACCCATTCACACCATTTTTGTGAAAAGCCTTTCATCCTTAGAGTTTGTTGTACAAATGACCAATTAATTTTGTCATAAGCCTTCTCAAAGTCAATTTTCAGAATAATTCCATCTTGTTTTTTCCTATGCAACTCATGTATTGTTTCATGCAAAATTACCACCCCCTCCATAATATTTCTGCCCGGAATAAAGGCAGTTTGGGTTGGACTGATCACCTTTTTAGCTACTCCAGTTATTCTGTTTGTAGCTACTTTGGTAAAAATCTTAAAGCTTACATTCAGTAAACAAATTGGGCGGTATTGCTGAATTTTACAAGCCTCCTGACATTTTGGCAATAAAATGATTGTTCCAAAATTTAGACTATAAAGTGGTAAATTACCAGCATGAAAGTCATGAAACAAAGCCATTAAGTCCCCTTTTATAACTTCCCAAAAAGTTTGATAAAACTCTATTGGGAATCCATCAGGTCCCGGTGCTTTATTATGTTCCATGCTAAAAACTGCTTTCCGTACTTCCTCCTCGGTGAATGGTTTTATTAAGGACTCATTTTCCAACTCCAACACTTGTGGTATGTCATCAATATGGCTTTCATCCATTGAGACACTAGGTTCCGAAGGTGGGCCAAACAGACCCTTGTAATATGAAGTGATGTGTTTCTTCAATGCTTCATCTCCCTCAATTATTTCACCCTCGTGTTGTAATTGGAAAATTTGAGTTTTCCTATATTTTCCATTCGCCACTAGCTGAAAGTACTTAGTATTGGAATCGCCTTCCAATAATTCTTTTACCTTTGCTCTTTGATACCACTTTATTTCCTCCTCTCTCAACATCTGGGCTATAATATTTCTTAGACATTGTTTAAGATTTATTTCGTCTTCCGTAAGCAATGCCACTTCTGCTTTTTTATCGAGCATATCAAGTTTATCTAGTATCCTTTTATTTTCTTTTTTATAATGCCCACTAACATTCTTTGCCCATCCTCTTAAATATTGTCTCACTCTACGTAATTTTGTTTGCCAAACTTTCATAGGCGAACCATCTATAGTATTTTCATACCATAATCCTTTAACCATGCCAATGAAGCCATCTCGTAATAACCAGCCAAGCTCAAATTTAAAATTTGATTGGTTAGCTAACATTTTGGCTTCACCAGAATTAATAAGCAAAGGAGTATGGTCTGATATGTCTCTAGATAATGCTTGAACTGTGGACAACGGGAATTTTTGTTCCCATGCTGTGCACGTATGTACGTATTTGTAATGTATATATATACGTAGAGGAGTTGTTAATTTGATTGGTTGCATGTCGTATATACGTACGTGTCCTTGATGCATGCGTGCAGCAAAGAGCATGGGTTTCCTGAGTAGCCCTCCTCCTTATCTGTCGCTGCTGGCACTCAACTCCAGCCTTGTGGCACCCACTGCTCTCACCGCTGGTGTCAGCTATGCTTCCGCCGACGCTGGCATCCTCGACTCCACCGTAAGTGTCTTCTCCTTATCGATTATCTTGTGGGAGAGGGCGTCTTGTTCGATCTTGTATATATGATCGATCGGGATGCTGAAATAATTAATAACGCAGAACGCCGGCAACTGCATCCCGCTGTCGAGGCAGGTGGAGTACTTCAACGCCACCAGGGCAAAGATGGTCGCCGCCGCGGGCTCCGCTGCCGTCAAAGCCCTGCTCACCAAATCCATCTTCCTCATCGGCGTCGGCAGCAACGACCTGTTCGTGTTCGCCGCCACGGAGGCTGCACGTAACAGGTCGGCCGCGGAACAGCAGAGCGACGCCGCTGCGCTCTTCGCCGACCTCATCTCAAACTACTCTGCCACCATCACGGTACGTACGTACGTACGGCACCCACCAATCAAGTCAATGATGATATCATCATTCGCCGCCCGCCATTTCTTTCCCTCCTCGCTCGATGAAGAAGAAGTACACGTACTCGTACAGTACAAAGTACCAGCCAGAGTCACGTACGTGCCATTAATTAGTTGCATTGCGTGCAGGAGCTATACGCGATGGGAGCGAGGAAGTTCGCCATAATCAACGTGGGGCTCGTCGGGTGCGTGCCGGCGGTGCGTGTGCTCGACCCGGCCGGAGCGTGCGCCGACGGGCTGAACCAGCTCGCCGCCGGCTTCGACGCCGAGCTCCGGTCGCTGCTCGCCGGGCTCGCTCCCAAGCTGCCGGGCTTCGTCTACTCCCTCGCCGACTCGTTCGGCCTCACGCAGAGCACCTTCGCCGACCCACAGGCGTCAGGGTACACCGACATCGCCGGTGCGTGCTGCGGCAGCGGGCGGCTGCTCGCGGAGGCGGACTGCTTTCCCAACTCGACGCTCTGCTCCACCGTGTCCGAGCGGGACCAGCATGTCTTTTGGGATCGCTACCACCCAGCCCAGCGGGCCTGTCTCCTCACGGCCCAGGCATTCTACGATGGGCCGGCCCAGTATACTACGCCCATCAACTTCAAGCAGCTGGCACAGTCCACTTAAGGAGAATATTGTTTTAAAAAAACACATGAAAATATTTTTTTAAAAAAATATAGTAGGATATTGTTATGATGACGTACATACATTAACATATATACATGTAATGATGTCGAGAGAAAAAATACATATATGAGCAATCAAGAATAATTTTACTCTTTTCTGTCAGTTTCATATATATCTAATACGTGTTTCAACCTGAGACGATCACAGCTAAACATATTTTATTTGTTTTCACAAATATAGTAAAAAAACTAAATTAGACAATTTAATTTATTGCCTATCTCTTATGTACAGTGAGTCACTGATAGTAATGATAGTAGCATATTGAGGATCGGACAACGCAACCACTAATCTGATGTTAGTATTTGCAGAGTGGAAACATCTTAGCTTCCCCAATCTATCTGATGCAGCAGCCTCCTTATGTGAATTGTTGACACATACAGCAGCCTCTGACCGACCAGCACGTTTATCTCACGGGACATTACAGACCTCGAACCACTGGAGTTAGCTAGCTAGCTCCACCGTCCAGAACAGCCAAACATATAATTCCCCCGAAATCGCTCAATTGATTCGCGGTCGTAACACAAGAGTACAAGACTCATCTCTAGTTCTCTACGCAACAGAGCATAGAAGTGTGAATTGCATGCATGTCAATATGCCATAAAAAATGGGCATAATCTGTACTTACGTAACCTGAATGAACCCCGGCCCTTTCCTCAATGGCTACAGTTGGTCAAAAAAGTGCTCATCAGTAACAAACACTGTAAGACGAAAGCAACATGTGAACAGAAAGGTGCCACGGCTTTGAATCCTATATACTGCATGCACGCGTTTTACAAGCGAAAACAAAGATTAATCAAAGTTTTGAACAGTCATTCAAGCCATGGCCGGCATAAATATTATTATTTGGACGCCTGCACACATGCGCTTTGTATGGTATAGTCCTATATAGTAGTGCAAATAATAAACCTCCAATCACTTGAGTTCGGTGCAAACCTTCAGAACAAGAGGACGAGCGAGATTTGTGCCTTTTCTCACGGCCCATATATGTGAATTGCCATTATTATAAATTAAAAATGGGCGCAATTATTAATTAGTATGTAACCTGAACCCGGCCCTATAGCTTTTCTTTGAAAATCAGTTCATAGCTTGATCCAGTTCATCTTATCTGCATTGCTATCATGTAATCACGCTGCTATATATACATCATGCTTTATTATTTTATACACGACAATACTGAAAAGGCACAATTATTTTTCTTTTAAAAAATATATCTAGAAACCCTGCACCACCTGCTACCTTGTTCGATCGTGTGTCATCGACTCATCGTTCATTGCCATCACGATTAAAGTGAGGTTGCAGGGGATGAGATATGATCGATCTGCATATAAAGTAAGAAAAGCTACTGCTGGAAAGTAGCTAGGATGATATAGTACAGTTGACAAGGAGACAGCATGCACGTTAAAGGATCCATCATCGATCCATGCATATGATGCTATTGCTGACTAAAGAACGCAAATCAGGCCCATATTCATGGTTAGACTTAGTGTTTTTATTTTTTGAAAGACCGTTAGTAGACTAATAAGTAGTTACCTGTAAACGTGTCAGCCATAACACATGCAATATATGGTCACCTACCACCATTTCTCATATTTGACTACTCGGGTAAAGTGCATCAAGGCAACGCGTTCGATCCTTCTCATTCACTTTTGGAACATCAGAGAACGTTCCTAGCATCATCTTGTTGGTTCCCTTCAAGCTTGTTCCTCTGCGTGCTTATAAATCGCAGCTCCCTGCTCGCATCAAGTACTCTCATCACAACGTAATCAGAGGCAGTCTCTGCAGCTGCGTGTGCAAGAAACGACTGTAACAACTAGCAGTTGTGCATTTGCATACAAGCAGCAGAGGCAGCTGTGTGTGCTAGATAGATAGCTAGCTCTGTGTAGAGAGAGATCGAAAGATCGATCGACCATGGGGTACAATAATCTTGCCATGAAGGCTCTTGTTGTTAGCATCGTGCTTGGTGTCGTCGCCGCCGGTGTAGAGCTGCCGGGCAATAAGAAGGTGGCGCGGCAGGTGCCGGCAATCTACGTGTTTGGGGACTCGACGATGGACGTGGGCAACAACAATTACCTGCCGGGGAATGAGGTCCCCAGGGCCGATCATCCTTACTACGGCGTCGACTTGCCGGGCTCCGGCAAGCCCACTGGAAGGTTCAGCAATGGCTACAACGTCGCCGACTTCGTTGGTACGTTCGTTTTCTGACGGATTTGCATTTCGTTCTATCGTCAGGCTTCGTTGGTATGGCAATGGCGATGCTTACACATATGCATGCATGTATGATTTGCAGCAAGGAATCTGGGATTCGAGAAGAGCCCTCTGGCTTACCTGGTGCTCAAAGCACGCAACTATCTGATCCCGAGCTCTATCACCAGAGGTGTGAGCTATGCATCGGCAGGATCAGGCATCCTCGACTCCACTGTAAGTCATCAGCGACGACTCTGACCTATATATTGATTTATGGAAACTGCTGACACAATGACATGTTATTTTCTACTCCACGCGAGCCATCTGCTGTCCTCTGTCGGTGAATACATCCTCGAGTAATGCTTAAGAATTAACAAGCAGTGTTCACTGTAGTATATATAGAAGTGTATATGTGTTAAACAATTCATGTGCTGATGTGATGTGCATGCATAGGTGTAGCTAACCACTCCACTAAGCACTACCTGGCCATGTTGATTGTGTATATGCAGAACGCTGGAGGCAATATCCCGCTGTGGCAGCAGGTGCGGCTGTTTGAGTCCACCAAGGCCGAGATGGAGGCTACGGTGGGCCCACAGGCAGTGAGCCACCTGGTCTCCAAGTCCTTCTTCCTCTTCGGCATCGGCAGCAACGACTTCTTCGCCTTCACAAGGGAGCTGGCCAAGCAGAACAGGTCGGCGACACAGAGCGACGTCGCCGCCTTGTACGGCAGCCTCGTGTCCAACTACTCGGCCTCTATCACGGTGCGTACCTGCAGCTAATTGTGACAGTCCATTCTCTGCTTTTCTGTCATGCATCTTTCTTTTTTGCTACCCTTTTATGTCGAAAAGGCTGATGATCGATCGAGCTTTGTTTGTGAGCCACGCTAACAGGATGTAGAGTAACATGCATTGTATTACACACGGGCTATAACAAAATGGCCTCTACCATATCATAGTACTATCATAACACTGTAGTAGTACACCCATTAGGCATTAGCTAGATTGTAGAGTGACAAAATTGTTCAGGTATATAATGACCTTCCCAAGGTGGCAAGCAATGTCAACCATGCATGTGCAGATGTGCACTGACGTGTACTATATAGCCTACTATCACCCAAAGATGCTGCAATTAAGGTCAACTATACACATGCATCATCCATGTTGCCTGTCAACTTCATGGATGCAGGTCGTTCAAGTCTTGAATTAATTCAACTAACCTAGAGAGTTTGATGGACTGACAGGAATGCATGGTTAATTTGCATGTTGCATGCAGGAGCTGTACACGCTGGGCGCAAGGAAGTTTGGCATCATCAACGTGGGCCCTGTCGGCTGCGTGCCACGCGTGCGCGTGCTCAACGCGACCGGCGGCTGCGTCGACGCCCTCAACCAGCTCGCCGCCGGCTTCGACGTCGCACTGAGCTCCAAGCTGGCCGAGCTCGCCGCGAAGCTGCCGGGCATGGCCTACTCCGTCGCAGACTCCTTCGGCTACGCCTCCGGCACCGACCCCAAGGCGGCCGGGTTCGTGAGCGCCGACAGCGCGTGCTGCGGCGGCGGCCGGCTGGGCGCTGACGCGGACTGCCAGCTCGGCGCCACGCTGTGCGCTGACCGCGACCGCTTCCTCTTCTGGGATAGGGTCCACCCGTCCCAGCGGTCTGCCATGCTCAGCGCCCAGGCCTTCTATGACGGCCCGGCCCACTTCACCTCGCCTATCACCTTCAAGCAGCTGGCACAACACAATATATAGTTGATTTTTTCTTTTAGTTCATTGTACTACGGTGATGAGCGAGTATTACGTCAATACATGAGGAGCAGAAAAGGTGTAAAAGTTTATTTATGAGAGGAGTTTAATTTTCCACATTCTTTTTTTAGTAACTTTAATTTTCACACTCATGTTTTACATGTAAGTTATATTATATACAAGGCAGACATATGAAACCTTTAATGTGGTTGAATTCTCCGTTTTCACCTCGGTCGTCACTTGTTTTCACACGTGATCATAAGTTTTGAGAGGCCATCTACACTTTCTTTCTCCCTTTGCTTAGGTCAACGTTGTCGGTTCTAATTTACATGCTCACCACCTCTTCTACCCGCTAGGTTGTCACTAGCTCGATCCCAAGATTCTGTCTCCAATCCTATCTCGAATAGATTTAACAAATGTCACAGGTGTGAGGCTGATATATAGATAGCACCCGCGCAATTAGTTCGTAGTGGAGATTATGTCACGTCCACAAAAATAGATTGAATCGTTCATCGCAGAGATCAAACTTTAGAAGAGTACCAGTCATCTAAGCAAGCGAACTATTGCACGGCACACAGCAGAACAATATAAAATACAAAAAGGCATATGTGGCGTATGTATATGCATTATTGCACTATAGAATAACGTGCACAATAATTACTGTATAATACTTGTCACCCCTTTGTGACCTAATAATAATTAATAAATATTAATTGGCACTCCTATATATCCGGCTATCCATAGTATATATATAGCATGATCATATATATATCCGGCCAGTTGATCTTTGCATTGATTTCATGTAATTATATATGCATCTGTATGTACTACATATGTAGATGCATAAACTAATAATAATAAGGGCCGGGGGAACATAGCGCTGGAAATGAGGATACATAACATTATGGTTGACGAAGAGATAGCAGACACGCCAACGGACCCGATCGATCGATGCATGCTGACCAAAGAAAACGCATGCTGCGATTAATTAGTTGTCTGCTTCGTTCGTTCTTCTTCTTCTTCTCGATCTGTAAAGTGTAAAAGCGATCGAGTCAGTCATTCTCACCTCACACGCATACCCACTAGCAACCATTTCTTCGTTATTGACAAGGTAAACGCACGGCGTAGCCACTACAAGAAACGTTTGCTTCGCCGACAGCGCCTATCCTGTTGGCGAAGACGCCTATCCTGTTGGCGAAGGATTTCCCAACAGGGTTTTATCCGTTTCTGTTGGGAAAGTACCGTTGGCGTCTTAAGTGACGGGAAAGAGCTCTTCGACAACAGGAACGAGAGCCCTGTTGGGAAAGCTTCGCCAACAGCCACGTGTCCTGTTGGCGAAGGGAGAATGCCGTCAACTCGGCTGCCGTTTTCTTCGCCCACAGGACTGGCTTTTGGCGAACGCTTCGCCAACAGTGTCAAAGACCAGTTGGCAAAGCATTACACGTCAGGGATCTACCAACAGTTTGTCCTCGCTGTTGGCAATGCCACTGGACAAAGCTGTTGGCAAAGGAATCCTGTTGACAAAGCTGGCATGTTCTGCTGGGGAGAAAGCCCAGCATGCTGTTGGCAAAGCTGGGAAATAATTTTTTTCCCCTTTTCTTTTGCTGTTTTCTTGCCTTTAAACGACATGCATAGCATATATATATATACCACAATACCACATATATATCAACAATATAGCATATGAACCGCATTTCGGCATCGGATTCGATCTCAACATGAATCCACATTAAATCCATCGATACATGTCCATAATACACATAAGTCATGGAACGACCTCCTTCAGGGACAGCAAGATCTTGTCAGCCTAGTGGCCCGGACATGGCAAATCGATGGCAGCACCTAGACACGGATTAGGAGAAAACTAAATGTGGCGAGTATATTTGGGTAACAAGAAGAATCTCTAATGCTACTAGCTAGAGCAAGCTACTGTTACTCACCAGTCAGAGAACGATTCCAAAGCCCAGATGGATCCTGTTCCACGCATGCTAGTAGAAGCACAGGCCAACAGAGATGGATCCCTGTTCCACGCACGCTATTGGACGCGCTTGAGCGAAAACCCGGGCGGAAGGATGGCTCGTTGAGGCAGGGAACTAGCCGGAGATGTGGTGGAGAAGATTGAGGTGGGGCAAAGCGCACGGCGCGCGACAGTGGCGGCGATTTGGGAGCGGGCGAGCGCACGGTCGCACCGCCAAGGGGACACCCGACTCCTTCGTCTCCTTCGAGTCCAGATCTTCCAGCCTGGGCGGCACAAGGCATAACTAGAAGGGATCGAAACTTGGCTACACAGAGGACACACGCAGTTGCTTACCAGTGATGGGGATCGGGAATCTAGACGCTGTGGTCCGGGTGGCCGCCGCCGGCGGCGGATCTCGCCGCTAGGGTTCGCTCAGCTCGGGCTGGGGGGAGGGGGGCACGCCCGCCATGGCCGAGGCGTGGGAATACGCGGAGCCCGAGGCATGGTCCCTCGTGGAGGAGGAGGGCGTGAGAGGCCGACAGCGCGGGTGGGAGGCGAAGGGCGCGACCGCACGAGGGAGAGAGCGGCGCGGAGAAGGAAGAGAGCAACGCGCGGAGGAGGAGAGCTAGGGTTTAGGGTCACGAGGGGATTATATACCATGGTGATGCGATTTGGACCGTTGGATCAAAAACGGACGGATAAGAATGGTTGGGCCGTGTAGGCAACGGCCCAGAGCCAAGTGTATGGCCCGTTTGGTATATGTTTTTCTATTCTTAACTAAGTAATGCATGATTATCCAACACCTTACTAAAATAATCTTCTTAAACGTTCCAATACATTTTTTACATGAAATAGACTAAACAAATACAATTGTATATAATTTTCAAGAATTTTTGAACTTATTTACTATTTTCTATCATTTAAATGAATTTCTATATGGTTATCAAATTAATTCCAAATTGAACAACACGTGCACCTAATAAAATATGAAAAAAACTAAAAAATATTATTTAGTGTCGTATGTTCCATTCTAGTCTATTTGCACGAGATAGATGAAAAATCAAATTATCTTCTATGGATAATTCGAATTTCTTTCACCAAATTACCATATAATAATTAAAATAATATCTAAATGTGGTCAAAAAATTCTGAAAGTTGGTATACAATATAGTTTTGGTTCATAAGCTTTCCATAAAAAACTAAGATTGTTTTCATAATGTGAAAACCTACATTGTTCACAAATGGATACATCTCTCACATAGTTTCTTATAACTCAAGTCAAACTTTGGAATTTGAACAACACTTAATATTTTTGTGCTCCAAAACACTTCTATTTTGGACACAACCTTATATTTAAGATAATATTAGAAAATATAAAGTTACATTGCCAATTGTTATACAAAAACACGTTTTTTCTATCATATACTAAATTGCAACAAATTTAACCATAAAAAACCGATCCAAAAAATAGAAATTAATATATAAAAGAATAGCATAAATGAAACATATGAATTTTAGAAAACAAGTGAAAAAAGAATCATCAAATTTGGAGTTTTTATGATAGATAAATACCACTTACATGTTTTAGCTGCGAATTAAAATAGAAAACCGAGCTCTTTATGCGTTCTTCATTAAGTAGGGCACGTGGCACACAATCATTTGTGGAACCAAGCTCCCACGGATCGCCTGGCCTCGGTCCGATTCGCGGCAATGCCTCATAGCATACCACTACTAGAAGCTTCTGAACCATTTACAAACACTAACGTACATGTGTTGTGGTGGTTATACTCCTGCTCCTTAACCTCACATGTGAAGATGTCTGGGTTTTGAGCATCCGACGCGGCAACTTGCTCCAAATTTTTTCAACTTTTTATCGTAGGCTCCACATGCCATAACAAGGCACCCCGACAACTTTCGTTATTTTTCGACTTCGTTTGAATTTTATACAATTAAAAAACAGTTGTACCACGCCGGGACCGTCGTGTTACGTGTACAAGGACTTCGAAATTTCGGGTGAGCTTTCGGACACGGCCTCAAAACACACTC
The DNA here is from genome assembly GCA_015342445.1 of Digitaria exilis. Classification (NCBI taxonomy): domain Eukaryota; kingdom Viridiplantae; phylum Streptophyta; class Magnoliopsida; order Poales; family Poaceae; genus Digitaria; species Digitaria exilis. Next base: position 277,935 of record JACEFO010002059.1, on the reverse strand, counting down.
CCCAACAAGAATATCATTTTTCGAACGCCTAAGTTTCATTATTTCATGCACCTGCAGTTCAAATTTCGATAAAGCCAGAAAATTCAAGTCAACGAAAATAATTAACGAATATAGCTGCATGTTGCAAAAAGGGCCCACATTCAACCATATGCTTGTAAACAATGTAGCAAGGCTACCAAAAAAGTGTGAATCCAAAATCCGAAAAAAATGAAAATTCTTTGCCAACAGCATGCACATGCTGTTGGCAAAGAGCAAAATTCGCCAACAGCGCCGTAAGGCTGTTGGGAAAGAAGGAGCTTCGCCAATAGGATTTCGGTCCTGTTGGCGAAGGGGTGTTCCCTTTGCCAACAGGCTGACGGCGATGCGGCTGACAAAGCGGACGGCGCCGGCACCGTTTGGCCGCGATGGGGCTTCGCCAACATCGTTTCTTTACCAACAAGATTGCTGTTGGGAAAGTACCGCTTCGCCAACAGCTGTTATTTGCCATCAGTCCTTGGGTTTTGCGCTGTTGGCGAATATTTCTTTTCCAACAGCGGGGTTTTCCTGTTGGAAAAGATTTTCTTCGCCAAAAGTCCATGCCTTGACTGATGGGAAAGCTCTGGGCTGTTGGCGAAGCCACAGTTTCCTGTAGTGAGCATAGCCATTCGCTTTTATTTGATCCATGCATATCGTACGTATGAATATATATAATTACAACTTTCAATATATTCCTAGCTAGCTAGGGCATAACTTCCAATATATTTTAACTCCAGATCGAGTCATCGTCAAGCTTGCTACTACGGTACTACCCCTTTATCAAAGTAATATTTCAAGTGGGTTCTACATAAAGGATATGAAACGCGTGATGTGCATATGTTACAGCTAGTAATACAATGATTAAGACCAGGACTTGGTCGAGGAGTTGGGAACCTTTCTTTTCTTTTCTTTTCTTTTTGATCTCTGAGGGGATATATCGGAGACGAGTTGAAAACTTTTAATATGAGAGCGCTATCTATTGCCTATATAAAGAGCTAGCCGCCTCCCATTTATTTGCCCACATCAGCTAGCTGTGCGTTATCTGTGCGATTGTACGTACACCTGCTGTGTCTTCGACGTCGATCGATCATGGGGCGGTACGAGCTGGCAACTAAGGCTCTTGTCCTCAGCCTTGTGCTCGGCGCCGTCGCCGGCACCCGGCCGGGCGAGCTCGTGCGGAAGGTGCCGGCGATGTACGTGTTCGGAGACTCGACGCTGGACGTTGGCAACAACAACTACCTGCAGGGCGAAGGCGTCCCCAGGGCAAACAGGCCCTTCTACGGCATCGACTTGCCGGGCTCCGGCAAGCCCACCGGAAGGTTCAGCAACGGCTACAACACCGCCGACTTCGTAGGTATGTATGCATTATTATTCAGTATTCTTGTCGTCCCCGTAAATATATATACGATGTGGGTCGTCGATATTGATTGAGTAGGAGTATAACTTTGTCAAAATTAATTGTGTATATATATGTATTTTGATGCACGCAGCACAGAGTCTTGGATTCCATAAGAGCCCTCTAGCTTATCTTGTGCTCAAAGCGCACGATAAGCTGATCCCCAGCGCAAAGTCAAGAGGAGTAAGCTATGCATCGGCAGGATCTGGGATCCTCGACTCCACTGTAAGTCGCCGGCCGCCAATGCAACTAGGCTCTCTCTATTACTTTCTTCCTACGCTGTCGTCGTCGGTGATGAATTCTTCAGCTGACCTAGTACGCGCGCGGCGTGTCCTAATTAAACCAATCACACATACACTGCCTAGAAATTCGTATTCTTATAAGTTGAGATCCCTATGCTATGCACGAAGAAGAAGAAACTCAGTACTCCATGTCGTTACACATATACGGTTAATTTGTTGATCGTGGTTTGCACGTGCAGCACGCGGGGAACAACATCCCGCTGTCGCAGCAGGTGCGTCTGTTCGAGTCGACCAAGGCCGAGATGAAGGCCAAGATGGGCCCAAATGCAGTGAGCTACCTGATCTCCAAGTCCTTCTTCCTCTTGGGCGCCGGCAGCAACGACTTGTTCGTCTTCGCCACGTCGATGGCGAAGCAGAACAAGACGGCCACGCAGAGCGACGTCACCGCCTTCTACGGCAGCCTGCTCTCCAACTACTCCGCTACCATTGCGGTACATATACTACCATTATTGTCGTTATTTCAATCCGGATGAGAAATTAAAGCAACCACGTCACCACGTATGCATGACATCTCATATACGTATACTACTGCAGGAGCTGTACAAGCTGGGCGCGAGGAAGGTGGCCATCGTCAACGTGGGCCCGGTGGGCTGCGTGCCAGGTGTGCGCGTGCTCGACCCCACCGGCGCGTGCTCCGACGGCCTCAACAAGCTCGCCGCCGGCTTCGACGCGGCGCTCAAGTCCCTCCTGGCCGAGCTGGCGCCAAAGCTTCCGGGCATGGCCTACTCCATCGCCGACTCGTTCGGGCTCACGCAGGCCGCCCTGGCCAACCCGGTGGCGCTAGGGTTCTCGAGCTCCGACAGCGCGTGCTGCGGGAGCGGCAGGCTGGGGGCGCAGGGAGATTGCACGCCGGCCGCCACGCTCTGCCCCGACCGTGACAGCTTCGTGTTCTGGGACTCGGTGCACCCGTCGCAGAAATCCGCCATGATCGCCGTCAAGGCCTACTTCGACGGCCCGACGCAGTACACCACGCCCATCACCTTCAAGCAGCTGGCCACAGCATCATGATCGATCGTCGAGTTGATGGTTGATTGTTCAAATATTTCATTACCAGCTAGGAGAGATTAAAGATATGAGATGCAAAATGGTCAATGCTTGATCAATAATGTACTGATCGGATAATCATTGTTTTTCATTCGGATGTGCTTCATTTGTTTTATTCATGGGATATATAACAGTACAATGACAATCGAATTTTATGTTTATTAATTACAAGCAATGCTGCTCAGAACTCTAAAGTCTGAACATTGATCCACAGCAAGTTAACCACCGTGTGCAGAACTCAATAATCAAGTTTAGAGAACCGTATCAGTCAGCGGCCAAGCTGCAGCCTGCAGAGCAACCTCAACGCCCGTGAAACAAAACTATAAATCCAGCTTCATATGAATCGTATTTGAACGAGCGTGTGAAGGAATATTGGACGGTATAGCTTCTTTTACGACTCAACAGGCATGCCAATCCATTTCTGTACATGGATACAGCTAGGTTCAAATCAATCTTGTCGATGCTGCATTTTCAGAGGCACTTCATTTTTCAACTTAAGCGTACTGGGCCAGTACAGATTCGCCACTCAAGTGGGCGGCAGAACATCTCAAGACTGTAAAAGTATGCAAACACAGCATACAGCATACAGCATACCACATGACACTGGCATCATAGCACCTTGCTCCAGCTTAACACAACAGCACAAAAGCAGCAAGCAGTGCTCAGTACCTCGCAACAAAAACATAAACAACAGGCGCTTAGAGTTGCAGAATGGGGCCTATGGTGCAAGCAGGTATCGCGTCCCCAGGAACTTCACGCCCTCGTTCTCATACATGTAAAAGTTCACGCGTGTTTCTGGCCCAGCAAAGCTTGATAGCGTCTGACGCAACTCCATGACCTTGCATTCACTCATCGAAGAATCGAAATTTATCTGCATATGTTTCAGTGCCACAGCCCATGTCAATAGTCGCTTCACAAAAGCAATCTGAGGGTCACTCCCTTCCATGTCAATGGATGCACCTTGGAGGCAATTCAAAGTGAATTCCTCAGTCTTCCAGTCTGATGGTTGGTCACAAACACAGCCAGATGGGCACTCATAAGGTACCTACAAAGAGATCGGAGATGAATGAAAATCAACTGCAAAGTATGAAGAATTAATGAACCGGCAATACACCCACCAGAAGATTTTTCTAACTATCATTAGCAATCTGCTGGAAGCCAATTAATTGGCACAATATGGTTGTTATGCACAGCAAGAACAATTGAGCACTAACAAGTTCAGGGATGAGCAATTAATAGCACAGAATTTCTCAAATTGAAGTAGGCCATCAAAGGAACTTGCTATGCCAGTGGTGTCAACTGGACTCCACGACTACAAGGCTAAACTGTATTCCACCCATTTGACCAACACACAGCCCAAACTTTTTACTACCTCCTAAACTGTACATTAAGTCGGCTATGCAGCAAATTAAGCACTCCCACTTATTTCATCATACTGCAAGTATTTAAAGGATGACATTTACCAAGAATGGAGTCCATCTCTTGTAGAATAATGTATTGCTGTTATGATGTATATAAACATGTCTATCCAAAGAAAAAGTTTGGAACGAAATATCTGGATCAAACACCAACTTCTAAAAGGAGAATATCTGGAACGAATTTCTGGATCAAACACCAACTTCCAAAAGGAGAATATCAATGGCCAGATGTGCACTCCGCATGCGCATTATGACACACAAAAAAATGAAAGCATGATGCCATTTACCTCGGAATCCGAGACATCATCTAGCTCCAGCACAAAAAATCTTAGATCACTACAGATCCTGAGAATATTAAACAAGCTGGCACCAAAAGCATGTCCTTTGTCGTTGACTGTGATAGACAAGGCGGTAATACAAGGGAGCTTTGTAAGGTCTTCCAAGGCGTAGTGCAAGTTCCCAATATTCTGCTTAGTAATAATTCACAAGAAACAAAATCAATTGTATAGGTCAGGACCAAAATCAAGACACCCCATTTTCAAATAAATCATTATCACAAGAAATTAACCTTGCAAGTACACTTTATGTTGTTAAGACGAAACCTAGATGGAATATGCTAATTTCCACAAAGCATAACCATGTTGTATTATGAAGTCTCTACCAACATCAAAGAATGACAAATATTAATGGCCCTGTTTTAACCACCCCAAATAATTCATCCCCGCATGACTAAATACCACTGCATACTCATTTGGTTTGTGTATCTCAGACTAACTGATCCCTTGCAATACATGCATCAAGATTTCATTCAACTTCCTGACACAAGCAGAAACAAAGCAAATGAAAATATTCCATGGATATTCTCAAAATTCACCATTATCAGGATAATTATGTCTAGCCCCTGAAGTTGCATTGGGCTGATTGCCAGATACAAGTTCGGCACTAGCTTCATTGCTAATAAACTTAAGTTGTTTTGTCTGAATTAAGACTCAAGCTGCTCGGCCTCAAATATAGCTGAACAATCCATGCCTAGCGTAAATCAGGCCCTGGGTGCTGTGCTATGGCTGGGAACGCATACATTAGGCTGAGCATGTCAAAACTCTGAACTCTGTAATTCTGTTGCCATTCGGTAATGAAATTCGGGCACAACCCATCAGTGGAGAAAGCTTCGCTACAATTGTGGGAGTTACACCACAACAGATAGGATGTGAACTCACCTCGAGATAGACAAGCCTGATATGAAGACTCTTGATGAACTGAAACTGCTTCAAGAGCCGCAGAAAACTGTGATTGAGCAAAGAGTCGTGCGGAGCGTACACAAGAAAAAAGCTCGTCAGATTTTGAAGTCGTGGCCAGTTGCCAAGCTGTACGGAGGTCGAATCGTGCAAATCCACCCAGAAGAGCGAAACCAGCTGAGGTGTCGAAATGTGGGCGACGACTCCACCATCGGCACCAAAGCAGTGACCCAAATCCAACTCGTTGAGTACCTGCGCCACTATGGTGAGCTGTTGCAATCCATACAGATCCTTCAGTTTCAGTTGAAGGAGAGACTCCGAGTGGATGGCGAGATTGGCCAGCCCATGGGCGTAGATGACACTTAGCTTCTGAAGGCACGGGCACCGCGGCGAGGAGACGGCGTCACCGAGCTCCCACCAGCTCCGAAACCGGACGCGCTCCAGGGAGAGCTCAGTCAGCCGGGCGAAGACGCCGGTGGTCAGCACGGCGAGACCGAGCAACCCTAGGTCGAGCGAGACCGCGGTGGCGTTGTGGAGGCAGGTCAGGTCAAAGCCCAACGTCCCGCCGTCGCCGCCTCCACCGGCATTTCCCCCCGGGGACACCCGATTTTGGAAGACGAGGCTGCCGGACAGGCGGCCCGCGGCGAGGGCGAGGCACGCCTCCACGGACTCGGGGACGGCGTCCAGGGACCGCACGTCGAGGTAGCTGATGGGCGCTTCGTGGGCGGCGAGCGCGGAGGCGACGAGGCGGAGATCGGCGTCGGCGGGGAAGCGGAGCTCCGGGAGGAGCGCCCAGATGCGACGCCAGCGGTGGGAGAGAATGCTGGTCCTACCGGCGGTGGTGGTGTCGAGGCGGAGAAGGATGAGCACCAGGACGTCGTCTGGGAGTGCGCTGAGACGGTCCTGGCCGCCGCCGCCGCCCGGTTCCATGGCAAGGGGATACAAAGGGGATTGCCGGATAGGGAACGAAGGGGATTGTTTAGGAAAAGTCCACTTTGACCCTAAACTTGTCACCTCCACCAAATACAGACATTTTGAAAACCCCTCCAAGAATGCAAACTACTAAATTTGAGAATGGTTTTTTTTGTTGACGTGGCATATGAGACCCACCAAATAGTACCCCACGTCATTAATCTTTTGCCACCTCGCTTTCGAACCCACATGTAAGATCTATCTCTCATATGTCCTCCCCATCTCTCTCCTTCTCTTCCGTCGGAGCCGCCGTCCGTCGATCCACTATGTATAGCAAGGTTTCAGAGCACATTGAAGCCCCGGAACTTTCACACATCGAGCCCCCGCATGGCCAGCGTCGAGGCCCCGGAGCTCCTGCTCATCGAGCAGCTACCGCTTGACCTCAGAGAAGAGAGAGAGGGTGGTCATGTCGATTCGATTGACATCGAGCTCTGCAGGTCCCGCTTGGTGGAGCTCCACCATGGCTAGCAACAATGGAGGGTTGGGCGGTGCACCACTCGTCGTTGAGGGGCGAGGCCAGGCGGCGGGAAGGTAGTTGCGGCGCAACCACGACAAGCTGGAGGACGAGAGGGAGGATGGAGGGGGCAAGCTCGATTCGGCCAGGTGACCGGCAGCGTTACAATGCCACGGAGAAGAAGCGAGGGAGAGATGTAGGACCCGTCATTATTTTACACGTCATATAACAAAACCGCCCGTGTAGAGGTAGAAACCACTTTGAATTAGTAAAGGGGGGTAATTTGACCGGTTTTGAGATTTAAGGTATGGAAGATTCCTAGTTTTTGAATTGAGGGGGGTATTTTAGACTCGGGCACAAGTTGAGGAGGACAAAATGGACTTTACTCTCTCTTTTTTGTCCTTTCATTTTTTTAGAAGAAACGGATGGGATTCTGGGGGAGCGTTTCACGGTTTCAGTACTCCCTATTTGTAATTTTTCACTCTTTTGGTGTCAAAATGCTTAAGCATGATCTTTATATATGACAAGGGCTAACCTCTCAATCAACGAATGTTGAACAAATACAAATTTGTAACCTCTCGAGATAGGACATCAAATGGAGCCATGTCAAATTTGAAGAGCTGTGCACATAACATTGTGCATACTCCTTCCGTTCCTTTATTCTAGTCGCGGAAGCTACAGGTCCCTGTTCCTTAATTCATGTCGCCGCCTACCACTCCACCATGTGACGCGCCTGCTACCCTATCCTCCCCCTCTCAGGCATCAGCCTCACGGTGTCCGCACACACAAGCCGAAAGGAAAAAAACAAAAAAACATCGACTCCCCAAACCTCGCATCCTCTGCTCCCTCCTGAGATCCACTCTGTCGTCGCCCTTTTCTGCCTTTTGGGCATCCTCGAGTGGCCGGCGGGCGAGCAGGCATGCTGAGCAGGCACGCGGCCGCCGTGGGAGGCAGCGGGCAAGCAGGCGAGCAAGCGCGGGGATGGCAGGCAACTACCGGGCGAGCTAGCACACGGCTGAACAGGCAGCAGCGAGCGGGTGCGCGGCCGGTAGGCGAGTAGGCGTCCGGCTGCCACGAATCGAGGTCCAGCAAGCTCCGGCAAGGAGGTGTGGCCAACAACAGAGGGTGCTGGTGCACAGGCTTCCCTCGTCGCCGTTGTCACGTGCTTCTCCTCGTCTCCCTCGGCGCAATTGCTCTGTCCCTTGCGCCTTCTCATGCAGTTCACTTTCTATGATTGGGATTTTGTTCGGTCTCTGTTAGGATTTGGTTGGTTATGATTAGGATTTGGCTCGCTCTCTGTGATTAGGATTTGGTTCACTCCTCTGTGGTTATGATTTGGTTCGCATCTCTGATTCTAGGGTTTAGGGCTATGTGTTGGCTCAGGATTTTGGCGAATTTGCTAGATGGTGATAGTCATTTTAGTATCGACGAACTCAAGTAGCTCATAAATGTAGTTCATCCAACTATGAGCATAGGCTACTACTAGTGGCCTCTGTAACAAAGAAGATGACACATTCTCCAATATAACAGACTAGTATTGGTGGCCTGTGATTTTAACCAGAAATGCTGGGAAGCAATCTCAAACTTGATGTTGGCCTATTTGTCTAGATTCACAGCAGTACATAGAACTAATTTAGGGGGGGGGGGAGAGAGAGAGTTTTTACATTGATGAATTTGTTCTTGTTCACCATTCTGATCCTCCTCATGTTCAACTGGAACCTTGTTGAGATCAAGCCCTTCATCTTCTTCCTCCTCTGGTATTGTGTATATATCTATTGCCATGGGGAGGGATGGGAGGGGATTGGCTCAAATGGGAGGGATGGAAGGGGTGAAGTTTGAAATTATAGTTTGCTTTTCATATGTGTAAAAGGGGAGCACATGAATCATTTTGGTGCTAAGTGCTATTTGCCGCCAAATGATGGATTGTTTTGGCTCTGTAATTTATTGTTTTTGCACTATACAAACATGTTTACGTGCGAAAAGTACTGAACGGTTATTTCTTTATTGTATATAATCTGATGATGTGGAGCATGCGTGACAACATTAATGGCATGTATTTTTGTATGTGCAAATGTGCCAGAGCTGTCCAATTATTGTTTTATAGGGGCATTAGGGATTTTTATCCATTGCTTTGGTTCCTGCCTTTTTTTTCGGCCACTAGAATAAAGGGATGGAGGGAGTAGTTAATAGAGATAAAAGTCTATTTTGACTATCAAACTATGGTCGGAGTCTGATTTTGCTAATAACTTGAACACCAGACAAATTTGGCTTTCTGTCTGGTTTCAAAGTTGGTTTGGGACATACTAGTAAAGTTGACGCATGATGCGCGTTCATACAAAACATGTTAGCTTGAAATAATGATGAAATATATATTTATTATTATATTGTACTCAACCTAATTTTAAATTTGGATACACTTTTTTTTATCTTAATGGCAAGCTGAGAACTGTATAATTTTTTCTTAGAAATTCACTGACTTTTAGGTTTAGTAGAAAAAATAAATGACGGATTGACAATGTAATGTTACACTTATTATTAATTTTGATTGAGAAAATATAGGATTAGTTATTGTTCTAATATTAGATCTGTCAAAGATGAATGTAGCATACAAAGTTATTATTTTCATACATAAGAAAAATATTTTTATTTTTTATTTTCCATACAAACTATCATAGATAATTTTTTTAAATGACAGAGGTGCTTAACAGGACAATTGGATGTGTTTAACAGGATCACGGGTCCCACTAAGTTGGCCCCATCGAATGTGCGTATGTCCCACCTAAAATAGTGTATGGATCTCACTTGGGTCCCACCTAAAATAGTGTGCGGGTCCCGCCTAAATAGTATGTGGGGCCCATATGGGTCCCACCCAAAATAGTGTGTGGGGCCCATCTAAATAGTATGTGGGTCCTACCAAAAATAGTACGTGGGTCTCATGTACATGGAGCCCACCCATCTAAATAATACATGGGTCCCACCCAAACACCAGCGGGTCCCACGTGGGGCTGCATCTCACGAGAGCTCCCCAAAACTTGGCTTGTTAGTATATGTTACAGATTTGATTTTTTAAAAAACAATAACATATGGTTTAACCTCAAATTTATAACTAATTTATTTTGTAAAATCAGTAAATATTTTCTCTTGCGTCAATAATTCTGGCCAATACCCTAATCTAATATAGCATGAAACCATAATTTGAAGAAACAATTATCACAGTTACAAGCAATAAAATGCAAGAAAAAATAATAGAGAAGATTTAGATAATTTTAAATACAGCTTGTTCAGGTAGATTATATGTTTGAAAAAAAATTGATACATGTTTTATATTTTTTTCTGATTTAAACCAAATTAGTCATGAATTTCTAGAGATGAAATTAATCAGGTTCTATTAGTTTTGGAAAATACACATATATGGAAAAACACCTTCTAAACCAGATACACGGCCAAATTTGTCTAGGCTTTGCAGTTTAATGGTCAAAGATATCTAGTTTTCAAATTCTAATGCTAAAATCAAACTTGGATAATAGTTTGATGGTCATAAATGTACTTTTTTTTTCTTAATTAGAGCTCCTCGGATTTTGATTCATTGTGAGTAGTTCTCTGCTCCGCGTTAAAGTTTAAGAATGAAGTGATATAGAGTGAAGTGAATCAGAAGAAGCTAACCTTTTTAGCTCCCAGCACATTCATTTTAGATTATCACTTCTTAGAATCAATGTTGAATAACTTCTCTGATTTATTTAGCTAAAAAGGTACTCAGTGAGTTTTAGCCAAAAAAAAAAAAGAAGAGAAGACCCTCAGCATTAGGCTCAGGCATAATTCTAGTCATACCTCCATGTGCAGCAATTTCGGTGCTTGAAAACATGCTTCCACCTCAGCTCGTGTTGCCCGGTGTTGGGTTTCTCCCAGTAATCGCAGGATGATTTGATAATACAGCGAGCGGGAACAAATTGGCACCATTTCAATGTGTTTTCTTTTGAGAAGAAAACAGAGCACAACCGGGGAAGTAGACGCCGGGCAAGGCTATTCTCTCCGATACGATATAAGGGCCGTAGCCCGTAGCCATCAAGCCATATCACCAGATGGATCAGCAGTTCATAATGAGTATATAAGCAGTACTGTGTCAATGTAGTAGACATAGTCATAGCACCGGCCTCCTGACCTGACAGTGCAGAGATCGATCTCATCCAACGTACCATGCATCGGTGGCGCTACCAAGCCATCAACGTCGTCGTCGTCGTCACACTCGTGATCATGGCGCTCGCCGTCGCTGGCCAGGCGACCGCGGTGCCGGCGGTGTACGTGTTCGGGGACTCGATCCTTGACGTGGGCAACAACAACCACCTCCCCGGCGAAGGCGTCCCGAGGTCCGACCATCCCTACTACGGCGTGGACTTCCCCGGCGGCGCCACCGGACGCTGGAGCAACGGCTACAACCTCGCCGATTTGGTAGCCATGGCCATGGGGTTCAAGAGGAGCCCGCCGGGGTACCTGTCGCTCACGCGGCGCTCCAGCCGTCTCGTCGGCCGAGGAGTGAACTACGCTTCTGGAGGAGCTGGGATCCTCGACTCCACTGTGAGTACTAGTAGTAGTGATCTATCGACCTGCACTGAATATCAATCATTATGAAGCGGCGATTAGATCGGATTGGCTAGCTAGCAGCCAATGACCGTTGACATTTAGCAAAGTGATTTCGTGCACGCATCAAGCGTGTACTGGAAGAAGAGTATGTCAAGGAGCTGCTGATTTGTCGAGGTAGACATATACAGATATCAATCAATTGATCCGCCGGTGATTTTGACCGCACCACAACCTCGACCCCCAAGACAATTTTCCTTTGCAAAATTGATTTTCCAACAGAGTACACTAACTTGGATTTTGCAAAATTGACTCGCATATACGATGACGATGCATGCAGTTCGCCGGGATGAACATCCCGTTGTCGAAGCAGGTGCGCAACTTCGGCGTGACCAGGGCTCAGATGGTAACGAACCTGGGCGCCACCACGGCCAACGACCTCCTCTCCAAATCCCTCTTCCTCATCGCCATCGGCACCAACGACATGGCCGCGTTCGCCGCCACGCAGCAGCAGCAGCAGCAGCAGCAGCAGAGCGGCGACGTCGCGGCGTTCTACCGGAGCCTCATCTCCAACTACTCAACCACCATCACGGTAGCTAACTCTAGCAGATTACCGTTCCCTTCGCTGATCATCTCGTGAACTCGTTAAGAACGAAATTACCTGCTGTCAACAATCTAGCAGGACAGGACTAACAATTTCTGAGTTCTTTTTGTACATATGTAGGAGTTGTACGGGATGGGTGCCAGGAAGTTGGGCGTGCTCAACGTGGGGCAGATCGGGTGCGCGCCGCTGGAGCGAGCGCAGAGCCCGACGGGCGCGTGCTCCGCCGCCGGCTTCGACGACGCGGTCAGGTCCCTCCTGGTGCGCCTCGGCTCCGGCGACGACCACCAGCAGCACCAGCGCCTGCGTGGCCTGGCCTACTCCCTCGGCGACCTGTACGGCCTGATGCAGGCCACCATAGCCGACCCAGGGGCAGCTTGGCTGTCCAACGTGGACGACGCGTGCTGCGGCGGCGGGCTGAGCGGCTGCCTGCCCAACTCGACGCTGTGAGGCGATCGCCGGAGCTACCTGTTCTGGGACTATGGACACCCCACCCAGCGGGGCGCCGAGATCATCGCGTCGGCGTTCTACGATGGCCCGGCGAGGTTTACCACGCCGGTCAACTTGAAGCAGCTGGTCAGCGGAAGAGGAGCGTGATGACTAGTAGTACCAGTACGTGTGCAAGTCTTGTTTGGGTTGTGTTTGTGTACATGTATCTAGCTACCATGTATATCCATTTTTTTTTAACAAAAACAATCGTAGCCCACAGTCCTCGATCTGTTGTCTTCTTCTTCTTAGTCGAAGTAGGCCAGTGCTTATAAGTCAATACCACCACTCCTCGCTAGCAGTGTACACACCACATACACACACCAACGAGTAGCAACCATGGGGTGCCTCAACAATGTTGGTGTCGTCACCCTCCTTGTGATGATGGCCAGCGGCATGATGTGCATCCAGCTGCTGCCGGTCGCCGTCGCCAGCAATAACGCGGCGGCGGAGGTGCCGGCAGTGTACGTGTTGGGGGACTCGACGGTGGACGTGGGCAACAACAACTACCTGCCGGGGGACTTCCCCAGGGCCGATCACCCCTACTACGGCGTCGACTTTCCCGGCGGCGGAAGGCCCACCGGCCGCTGGAGCAACGGCTACAACCTCGCCGACTTCGTAGGTACGCTCCCCGGCCAGCCCAGCAGTACTTAAATCTAGCTATATGGCCAGCAGCTAGGCAGTCGAGTTGTTGATATCATGCATGCATGGTTGCGTGAATGAATATATGCAGCGAGGTCAGTGGGGTTCAGGCGAAGCCCTCCGGCATACCTGTCGCTCACACGGGACAGCAGCAAGAGCCGTCGTCGCCATATCCGCGAGGGCCATGGAGGAGTGAGCTACGCTTCTGCAGGATCTGGGATTCTCGACTCCACTGTAAGTCTCATCACATCACATATCATGCATGGATTCATTCATCGTTTATTTTCTAGATCGCTTGTGTCTGAACATGTACGCGAGCTGCTACTAGCTAGCAGGCCGGCTTGTTCAACGATACTACTCCGATCCTCCGTACGTAGTAGCCATAGATTATTACCCCGCGCGCTTCATCATAGTATATGTAATTCTGCTTAACCGGCAAACTACGTACCGATCGAGATGTGATAACACGTGTTTCGGTCGGCACAGGGAGATCTCTCTGCTGACCTTTTCGACTTTTTAGACGCACATGGCAGTGAGTAGATCGATGTTGTGGCCACTTCCGGTTTTCACAGTAACTACCTATGCATCAGGGGACAGAGGTTTGGGCATCGAAACCACTGTAGCTAGTCTAACAGCATCGAATTCGACTAGTACTACGTACATAGGACCACGTGCTGGAGCATTTCTTTATCCAATATGGAGATCGATGCATGCATGCATGTGCAGAACCCCGGCAAGTACATCCCGCTGTCGCAGCAGTTGCGCTACTTTGGCGCGACGAGGGCGGAGATGGTGGCCACGCTGGGCGCCTCCGCGGCGACCGAGCTACTCTCCAGCTCCCTCTTCCTCATCAGCATCGGCACCAACGACATCGGCGTGTTCGTCGCCGCACAGCGCCAGCCATCATCTTCGTCGCCGACCAACACGTCCGCGGCCGGCGAGATCGCCGCCGCTTACTTGTCCAGCCTCGTCTCCAACTACTCCGCTGCCATCACGGTAACTTGCACAGATTCTTATCTATTATACATATTAGGTCAATCAATGTATAACTGCCACTGCAGTGACGGCACTGCACTCTCAACTGAGCACTGTAGATTTGACTGGCTGGCTATAGGAGCTGTACGGCATGGGCGCGCGGAGGTTGGCCATCGTGAACGTGGGGATGATCGGGTGCGCGCCATGGGCGAGGCTGCAGAGCCCGACGGGTGAGTGCGCCGCCGCCGCCAACGAGCTCGCCGCCGGCTTCAACGCGGCGCTCCTCAGGCTCCTCGTGGAGAGCAGCAGCAGCCTGCGCGGCCTCGGCTACTCCGTCGGCGACCTGTACGGCCTGATGCAGCAGGCGACCATGGCCAGCCCATCACCACCTGGGCTTGGGCTGCGGAACGTCGACAGCGCGTGCTGCGGCGGCGGGCGCCTGGGGGCCCAGAGAGGATGCTGGCCCAACTCCACGACGCTCTGCGTCGACCGCCGGCGCTACCTGTTCTGGGACTCGTCGGGCCATCCCACCCAGCGGGCCGCCCAGATCATCGCGTCGGCCTTCTACGACGGCCCGGCCCAGTTTACAGCGCCGGTCAACTTCAAGCACCTGGTCCGCGCAGCGTGAGAGTCGGCAGCCAGGCCAACAACCGTGTGAGGACGGACACTGACGTGCCGCCGCAAGACTAATGGCAAGTTCGGTTTCGCGATTGCCCACCATAGGAACACGTCGTCGTCGTCGTCGAGATAATTTACTTTTGATGGATCATTAAACAAACCCTTAAATGTAGTGCATCTCTATCTCAAGATCTCGAATAAAATTCTAGCGTACATATGCTCGCGGTGGAGCTCCGGGCGGCGGTGGCGGAGCTCATGGTGCAGAGGAAGGGGAGCTCCGGGCAGCCATGGTGAGGAGAGAGCCCGGGGCAGCGGCCGGGGAGCCAAGCGCACGGCGAGGGAGCTTCGAGCGGTGACCGCGGCCTGCGGCGAGGGAGCGGCGGTCTAGTTGCTGGCGGTAATGGAACAAATATGAGAAGTAATTTTGGCAGCACTGAGCGTCTTTGACAACTTGCATGTGCCGGGTCAGCGGCATTATGATAAAATAAATGATGGTACATGTCATCTGATACTATACATCTGTAGCCATGGTACTACATCTCCTGCTGCCGGTGCAGAGATCAACCATGCGGTGGCACCAAGCCATCAAAGAAAGGGGGGAAGAAGCCTCATCCGTCGTCATCCCCGCCCTCCAAGTCCAACCACCGTCAATGTCATATTCCACCTCGCACTTCCCACGTGATCGCAGCACCTCTTTCCCTTGAAGATTTAGATTCATGTTAGAGCAATTTAAAACTTCAAATTTCTTTACTTTTGGAAGGGACCCTGGGTCGATGCTCCATTCCAGCAATGTGTTGTGGTTACGGAGTATAAGATCTATCAGATTGCTAAAATCTCCATGGGAGAAAACAAGGTTTTCCCCTTGAAATGCTTCATCCGACAACACTAGCTCGACAAGGTGCGGGAGCTTGCCTAACATGTTGATGAAGTCTTGGCTGGCCCCTGAGTGTACTTGAGAAGCAGCCAGCTAAGGTTTGGTAGCAAGCATGGATCATGTGCCCCTTCAGCTGGCATCTCTATACTTCCATGAAGCTCTAGGACCTGAAGACGTCGCAGGCTATATTTCGTGAATAGAGCGATTGGGATGATATCCCCACTACTGGCACTGAGGTGCAGGCGGACGAGTAACTCTAGCCTCTTGAAAGCATTTGAAAGGGCGTCCCAGTGTTGAGCCTTGAGCTGCGAGATCTCTAACTCCAAGCGTCGGAGATTAACCATGTTTTGCAGCGGGCTCATGTTGTTGTGCCATGGATGAGCACAGACGACCATCCCCCTGAGTGTCTGCATGTTCTTGAGCACCCCAACCGACTTGGGCAAAGGTGACTTTTCTGCAAGAACATGGCGTAGCGTCGGGATCATCATCCAGAACGCTCCTGGGATTTCCCGCACCTTGCTTTTCTGTATGTCCAGCGTCTGCAGGTTAACTAGGTTGGCAATTGTTGATGGGAGCTCTACCAAGCTACTTCTCCTGATGCATAGGTACCTTAGATGAACCAAGTCACCGATTGCCTTTGGCAGTTTTTTTACTTGCAACCCTCGTAGCTCGATGACTCTTAACAACTTGGATCTTAGAAGATGTCTGAGAGAATGGTTGTGGTATGGTCGATCACCATTGTTCATAGCGGTAGCACCCCCACTGCCTGCTTCCATGTCAGTCCTTGAGTACTCAGGAAAGTCACGTCTTATAGGCTCCCAATACTCGGAGAAGTGGTATCCGACAGACTCCCTAAACTCGGAAAAGTGGCACCTGACGGGCCGTAGCTTAGGAAATGAATCATCCATGTGGATGTCTGCAACATCCCTGAACTTCTGGATGAATAGGTGGCGAACAACTGTACATGACGGGACATCAGTGCTGTCGCAGATATCCAAGAAGCTCCCCTTTTGTGTTTCTAGACGTGCCATGGCATGAAGCCGTCGATGGATAAACACAGTCTTGATCATAAAACCTTCAGAGGTTAAGGGACCCTTCCGGCTTACATGGACCATACCTCTTGAAATAAGTTCCTTCAGATAGTTGTGCCCAACATCCTCCATGCTTTCTCCCTTCATAGGCCTGAGGAATCCCTCGGCAGCCCATCGCCGCACTAGAACCGCTGCGGCGTAGTTGATGTTCTGTGGCATCATGGAAAAAATACAAGAAGCACAACCTCAGAGAATGTGGAAGATCATCAAAGCTTAGCGCCAATATACGCTCCAAACGACTAGACCACCGCTCCATGGACTTGAGCTGGTCGAGCACATCTCTCCATTGGTCAGGAAACTCCTTTCGCCGAAGGAGGCGCCGAGGCGGCCTAGAAGTAGGATTGCCAAAGGAAAGCCTGTTGTTATCTTAAACATGTCGTCCATTATGGCCTTGTTGTATTCGCTGCTTTCTGACAAGTCTTGGCTGCCAAAAGACTTGATGAGGTGCTTGTTTCCACTCCCAAGAGCGTGGCGACAAAACAGGAGGTGGCTGTCTTCTTCCTTGAGATGCTGTACTCTCAGCACAGTACCCCCAGCAAGTGCAGGTTCATCACCACCGAGGGCATCGATGATAACCACCCTGCTTCCAAGGTTATTGTTAGGGAGGGCACCCAGCACAGAACTCCAATTGAAGAGCTTCTCCATACCATCCAACACAATCACATAGCGTTTGTCTCGGAGATGATATGTGAGGGCGGCACGAATTGTTTCCTCGGTTGTCGGGGCCTCATCAAAAGGGCACAAGAGCTGGTAAATCAAGTATAGTGCATCGACCTCTGTTGTGAATGGTGGGAGATTCAGCCAAGCTTTAGCTTTGAAGTGCTTCTTGACCTCATGGCTGTCCAACACCTTCCGGGCAAGAGTGGACTTGCCGATGCCGCGCCTCGTATCACCTTTGAAAAGCATGTCCTCCAGGGATGAACATTCCTCTTTGAAACCAATTACTCTCACCTCCTCATCCCTACATGAATCACGAGTTGAAAAAAAATACTACTAATAGTTAGGCTCAATTAAGGTAATACCTCTTTTCTCTTAATGGTACGTACAGGTATAGTTAGATAGCCCACGTAAATAGCCGTGGCTAGGTAGTTTTTTTTAGATTGTTATTAGCTAAAAGCTAATTTATTCTAATTGATTTATGTGTTATTTTTGAGTAAAATACGTTACCGGTCCTTAAACTTGTACCGTTGTGTCATTCCGGTCCCTAAACTCACAAATCGATCGCTTAGGTCCTCAAACTTGTTCTCTTGTGTCATCCCGGTCCCTAAACTTGTAGATCACCTATTTATGTCCTCAAACTTGTTCACTTGTGTCATCTCGGTCCTTACACAGGATTATTTGAGAACTTCATATCCAAAAAATATTCATAACTTTTACATATGAACTCGAATGAAGAAAACATCAATATCAAAATTATAGTCCTCGAGATAACCTACAACTTTGTAGTTAAAAAATTTTTCATTTAAAGTTGCTTTTGTCCTAAAATTTAATTTTTTAATTTTAGATTTCAAAATCTATATACATATAATAATATTTTGAGACCCTTAATATTTATAATTTAAAAAATTTTCAACAACAAAGTTGTAGATCGCGTTGAGATCTACAATTTTGATATAAATTTTTTCTCCATTCGATTTCATATGAAAAAGTTATGAATTCTTTTTTATATGAAGTTTTTAGATCATTGTTTTGACTCAAATGATACTACAAACTAAGTTTGAGGACCCGGATGACACAAGTGAACAAGTTTAAGAACCTAAACGGGTGATTTGCATGTTTAGGGACTGGGATAACACAGACGAACAAGTTTTAGGACCTAAATGGTCGATTTGTGAGTTTAGGGACCGGGATGACACAACGGTACAAGTTTAAGGACCGGTGACGTATTTTACTCGTTATTTTTTATCATCAAATTATATGTTATGTGGTGAGAAAATGAATTTATGATATCCTAAAGTAATTATATTAGTAGTTCTTTTCCATGTTGCGGATGTAGTTACTTATTGATTATATTTCAGATAGACTCTCTAATTAATCAACTTTCTCAAATAAACTCTCAATTTGCTTTCCAAATCATTTAAGTATAGAACCTCTATTAACTATTTGGCACCCCAAATCATTCATAAATCAATAACTATTTTTATGATCATTAATTGACTGAGGTGTAAGGAGTATATCATGTCATACCAGCCATCTGTTGTGATTATGGAGGACGCAGATGATGCAATTGCAGGTGGAGGAGGGTGGTCCGCGATGTAGTCTTTGCTGTGCTGGGAGATCTGCTCCAGCCTTGCTCTGATCATGGCGATCCTTGCAGACAAGTCATGGCGGATGGATATCTGGGTGGCGCAGGTGGAGAGGAACTTGAGCCATTTCTTACACAGGGGGAGAGCGTGCTCTATGTCGACGCGGAGCATGAACTCGTCGAGCACGTCCTCCACCTCCAGCGCCACCTCCCGCGTCTGCTGCACCCACACCTCCCTATAGTCGCCGCCAGCACCGGCCCCCACGTGGCGGCGGCGCTCATGGTCCGCCAGCTGGACGAACGTCTGCAGCCACTGGAGCTTGTCCTTGAGCAGCATGATGTCGTTGCCCACCTCTTGGAGCTCGGCGGCCTCCTTCACCACGAACTCTCCCAGCCGCCCCACCACGAAGTTGACGGCCGAGTCAGCCATGATAGAGATGATCCAAGGTTTTGTGTGTTTGTGCCTGCTAGATTGGCGAGATCGATGTTGTGGTGAAACAAGATCTATCGCAAGGTCATCACGACTCACAAGCTACACGGTGTTCCTTAAAAAAAAAAAAAGAACAAGGTGCACGGTGTGTGTTCTGGTCTAGGCTGGGCTTACTTTCCCCTGCTTATATAGTGTACAATATGTAGTACTCCTACCTGCCCACCGGTGTGAGTACTATACACCAATGCATCTATCATTGCTCTCATTCGGTCGATCATTTGACCATCGGGCGCGCATGTGTTTCTTTATTCATCGAATCTCATCGAAAATATATAGTGATCCCCTGTTGGCTTGGTCAATGTGCTAGTGTGCAATCTTCTATTATGCCAACTAACCGGTACTAATGTTAGCGTTAGTACCAGGTCTAAATGTGACTGACACTCACACGCCAACGACGAATCTGGTGCTGGGTGGTTAGACAGAATTTTTCTTTTCCTCTCTATAATACAAAGACGCATAGCTCTCTACATGTTCGAGTTATTAGACAAAAATAAAGATGCAATGATAGGAGCAAATACAAATGGTGGGTACTCTCATGAAGCCGTGAAAAGGATCACCAAAATGGATGGCCGAATGAGAGCATATCATCTGCATATGCAAAATTGGCTAATTTATTACTATCTAATTGAGTCGTTGTGAGTGATTATTTAGAGTTATCATCAATTAGCTAAGCCACCAATAATGACATTTTTAAAAGTCAGACACCAATGGGGAGGAAGAACAAAGGAGGGGAAGAGATAAGTTGGATAGAGATGATTGATCTAGGTTATCCATTTTAGATTCAATTGCTCAAAGTTCAGGTGTTGGGAGGCTTCAAAACACCCTGTTGTCCAATAGACAGACTCAATTGTTTCTGTTCTTTTTTTTTTCTCATTTTCCTCTTCTCGAGTAGCATACATCCAGGCATTGCAAGTACAATCTAGGCCTTGTGCTCCTTTAGAATGAGCGTGTCGCCCGCCCGGGTCCTCTGGTGAAATAATGATAAAAAGGACCACCGCAATGTCAAACGCGACTAATTCAGATGACAGAATGATGAGAGCATTACTCGTGTTCATATACAAAATTGGCTTTATTCTATAAGCGTCCCCGTCATGTATACATCACTCAAATTGGGTTGTTGTCAGTGATTATATAGTTAGTTAGAAGTGTCAGCTGGCTATCAAGCAAATGACGTCTCTTTTACCCAAAAAAATAAATAAATGAAAGATGCGACATTTTAATAAAATCTGGATATTTCATATAATTTTCTGGTGTAACTTTTCATGATAATTGGTGGAACAAGTAAATTTCTGGCACTGTGCTCATTCGAAGGTGTACCACATATTCCGTGACAAATTTTATCATAAAGACATTGATTCTTTTTTTTTACTAAATAAATTTAATCGAACTAAAGATGTTTTTGGCCAAGGACAAAGCTAGGACGGCCCTCCACTAGCTCTTTAAATGGCATGCAACAAACTAATCCAAGTACTTATATGAGTATATATGTTATGAGGGGTTTGATTCGGACGGATGAACCGAAGCATAGCATGCACAAGCAAGCACAACTCTCTCGCAGGATGGGACTCATGGACTGGTTGTTTCAGTTGCTCATGAGCATGAGTTGCGTCATTGCGTGCCAATGCATACAACGCAACCAAATAAGTTGAAACGTGGACAATCACAACATATACTGTGCGATACTAGCATCAACTGCAACATTCCGAAAAAAATGTAATCCACAATGCTGGCATGACATGACGCACGGCTGTCGTGATCAAGTTGACCGGTACCTTTTTTTACAACAAGTTGACCCGGTACTGTAAAGCGGCCTTCTATGACGGCCCAGTTCATAGCACTAGGTCCACGCACAGCGTTGTCTAGTTGGGCCGGCATCCGCTCCGGGCCGGATATGACCGCCCCAGTTCATCCGCATCGGCCTTGTAAGATGCCCGGCCCAGTTTATAGAGCGGTCAAACTTGAAGCAGGTGTGGCCCGGGGTGGTCGGCAACGGCCACCACCAAAGGAAATAAGGGCGAACTGATCCAGATAAGTTTGCTGGGTTTGTACCACTAGGGTTTAAATTTTGGTGCTCGTATTTTCTAGAATTTATTCCGAGATTTATCGGTGTTATGCATTTGGTGGTAGGCGACGTCCCCGTCGACAGCGAGGCGTCTGTGGTGACTTCGTGAATCTCAAGATCTGCCGTCTCAGTCCTTCGGAGGTGCTCATAGGGTAGGGTTTGCGTACGTGTATTTATAGGGATGAGTGTGCGTGCGTGTGAGCGTCTACGTTGTACTGTGTAATCTAAAAAAACCAAAGGAAATAAGAATACATTATCAGAAAGAAATTATGGATGGATGAAATGAAAGAAACGCACAACTTCAATTTACGGTTTGATCATGACTTACGGAATCTAACAAAGTTGCTGATGGGAACAATATATATCTAATTTCTTCTGCCTCTTAATAAATTCCGTGTCATCTCATCATTTCTATTTAGGGCGTGTTTAGACTGTATGAAAAAACACTGTAGCATTCGCTGGGAAACGTGTTTTTGTGAGGTAGGAATAGTAAAAAGTTGGAATGAATAGTGAATAGTTGGGAATCTGAACATGGCCTCCTCAATTGATGTCTGTAAAATCCCTACCGGCCGGAAATAGGCTGAGTGAGAAGGCTGATGGACGTTATTCCTAGCATTGTCAGAATGTCTTTTTTTAAGAAATATTTGTTCTAACAAACTTGATTGTTGTCCCTTTTTAGAAATCCTGTCCTAGAAACTGCTACTACTATCGTTTTACTACGAAGTTGGTATTTTTCTTTTGGAAAGGTATACGAATTTGGTGTTTTAAGTTGAGGCGTGATGAGGAGAGCAATCATCATACTATACGTGGCGGAAGTACCAGAGATCTTTGGTCCTTCTTATCCGTAATGGAAAGAAGGGCCATCGATCTGGATTGGAATCTCCTCCGGCCGTCCGCGTCTCCATGTCCATGCACAATTGCACACACACAGACACACATGCTGCTTTGTTGTCGCTTCGTCATCAGGCCGGTGGGCCCCAGCTCGTTATCCACTTGCCATGCCGCCGTGCTCTGACTGAGCTCCCAGCCCACACGGTCGATGCGACCATGATCCGATGGATGGATGCATGCAGAGTCAGTCCGTCCCTCATCCGCAGATCCGCTAGCTAAGCTCCCCGTGCCCTGTCTGTCCCCTGCCATGCAACGCATCATCTCTGCAATTAACATTGATCGCTCACCATCTAATTACCTACAGTAATCTAACCTACCCACCGGCAAAGACATTTCGGATTCGATGCAAATTAGACCATGTTAATGAGAAAGTTGGTAGAAAATTGAAGGTATGAATAGCACATTGATAAATGTGTCTGTAAAATAAGATGGGACTCGATGTGACTAAAAAATTGATGAAAGTTGATCAACTAATCAAGGTTGGGTTCACCGATCGACTTTCCTAGGCTGCTAGAAGCCTCAACCGCCAAACAGCCGCATCGTGAACACAGACCGACCTTTAATTTCGTCAGTACTCCAGCTAGCTGAGGGACATCTTCCAAACTAGGGGTGTGTTTAGTTTGGAAATTTTTTCCTTAAAAAATAATATTCATCTAACTTTTCTCTATTAATCACATCTTTTCTTCTCACATAAGTGTTTTTTCAGGTCTACAATGTATTTTCAGAGAATCTTTCCCAAACTAAACACACAATCTCTAACCAACAACGAGCTCCACCTCAAAAAAGAAATAAAAAAAATAAACACATGGTTGGTTTAGCTTGGGATAGCTCGGTAGCCTCTAAAGCGGCGGAGGAAAAAAGAAAAAGAAAAACGTGCAAGGTTCCCTCCGCTCCGAAGCAAACAGCTTCTTACTGCAGCAGCAGGACAGTACGGGGAGCTAGCTTAGCGCCATTAAAAGGCACCTCGCAGAGGAGGAGGAGGAGGAAGAAACCACTCTGTCAGCAGCAGGCGATCGATACCATACCAGCAAGAGCAATGGCCACCTCGTCCCTCCCGGCGGCCACGCCCCTCCGCCTCAGGTTCCGTTCCGTTCCGTTCCATCCCCTTCGTTTATTTTCCACCCGTCCGCTGCCGCCTCTCAATCCATTAACTCTCCATCGATCCGATTGCAATTTCATTCGCCAGGCTGCGTGGCCATGCCAGCGCCGCGCGAGCTCCTCCTATTCGTCCTCGGCCCGTGGTAGCCACGGCGGCGAGCGCCAAGAGGAGCTCGCTCCGCTTCGCCGGCGTCAGATGCGCCGTCGACGGCGCCGAGGCCTTGCGCTCCGAGGTGGAGCCGGCGGCGGCGTCGGTGCCGCGGTCCGTGCCGGTGCGCCTCGCCTACGAGCTGCAGCAAGCAGGCCACCGATACCTCGACGTCAGGTGAGCTTCCTTCCGTGCAAACAAACGCTCTCTGTTTCCGCCGCCGCAGCTCTCCGGCGAGTCCAGTCCATGTCGCCGCAGCTCTCTTGTTCCCCATTCCCACCCACATCAGGGTACTTCAGACAAACATTCAACTTACGTCTGCATCAGCGAGCGAGTGAACTTTTTGTTTGTTTGCCGCGTTCTGCAGAACCGAGAGTGAGTTCAGCGCTGGGCATCCCCAAGGAGCTGTAAATATCCCCTACATGAACAAGACTGGCTCAGGTAATTAATTAACGCCAAAGCTCCAAGGGAAACACATTGCCATATCCGCTGCTGTTTTGTCCTGTCATATGCTACCAGTATGTTTAAGTTGAGCTTCTGACAGCGAGTTATCATCACCATGATGACATGTCGGCGTTGATTCTCAAAGCTAGGCCACCTGGCCAGGCATGGTGTAATTCTTACTGCTACTTTGCCCCTCAAGTCTTGAACATCTCTTGCTTAGTCAATTAAAGTGTATAGTCGTGGCTGCCAACTAGGTCCCTTTCAGAAACGGGGTCATCACATTGCAGTTCAGAATCAGAATTACCGACTCCTTACTGTACATCAATTTGCCCTCTTGGCTGTGTTACAATTCTTGTTGTCGTCTCTTTTCTAGGATCAACAGACGTGCATACTGACAGTTTCAGTTGACCAATGTTTTACTGTGATTAAGTTGTGATTCATTCGCATCTGACTTTTCCCCCTCTTGCTGCCACTCAAAAGGAATGACGAAAAACACGCATTTTGTCGAGCAAGTCTCGAGGATATTTGGCAAGGATGATGAGATCATCGTTGTACGTCTACTGAATGCATCATGATGTCAAACATAACTAATCTCGTGTTCCTTTCTCGGTTGTTTTGTCGATATCTTTCTGAACCCTTCTCATCTCATCCCAGGGATGCCAGAGTGGTAAGAGATCTCTCATGGCAGCAACTGAACTCTGCTCTGCTGTAAGCATGATCACCCCCCTTATCTCTATTCTACCAACAACAACCAGCTCTTGAATTTCTGCAGTTTGTGATGATTTCCTTTTGCCCTCCATGCAACCATTTTCAGGGTTTTACTGCTGTGACCGACATCGCTGGTGGATTTTCTGCTTGGAGCGAAAACGGATTGCCTATAACCCAGTAATCTGAACTTGCCAGAAATTATATTCCTGAAGCCCAATCTCCTGTCAGGGCTAGCAAGCTCAAGGGCTGTACATAACGCAATTCCCAGCTTTTGAAACAATCGTATTGAATAAATGGAGCCTGCTAAGCAGAATAGCAGCACAACAGACTCAGGGTTTATGTGCTCTCTTGATGTTGCGTTTTTCACCTTTTCCGCCATTTCTTTAGCACTGGCGTAGAGCTCATAAATGCAAAAGGCAGAGACATTATTCACTGTGATTAGGAAATGGTTGACCTTACGAGCTCCACAAAAAGCAAATTATGGGTTGCGCCTTTTTTTTTTTTGAAGTTTCTCATGGAGTTTCATTGCATTGTGGCCCATAAATAGCCGGATTGTACAAAACATTTCCCTCACCACTACTAGTGGGTTGCGCCCTTAGCGGTTAGGCCTCTATCGGGCCCGGAAATCCTATTTCCTTGTATGCCGACAATGTCCATTAGAATGGATAAACAATTATGGGAACTTAATTACTAGCATTGTTATAATCTAAAAAAAAAGCATTGTTATTACTTCATGGATATTATATAGTAGATAATAAATATATTTTGTGTGTATTTATATGTTGGGTACATGTCCTATGTGGATCGTAATTGTTTTTTTTTATAATGGTTTAACCCTACCAACTTTCTTTGTGATCTCTCCACTGTATAAGAGGACAGTCTTTTGATACATAAACATAAACAAGTGCTAATTTGTTAAATATAAATAATTGTGTTATGGATTAAGTGTTTAGGTTACTAAGTAATTTAAATTCTTACTACATATGAACTTCTTGATTGCTAAGTTTTTTGAAACATGCCCGTGACATAAATATAAATTTACTTTTTTTAACACGCGTCTGTGGTGCATGCATCTCCACTACTCTATTTCTCTAAAACAAGCAACAAAGTGCATACGAAGATTTAATCACATTGTATCAACATAATACATGAGTCCATGCATAAATTAAATGATTTGTAGCCAGCCTAAAAACAAAGTCCATTGTATTTGTATAACATATTTGGTGTCCTTGTAGCACACAACCTAATACCAAGGGTGTGTTTAGATTGGGGAAAGATTCTCCAAAAACACACGGTTCATAAAAAAACACTGTAGATGGATAGTGTTATGTGAGTTGGAGGGATGAGATGAATAGAAAAAAGTTAGATGAATAGTGTTTTTTGGGGAATCTTCGGGAAACTAAACGCACCCTAAAAGAAAATGATTGTAGCAGTAGTAATAATAATGACCCAAAGACTCTAAAGTAATTAACGTCACCCGTGACGATTGTAGGTAACGTCACGCGTGACGATTGCTGCTCTGGTCCTGCGGCTATTCGTCGTAATCTACTTTAAATAAGAAAATAATAATGCTCTCTACCTGTACGTATACTTCCAAACTAGTACTATATGTTTACTGAAGTACTGTACCTCTCGGTGGTTACTATTTCTGACTTTCACATCTATAAACTATAAGGATACTAATTACATGTCCTTTTGTTACGTGCAGCCGCACGTGTTGCACGGCGCGTGTTACAACATCTCCAGCAGCTACGGCATCCAGCTCGCTATCCTTGTTTTGGCTGCCGGGGGAGAAAATAACTGGTCCAGCAGCCTGGCTAGAGCAATCGGCATCACTGTAGGCTGGCCAAACAGTTGCTTGCCGACAAGTTTTTCCTATTCATCCCACTCACAGAACACGCTTCCTAATGTACTATTCATCTAAAAAAATTACTTTTTACTTTTAATCTGAACACAACCTAAATGTAGTAGGTCATAGTGCCTGGCCATCCCGATTTTCAAGGTGGCATCGTGGCAGCTTGCTGGTCGTGGAAAACAGAGAAGGAGCAAGATAGGCAGCGCTGGGTATAGAAAACAATAGAATATAGGGTGATGAGATTTGGCTAATCTGGTAGTTAATATGGAGATAATCTTTTGGAGTGGATGGCCAAATAAAGATATGGAGAGTCTCTTTTAGATAGACTGCTGGAGATGGTCTTAGTGTTATCAACGTAATAGTAGCATATGCAAATGCACGTAGGCTGCACATGCTCTTAATATTAGGTCAGTTTCAGTGTTTCATTGTATAATTACTTAGATTGATATGTCACATTTATAATGGAATAAAGTCTTATCTCAAAATGCACATATTTATAACATAATTTTATATACAGGCTACAACATTTAATTTTCGCATGATGTATGATCAAATATGTCATGGATAAAAATATAACATTCTCAATGCAAATTTTATGTTTCATTGACTTAGTGAGTTTCATGGTGATAACATAATCCTCTCCTCTCTCATCCCAAAAAACATGTACGTTTGGGATGCGTGCCAGTTAAAGTAGTTCATGTTTGACCAAATTTTTAGAAAAATGTGTTCATTGCTGTGTTCATATGGGTGGTAAAAAGAAGTATTTTTGTTGAATAGTGTATTGGGAAGCGTGTTCTGTGAGTGAGGTGAATAGGAAAAACTTGTTGAAAAAATTCCTGAATCTGAACACAACCCATATTTATGGCTCTAAATAAATTTGTTAAAAAACTATATTAAAAAATGAATCTAATGATATATATTTTATCTGATAAATATTTATATTTTTTATTTATAATTGGTGAAAGTTAAGATTCTGGAATTTATTGGGAAGCGAGAATTGCATATTTTCTGGGATAGAAGGAGTAGTACACTAGTAGTATTATACTCCCTCCGGGTTGGTAAAGGAGGACGTTTAGGACATTGATACGGTCTCCAAAATACAACTTTAACTAATAATTTTTAGTATAAAATATTTGTAAAATATATTTTAAAAGTACTTTTCTAAAACTATATTTCAATACAAATCAACTCATATTATTTTTAGATTTTTAAACTTAATACTTAAAAAAATATTTACAGTCAAAGTTTACAAAGTTTGACTTAGGATAAATTCAAAACGTCATCCTTTACCTACTCCTACGTGTTATTATCAGGCTTTGTAGAATCGTCATTCAGTTTCAGCTAGAGCTAGCTGATGGCCGCTAACTTGTACCGCTGTATTGAATTAAGTACCCGAAGTCAGCTAACGAGATAATCGTGGAAGCTAGAACCCAAAGACCAAAGATGACGAATCCAGTATGACGTTATCATTGGGCGTATGAATTTAGGGTAGTAAAAAAACCATCAAGTGGTTTCAATACTATGCCATGTCATAAACTCAATACTATTTTAGAAATTATATTGTTAATGCATCACTATATCTTAACTAAAGAAACTTAATTTGCCATTTAATGTTCTGTCATATCCACCAATCATTTTTCTTTCTCACCTATCATATGAACACCACTGACCCGTCTAAATATGGTAATACACTCGGCTCCTAGATCCGACGTCGTCGTCCTTCTTCTTCCTCCTCCTCCCGCCCCATCGCCCTCCCTCCTCTTCTTCCTTCGTGCCACGGCCTTCTCGTTGAGCTCTCCTCGCCGCCGCATTGAGCTCCCCCACTGACTCTTAGGGTTTCGAGGTTACTGGAGTTGGCTGCTCATCATCACCGGCAACCATAGGCTGGCCCAATAGAGGAGATGGGGTTGGGGACGGCGAGGGAGCCGTCGACCAAGCTGTGGAAGGATGGTGGTTGGACCGGCTCCAGGGCGGGAGAGTTGACGCCGATGGCAAGGCGGCGGCGGGAGGGGAGGGCGGTGGCTGGATGGGGCAGCGGGTGACGGCTTGTGGAGGGAGGAGGAGGCGGTTGACGGCTAGTGTCCAGATCGGACGTCCGGACGTTAGCAACACCGATCTAAATATATTGGTCATTTTCGGTTTGAAACCATTTCTTAGGAGACCTAACTTCTTGGTCTTTTTCATTCTCTCATATAATATAACATATAAGTCACATCATCTAAATATTTCATATAATCAGAGGGTTGGCATTATCTAAAAAAAATCAGAGACTCTCAACAAACGTGGCCATCGTCATAAGTAGTAATTAATTCTGTGCAGGTTGACGGCCGCATATGCAGATGCCGATGGAGTCGTCATCGTCACTAGTATAAAATCTGGAGGAGAGAGGCCTGCCTGTCACCCCCATTCTTCAGATTGTGCGCCGAAGCCCGAAGTATTTGAAACAATAGTAAGCAGATCGATCGAAATGGCCGATTCGGCCGTGAGCTTCGTGGTGGGGCGGCTGGCGGAGTTCGCCGTGAAGGAGGCCGGCGTCCTCAAGGAGGTGGGCAGCGACGTGGTGCTGCTCAAAGACAAGCTCCAATGGCTGCACACCTTCGTCCAGCAGGCGGACCAGAGGAGGCGCCAAGGGGGCAACGCCTACATGGACGTGTGGGTGCAGCAGACCCGTGAGGTGGCGCTGGAGGTGGAGGACGTCATCGACAAGTTCTTGCTCCGCGTCGACCTCCAGCAGGGCCTGCCCATCTGGACCAAGTGCCTCAAGCTGCTCTCCACCTGCGCCACCCAGATCTCCGTCCGCCATCAGCTGTCCACAAAGATCTCCATGATCAAGGCCAGGCTGGACCAGATCTCCAGCCACAGACATGAGTACTTCAACGACTATGCTTCGTCTTCTTCGGCTACTCGGCCGTCGCCATCCATCTCCACAACTGACGGATGGTACGCATTAACAATTCCTAGTTCCTATCCCAATCCTCCAATGGTTATGGTGATTATTTCTAATTTTTGTGTGAATCTGCTCTAAGTTTTATCTTACTCTGTGTGGATTAATGTCGAGTCTAAAAAATCTCCTGTTAGTTAAGAAGAGATGTAACAGAATTTGTACCGGCGTGAAGCATTGCATCAAACTGTTTTAACATGTTAAAGTAAATGGTATCACGTATCCAATAATTGTTCAAAGACCGTGGACTATGAATCTTGAATTTCCTTTAGAAAGCGTTATTCAACCAACGTGATGCAGTCTACTATTACTAGTCTATGTTTATTTTGAAGTCTCCACGTGAATCATAGAAGTAGAAAAAGGAGAGAGAAAAAAAAGCAAAACATATCCTTTGACCTGGTAAACAAAAATCAGTGTTCGCAACAAGCCAACAACAATAACTGGATATATTCTACATGGACCTATATAATTTCATTGCTATTTTCTTTTTCTACAGCCACATATCTTTTTTATCCACAGAGAGATAGTACAATAAACATTTTCTCTGTCCATACCATTTAAGTTTGAGTAATCAAGATTTCTGAAAGTGTCACCGCCGGGGCCTCACCATAGCTGTGTCCCTTGCGAAAACAGAGAAGACAAACAGAGCCGATCCTGGTGTCCAACCTCTAGCCCTGATAATGTATGAACAAAATTAGTTTAGGCTTTATTTATTCCCCAAACTATTTCACTTGGCCGATTTCTCCCCTAATGAGTTTTGTCTTTTATTCTCCATACATAAAAGTTGAATTTTAATTCAAATTTAATGGGTGGATAGAGAACCTTTCATGATTATTTTCGTAGGTTACAACATTTATACAAAATTGATACTAGAATGGATGGTTGCAAGCCAAAGATATGTCTGCCATTAGCACAAGATGTTTCGTCATCAGCCAAATACAAAACGGGAACACATTGAGCAGAGTTCAAGTATGGCCCTTATTAATTAAGGTTTAAACTTTAAAGCAATCAAGGTAGAAGGTTAAACATAGCAAAATATAATAAAACCTTTTTTATCAATTGAAAAGAAAGGACTATGAATAAAATTTTGTGATAGCAGCATGGGATGCGAATATAACGAGGACTAAGTTCTTGATAGACATGTTGGAGTAAAATGAGAGAATGAATCTAAATACAAGATTCATGAATGACTTAGATAGTTTCCAAAAGTGGCTGTTTTATTTTATTTTAGGCACATGGTGCTCTGTATTCGATATCTTTTGGTGTGAATCTTAAGTGTACTCATTTTAGGCTTCATCACTAAAGCATATCACATTTTAGTGGCCGACGTAGTGTTAGCAATTTAGCATGGACATTATAATGTGCTTCTTATTGCCCCATCCGCGCTATTAAGAAAAATAGCCTAAAACCCCATAACTTATCCTTGTATCTGAATTACCTGCCTTTACAAGCTGGTACGTATGTAGTTTAGAAAATAAAAACATTTTACGAATTTGGTAACTGGTTGCATAGATCGTTGCGAACAGCTTGTACTGGTTTTATTTTCTAATGTTCCAAACACGAAAATGCATACAGGGATGAGGAGCTCAGAGTAGTCGGATTCGACAAGGATCGTCAATTGCTCGAGGACCAGCTTCTCAGAGGAGATAAGAGTAGATTGATCGTGTCAATCCTCGGGGAGAGTGGCATTGGCAAATCCACTCTTGCAAGGAGGGTGTATGACAGCCCAGCGGCGAAATGGCGCTTTAAAGCTCGCGCTTGGCTGGATCTTCCAGCATTCATCACAGAAGCTGATATAGTGCACTTGATTTGCAGAGGCCTGCGCCTCGGTGGCGGGGCTGCTTCGACCATGGAAGAAATTCATGACTCCCTATCAGAGCATCTCAAGACAAGGAGCTATCTGATCGTGGTGGATGGGATTGTCCAGGCCTTCAATTGGAGCTCCGTGCTGGACGCCCTGCCCAACAATGACCTTGGAAGCAGGGTCGTCATCATCAACGACTCCCTCAATGACAATGGAGCTGCACTTGCTGGCCTCAACATCTATTGGCTCAGAGTGCACCATCTCCAGCAGGAAGAAAGCAACCTCATGTTTGTTCAGAACGCCTGTGGAATGGAAAACCAGCAGCACCACAGTAAGCTGTACTCAGCTGGCATTGGAAGCAAAGAATTATCAGAAAGCAAGGAGATAATGGACAACATGTTTGAGATAACAAACGGCCTTCCTCTGGCCATCCTACTTCTAGGCCGGCTCCTTCGGAGGAAGGAGTTCCCCAACCAGTGGAAAGTTGTGCTTGAGCTTCTTAAGTCCATGGAGCGGACAAGTCGTCTGGAGGCCATACTGGCACTAAGCTTTGATGACCTTCCGTACCATCTGAAATCATGCTTCTTGCATTTTGCTATGATGCCAGAGAATTTGATTCATAACGCCAGGCGGTTAGTGCGGCTGTGGGCTGCCGAGGGATTCCTCAAGCCAAAGAAAGGAGAAAGCATGGAGGACATCGGGCATGCATACCTCAAAGAGCTCGTGTCAAGAGGTATGGTTCGTCTAGTTGAGAAGGCGGCAGAGGGGGACATCTGCTGGCGTGTAACTGTGCATCAGCGACTTCATGCCATGGCACGGTTTGAAACGCAAGAAGCCACATTCCTGGATGTCTACGACAAGGCAAATGTTCCATCAGCAGCAGCCATTCGCCATCTCTTCCTCCAGAACCTCAGGGGTGCCTACATCCATCACATGGATGCTTCATTCCCTAATCTACGGTCTTTTATATGCGACTTTGCTCACGAGGGGGGAAGTAAACTGAATGACGAGGAACCACACCATAGAGAAGGTGGTGGTTTAAAAATTGATGATCAGTACAACCATAAGAATAGGCATTGGCTTAGCCTTCTCAGGAGATCCAATGGTGGTATCAAAAGTGATCAGTACAACCATAATAACAACTGCCTTCGTCTTCCTTGGAGATCCAAGCTGCTGCGAGTGATTGACCTCCAAGGGTTGCAAGTTAAAAAGGTGCCTCCAGAGATCGGAAACTTCATCCATCTGAGATACCTTGCCATCCGAAGCAGATTACTGGAGGAACTCCCAACAACCATTGCAAATCTGATCAACCTCCAGACACTTGACATAAAAGGATGTAAAGTGAAAAAACTTACACAGGCATTTTGGACGATACCGACACTACGGCACGTCCTTGCAGATAAGCTACTTCTGCCCAGGTCGGTCGGGGAGCTCAAGGACATGCAAGGGCTTGTAGCCGTGACGTGTGTTCATCCATGGCGCAACAACATGAGCCCCTTGCATAACATGGTTAATCTCCGCCACTTGCAGATATTTGATCTGACCCCTGACCACTGCAGCGTCCTTCCAAAGGCTTTGGTAAAGCTGGAATCACTCGTGTACCTCAATCTTGGTGGGCATGACATCCCATTCACCCTGTTCACAGGATTTATCCTGAGGCGTCTACAGAGCCTAAAACTCTTTGGAAGGATTGACATGACTGGAGACACAGCAGACAAGCGATGCACACTACCAAACCTCACAAGGCTGGAGCTGGTAGACTCAATGGTGAATCAGGGCTTCATCAACAAGATAGGCAAGCTTCCATGCCTTACCGAGCTGGTGTTGTCAAAGGAATCGTACGATGACGAAGGGCTCGTTTTCTCTGGAGGTGAATTTGCCAGCCTGACGAAGCTCGTTCTCCGTGGCCTCCCTCGAGTGTCAGAGTGGAATTTGAGATCAGAGTCTCTTCCGAGAGTCGAGAAAGTTACTGTCTCTGGTTGCACAAAAATGAGGCTAAAGATTGAAGGGGAACATGAAGCTCTGAAAAATGTCAGAGAATTCATGGTGATCGACATGCCGGACAATTGGCCGTGGGTAGAGGAGAGCACTGGCCTTGACGAAAGGTTGAAGCGTGTGATCATACGACGCAACTATGGTCAAAGACTCCCAAGAGGAGGGGCAGCTAATATGGTCACAGCTCGTAGGTAGCAGCATCAGAGTCCTAAAATCATATCAGGAGCCAGCAGATTAGGGTTTATCTACTCTCTTGGATGTTGCATTTTTCACCCTTTCCACCAGTTTTTTTAGCACTCTAATGCGCACAGAGCGCGTAAATGTAAAAGACAAACTTGATGTTCAGAATTGTAAGCAGAATTCATGTAGTAGTCTGCTGAGACATCAAAGGAAGGACTTGTTAAAAGCTGATCGAAACCTTCCTTCCAAACTGTAATATTCAACCAACAACAATCTGAAATGAAAAATGAAAGTATGAAACGCATGACTTAGATTGGGATAGCTCGCTACCAACTCCTCTATCTGAAAAAGAAAACGTGCAAGGTTCCCTCAGCCATCTCAAACAGAGACGATACTCTGCTTCTCTTGTACTCCGGCACTACTTCTTTACTGCATCGACCTGAGGGAGCTAGCTCTTCCAGACAGAGGCCATTAAAAAGACCTCGCATCGCAGAGGAAGAACGGTGGAGACTAGAGTAACTGAGAGGCCAGGCTAATCAAATCAGCTGGGTTGGGTTGGGTAAGTTTCATCTGACCTGTCAGGACCGGAGGCGATGGATCGAGCAATGTGTTATGCCCGGTACATGTACAGAGTAAAGGCGTATTGTGTTTAGGCGTGTTCAGAGTTGTAGCATGTTAAACTTGTTAAGCGTGTGTGGTGAGACGAGGGGGAGTGGGACCAGGAGGTCAGCGACTATATATCGGCTAAGGTTGTAACAGAAACCATGTCTTGGATATGAAGAAAGAATAGAACACCAAAGGGGATCAGGGGTTCGTCGCCCCGCCGTGTGCTTGATGGAGCGAAAAAGATGCTATACTGGATACGCACATACTTACTGACAATATCCATAAATGGCTTCGGATCGATATGAGGACCCAACTCCGTTGCATTGCCAGAATCCATGTTCCATATTTGAAGCGGGTTGACCTCTGTGCTTCTCTCATGGTACAATCCTCCGATCTGCTTGTGTGATCTCACGTCGTCGGCTAGTGTCGGCGGCCACGGGGCATAACACAATGGTGACCTCGTTCGGTGACCTTCCTCGGTCATGCCATCGCGATCCAATTTAGGGCTCTATTTGTAAACATTCAGATTGTGATTATTTTTTAGGGGGCTATGTGTAAATATTCGGTTCGTGATTATTGATCGCGATCCAAATGAGGGGTCCATTTGCAAAAACTTGTTGGCCGGCCGCTGACCACCCTTTCCGCCTCCGGTCGCCGCCGGCGGCTTCCGCCTTCCGCCGCCCTTGTCCCGGACGGGGAACCATCCCAGCGCAGAACAACGGGTTCTTCGGAGTTCGCAAGCGGGTGGCGCGGGCTCACTTTCGGGGAGAGGCCATGCAGGACGGACGCTCTCCCAAGGCCGCCACCGCTCGTCGCCGGCGTCTCGACTTCTCCGCAGGACTCATTGGGGCTCTTCAGTCGCCGCATCTGAGGACGAAGGCGCATCCCGCTTCCTTCTCCCCCTTTGCATTAGCGCTGTCAATTTGCTTCCGAGCTTTCAGTTTCTTCAGTACAGCGGATACTGGAGTCTACCGTGTGCGTTGATGCATGAACAGCTCAGGATTTGCGGTGCAGCGTTGAACAGCTCAGGATTCAGTTAACCCTTTAGGTTCATCATTTCAGAGCTCGACGAATCCTTGCTGTCCACTTGTTCTTAGTTCCGTGTGAACATATCAGGATTCAGACAAACATTAGACTGAACTGAATTTTTTGTATGAACAATAGCAAGTGAATTTTCTCTGTTTGCCAATTGTCCCTTCCTGTAGAACCGAGAGCAAGTTCAGCGCTGGGCATCCAGAACGAGCTGCCAACATCCCGTTACATGAACAAGACAGGCTCAGGTAACTAGTCGCCCATTGTTTTGTCTTGTCTCTTGCTCGGTTGAGCTTGTGATAGATAGTGATCGTCTCCCTGAGGTGTCGGCGTTGATTCTCAAGGTTATTAGCTGTCCATGGTGCAGTTCTTACTGCTGCTGATAGCTTCGTGCATGAACATCCCTTGCAAATAGCAAACAGTCTAGTGTAATTGTGGTTGCTGGCTAGATCGAGTTTATTCAGAAAAGGAAAAATGGAGTCATCATGACAAAGCTTTAAAGACTCCTCCGGCCAGAGAAGAAAACATACTGACTCCTTACCACACATCAATTCGCCCTTTTGGCTGTGTGACAATTCCTGTTGTCATTTGCTTCTAAGATGAACCAATGAGTATACTGACGGTTCCCCTCGCAGGCCTAGTTGTTTTAGTATACTGACGGTTTCAGTTGACCAATGTGATTCAACGTCTGAATTTTTCCCTCTTGCTGTCACTCTGTTGAGCAAGTCTCGGGGATCTTTGTGGAGAACAGACTCGGATGTTCCATTTTCACCTTTTGAGCCATATTTTAGCAGATTCTAATGGACGTGTGGCGCATAAATATCAAAGGCAAACCGGAGTATTGTGTTACAGAATTATAATACTTTTTTTAAAGAGAATTATACTGTTAAAACAAGTTTAGAATACTATATCTTTCTTGCAAGAAAAGGCACATCAAAACTAAGCCAGATTTGAAGGCTAACAGCCTAACACAAGGACTTGTCAATGTTAAATAAAGTGTAGATCCAGAAACACTAGGAAGGTTGCGTGTGATTTTTTTTACTAATAAACAAGATATCGGCTTCATCCATTTATATACTCGGATAGAATTTAGTAAACAGGAAAATTGTAAAGCAGATTCTTAGCGTTCAAGCATAAATACTTACCAACTACTCAAAGGAAATGAGACGACATTCCAGCTTGGTAGTAACATATGCATTTATATTTTTTAAAAGGGAAAATTTTGTCTTTCACCCTCCAACCGTTACAAAGTTTGATTTTCAACCCACAACTACAAAACCAGATATTAAAGACCATCCAATTATTCAAACCGGACAGATTTGACCCTTTGGGTGGTTTTGAAGGTGGTTTTTTATTGGGGAAAGTCTATTTTTCACCCTTCAACTGCTACAAAAGTATGATTTTCAACCTCACCTACAAAACCGGATACTAAAGGCCCTCCAACTATTTAAACCATGCAAAATTGGCCCTTTGGGTGGTTTTCGATTTTTTAAAGATACCAGAAATATTATTTAAACTTTAAAAAACCATAACTAATTCATTTTGGACACAAAAAATATGAAATCCGTGCCAAAGTTCTCTTAAAATGTAACCAACCTGATTCGCAAAAAAAATGTAACCAACCTATTGGCACACCATTTAATGTTATTTGGGTATTATATATTTATATTACTAGTGTCTTATTGTTTTTTTAAAAATAATTAGAATAAAAATAAAAATATGCAAATAACTTCTAATGGTGCACCAACATGTAGGTTACATTTTTAGAAAAACATTTGCACTAGATTCTAGTTTTTCTAGTTCAATATAAATTAGTTATGAATTTTTTAATATAAAATTATTTTTTATTTTTTTGAAAATACAAAACCACCTTCAAAACCACCCAAAGGACCAATTTTGCACGGTTTGGATAGTTGGAGGGTGTTTAGTGTCCGGTTTTGTAGTTGTGGGTTGAAAATCAGACTTTTTTAATAGTTGGAGGGTGAAAATAGACTTTTTCCTTTTTTATTTAATGAAAATAGAAAAAAATTGTTTGAACTTAAAAATGCTTAACTAATATTTTAAATAAAAAATATGCAACCACCACCAAAAGTTTTCTTAAAATGTAATATTTTATTCACCCGCCTCAAGGCCTTGGCGCAAGAGGTGTTCCACAAGCGCGACGAGCTCACCGCCGAGGCCGTCGTCTCCACGAGGTCCTTCGCTGCGCTAAAGGCCGAGTCAGCAGCCTCCACGCGATCCTTGGCCACGCTGCAGGCGGAGTCCGCCGCCTCCGCTCGCTCCCTCGTCGCGCTCCAGGCCGAGGCCACAACTCCATTTCCATTTATACAGAAGCATCACAATTCATTTCACATAGCCACACAAGACCTGAATAGCTGTAGGAACGAGGTACTTATGTAAGAGTGGATGGGGAAGCTACTTAGAAAGTTGATACCATACAGGAGCTACACCGTGTAATTCAGAGATAATCACTTTGTACTCCGTTTCAACTGATACAATCAGAAGCTCTTAGAGCACCAGGAAGAATCTGGAACCATTATATATATATCCCCTTAGGCAAACTTAAAAATATCTTACAGAAGGCTCGGTTTGCATATGCAAAGGACTTAATAGAAGTGCGATTTATTACACAATTGCATGCCTTGGAAAAGCACCACCAGAACTAAACTTGAGCATTGTTCAGCAGAAGGAACTAACACAACTACACAAGCGAAGGACACATAATAGGCATATTCGAGTCCTTTTAGCAGGACAACTTTACCTAAATTGGGTTGAGTTGAAGAAAAAATCCTCATCTGGGACTACCAGCTCATGCCCCTCAGGTAGGTCCACAAACAATCTGCCATCAAGAACTTCATACTCGACGATGAGTTCCTCCAAAACAGAACGTCCTTTGATGGCTTTGCTGCCCTTACGATGGGTCACAAACAGTTTGCCATTGACCACTTTGAATTCTGCAAAGACTTGCCTCAAAAACCTGTCTCCAGGTTTGACAAGAACCCACGAATTGCCAGCCTTCATGGAAATCTCAGCATCGCGCCTATCAGGATTACGGATCTTCTCCATAAGCTTTCCGTCAGAAAATCTGTTGACTGCCAATTTGTAGGACAGATTAGCATTGTTGGTACGGTGGACAAGCAGCACAATGTCCTTGAATTTCTGGAACCGGCGAACCATCTCATCATGGTCACGCTTCTGGTTAAAAGCCTTGCACCAGCGCTCGTACAGGGCCCACATGGCTTCATCCAGATGGGTTCAGTTCAGAGGAGCAGAGGCGTCATTGTTTAATAAGAAAAAGATATTAAAATTATGACACTAAAATGTTGCCTTATGCTACCGACGAATTTACCAGATGGGTTCAGAGGAGCAAAGTCGTCATTGTCTAATAAGAAGAAAAAAAAAAAGAGGGGCGCTGTTGTAACCTGTTAGCCGCTATGTTGAGGATTTACCGTTTGACTGGGAAGGAGCGTCGTCCATGGGCAGGCGATTTGCAGCCGTGGCGGCCGCCTTGGGAGGCAGGGCCGCCGCCTGCTCAGCCACATCAGCATGTATAAGCTTTCGATGCTGCCATGGCATCGCATTGATTGGTGAGGAAGAGATATGCGGCGGCGGCGGCCGAC
This sequence comes from Digitaria exilis, assembly GCA_015342445.1. Lineage (NCBI taxonomy): Eukaryota > Viridiplantae > Streptophyta > Magnoliopsida > Poales > Poaceae > Digitaria > Digitaria exilis. Next base: position 239,118 of record JACEFO010002059.1, on the reverse strand, counting down.
GGGTCCTATATGACCGGCGAGCGGGCGGTTGGGGGCCCAGAGTGACTGCCGGCCCAACTCGACGTCAACTGGGCTCGTCGGGCCATCCCACCCAGCAGACCGCGCACGTCGGCCTTCTACGACGGCTTGGCCCAGTTTTACAATGCCGGCCAGCTTCGTGCAGCTGGTCCGGTCCGGTCGAGGGAGACCTACTACCTCTTCATGAATTCCGTGTCATCTCATCATTTCTAGTTCCCCTAAAAAAAATCTCATCATTTCTAGTGTTTACATACCTCCTCAATTGATGTCTACAATAAAAATCCCTACCGCAAATAGGCTCATTGAGAAGGGGCGTCTATTCATAGCATTGCTCGGATGTTTTTCTGAAAGAAATATTTATTCGAACAAAACAAAACGTGAATGTTGTCAGTTTTTAGAAATCTTGTCCTCGAAAATACTACTAGTATCATTCATACTACAAAGTTGGTATTTTTCTGTTGAACCGAATACGAAGTTGGTTTGCTTGAAAAAAAAAAACTCACTCGAAGGGTGTCCAAACCTTAACATCACGTCACACCAACCCCGACGCTGTTCCACGCGAAAACCCTTTCTTTGCTGCAAAATAAAACGGGCACGGCAGTTGTCTCGATCGAGGAAGAGGACAGACGGACCATTTGAAAGCCCAAGAGACGTTTCTTTTCTTGCCTCCCTCCCTCCCTCCGCAGCCTATCAGAGAATAACAATGGCGGCGATCCGATACCTTACCATTGCCAGGTAGGTTTAGGTCCATGCTTCCCATCCGGATCTCAATTCCACCCATGCCCATGAGTTCTTCAATCACCTGACGCCGTCGGTCGTCCTCTGTTTCTCCTCACGCCGTTCTCTGTGATCCATAGGGCACGGCACGGCGCTGCTGGGGTTCTTCTTCAGTCCGCCGCCGCGGCGATCGCCGCCGGCAAGACGCCCGGATCTCTTATTACTGTCAGGTGCGTCACTCTCTTGCTTACAGGAATCATAGCACGCGCTGCATGGTGGTAGTAGCTTCTTGATTTTTCAGGGAACTCTCGCTGCCATCATCTCTGTCTGCGATGAGATTTGATTTGATGGCACTCGGAGATCCAGAATCAGTTCCTTGGATGGATTAGGGGATCGACTAGAATCGGGGATCTCACATCTCCCACTTTCTTTTCCCCCAGGCGCACGAGCAACGGTGCAGATGGGGCGTTGCAAGCCGGGGCGGAGGCGGCGGTGCCACGGTCAGTGCCGGTGCACATCGCATACCAACTGCAGCAGGCCGGCCACCACTACCTCGACGTCAGGTACTGGGCAGTTACTGTTCCCTTCCCTGTTCAGTAGAACCCTGCTATATGCAAGGTGACAATTTACAGCAGAATGTACAGTTCTCACTGAGCATAAATAATAGCACTGATAGAGCAGCATATATTAACATATATCCGTGAACAACATAGAATGAAATGCACACGATTTTTTGTATAGTCCATCGGCGATCTGAAATAACATTGTTGAGGGAATCAGTCATGGTTCAATGTCATTTTGCCTTTTTGTTTGATACATGTGCAGAACGGAGACTGAATTTCGTGCCGGGCATCCAGAAAGAGCTCTAAATATCCCCTACCTATTTAGGACCGACTCAGGTATAATGCCTGCTGACATCTGAGTACATTGTTCATGTCGCTGGATTATTAATTTGTTCACTAAAAGTTCAGCTTGTCATCGCCCCCCATGACAGAAAGTCAGTAACCTGGCGTCGTCGATTCATAGTGCAGATCACGAATGATCCATTCATCCTGAATATTTGAGTTATGCATTTAACATGTGCTTAAGTGCACGGAGAGCCTAGGATGTTTACCACTGTGAATCTGACTCCTTGTAGTTAATTATCTTATCTAGATGGAGTGCGTTGACAAATATCATGTGCATTTGGAAGTAGAATTCCACTCGAGAATCAGGATAGGCATGATCTGATCCATTGTGACGCACGCGCGCCAATATTTCTTTCTAATACTGATATAAAAACTGAACGCAATGTACTTTTGCATGCATGAACGCATTAGGCCGTCAAGTTGCAACCTTAAAAGCAAAGCAGCAAAGTCAAGCGGTGTTTGGCTCTACAAATGGGCATAGATAATTTTAATTTTAAAGCCTTACATGATCGTCATGGCCTCGTTACTTCTGTGATCTGGTCTCCACATTCTGGTCCGAGGCACAGGTGCACAATGATGAAGTATGAATATTAGTTTTGTAAGGTTGCCAAGTAGATTTAATCCATCTTATAAATGTCCTAGACTTGTTAGGGCACACCTTTTTGTTAGTGACTCCTTACTGTACACCAAGGTGCCCTTTCCGGTGTATGATGCTAACTGTTCACTTTTTTTTATTCCCAAACACTTACTGTTCATATATGATTACCTCCTGAACTACATGCACTTTTTCTCAATCATAGGAACGGCGAAAAATACACAATTCCTTGAGCAAGTGTCAAGGATCCTTGGGAAGGATGATGGCATCATCGTTGTACGTCTACTGATGAGCTGTTCTTGTCAATCGTACTTTCATTATATTATTACTGATGAAAAAAATACATGTTATTTTTAGGGATGTCAAAGTGGCAGGAGATCTCTCATGGCAGCAACTGAGCTCCACTCTGCTGTAAGCACATGGTCATATTCATCGTCTATTATGTCGCCAATCTGTTCTTGGCATCCTGTGATTCATGGCAATTTCTCTCAATGCAACCATTTTCAGGGTTTCACCTCTGTAATAGACATGGCTGGTGGATTCTCTTCATGGAGGGAGAACGGACTGCCTACCAAACAACAGTGATGCATGTTACTCCTCACAAAGTTACAAGCATTGCGTAGCCTAATAAGTAGAGCGTTTGGTATAGACATCGATGACCAAGTTTTTCCCCTCCTGAAATCGATCTCCTCGGATATCTAGACACACAAAGCAAGATTTTTTTAGAGCCAAATAAACATTTCTGTAATAACACATGGCTTGATTGCCTTACATTGGACACCACTTTGGGTCTTCCTAGGTGCTCCGACAACAAACTTGGTAAATGCCTTAAGATGGAGAAGGATATGGTTAGGCAATCCCAGCAAGCGCTCTTGGTTGTTGAAGCATTCATCAAGTGGAAAGTTCCGCCCACAGTTAAATTGCTTGTTCTGGAGCATTGCAGCTTGTGCCAAGCCGTGGAACTCTAAATATTTTTCCAATGTATAATGAATTTTGTCAATTTATTAGATGTGGGTGCTCTTGTAATTATTTCCAAACCACCATTTCCACATATTAGCTTTTCATCTTCAGGTAACACACTTATGAATGAAACATTCCCATAAAGTGCTCTTGAATATCTGAGCAAGGGGAACGTTGCCCAATCTATCAAATTAAATGTTATAGGACATTGCAGATCCCGATGAACTTTAGATTTCAAATGATGTGTTAATCAGGAAAGCACACTAAAGTAATACATAATTGCATAAACCATGGCCAACATCTTCACAAAGGAAAAATGTTGTCAAACAAGTGTCAGTCTATCTGTACTGTGGCAAATGTACAACTCCAGCTGTGGCACAAATGCTGTAGAATTGTCCATCAGTGGGCCTTCCCAAATGAAAAGAAGCTGCCTCCTTTTTCCTTCTCCTTGTGGGGCTTGTTAGCATCCATAGCAACCTACAGGATGTCTCATACACTGGTTACCAAACGGAACATGAGATTTTGGAGAAACAGATGATGAGGTCAGATATGTTTACCTCCTCGGCGATTTCATTGAGTGTTTGCAAAATTTCTGTGAAGTCCGGTCTGTTGATAGGATTTTGCTGCCAGCACTTCTCAAGTAACTGTGCGAGCTTAGGGTTTGTGCCCTTTGGGATCAATGGTCTTAATCCCTACAAGGCGAATCATTCATTTATTTGAGTAGCTTCTTACATGAAGAAACGGAAACAAATTTGTCTGCCTTGCTAGTCACCTGGAAATGCTCACTTTCACTACAGTATCAATATTTACCAGTGACACTTCACACGCTATCTATATTCTCTCAGAAGACATGGACACCATGGATATATAATTTAATCATTCCCACGAAACAATAGCAATTCTGTTGGTTCTGCAATCTCTTAATCCCCACCGCCAATAAAAATGTATTCTTTAGAATAAGAAAAGGTAATGGTGATAGTATGTTACACTTTAGACCTCAAGACAATGAAGAGGTTAATGTGTAAAGATGTCACTGCTGATCTTGGGGACACATTTCATGTGCCAAAGTCAATAACAAAACTGAATAGAAGAAAAGGTTCATCTGTTCCTCACCTCCTGGACGACACCAATGGCTGCTTGGAGTGGCGTTAAAAAATCATAAGGAATCTATTCAAGTAAATATTTTGAAAGTGAGGCTGCTGGAATTTGGTACCAAGCGTAAGCGTACATTTGCTAAGGATCAACTCAACTCTTACGAATCAACCAGTTACCTTTCCAGTTAGCAGTTCCCATAGTACAATGCCAAAGCTAAATACATCAGCCTTTGAGTCGTATGGTTTGTGCTCTATAACCTACACAGAAAAGTGTTGTCATATAAGATATCTTCTGATTTTGTATCAGTCATAGTACAAACATCAAACAAAAAGAAGTGAAAGTGCTGGTCATTTCTCTGTAAACAAATATAATTTCTTAACCATCAGTTAGGAAAGATTACATCATTTTGTATCATAGTTACAGTCACAGTACCATCATCAAAGGAAAAAAAGGGAACTGCTGGCCATTCCTCTATAAACAAATATAATTGGTTAACCATCAATTAAGAAAGATCACCTCAGGAGCCATCCAACGATATGTGCCAGTTTCGGCCGTCATAACACCTGACTCAGCTTTGACACGTGCGACACCAAAGTCAGCAACCTTGATGAGCTGAAAGGTGTCAGTGGTAATCAGTTTAAGTCAAAATTTTGCAGTATAAGAGACAGGAAAGAAAGAATATGATGGCCCATAGTATAGTATGATTGGAAAGGCTACAATATGATAATACATGTAATTGAATACGAGTCACTGATACCTAACAACAAAATAGACAAAAATATATGCAGTTTCGATAGTTTTTCATACTTTAAGTGCAAAAGGAACTGCATTAACTATTTGGCTCATGCATACACTTTACACGCAACTGTATTCATATAATTACCAACCACGATAGTGATAGTGTTTAACAACAAAAGCACATATAAAGGAATTCACATGAATAAGTATATGCAGTTTGACCATATAACGACTGAAAGCTTGCCTCATGTTCATCCATAAGAAGATTGGCAGTCTTCAAATCTCGATGAATAATTCTGTTTTGGTGCAAATAATCCATCCCTTTTGATATATCAACTGCAGCTTTGAGCAGACAAGGAAGCTTGAAAGAACCTTTACGCTTGTGAAGGAAGTCATACACGCTTCCATTTTTCATAAATTCTGGTGAAATGCATAAGTTTTAATAGAAGGGAAAGTTATAAGATTAAACTTTGCATATCAAGAAGAATCATTATTTGCACTTATGTTACCTGTGACAATGCATAAGGTTTTTGGTTTGGTGCATGCCCCAAGAAATCGAACGATGTTCTTGTGGCGGATCTTCCTGGAGAATGAAAAATCTCATAAAAAATGCGATCAAACAAAAGCATGTGCCACTTGCCAAGGGAAAAAGACTGGTATAGGAACAGATGGGCCTTTTGGGTTCTGCATCTTCCTCTAGAAATAAAAAGTATGAGCGCTTCAAAGTTTTTGGTTATCAAGCTTTTATTTTCCTTTTTTCTTTATAAATAAAAAACTAGCCAATGCCAAGAGCTCTAGATTCACTAAAGATGTAAAAATCGTCAATGCACAAGCTTGTCGTACGAGGCTAGGATATAAAACTGGATCAGTAGGTACTAAGCAGGTTAAACTGACCCCCTACCACAGCCTACTGGCATGCATCCTCTTTTCCTTGTCTGACTTTGATACAGATTTTGTTACCAACCTCATGATATATACTTCATGAGCAAACTCCTTCTCCATGTTCTCGTTAAGTCGATCTGATTTGAGCACCTTGATAGCAACATCCTCACCGAAGTATGTACCATGATATCTGCGACATCAAGGGATGAAGAACAAGCAACCTATTTATTTTATTTTTTTTATAGGCAATAACTAACTGACTGAAAATACCATGCAAGGCTACATCATAATACTCACAGGTCACCATACGTTCCAGATGCTACTTTGTCTTGAAATGCCAATGCTTTGAAATTAATCTCCCATTCATCAGTGTTATCTTTAGGTATCTCAACATGGTTGCCTTCTTGTGAGTTATTCAGACACTGCTTGCCTGCCAATTCAGGAGGCCAGCAAGAAGATGTTGAATACATCTGAAGAAGAGTTTCGACAATGCAAAACTTGAGCACCAGGAGATATAGATTGATGAAGTTAGTCTAGCATTAGTGCATAAAAATGCAAAAGCTTACATGTTCCAAAACTAATCAAAAGAACAGGACATTTTGGTAGAGACAGATTAATCATAAACACAGGCTGACAGGCATCTGTAGACTTTAGTTTTTGCACATACGAAACTTAACACATGGATAAAATGTGGATCACAGGATATTCTCTTCACGACCTTTTGTCAACATCTTGTTCTAGGCAGAAACAAAATGTTCTGATACTTCTGAATTCCATTTTTTTATGCTTCTAAGAGCTTGGTATGTAATCTATAGATATGCAATTGTGCTACTAATCTTAAAATGAAGATGCAAATCTGTAGCTGTCTATTAATCTTGAAATGAATATGCAGACTCCTAATCATGGAAAAGAATATTAGGTAGCATGCATGCATGCACAAGGAATAGTTTCGTCAAAAAGGTGGTCCTGGTGCTTATTGAATTGTGACTAGGCAACTAAACTTATTCCTTGTATCAAATTTCTTAGTTGAGTTTACTCATATGCTTTCTTTTCTCATTTGGGATATTCGTTTCATCCATCTCCTTGAACAGAACACTTCTAATGGATCGTCCTAATTGGTCAAACAAAGGGCAACACATCACTCAACATCAGATGAATGAAGCAATGGGGTGAATATTAAAACTTTACCTGTGCCTTGTAGTTGTGAAATTCCTTTTCCAGTACTTCTTCAAGCTGTAGAGTTTCCTGTATAATCAAAAGTAAGACTTCCATCCTATCTGAGTATCTGATAAGTGTACTAGAATTGAACAAATGCCATGGAAGTGTGTCTAGCAATTCAATAAATAGTAGTTAAAACAAAGACGAAGATTAATGGTTTCATCATGAAAATTTGGAGGTTCCAGTATGTAGAGCAAACATGAGCACCACAGTTGCGTAAGTAGTTGGAAGCCAAATATTTGCTAAGTAGATAATTGGATAAGAATACCTTGTGATCCCATCCGGCTACAATGAAAATATCTAAGAAGTAGCCATCATTTGTTGAAAGTGCATGAGCTTCCTTGATGTCAAGATTGAGCTGGCCTAGAAGTGCAGACAACTGGAACATTGTGTTACTGTTAGCATCAGAAAACTTCCAAACATCATGCATGTAGTTTGATTCACAAATGAAATTATAAATAATGCAGGGCACAAGAATATCTTTCTGATGGTTTAAAGCAGCTGGTTCCAACATTTACTTGAGTAAGGCCCTTTGGCCTGTCCTTGGACGCAAAAGTGATCTCATGCATGGGTCTGCAAGATAAGAAATGGCAGCCAGATGGGGACACAAATTAGCATTTTGATATATTTATTCTCAGCACTTTACTGACCTAGTGGCATATAATATAACAGCTCCTCAGTAGCTGCACTGCTGCAGTTGGGTTGACCTTTTGAAATAATGATTCAAGCAAGAAGCAACCGCAACTGAAGTAAGGGTATGGTTATCACTAAACGGAATCTTTATAACTAAACAACCGCTTAGGGGAGTCCTAAAAAAACTGTTTGGGGGAACATGTTGGAATGTCTGAAAATCGGAAGAAAGGTAAACATCATTTTTGCTAATATGTAATGCTGGGTACAATTCTCCTTTCACCACGATGCTAGTTCATTAGCAGCATCACAGCCATAGCCAGCAGATATGGGTCTAAGAATCTGGGTATCTATGGAATTTGAATGCAAATGAATTCCAGTTTTGTGTGCAACCAACTAATGTCTAATGATGTACTACATGATAAACAAAAAAGGCAGAAATTTGTACATAAGAGTGAGTTACCCGCATTCATCTTACTGAAAGAAGGCAGTAAGATGAACGCAGTGAGGTGCTGGTATGCCACTGACAAAGAAATAACCTGAGGACAGCATCGCCATCTTCCAGGAGGTTCCTGCTGCTAGCTTCACGAACAAGAGCCTTAAGATTCTGTGAGGAGCCAAAAATTGGTTCTGGGTGCACACTGACGAAGCAAACAATGCAAAGATCAGTTGGCGGTGAAAAAAACACTGAAATTTGAAACAACTGCCATTCTGGTGATCAGCTGAAAGGAAACTAAACGAGAAATAGGGTTACGTCAGATTTCTTGGGGTTGAAGGGTCGCCCTGTTCAGTCGAGTTGGGTTCAGAAGAATCGGTTTCAGTGGCATCGACCTCTGGAGGAACCTGAAGAGAACCAGTTGTCTCAGGAACTGATCACAATTGCTGCTACAGAGAACAGAGTGCGAGTTTAATTCAGAACAAAAATTGATTTTGTTTAGTCAAAAACATACCTGAACAACTCTGACTGAGAAGGCAGGCTGATTCTCCGAGTGCTTAGCCCTGTCAAGCAGCTGCATGTGCACCAGAACATCCTCCGCCCTCTCGGCATTCACATCCAACGCGTACCTGCCGCACCACCGGAGGAAGAAGAAGAAGGATGAGAACTTGAGAAGGCTATTAGACGCCAGCAAAAATTCCATGAATCAAAAGCACCTGACGCTGAAGCGGTGGAAGTGTGCCCAGAGCCTGTCGGCGAAGTCCGGCGCAAGCGCCTCGGGCGCGGCGGCGTCCCTGAGCCGGCGGAGGACGTCGTGGTAGACGCCCAGCCTGGTGATGCGCTCGCTCCCCGGCCGCTGCTGTGCCTGCGGGTGGACCCGGCACCCCTCCATTGGCCAAATGTTCGGCGAAATGCGCGCAACGGGAGTCGTCGCCGGCCTCTTGCTCCCTCCCCACGCTGGTTTTTATATCGAAATCCCAACGGCGTACGGCCTCGCACGCGCGGCATCATCCGACTGGATATCCGCCGGCCCCGACAGCGGAGACGCTGACTAGCGTGCTATTGGCCAAACGGCGCGGCGAACACGACGGCATGGACTAGCCTATAGTAGTATTTGGCATTCCCTTCGCCGACCGGATCGTCGTTGACATTGGTTCGCATGGTACTAGAGCTCAACCTCACGTCAGCTTGTCATTGATGTGCCATTGTATCATGAGAAATCCAGCATTCAGCAAGCTTGGCTCTTCCAGCGTGCAGACTGCAAAGCTCAAGTACTATGAGGCTTTCTGTCTCCTTTGAGCCGAGGAAGCTTCCGTTTTTTTAGAGCCAGAGCCAGATGCAATGGTGGCCGGTGAGAACAAAGAGTTGAGCGCATGTCAACAGATCCGGTTTCGCTTCTGTAAACTGATTTGTTATTATCGGATAAGAAGGACAACACATCAACAACTTGCTTGTTCAGAATAGAATACAAGGTCAAGAAAGCAAACATTTCCCTTGGTTGCCGATGCGAGCTACCCCTGGTAAGTAAAGGTTCATGAACCCATGGGCCTGGTGACGCTGTCGGATCGCTGCGTCTGCGTCTCTATCTGAAATCCGCAATTTTTCTCAGGCTCGTGGCAAACGTCTCAATTGTCAAAAGTCAAACCGACAGTTCAGAGAAGCTTAGTTGCTTAGGCATCACTCTTCTCTTCCCAAAATTAAGGTGACTAGTCAGGCATTAGTTACCAAATGGCAATGAGATTGTCACTTGCTGTTCTTTGAACCTGAAATCGCCTGACTTTCTTTTTTTTTCGCCCTTTTTTTAAGGGGCCGTTCGACTTTCTGATGACGAGAAAAAATATTGACATTCAGGGCCTAATTGAGTTTTAGCCCAATGCCCGTCCGTCGTATACATCCTTTGCATTGGGCCTACTTGGAGGCCCAACTGAGCCCACTCGCGGGAACCTCCCCATGTGTGTGAAGCAAGCACCGCCACACGTGACAAGGAACGGGCTGAGAGTGCGTCGCGTCCCCTCCCGTTCCGTTCGAAATTAAGGAGGGAAAAAGGGAAGGAGGGGCGGCGCCAGCGAAGCCCCGCCGCCGAACCCCTCGCCCGCTCCGGCGGCGGCGGCGGCCATCGCCGCCCATGGCCAGCCACTCCACCTACATCCACGAGATCCGCAAGCTCATCGCCGCCTCCTCCGAAGAAACCGCCTCCGCCGGCTCCGCCCCGGGCTCCGCGCACCTCGAGGTCAAGCTCCGCGAGGTCCTCCCCAACCTCCTCCGCGACTACGTCATCCCTTCCCCAAAAGGTTCGCGCCCCTCGTCCCCTCTCTGCTCCCCATTCGTCTCTCGCTCGGGTGGCGATTGAGCTGATGACCCGTTGCCGTGGTTCGCGCTTCTGCGAGGCGCAGCGTCCGAGAGGGAGCTCCGGGAAGTCATTGCGTTGCTCAAGCTGGTCGCCTTCACGGCCCTCAAGTTCCCCGGGGTCTTCTACAATGGCCGCGCCGGCGACGTCATCAGCGTCATTGGCCGCATCCTCCCCTTCCTCGCCGAGCCCGATTTCAGGTAACCTGTCTTCCTTCCTTTCCCCTTTTTCTTCCACAAAACCCTAGGCCAATCGCTCCTCATATTAACTTTGCTTTGATCCGGGAATAGAATGCACTATTGGACATTGGTTGGGCCCTGCGTGGGTTGTACGTTTTTGCTAAAAGAAATGCAGACACATTTATCCAGTTCGGGTGTTGATTAATGTAGTCCATTCCATACTTGCAGTGGTGTGATGGATTTAGCTGATAATGTTTGTACTTCAGAAGCCGAATGGGCAGACACTAACTGAGGTAGCGGGTAGCCACTAGTGTGGCTGGCTATATGAGTGTTAATTTACCAGAGTAGCAAGCTACCTGCAACTGGACATAAATATGCCATTGGTTTTCTTGATGGGGATGAAGACAAATGGCATGTAGGCTAAGATAGATATTCACCAAGTTGTTTGTTAAATGTCCCACCTGTTGTTTACATGTATGCTGTTTCTTCAACTGTTGCAGGTCGAGCCATGAGCTTATATTCACTGCAGTTTGGAATCTCCTCTCCATTCTCCGCACAGGTGACCGAGAAGCCTACAGACGGTTCTTCCTGGATGCTATGATAGGAGTAGAAGGTATGTGTTTTGCTTTGTTCCTCTTAATCATTATTTACGCCTCATGAGTAACTGTCAGAGTATAATCAGTTAGGTCACGCAGAAAGGCTGAAACTTGACTTTGTCTAATCCAACAGATGTACTATATGTGGCATCGATACATGATGAGAGTCCTGGTGGTGTGCCTCCTGGAAGATGTTTAGTTAAATGCCTCTGTGGATCCTTCTCAGATATAGTAGATTCACCTGGGCCTTACAGTGAGCTCCCAGCCAGTTGCCGACCTAAGAATGGACCTGGCGTGGCGATTGATCTGACAGGCGAGGCAAGATGGCGTCCATTTGCCACTTCTCTGATTAAATTAGTTAACAAGTGTCTTACAGACGGGACCTTGTATGTTGACGGGCTTGTGAACATGTCATTTGTTTCGGCTGCCTGTTCTATCATCTGCTATGGGGATGGTTCTCTGCACAAGGTTGGTATCATCTGCTATGGGGGTGGTTTTTCCTGTGTATCTTCAACTTGTTGATGGTCAATCTGTTGTGACAGGTTTGCTTTGATTTTGCACGTATTGTTGCAACAGTCATGACTGCTGAGATTCTTCCTATAGAAAATATAATCCGTTCAATCACATGCATCTTGCGCCAGGATGTTACTGAACTTTCTGATATCAGGTATTAATATGTTGGTACTCATGGCTTCCAGTTATTGAAACTACTCCACCTATTTTCTTTGTCTGCTTTTGCATGTGCTTTTGGTTATGGGCTACATACTGTTTCTCTTTATTTCCATATTACTCTACTGCCCTTTTGTGATGCTACTTGCTTCATGTATTGTATCTCACTGCTGGGAACTTTTTTCCAAACAATTGTAAATGAAACAGTTAGGTATCTTTTTTTCCCTCGAACACGCAGTAGAACTGTGTGCCATTTTATTAATAGATAGAAGCGGTTAGCTGGGAACGTCTGGGGTTAGTTTTTCTTATAATTCGCACCCTTGACTCACCTAGCACTACCATGCTACCTGTCCTAGCGCTGCAGGCTGCCTAGAGCCTTTGCTCCTGCCAAGATCCAGAGATATGCCTGTTCAGCCACCTGAAACAGTTAACTGCCATTGTGAAGCTGCTCAGTTAGGCATTATTTTTGCCCATCATGTCTGTAGCTCATGTTGGGTACAAGAATATTCTTGGATGTTTCACAATTATCCAAATTTGGATTCAAAGTTGAATCTATCTTAAACCATTTTCTGGATGAGAAATGACCCACAGCTGCAACATCAGTATTGTTTTTCTGTAATGCCCAACTGAAATGAAATAAGCATGTAAAAACTAGAAAAAATAGAAGTGGAATCAACATTTTTTTCCCTTCAACAAAGGTATTCAATACAATATAACAGCTGCTTAACTTTCCTTCCTATTATGTGCTGCATGTGCACCATCACCCTTCCAAGCTGCTTGTATCAAACCAGATTCCTATTATTTTCTCAAGCCGTGCACTGACTCAGGTGAAGAATGTGCTTCCAACCTATGTGCATGTTGAAGGCTTACCAGCTGACTATACTACACCTATGCAACGATTAAACAATACCCGATAGCTAATAAGTGATACTGCATTTGATCATTGAATACAACACTCAAATTTAAACTAAATTTAGGCAGATGATTCATATAACTTTATCGGTGTTCGAGGTTAATGGAAATTGCAATGAGATATACTACTTCAATCTGCCACATGTGAAAATCAATACTTCATCTGGTTCCAAATATAGAATGTTTTAACCTTTTTATGGCTCTTTCTTCAAATATGTTATTCTAATCAATAAATGTGTCATTGTTTCCCCATGTCTCCCTCTTGGGGGAGAGAATCCAGAACTAGTTCTTTCCAGAAAAAAAAAACATATTGTAATGAAAAGGTCTTGGACAGCAATGTGTCTGCTACACTGCTGCCTTAATCCCTAACTTCTGGATAAGTCTAGACTCTAGAATAGCTTATATATATGAAGTAGAAGTAGGAACTTATAACATAGGTTTTGGATTCCCTTTGTTTATTATAATCCAGACATCTATCATGTACAAATATGTTTTATCTTGTTTTATGCAGAGATGCAGATTATGACTTTTCAATGGGAGCATGTCTTCGTGCTCTGCATTCTTCATGTCCTGGTTATATTGTTGAATCCACGGCTGCTGATATTGTTAATGTTCTCCAAAGAGCAATAAAGACCAGCAGAAGTGCCGAACTTCAGGTACCAGGACCAAATTGACTTCCCAGGTTTCATGCATACTTCCATATTCATATGCTAATCGCTACTCCTTTCAGATTGCAATGTACACTGCATACAAGAGAATAATTGAACTCTGCTCTGCACAAGTATGGAAACCAGAAATCCTTCTGAAGTTGCTCTTCTTGCCAAAACCTTGCAGCAAATTTATTGAATGCATTCGAGTGGTTATCGGCAAATTTGATCAAAACTTTTTTACTCTGGATCATGGTAACGGTCAAAGCAGTCCTCAGGCAAAATCCGAAAAGGTTGACTTGCCAAAAGTTGGTCGGAAAAGAACATCACAGAGTGAGGAAGGTGGTTTTGCCAAACGTCAAAAAATGACTGAACCAGGATTTTCTGCTGGCATTGGGTTTGAACTGAAAGAAGGCTATGCTTTTCGACAATCTTTAAATTCACTGATTAAGTGCCTATCACCTGAAAATCATGGGACTTATCCATTAGACCCTGAGATTGCTATAGAGGTGATTAGTCTGTTGTGTATTTCGTTATGTGTTTATCCAAAGACAAGTCTGTTCACCAGAGTTTCTAAGCAAGTCCTTTCCTGGATTTCTTGGGTTTACACACAGGTAGGCAAACATCACCGGAGATCTGTGTGTTGATTTATTTAGGTTGTAAATTATCCTTGAACTGTGCATCCTAAAAATTGTTAAACCATGCAGACAACCCAGAGAAACTTATTTTCCTTTGACGTGCCACTGTATTTTGAAGCTCTTCATACTGTAATGCTTCTCCAATGTGAGCCATCCACTTCATGTCTTTATTTTAGCAGCATTTTGCACTTTGTACATGACTTCTTGTGGGCCTTGGGTGCTGTTATTTGCTTATAATCTGTCTTTGAAATATCAAATCATTTGTTTAGGAAGAGCTTTGAATACATGTCCCACTTGCTTAATTTCCCTTTAAACCTTGGTAATCAAAGTTGTGCCTCTTTTCATTTCAACTTTAGTAGCTTTTACCTTTTTTGTCTTAATGTTGGTGCAGTCAATCTTCCTGGACATGCTAAACTGTTTGAAGATGAATCTCAGTTGATTGGTGATGGTGCACATTTTGTTCATAAAATATATGCTGATCTCATAAGCATGTTCAAGCTAATGTGGGGTGATGGTCATGCTGCGACCCAAACTAGTTCAGACTACAAGATAAAATGCCTTTTAGTGCAAGTCATTGCTAAGATTGGCAATAGACTGAATTCTGGGTGTGATCTTGAAGTACTTGATCTGGCTATCCATAATGGAACTCCTGAGATTCAAAATGAGGCAATTGTGTCACTACCCATAATTGTGCTGTACGCTGGCCCTATGATGCTTGGTGCAATGTTTAAGAAACTTGAGTGAGTGGACTTGCTCCCCCTTTCATGAATTTAGATTAGGTGTACTTTTCCTGATTAAGTTTTGTAATAAACACAAGAAAATGCCATGTTGAGGCATACTTCATTCGTTACCCAGTACATTGTAATTCTAGCCTTCAAATTGTTTTCTCAAATCCATGCAGATCATGATTTTATTATGATATTTTACCATGCCTTCCTTCTTATCCTGTTTGCTTGCTACAGATCTGTGAGTGCTTTAGGGCTTGAGAAAGTAGGGAAAAGTATTGCCTTTTCACTCGGTTTTCTATCTTGCTTAAATGGAACCTCTGATTACACCAACAATAAGGGGAATCATTGCAAGTTATTTTTGGACAAGCACTCTGAACATGTGTCAACATTAGATCTTCTCGTGAGAGGTTTCTGGTGCCCTCAATGTGATATCAGGAGTCGAACTGTCCATGATGAAGAGCAAATTTCTATCATGGACATTTCACTGTTGCAAGTGGAGAATGTGGACTTCAATGTTAACATCTCCAAGGCCCACACTCTCTTTCTCAAGCTTCTCTATGCAGAGACTTCTGAGGAATCTATAGTTTCTTTGGTTGAAGTTTTGCCACGGATATTGAGGCATTCTAGCAAGCATGCTCTGCTTGAGATGAGAACTCAGTGGGTTCAATGTTTCGAATTTCTACTACTTCATGAAATGAAAGCTGTCAGGGAAGCATTTTCTGGTGTAGTCTGCTGCTTCTTGGAAAACAATGTCATGGACATTTTGTTTTCTGATGGAGTGGGAATGGATGGAGGGACTAAAGAACGTCAATTCATGGACAAAATCAAATGTGCCTTCACTGACGCTGAAGATTGTCAGATTCTTCTGACACTTATGGAATCCATTGGTACAATAATGAAAGTTAGTGATATTCATGGTGAAGTTTTCTTCTGCTCATTTGTGTTACTTATTAGTCAGCTTGATGATCATAATTCCATCATAAGGATGACTACATTGAGATTAATTCACAGATGCTGCACTTACTGTTTCAAGGGAGGACTAGATCTCTTCCTCTTGAAGTACTCGCATGCTAGAGATAATCTGTATAACTATCTGTCATCTAGACTAGTGACTCATCCCATAATGATTAAGGTATTTGCTGAGGATGTTGTAGGTATTAAGACTGAAGAGCTGGTTGATAGAATGGTTCCATCAGTTATACCAAAGCTCATCGTGTCGCTCCCAAACAATAAGCATGCCATTATTACTCTGCGTGGACTGGCAAGCCATCTAAACACTGAGCTAGTAACACTGATCGTAAATTGGTTGCCAAAAGTTCTCTGCTTTGCTCTTTTTTATGAAGATGGGCAGCATTTACCATCAGTTCTACAATTTTATAAGAATGAGACGGAAACTGAGAGCAAAGAGATATTTGCAGCTGCTTTGCCAACACTGCTTGATGAAATTGTTTGTTTTCCTGGGGGATCTGATCAGACTGAGACTGATATAAGGTGACTAATCTTTTTATTAGACATGCAGTTCATTATAAACTTGCTTTGTGTAACTACTAACTAGGAACAATTTCTATTATATATTAATTTTCAGGACAGCAAAAATTTCACCAACAATTCAGAATATTGCTAGGATTCTGACAGGCAATGAAACTCTTCACGAGTTTTTGAAGAATGATTTTGTTCGCCTTCTCAATAGCATTGACAAGAAGATGCTTCGTTCTGATGACATGAAGCTTCAAAAACAAGCTCTCCAGCGAATAAGGAAATTGGTTGAGATGATGGGTCCTTATTTGAGTACGCATACGCCAAAGATTATGGTTCTGTTGATTTTTGCCATTGACAAAGAAGGTCTTCAGATGGATGGTCTTGATGTCTTGCATTTTTTCATAAAGCAGTTGGCTGAAGTATCACCAAATAGTATCAAGTATGTTATGTCCCAAGTTGTAGCTGCTTTCATTCCATCTTTGGAAAGGTGCAAAGGATGTCCTGCGCACCTGAGTAAAATTGTTGAAATCCTAGAAGAACTTGTTGTGAAAAACAACAGCTTGCTAAAGCAACACATACGTGAGCTACCACTGTTGCCTAGTCTACCATCTTTATCAGAAGTAAACAAGGTAATACAGGAAGCTAGAGGGCTAATGACACTGCAAGATCATCTGAAGGAAGCTGTCAATGGTCTTAACCATGAAAGCTTGAACGTGAGGTACATGGTAGCTTGTGAGCTGAGTAAATTATTTAATGCTAGAAGGGAGGATATGACTGCTCTCATCATTGGTGAAGATATTGCTGATTTGGATGTAATAAGCTCTTTAATTATGGCTTTACTCAAAGGTTGTGCAGAGCAATCAAGGACTGCTGTTGGCAAGAGACTGAAACTAGTTTGTGCAAACTGTCTTGGTGCACTGGGTGCTGTTGATCCTGCTAAGATAAAGGTAATTTCTTGTGAGCGCTTTAAGATAGAATGTTCAGATGATGATCTTATATTTGAGTTGATCCACAAGCATCTTGCAAGGGCATTCAGAGCTGCTGCTGACACAACAGTGCAAGATGCTGCTGCCTTGGCTATCCAAGAGCTACTGAAATTGGCAGGTTGCCAATCTTCACCTAGTGATGAGAGTTTGAGAGAATCAAATTGTTGTGAAATGAGCTACAGGGGCCAGAAGTTGTGGGGTCGTTTCTCAAACTATGTCAAGGAAATAATTGCCCCATGCTTAACATCAAGATTTCATCTTCCTAGCCCAACTGATTCTGCTGTAGTTGGTCCAATATACCGTCCAGCAATGTCTTTGAGAAAGTGGATATACTATTGGATTAGAAAGTTGACATCACATGCAACTGGATCCCGGTCTGGTATTTTTAGTGCATGCCGTGGAATTCTTCGGCATGATATGCCAACTGCACTCTATCTCTTACCATACTTGGTCTTAAATGTTGTCTGCTATGGTACTCCGGAGGCTCGTCAAAGCATTACTGAGGAAATCATGTGCGTTCTAAATGCTGCTGCTTCTGAAAGTAGTGGAGCTGTTGTTCATGGATTTGCAGGGGGGCAGAGTGAGGTCTGTATTCAAGCCATCTTCACTTTGCTTGATAACCTTGGGCAGTGGGTTGATGACCTCAAACAGGAAATTGCTTTGTCCCAGTCTAGTTATGCCACGGCTGGAAAGCACGGAGGTAAATTGAAAGGTGGAATATATCCTGATTATGAACAGGATCAAATGCTGGTGCAGTGTAGCAATGTTGCCGGGTTGCTGGCTGCTATACCTAAAGTTACACTAGCAAGGGCCTCTCTCAGATGTCAAGCTCATGCTCGTGCTCTAATGTACTTTGAATCTCATGTCCAGGAGAATTCGGGTTCTTCCAATCCAGCTGCACAGTGTAGTGGCACCTTTTCAGATGATGACATATCTTTTCTAATGGAAATATATGGGGGATTGGATGAGCCTGATGGCCTCCGAGGTTTAGCTAATTTGAGGAAATCATCAAGCCTGCAAGATCAGCTTATCATTAATGAGAAAGCTGGAAACTGGGCCGAAGTCCTAACCTTATGTGAACAGGCCTTGCAAATGGAACCTACCTCTGTTCATAGACAATCTGATGTTCTTAATTGTTTGCTAAACATGTGCCACCTTCAAGCCATGGTAGCCCATGTGGATGGTTTGGTGTGCAGCATACCACAGTATAAGAAAACTTGGTGCATGCATGGAGTGCAAGCAGCGTGGCGACTAGGGAGATGGGATCTCATGGATCAATATCTAACCGGAGCAGACAAGGGCCTGGTGTTCAGCAGTTCTGAGAATCATGCTTCTTTTGACATGGATCTTGCTAAGATATTCAAGGCTATGATGATCAAAGATCAGTTTATGGTTGATGAAAAAATTGCCCAGTCCAAGCAAGCATTACTTGTACCTCTGGCTGCGGCAGGCATGGACTCATATATGCGTGCCTATCCTTATGTTGTAAAGCTCCACATGCTGCGTGAGTTGGAAGACTTCAATTCCCTGTTGGGAGATGAGTCATTTATTGGTAAGTCATTCAGTGCAGAAGATCCAGATTTTCTGAAGTTAACAAAGGACTGGGAGAACCGTCTGAGATGTACACAACCGTCTCTGTGGACAAGGGAGCCTTTGCTTGCTCTCCGAAGGATGGTTTTTAGTCAGAGTCATATGAATGCTCAAGTTGGCAACTGCTGGCTTCATTATGCTAAGCTCTGCCGTTTGGCTGGTCATTATGAGACAGCTCACCTTGCAATACTGGAAGCAGATGCTTCAGGTGCCCCCAATGCTCACATGGAGAAGGCAAAATATCTCTGGAATATACGGAAGTTTGATAGCGCTATAGCTGAACTTCAGCAAACACTTCTCAACATGCCTGCAGAAGTTTTGGGAAGCGCTGTCCTTTCATCTCTTTGTAGCCTCTCTCTTGCTTTGCCAAATGCACCAATCTCTGCAACTCAAGCATCAAAAGAAAATCCAGATGTGTCTAAAGCATTGCTTCTCTATACTAGATGGATCCACTACACAGGACAAAAACAGAGTGCGGATATCAAATATCTGTATTCTAGAGTAGCAGAATTGCAGCCCAAGTGGGAAAAAGGTTTTTTCTGCATGGCAAAGTTTGTCGATGATTTGCTTGTTGATGCTAGGAAACGGCAAGAAGATGAAAAGTTTTCCGGTAAAGTTGGACCAGTCACTTCTAGCTCTTCTAACTCTGTGAGCAGGGCAACTGAAGGGAAAGAGAAACCTTGGTGGGAATCGCTTCCTATGGTGCTACTGTGTTATGCAAAAGGACTTCACAAAGGGCATAAGAATCTTTTTCAGGCACTACCGCGAATGCTTACTCTTTGGTTTGAATTTGGAAGCATATACGCTCGAGATGGATCTTCCCCTGATCAACACATGAAAGATGTTCACGTTAGGGTATATTTGATAGCATCTCCTTTTTCAAATTTGCCTTTCCATTCTGTTTAAGAAATCTAACCAGCCCATTGCAGGTGTCAGGCCTCATCCGTGGGTGCTTGAAGGATCTACCAACATATCAATGGCTTACTGTTCTGTCTCAGTTGATCTCTCGCATCTGTCACCAAAATGCTGATGTTGTCAGAATTGTCAAATACATCATCACGTCTATTTTACGGGAATACCCTCAACAAGCTCTTTGGATGATGGCTGCAGTGTCGAAGTCAACAGTTCCTGCAAGGAAAGAGGCTGCTGCAGAAATATTACAATCAGCAAAGAAAGGATGCCGGCGTGGGAGTCAAAACAGTGCACTGTTCATTCAGTTTCCTACTCTCATAGAGCATCTCATTAAGCTCTGCTTTCATCCTGGGCAGCCGAAGGCGAGAATAATAAACATCTCAACTGAGTTTAGTTCATTGAAAAGAATGATGCCACTAGGCATTATCTTACCTGTCCAGCAGGCTTTAACTGTGACTCTGCCATCATATGATCCAAATATGTCGGATCAATCGGGTTTTCACCCCTTTTCAGTTTCTGAGCATCCTACGATAGCTGGAATAGCTGATGAAGCAGAAATTCTTTCCTCCCTTCAGAAACCAAAGAAGGTACTTCAAATATTGCCTTGCTTGCTTACTACATTTGTAGGAGGAGCAACTATCTAGGCAGACTAAATTTCACGTCGAAAGTCACTCTAAATTTTGTTGGATGGTGAAAGGGTATGTTTATCCAGGTCATTTTTTAGTTTGATAATAGAGTCACAAGGTTATTTGGTAATTTAACTACAAGTTTATTAGTGATGTGCGTTCACTCTTCATTGTTCAAAAAAAATGTATCAGAGTTAGCAATAGCCGATTGTTATACTTCATTCTGCTGGTAGCAACTGATGGGCATATCATTTCAATATTCAGGTTGTTTTCATAGGAAGTGACGGAGTTTCTCGCCCATTTCTATGCAAACCAAAGGATGATCTTAGGAAAGACTCACGCATGATGGAGTTCAATGCTATGATCAACCGTCTCCTCTCCAAGGTCCCTGAGAGCCGCAGGAGAAAGCTTTATATCAGAACCTTTGCAGTGGTACCCCTTACTGAAGATTGCGGAATGGTAGAATGGGTGCCCAATACTCGTGGTCTTCGTCATATTCTTCAGGACATCTACATAACTGATGGAAAGTTTGATAAGATGAAAACAAATCCACAAATCAAGAAGATTTATGACACATACCATGGGAAAATGCCTGACGATGAGATGCTGAAGACCAAAATCCTTCCAATGTTCCCCCCTGTTTTCCACAAATGGTTCTTGACAACATTCTCCGAACCAGCTGCTTGGTTTCGTGCTAGAGTGGCATATGCGCATACCACTGCAGTGTGGTCAATGGTTGGCCACATTGTTGGGCTCGGCGACAGACATGGTGAAAACATCCTTTTCGACTCCACAACTGGGGATTGCGTTCATGTGGATTTCAGCTGCTTGTTTGATAGGGGCTTGCAACTGGACAAGCCTGAGGTGGTGCCGTTCAGGCTTACTCAAGTAAGCACTGAAACCATGTCTAGCTAGTTTCTTTGTATTTCAGGTTTTGCATGTATTTGGCCTGTAACTTCTCTTTCTTTTTGTGAACCTATAACTGCAGAACATGATTGATGGCTTGGGCATCACGGGATATGAAGGCATATTTCTTAAGGTCTGTGAGATCACCCTGTCTGTCCTCCGAACTCACAAGGAGACCCTCATGACTGTCCTTGAGACCTTCATCCATGACCCATTAGTGGAGTGGAACAAAAATACCAAATCTAGTGGAGGCGAGGCCCAGAACCCGCACGCACAGGTATGTATGCGAACCAAGGCACTAAGTGTGAGTTGTACATGTCTAGAAACGGGCCATTCGTACGTTCTGATCTGATCCTTGTTTACCGACTCATCCAGAGGGCCATTACTAACATCAACGCAAGGCTCCAGGGAGTAGTGGTGGGTGTTAAAGCCAGCCCTTCCCTGCCTCTCTCTGTGGAAGGCCAAGCACGGCGCCTTATCGCTGAAGCGGTCAACCTCAGCAACCTCGGCAAGATGTACATCTGGTGGATGCCGTGGTTCTAACAGGTCCTACCTATCCCCTTACCAAATTACGCGTGTGTATATAAGCATCACGACCTGCAAGAGGTGGACAGAAACTTTGGGCAGAAAGTGGCATTTTGTCATATAGCCCTATGCCTGTGCCTTGCCGCCGCTGTTATGCCAATCAATGGCTGCTTCATCTAGAACACATGACCCTCGTGGGGTACCTAGCACTAGTGTTGGTCTATTGGCATTGGAACTAAAACGTGAAGGGTCAGCGACCATTTGGGACGGGAGGAGTGGAGCGTGGAGCCTTTGCTGTCCTGCTCTTGCCTGCGCGGGTCAAGCCGGCATGCCATGCGCCCATGCGCCCCCAGAGAAGGTGGCGAGGATGGTCGGCGTCGCCTCGTGGCGTGACAGCCGCGGCCATCCTATAATGATGATTGCACGAACACGACCCCGCTCGGCGACGGCACGCCCATCGGATCCCATGGAGATGCTGCCCGGAAGCATGTAATGTAATGGAACATGGAGAACGCCCGCGTCGCGCAGGCACCCTACAGTGAGCCGCCGATGATCGGCCGGCAGCCGCGCACGCCACCGCGCCCAGCGTCGGAACGTGCAGGTCCGTCCGTCTTGTACATGGCAGCATCTGACATGGGTCCTTCTCAATCAATACGGATTTTCCTCTTGTGTTGCATCGCATGCCGTGTATCCCACCCGATTCCTGAACCGACCGCGTGGCATTCTTTTTTCTTCCTGGAAAACTAGCCGCAGCGCTACTGCCACCGTCTTCCTTGCATTGCGAAAAAGGCGACGACGGTTGCTTTGTTCTGGCCCGGGAGATTTAGACAACTAGAGTACAAACTTTGGAGTCTTAGATTGGCCACCTTTACAAGGTTCAGCTGAACCTGCCGCATTAGAAATAAACTAGCCACCAGGTTAGCTGAAGATGCTGATGCAAATAGGGCCATTTACCAATTCAGGCAGGATGCCTATTTGCTATGCAGTAGTGCGTATTTTTAAGCTTTCCTGTAGCTCACGAAGAAGAAAAAAAAATGGGGGCAGACAGCCAGACACCATCTTTGTCTGCCTGAACCTGATTAGACACTAGTATAAACAGACTGGGCAAAAAAAAATGCAGGGCAGGGGAGGGGAGGGGTCAAAACACTCGTCAATGATGCAACAAGCGAGGGCCATGGCTTGGTTGGTCTGGTCCCCAACCTCTCTCGCCGTGCCAGAACGCCCAAGAGATACGACAAGGGCCACTGATATCTGCTTCCGTGGTGAAATCTTTTACCCGCTTAGAAAAAGCAGGTCCTGTCATGGGAGGAGCAAGAGGAGATGGACCGAAAGTGACCATTGCTTGCTTGGTATACACCGTAGAAGAAACAAGGCCGCTCCTCCCCGTGCGGGTCAGGCCTATCAGTGCCCACATCGGTGCCCCGTGAGAGTGATCACTAGTGCTCATCATTAGAGATGATGGTGATGATGAAGCGGCTTGGAGGTTGGGCTCACATCGCCGTCATCAGTCTTCACTCCACACTGTTCATTTATCAGGCGGCCGGAATCAGCAAGGCCCGTCCCAGGTTGGTAGTAGCAGCAGCAGCAGCACTTGTGTGACAGCAAGAAGAGAGGATCAGGATTCTGTGGCCAGCCTCTAGTGCTTTATTGTTGCTTCACTTCTACATGCTCTAGTTTTGCTTGCAGCGTCACAGGCAATGGCATTGACAATTGCACACAGATACAGGGACAAATCAGAGACTGAACCAAACACATTTCAGCATCACACACATTTCCTAAATTGGATACTACAACGAAGAAACCACCATGGACAGAGGAGCCGAGATAATAACGGTAATTAAAAAAAAAAGGCGCAACCAACTGAACTGACGATCAATGATTATAGAAAGGAAAGGCAGCGAGCTTTGCTCTTGTTAAATAGTACTCCCTCAGTCCCATAATAGATGACGTTATGGGATGCGTGTACGTGTTATTTTCTCAACTTTGACTCGATTTGTAGAAAAAAATGTGTAATATTTATATCTCTAATAAATTTGATAAAAAACTAGATTCAAATATCTATCTAATGATACTAATGATGTATTATAAATATTAATATTATTTTATATATAATTAGTTAATGTTGAAATATGCTGTTTTTCTCGGGAAGCGAGAATAACATCCATTTTGGGACAGAGAGAGTAATAGTAGAACATTCACCCCAGCACCTTTGCATATGGGAAATGCTTTGCTGCTGGTAGGACATGCTAGCTACACAACATGATGGGGGAGATGGATTGCAAAAAGGCCTCCCAAATCTTTGCCTCTCTCTGCCTGCCTGCCTTTTTCGCTACTCATACTGCAACTACTGATGCTGCTACCACCGTCTACTGCTGCTTAAGCTTAAGATTTATTGCCGCCTGCTCGAGTTCTTCGTCTTCCTCCTCCGGCCCGCTAGCCCTCAGCCATGTCGCCCCCCTCTACAAGCAGCCTCCACCGAAGCCGGCGTTCTTGAACAGCTCCTGCTTTATGGCGTCTGCGCTGAACCTCTCCCTCTGCATCTGCTTGTTTTTCATCATCCAACCAAAATCATTGTCAGGCTTCTGGTTCGTTAAAGATTCAGTCAAGAAGCAAGCTTGTTGCCCCTAAACATTTTTACATCTCATGAACGAAACAAGGAAACAAGTATTTTACCTCAGAGCAGGAGGCGTGCATGCCGAAGTCGTTGAAGGAGCTGACGACGCACTGCTGGATGTCCAGCCCCAGGTTCTCCAGGGTGCTCACCGTCGACAGCAGCAGGCCAGGCTTGGAGGCGCAGTAGATCTCCACCCGGGTCTCGCCGCTCTCCTTGCGCTCCACGTCGAACTTGGGGGTGTTCCTGGCCACCATCTCGTTGGGGTTGAGCTCCCGGAACACGCTCAGCAAGCCCGGCGTCATCTCTTCCTCCTGCTGCTGCTTCTGCTCGTCGATCTCCTCCTGCAGCAGCTTGATCCTCTCCAGCAGCTCCTTCATGTAGTCGATCGTGTCACCAAGGATCGATGTCCTGTCCATCTATTACAAACATAAAAGAAAAGGAGGCACATTTCGTCTTCAAACTGCTGCTGCTGATCTTCTTAGACACGAAAAAAGGGGGGGGGGGGGGGTTCCCCTCTCTGACTCTCTCGTTGGACTGAATTTCTTCTTACCTTGCTGATCTTGGGCACGACGGAGCGGAGCATGGAGAGGCGGTCGTTGAGGCGCTTGCGGCGGCGGCGCTCGGCCATGAGGTTCTTGGACGGCATGCCCTCCACCCGCTTCTTCTTGGACGCCGGGGCCGGCGGCGCAGCGCCGGTGCCGAACGCGCCGCCGCCCTCCGCGAGGCCGGGCTCCACCTTGCAGACCCCAAGGCCGCCCTCCGCCAGCGGCGGCGCCTTGGGCTCGATGACGTCGAGAAACCCCATCTCGGCGCCGTAGTCGCCTGCATTGGGGACCCCGAAGGCGGCGGCGGTGCCATAGACCTCGCTGAGGCAGTCGAACCCGGACGCCGCCGGATGCGGTGGATGCGGCTGCGGCTGTTCGTAGGAGGCCGTGAAGGTGGGGAGGACGCTGACGGTGGGCGGCGGCTGTTGGCGGTCCTGGAAAGAGCAGTCCATGGCGGCGGTACAGGCGGCCGCCGGGGAGAAGAAGTCGCCCATGGCATTGCAGTCCCAGGCGTCCCTCCGCAGGGAGAGGATCTCCTCCAGGAAGGCCTGCTCGTCTAGCTCCATGGCCTTCTCGCTCGACTGGTTCTTCTCCAAGAAGGAAAGAAGGCTGTGGCTTGTGAGGTGTGGTGGACTGGTGGTGTGGAGAGGGAGACTAGAGAAGGAGAGGTGCCAATGGAAATGCCATGGTGATGGTGAGGGCCTAATATATGGGGGAGGAGAATGGAAGGGGGACAATTATTCCCTGTGATAAATGGTGAACAGTGGCATTAAGCGGTTGAGGACGGAGGGCTTCCTGTCATTAGAGAGGAAGTGAGGGAGATAGAGGGGCCTAGGGATGTGTTGGGATGGGATTGGAAAGGAATCATGGCATGCTACCTTCTCATCACAGTTTGATGCTTAGGCCAGTCTCAGTGGGAGTTTCATGGACACAGTTACCTAGACTGGAAACTAGGTAACTGTGCCACAGAGGTTTTATGGTGATGAAACTCCCATCACGTCCCATCAAACTCCCCCTCTTAATTATCCTACCATGTCAGCAAAACTGCTGATGTGGCAGTGTATTTAATGCATATGAAACTCCCATGAAACCCTCCATTAAGACTGGCCTTAGCGTTATCACATCCATGCATTCCTTTCTTTAATCCCTGGATTTTGCTCTTAATTGTCTCTACTACTTAGTAGCAGTGGTAGAATGTAGAGAGGCTCCCAATCTGGTTTTGTTGTATTGTGACTTGTGAACTCTAGGGCAAAGATAACCGTAATAGGGTCCAGGATTTCTCCTGTTGAGTACAGCTATGTCTGTTGATCCTATCCCCAACTCCCCATCCGTTTGTGTATATAATGTAATGCTAGTGTGTGATCTATCCATCCGTGGGTAATACAGGAGGTATGATTGAAGCGTCTATTGAACATACAGGCATGCTGTTGCCGTTCTCTCCATTGCCAATGTGGAATTGGAAATGCATAGCCCTGATTAAAGTCACGAGTCATGGCCAATGAAATGAACCAAGAAGTTCGGTTTTGGAGCTGAACTTCTCGACACCTTGCTGATACGTCCAGAGAGATAAACTGATAAAGACACCTTTGTCAACTAGCATCATGAGCGTAGACATGGCAGCCCAATTAAGGCTACGCTACAGTGGCAGTACGTTTGCAAATGCTTCCCCTCTTTCTGCAGGAAAGAGTTTAGTTTAGCAAAACTAGGAGAAAGGAGCAAGGATCCAAAACCATCTTTCTGGACTCCACGGGCACAGATTTGAAAGCCTCACCACACATGACTTGTCAGGCAGCCCTAGCATTGCGATTGCGACCTCCTCGTTGTCACGCCAGCTGAATGAAATGAAGTTTACTAAAAAAAATTAAGGGCTTGTTTAGATGGGTGGTGTAAAGTTGGTGAAAGTTGGCGACATGTCACATCCATCCTTTTGACACTAATTAGGAGTACTAAATATAGACTAATTATAAAACTAATTACATAGATGGACTCTATATCGCAAGACGAATCTATTAAGCCTAATATGTGCCGTCATTAGTGCATTTTTAATGACGGGTTACTGTAGCACGGCAGTGTCTAATGATGAATTAATTAGGCTTAATAGATTCGTCTCACGATGTGGAGTCCATCTATGTAATTAGTTTATTTTTATACCTATGTTTAATACTCCTAAATAGTGTCCAAACATTCGATGTGACAAGTTGGTAAAATAAGTTGGCGAAAGTTGGCGATCTAAACAAGGCCTAGGTAAAATTCGGTGACCCATTTGTTAATTGTTGATTGATAGTCTGGCCTGGCAGTATACTAGTGCTGAGAACTTTACGTATACTTAAGTATGTATTCTCTGTTTCTTTATACTCCTATGCCATACTACTACATTACAGTACATATGGGGCTAGATTCTCTATGGTTGGGTAGAAAATGTATAGGGCCATGTTTGGATGCCAAATGTTTTTTAAGCTCTAATATCTGAAAATATTAAGGCACAACAGATTATCTTGAAGCTCTGCTTGTATGTAATGTAGCAAATCTTGCTTGGGCGATTCTCTTGAAGCTGAAAACTCTTAAAATGTTCAGCTTCAGATGAATGAATGACTATGGAGGAGGTTGCTTGCTTGCTGAAACAAATGAAACCGTATCCGGCGCAGAAGATCCTTGGAGAGCAGCTGCGTGGTGTGGGCCCCGGAAGGCTGCGGCGAGGTTTGACCCACAAATGCGTCTGAATCGAAAGAAGACGGCTCGTGTGGGGCCCGGGCAGCAGCGGCCGTGTCAGCTTCCGCCTGCTCATCTCCTGCATTGGCCTGCAAGGGGTGGCCCACACTGCCCCCATGGGAGCCCCACGTGTCCTCCCTCTCGTTCATGTGGGTGATGTGGCCATGGGCCTTTTTGAGGTGGGGGTACACCTGTGATTCTGTCCCTGTGCTGGCAACAGGATGCTGCTCATTGTGTTGTGTGCTCGCATGCATGGCCCTGCCTCCATACCACCGCCCCTTGCTTTTGTTGAGGCAAACTGTTAATGATCGAACATTAGCTGCATGCAATTGTTGTTAGTCGTGATTTGATAACACTTGAGGAAAATGTAATGATCACTTTGTTACATGAGCTTGTGTATAAAGATTCAGTTCATCAAGAACCAAGAGAGGAAAAGGAATGCATAGGCCGTTGAACCCTTTTGTTTGTTCTTGATACAAAGAAGATGACAGCTAGCTCCTGCCGGTTTGAGAAGGAAAATATAGACGGGCACAGCGAGTGATGCACATGCCTTGCTTAACATGCTCACAGTGCATCCATCAATCTGGCTCCTGCTCCCTCACATCACATGTACTCGTATATATCATTCTTTCATGCATCATGCCAGGCATGCATGTGGTTTCTACTGCTTCAGCATCTTCAGAATCAGAGAAGCTTCAGATCGAATTAAGGTGTAGCTAACCTCAGAATCAAGAGAGTAGTATATATGTGTTGTGTAGCAGTGTAGTGTAAGTCCTGGTACGTGGTGCATGTGGTAGCAGCTTCACAGCAGCTATCACGACGACCACGGCAGTCGTAGTGCTTCTTGTACCTCTCACGTTTGTACATACATGTGATGAATGATCTTAGCTTGTTGATCTCATCATAAGGATCTGCCAGTCGTCTATGGATCAGATACGAGGATCATCTATCAGCTACAGTGCGTGCGTGATCACACAACTGGCATGATCATGCATTATGAAAGAACCAATTGTATACCAAATACAGAGTGCATCATGGTGATAACAACATTATAGACCTAATAACGCCATGATGTCAATTTTGAGCAATAGTAAACACTAAGAGCATGACGATGGACCTACTAAGTGTGCATGGAGAAAGATATGATAGATCGATCGTGCCATCATGTGCGTGTTTCGTGTTCACTCGCTTCTAGCTGGTGGAGATTTGAGACGTGGAAGCATCATCGATGTACAGAGTAT
The DNA here is from genome assembly GCA_015342445.1 of Digitaria exilis. Lineage (NCBI taxonomy): Eukaryota > Viridiplantae > Streptophyta > Magnoliopsida > Poales > Poaceae > Digitaria > Digitaria exilis. The sequence goes on along the minus strand of JACEFO010002059.1, from coordinate 210,072 downwards.
TACGAGTATCTGCCCTGCTGTGCGCTAGCTCGATCGGAAGAACACGATTACTAGGCTTTGTTTGAAAACTAGTAGAGTGGAGCGGCAGTGATCGGAGGAAAACTTAATTTAAATTCATTAGACTCGTCCCTTGCATTCCACATCGATGCACTCCCTTCGGGAAAAAAAAAAACTAGAGGGATTGCCCACTTCCTGCTTATAGTTACGATCCTCCCTAGCACTCGATTTTCCTATCACAGCAACTTAACATGTTGGCATAGCGTCTGCTTCCTCATTCAATTCGTCTGAGCTCCACACTACAGCTCACAACTGGCTCTCAGCACACCGATTGTATCCATCATGCCACTGCTACATCCACTATCCAATTTTGGGTAAACCGTTGTCTCACATTTTTATATACTTCTTTACAAAATGTCTTTAGCTATAATTTTTTTAAACAAAATATATATATTATAAGTTGTATTATCATGGTTATAGCTACTAGGGCGTAGATAACAAAGAAAAAGGGCCGGAATCATCTATAAACGTACAAACGTGTAGTCGCAACAATCGGCTTGGTTTTGATGGATGGAATGGAACCGTGCAATACGGTGCATGCATGATATCCATGGTCCCTAAATGATGGGAAATCAGAGAGATGGATAATGCACATGGCCGGCCGGGCGTATGTCTTGCACGACTATCATACGTACGTACGTCTGTCTGTGTATTCGCGTAGTCGTATCCACCCCTAGCCACCAGGTCCTTCTCTCTCTCGTTTTGTGTTGGCAGCCACAGATATATATAAGAAGGGGTAAAAAAAAAAACGGGGCGGCGCTAGGTTGCTGGTGACAAGCGTCCAAAGAAGGGACTGAGACAAAGGTGGGCTGCAAATAAAACCGAGCTGGCAAGGGAACGGGAAACCGCTATGGTTTTGGAGGTAGCACTACACCACACCGGCTGGTTTTTGGCTTGTCTCATATGATCATCACCTACTGCTCGCCCCGCCCACAGTATTTCTTTCCTTTCCTCTCCGGTGATCATAAAAAAATACTATTTATTTAATTTTTTTCTATTCATTCCATCTCTCTCACCCACAGAACACGCTTTTCAACACGACCTACAGTGTTTTTTAGATCTACAGTGTTTTTTCTCCCAATCTAAACTCACCCTCGCACAGCACATGCACACGTACAGAACGCCACACAGCTGCACCCACGCACGCACCAAGCCACGAACCACTCGACGCGAGCAGCAAGGAGCTATAGCATCGATCGAGCCGAGTACTTTTTTCGTGGTGTCGCGTCGATCGGGAGTTGCTGCGCCGGCCTGCGCGCTTTTTGCTCAGCTCACTCCTCGGCTGGATTCCGAATGAGATCCTCTGATTTAGGCCCCGTTTAGTTTCCCAAATATTCCCTAAAAATCCACTATTCATCCAACTTTTCTCTATTCATCTCACCTGTTCTACTCACATATCACTATTCATCTACAGTGTTTTTTGGTGAACAGTGTATTTTCAGAGAATCTTTCCCCGATCTAAACACACCCTAAAGTTTAGACATGTAAAGTTAGAGCAACCACTTCCCATACATCCCGCCACATGCATGATCATCAGCTCAGCAGTTTCTGTGTGTATTTCTTGGAATTAATATATCGGTCCATCGGGGACATTGTTCATGCAATGGATTATGGATCAGGTGTTAGCTGATAATATGATACGAATTATAGCAAGATCTTTGGTGCATTAATTATTTCGTTGCATTGCATTGTAGACACGTGTCATTATATATGTTGGTTTCCCCTGTTGAGTACATGGTTAGAAAAAAAATATCATTAGTACCGGTCAATAACCCTGTATTAGTATCAATTTTACAACCAGTATTGTATTTTTATATTAAATGGGTAGCAATTAACTGGTACTAACATGATATTCGATACCAGAGTACCAACGGGTACTAAATAATTTGTGCTTAAAAAAAGAAAAAAAAAAGATATGAACCATCCGAGAGCTAGGCCTGGCCCATTTGGCCATGTACAGTGACACTGGCAGCTGGTAAGCATGAAGGGCTTGATTGGTTGGTAGCCAAATTGTTGGCATGCCAAAATATGAGCATGCCAATTTTGATGTCACTATTTGGTTTAGTGTCAAAAGTTGCCCATGTCACACATTATTCTACCAAAATGGTGGTAACTTTTTGTGCCAACAATTTAGCTTGCTAAAACCATGGCATAATTTTTTGGCATTCACCAATCGAACATACACAAAGCTGGGACCAGACGCGTATGTGTAGTACAACATACATACAGACACTTTGGTTCGTATTGTCCAGTCGATGAATAATGGATGATCCCTCGATCCTTCGTCGCTAGGCAGCAAAGCCTACATGTACGGCTTCATCGTGCATACGTACTACGTACTGTTCAGTTGTCGGGATTGCCGCAAATGCTTGAAATTAAACTGATCCATCTTTCTAGCTTTGTACTGTGTTCGTAAGAAGAGTATCTATCGACAAGGCAGTGCTCCTCCTGCCATTTTACGTAAAAAAAGAGAGAGAGTATCTATCTCTCTTTGTTGTGTCATATTCCTGCCGTCGTGAATCACCAGGCAGACATATAATTTTTTTTATAATAAAAAAGTTCTCTCTTCACCCTCTTGATAAAAAATCAGTACGCACACAAATTATTACACATATCACACATCCGGTTCAAGTATCATAAATAAAGTTTAGATAGATTAACCATAGTCAAAATCCTTTTTTTTTAAAAAAAAGCGAAAAACCAATGTCTCGGCGGCACGTCTGTTCATAATGTCTTTTTACTTTCTCACTGTGCTCGAGGCAGAGTTAGACGGAGTCAGTACGTTCCCTGAAACAAAAACCTGCATAAAATGGCAATTGTCAGAAATAACTTCAATTCATGTTCTTGCATAAAAGTTTTTGGCAGGCAAGCATATATATGTACACGTCTGCTTGCATTATAATGCTGATAGCTTAGTTGGGAATGTGAATGAATGAATGCATGCGCGATATATGCATGGTGAGACTACTACTAGTCGCGGTGCATGGGTGTACCGAGCGGCCGTGACGTGGGCACTGGGCAGTGCAGTGCAGTGGTGGTGATGCTGATGCACGCTATCCATCATGCATCGTACACGGATTGGGGGCAGGATCATCAGGGAGAAGCGGGCAAACGGTTACTTATCATCGTACACGCATCATCACCATACATGGTGGCCAATATAATGGGAACATCTAGCTATAGATGTCCAGATGGGCCAGGCCCGATGGGCGGCCCGCAGCCCGGCCCTAAAAAGCCCGGCACTAACCCGACCCGGCCCGAAGGAGATAGTGCTCGGGCCAGCCCGGCCCGAGACGTAGTGCCGGGCCTGGGCCGCCCCTTCGGCCCACAGTGCCAGCCCGAGGCCCGGCCTGATTTTGTGTGGCCCGACGAAGGCCCGATAAAAGTACTAGCAGCCCGTATGAGAACACATCCTTCAATTCTTAAATGGTGCGAATCTCCTCCCTCTTCTCTGTAATGATCCTATTCTCCTCCCTCATCTCTTTGTACAACACAAATATACTCTCTCATCTCTTTGGGGGTGCGAATTTCATCCCCCATCTCCTTTGAAGGCCCAGTGGGCTGGCCAAGCCCGATGGGCTGATCGGGCTAGCGGGCCGGCCCGGCACTAAAAACTGGCCATAGTGCCGGGCTTGGGCCGGCAGTTCGGCCCGATGTCTGGCCCGGCCCGACACGAAAATGTCACCGGGCCTGATAGTGCCAGGCTGCATCGGGCCGGGCTCGGGCCGGGCGGCCCGTTTGGACATATATACGTCTAGCTAGCGCCCTTATGTTTATTTCCAATCAGAAACAATATGAAGTCACGAGCAAATGACACCACTACACACAGTACACGCACGCTCCTGCCGGCCGTCGGTCCTGCGAGAGAGAGAGAGAGAGGAGCCTCGAAGCGGCGCGGCAACGACAAGGGCATGGCGCCACGGCGCCTCGGGAACTGCCCCCGCTGCTGCTGCTGCTACTGCAGGCGATGCTCCTCTCTCGCTTCTGCTCGAGGCCGGCCGGCCCGGCCCGGCCCAGCGGCTAGCACGTGGGGCCCACCGCACAGTGTCGAGCACGGGGGCGGCTGGCTGGCACATTCAGATTGCTGAGACGACGACGATCGATCGATCAATCGAGGACGCTGATTGGAAGACAGAAACGAAGGCGCGCTTGCAAGTGTGCAATGGGCACGTAACTCGGGTTACCAAATTTAATTTCGACCTTGCTACTAATTAATGCAAGTGTGCAATAATGAGCTCTCAGGTTTAATTTTCTTCACGAATGTAGTCCTCGGGCAGCTTTTGCCCTGTTCGGCGGGTCTTAACTGGCTGGTCTGGAGGCTGGGCTGGACTGCGTGAAGAATATGCACGGACCCGGTGCAGGAAGGAGGCTGGGAACAAGCTGAAGCATAAGGAGATGGTGCACACAGGCCGGGTACAGGAATGAGATTGAGCAGCCAATCCTCCAGCCCAGTCGATTATGGGCAACCGAACATGCTATTTGTACTTGTTCGTTTTGGCATGGAATGACATAGAATATCTCGACATGGAATTAATTTCAATCCACCTAAAACGTGTGTTTAGTTAGACCAAGAAGGATTTGAAACCCAGCATGGTTTAGCCTCATTTCATGCCAAAAAAAAGCCTAGTTTCATTCCATAAGTCAGACGTCATGGAACCAAACCCTATGGAATCGAATCCGAGCAACCGAACCAGCCCTCCCCGGACGGGGGCCGACTGCATGATCCGCAGCAATTCGGGCCCGCTGCCTATGCTGTTGTTGGTACGTACGTTGCCGGCCTGCGTGGGACCAAATTGAGCTCGCATGCAAAGCGGCGGCCAGACCCCACTCGTCCGTCAACAGAGACGTCGACCACGTAGATTTGCGCATCCCGTGACGCTAGAGATGGACGCACCATGCATGCATGCATAATCTCCATCACCTCTCACGACCGAGACACAGGACGGACGCAGCCATGCATGCTAACGCCAAGCCGTGTGTGTGTGTGATGATTGATCGATATAAAGATGCACGTGTCTCCACTGCATCCAGCGATGGTGATCATCATCTGTTGATCCCGTGATCTGATCCTCTGATGATGATGATATCAACTGGCCGATACATATGCACACGACGAATGCAACAAATCATTGATTGCATAAGCAGCGGCACGCCTGAAACTGAAATGCTTCTTCCCCTGCGAACTGAACTGAGCTGCCAAGCATGCATCCCCCGGCCGGCTGGACTGATCGATCTAGTCTGACAGATGATCTGAGATGTTCGTCCGAATCGCACGCGGCAGGCGCACAACAGCATGCGAGCTGCTGCTACCTCGGTCGCGGCTGATCGGCGTCCCGTGACAAGCACGAATGCCACTATGCCAGCAGCTCCATCCGCCGACCGGCTCATCAGCCGTCTCATCTCAGTGCCTCAAATAATGGAGACTCAGGAGCCAGGATATCGTCGGCTCGGCTGCCAGGTGACACACAGCGCCCAGGCTTTCGTTTCCACTCTCCGTCTTGGGTGTCTCGTGATCGATCAGCTTCGAACGTGCATTGTTGTGACTCGTGAGCAACGCATCACCGCATGACACGCTGGGTACAAGGAAGCCTCTTCTCACAGAAAGAATCTGCTGCCTTTTCCCCTCTCTTGCACGCCCTCTTTTCACGTAAAAGAAAGCAGCCAAGGGAATTTGACAGCAGGCAGCAGCTGCCGCCCACCACAGTAAGCAAAACAGGGGAACCTTTCCTTTGCATCAAATCCAATCACCAAAAAGTGGCGTCACTTAATGATGAGATACCTACGGAGCAAACCAACACCAGCACGGCCTCCCTCTCAATCAGACAATCACCAAGAATTCACAGGACCCATCCGTCCAAAACCACAGGTGATGAGAGTGCAATCACAACATCACGAGAGGATCATCCAGCGCTGGTGCTGCAGCCTTTCACCATGACCCTCCTCGCTGCTCCAGATGTCTCCAGATCGACATAATCATACCAGCACAAGCAGCAGAGCCCTTTTGTCTTCTCACCAGGCTTACCTTGCCATTGTGAATATCTCGCCTTTCAAGGATTCGAATTATGGCCGCGTCAAATAATAGCCCACGTAGCGCCTGTGCCACCACGATCCCCAACAGTAAAAAGATGCCCCCGCAATGGAACAAGTCCCCAGTCATTCTTTAGAAGTTATCATTGCAAAGCTACAAACATTTGAAACATGTCCTCACACAAATTTCTTGAAAATCCAGCAGACACGGCAAACAGTCCACGAGTACAGCTACAACAATCTACCCAAAGTCACGGGAGGGCCATGCCCATCCGATTCTTGTGGCCACTGGAATGTGAAGGGCTAAAGACCTTTCTTTCACCTGTCGTAGCCACTGCCACCCGGGCGGCGGCCGCCGCCATAGCCTCTCTCCGGCATGCGATACGGCGAAATCGATCGATCCCTCCTTGACCTGCCGCCGGCATAAGGAGGCGGAGAGTAACCCCTCCCGCCCCTGCTCTCATAGTAGTCTCGGGGGTCCCTGTGGGGGGAGTAGTCCCTGTAGGGAGGGTAGTCTCGAGTATCCCTGTACGAAGGATAGTCCCGACTCTCCCTGTAGGAATACATGGGAGGCGGAGACCTGCGGTAGCCATAGCTGTTGCCGTAATACTCATCGCGACCACCACCATAGCCTCTGCGGTATCTCCCACCACGTTCTCTTCGCTCATACCGATGACCTGTCAAGGTGCAGCATAAGTAGTAGCCAATACAAGATACGGTCATCCCACTAAAAGCAAAAGAAAGCATTTTAACAGTGACCACAAAAGTGATAAGACATGTCATGACAAAGTGAAAGGGGCAAAGAAATGTACTTAAAAGGATGCTATCTATAAGATAATTTAAAATGCTGCTTCTGTACCAAGATAGCTTCCAGGAGTTGGTGTCCTTGGGCGACCACGGCGAGACTGAAACAACAGACAGGGCAATTTTCATCAAATCACAAGCAACAATAAGAATAAGAGTATCATTCTAGGATCATGGACGTAATTACAAGTTTCTCTTACAATCAATGGATATACGACCTGCAATAACGGACCAAGGGAGGAAATAAGTAATGAAGCAGCCCAAACTCCAACTAGCAGTCATCCAACGTTGCTATGCACATGGCACCGCACATGCTTGACTAATGAGTTGGCAAAGCCCGTTGATTAGTTGAAGGTGAATGCTCAGGTTTAGTTGAAAAATTGCTACATTTAGTTGTAGTGAATCTTGTGGTGCATAGTAACTCTTTGGGCTGGTCCACTGATCGAGCTGTATTTGCTAAAGTTGAAATTGATGGAACTCAGAATCTTGATTGCTGCACATAGCTTGCACAGTATCTTCTGAATAATAACCAAAAAAAACTTCCAGGTCAACACTCAGCACATATGGGGTCACACTATTAGCGTCAACAACCCCAGTGAAGGTTAACACAATTACCTTTTCAACTGTAATGTTTCGACCTTCCATTACAGAATTGTTAAGATACTTGATGCAACGGTCAGCTTCTTCAACAGTGTCCATGGTGACAAAGGCAAATCCACGGGAAACACGTGTATGGGGTTCAAGAACAACATGGCAACCAACCACCTAGATCATAAGAGATGTTATGATGTGACATTTCTGAGATAAATTTGGCTGAACTTTGTATTAAGTCAACTAACCCTTCCTTCCTTTGAGAAATAATCTTTAATCTCCCTTTCAGTCACCTTAGAAGAGAGTCCAGTCACATACAGAGTATTTCCACGGTTGACAGCCTCTTCCTCCCTGCAAAACAGGAAATGATTAAGAATGTGGGCATTGCAGACAAAAATATTAGCTAACACAACTAAATAGCATGAAAACTTTTATGTAGCTCATCAAGTAAAAATACTGTTTTGCCCTCTTTTTTTTCCCACCACATCACTTTAACTAATTTATCTGCTACCTACAGCGTTATCAATTTGTCTAATTTCAATAACTATTACCATAAGTTCACAAAAAAAAAACAATTACCATAAATCATTACAATTTTGAAATACAATAGGATCCAATTCCCTCATACAAAAAATGTAATCACATATGAGACACATTGTCTGTTACTGGATCATACTCACCAAAGAGAGACTTTTTTACATTCATTATGTAGCTGGCACATCACGTATGTGGTATATGACTTTTAACTATCACAACAAATCCATTTGGCACATTTAAATACTACTTTAGCTAACTTATCATACTGAACAGGTATAATGATACTATTAGACTAATTTAGATTGGTTTTTTTCATCCTTATGCCACACTGGCACATGCTATAACAACATGAACCTCAATTACCTTCTAGACATACAATAATCAAATAGTGCACAAACTATATTTGTCAGTTTTCAAATATTCCAGTGACAAGAAAAATAATACAAAATTGGTGGACACAATTCCCAAAAAAAAAAATGAGCACCTCTCATGGCTTCGAGATCTTGACCTTGCCTGAGATCTAGGATCAGGCACAGGCGACCTAGACTGAGACCGAGCTGGAGATCGTGACCTCGACCTTGCTTTTGGGTGCCCCCTGCTATAAGGAGAAGGGGACCTCGAGTACCTGAAAGTAAGAAATTGACACTAGCATATATTAAACATTAAATAGTTCTAGTTGTGATAGGCAGCTGTGGTGAAAGATGGCAACAAAATAAGCAAACTCTAGCAGGGAAACAATGATAACTGTTGCATCTAAATAATAGTCAAATAAAATTTGGCAGCCAACACAAAATACTTATAAGAACAACACAAATCAGTTTATAGTAAGACTCACACAGTGCTATCCTAATGACAGATATACAAGATTTTTTTTTAAAAAAAATAAAAGCTCATACAGTAAGGAAAGACAAAATGTTCTTGCCTTATCATATACTATTGATACGGAGATGCCCAAGAAAATTATTTGAATATGCTAACCAAATTTAACTCTGGCAATAATTCTATAATAATGGCTGTGACACAACACCATATTGGTTACTTTTGCCATGAAACTATGAAAGAGCAGCAGAATTATCTTCCTGTAGCGGCTTAAAATAACTGTTAACCCACCATTTGGTGCGGCTACAATTTCTCTAAACATCGAGTGACTACAATACATATAAGTTAGATGGCAGTCTCTTCGAGGAACAGGCTTGTCTTCAGTTGAGCAATGGCTGAGTTTTAAAACCGGATCCTCATTATCACAGTGAAACATAGGGATGAGATTATTGCACAAAAAGCAATTGATTGACATAAGGACAAATGAATCCTAGATCAACTTGTTTCTCAAAGCTAGCGTACCTAAGACTAAGCACCAGTACAAATTATCTAAATATTGTGTGCAATGGCATAAATATAGGGATAACAATTACTCAAGGGCGCTTATGCTGAACAGGTAGAAAAATAAATATAACAAAAGGAAAGGAATACAAGGAGCAGCTTAGCATACGAAGTGTGTTCATCAAATAGATGACCACAACTAACCTGAGCTCATAAGTACAATGAGACATCTAGATAGATCTCAAAATCATAGAACCTGATTCTAACTGGTTTAACTCTAAAGTGTATTACCAACTTGGTCAGAGTTATTAGACCCTGCACACTTCGGAGCATAAAACAAGTTGTGCCAGATTCAAACAAATGCCATTATTTCTGGTTAAACGTTTAGAGGGATGCAATAATCATGCACATAACTGATCCAAACACATAAGCTAACCTGATTCCAAGCTGCAAAATATAAACATGCAGGCTCTGGATGGTAAGCAAGTTGTGACATGTTCAAACACAACACAGAATCATGACAAAAACTATCAATTCTCGTTCAAGGTTTAGTATAAACTTAAAACTTTAGGACAAAGAGAATGAGCGAAGAAAACATAATAAAAGGCATAAGCTAATGTATTATTTCATAAACCAGAAGCTCACACTAGAGATCTTAGAAGCACTACTTTCGTAAAAGCGGCACAAAATCTAAACAGATAGTTCACATAGCCCTAAAAAACCACAACAGGAAAGATGCAACCATCCTAACTATTCACTATTCAACTAACATTACAGACATTTAAACAAAATAACAGAAATCACAATAACGCCATCCGTCACGCTCGTACTTGTACACACAAATCCTGAGTTTTCCCGTACTGCCCCAAGCGAAACCAAAGGGCAGCCACGTGAACGAAGATTCTAATACCGAAAAACCATACCGCTAGAGCCAGATCAGGGGTCACCAACGAGCGAGGATTACAAAAGAGTCATAGTAGCGAAACCGGCGTAGTAGTTACCTCCTGCGCGGGGAATCGGCCTGCCAAGACAGAGAGGGAGCAACACCCAAAAGCGAAGCGTCAGTGCGGAGATCAGCGGAATCACCGGAGCAGACAAAAAAAAAATCGCAAACACGAATGAGAAAACGACAGCGAGCAGGAGGTGGTAATCACCATGACGCGAAGCGAGGATGGCGCCGCAGGCGGAGGCGACCGACGCCGCGGTGGGAGCTCCCGGCCGTCGCGCGCCGCGCTGTGCTAGGGTTTGGCTGCGCGTTCGCTTCTACCCTCCCTCCTTTCCGGGCGGCGTGCGCTCTGAGTGTCTCCTCCTCCGCGTGGTGGTATTTGTCGGGCAACGACCGCAAGGGTTGGTTAATGGGCTTCGAAGGTCAACGAGGCCCAGCCCAGTTAGCCCTCGTGAGTCCGGTGCGGAGAGAGGGACCTGGACCGTTGGATACGTGATGGTCGGTCAGGATCTGCCACTCCACCAATGGCCTGCTCCTCGATCGACACGGTGAGGAGAAGGACCAGGAGGCGCACCGTCCAAGGAAACCCTGGTCCGCGGCGGCGGCGGCGCCGGCGATGTCGCCGGAGAGGAAGAGGATGGCGGGGCTGTGGGAGCGGGAGGTCGGCAGTCTCCCGCCCAGGCACTTCTCCAACGCCGTCATGGCCTCTAAGGTTTTCTTCCCCCCCGTTTCCCTCCTCGCTTATCGCGTGCTCCGATGAGCTCGCAACTCTGTCTGTGCCAACATTTGATCCGTGGATTCGGAAGATGGTAGGGCCTAGGGCTGGGAAATTAGTGCGTTCGATTGAGCTTCGTGTTGCTGCAGCGATGCGCTTGCTGAGTTTCAGAGAGGATGATGGGTGCAGGTTCTGAAGTGTTTTTTCTTTTAACTCTGCGCAGGACTTTGTGCAATCTCTCACCATACACAAGAGGCTACGGAAGCACAGGGGCAGTGTCAACACGATAAGCTTCAACGCGGACGGGAGGCTCCTCCTCTCCGGGGCGGACGACCGGACCGTCGTGTTGTGGGACTGGGTGGAAGCGGTGCCGACCTTCTCGTTCCACTCCGGGCACAGCAACAACGTGATGCACGCGCAGTTCATGCCCTTCTCAGATGACCGGAGCATTGTCACGTGCGCTGTTGATGGCGAGGTATGCATGCATGATGTTGTCCTGGCAATGACATATTTGATAATCTACATGTTTACCGTGCTCTTTTTTTGGTCACTCGTCAAGCATTTGTGATGTGTTCATCATTTATTCATTTATGAACCAAAACAGGTTAGGCATTCGCAGATACGGGAAGGGGGGCGCGTGACTGTAGACAAACTTGTTGAGTTAGACTTTGCGGTGCACAGGTTGGCTGTTGAGCCAGGAAGTCCTTACACATTCCACTGCTGCTGTCAAGATAGCTCCGTGTGGCTTGTATGTCTTTGCGATCAGTTGCTCCTTTCTATCCCTGCTGGATTCTTCTGTTGTTGATTTTATTTTCTCTCCAGTTTGACCTCAGAGCGAAAGATGCCATGGAACTCTTTAAATGTAGAGCTTCAGACCATTTCACCTCTGATGCAATCGAACTCTTTGCTATCGCCATAGACCCTAGGAAGCCCTGTTCTTTTGCAGTTGGTGGATCAGATGAGTATGTAAGAATATATGATACCCGCAAGATTTGTCTGGATGGGAATTCTGGTGGTGGTCACCCAACTGAGCACTTCTGCCCTCCACATTTGATTGGTGAAAACAAAGATGGAATAACTGGTTTGGCTTACTCACAGACCAGCGAGCTATTAGCATCCTACAGTCATGAGAATATCTACCTTTTCTCAAGAGAGCATGGTTTACACTTCAACAACATTGAGGTTGATGAGCGACTCCTGATGGATGGGACCGAACCCTTACCTTTTTGTAGAGATAGGTTGCCTATACCTAAGACATTCAGGGGACACCAGAACCAACTCACCCTTAAGGGGGTTAACTTCCTTGGGCCCAACTGTGATTATGTTACCTCCGGGTCAGACTGTGGCCGTATATTTATTTGGGGAAAGAAGGATGGGGAGCTGATCAGAGTGATGAATGGAGATAGACACATTGTAAACTGTGTGGAACAGCACCCTTCAGGGATTGTTGTTGCAAGCAGTGGCATTGATAATGACGTTAAGATTTGGGAACCTGGTGAAGGTGAAGATCCCTCCATCGCTCCTGTTGACAGGGTATGTACATTGCTGTACTAGGATCCCCTATCTTTCTCCTGCCTTGTTAATTGTTATGTTATAAATGTTTTATGTTCTTTATTCAAGAAAAAAACCGTCATAAATGTCTAATTATATTGGCAAGCATGGCTAAATATTCGAACAGCAACATTCACATAGAATTACTTTGCTTTATATCTGTTCACTATGAGCCTGGAGTGTCCCCCTACGCCTCAACAACATGCTTCATCTTTCCTCTTTTTTTATATATTCTTGGGACAAAGCAAAATATGTGAGTTCATTTGCATTATGAATCTGAAGTATCCAACGTAAGCTGTATTTTTTCACTGTAAGGTAAAGAATCACAGAGAACCAGTTACACCAAAGAAAGTGGATTGGGTGTAGGAACGATGGCTCTTGTTGTTGAAGTCACTATTGAACTACCAGTATCTAAAATTATGAAAATCTGAGTGCTTTTGTTCATCAAAAGTAACTTGCTACACATTTGTTCATATTATTCATAAAACTAAAAGACGTGCAATATAGTTTCTCTTTTCCATGCAAAGTTAACTTATTTTCATTTGGCATTGTAACAGTCAAATGATCCGTGAAACAATGTTGCTTTTCTTTTGGTCCATTGTTTGACATTCCTAGAGATATTGTTTGCTATTGCCCTACTCTCAAGTTTGAATAGAGTTGCAAAAAAATTACTTTCGGTTTCTGTTTTGTTTCATGAATGATTTGAGTCTTGATATATGTGGAATTTACATTTTGAAGGTCGAAGAAGATATGTGGCTCTCCAGCAGCAGTGATTCTTATAGCTATTTATACGATGGCGATGCTGATAATGAGAATGACTATTTTGATCATGACATGGGCTTGGTTGATGTTACCTTGTATGGAAATGGTGATGAACATTCATCCGAGGAAGATGAAGATGCATCATCAGAGGAAGATGATAGTAGCGATAACAGTGCGAAAGAAGATGATGATAGCGACAACGGTGCCGAAGAAGGTTTTGATGGCGAAAACAGTGCTGAAGATTTAAGCGATGGTTAATGGCGATATGACAGATGGGGAAGATTTTATTCAGCTATCATCAGTTCAAGAGCAGCTGATGCTAGTTTTGGTTTAGGTGATCTTGGGAGGAGCCAGGCTTAGAATGTGCGTAGTTAGAATTCTCAAGAGCCTCTGCATGATTCCTGCTAAGCTGTTCCTTCTCACTCTTAATCCACCTGTATATATTTTCTTCAGAATTGAGAGTAGCATCGTGATGTAAATGTCTCGTGAAAGCGATTACCAGTGAGGACCTAGCTTAAGAGCAGCTTGGGCATCAAGGTATTGGGTATAAAACTTTTCATGATTTCATCCACTCGTGTTTGCTCTTGCATCTTGATGCATGCTCTATGACTAGTCAGAATACCAAAGGTCCTCTACCCTAGTTGGCTAGGGGGTTTAGCGGTATGGTTGCACCAGTAGACCTAAGTTTAATTCCTCACAGAAGCGAATTTGTGGAACTGATTTTTAAAAATCCCCTAGACGGTAAAGCCAGGGTAGTGGGTTTTCTAGGTTTCTCCTTAATTTTTTTATGACTACTCTGAATGCACACATGAAATCAGCACGACGTGGATGTCAATTTTAACTAGCAATACTGTAGAAACGATTCCATTCTCGAAATGTTTTTCTTTGTTTAGATCAGTTTTTAATTTTATCTAACATTCCTTCCGATTCAAACAACTTACACTTGGACATAGGGCACGTTCGGCGGGCAAGGATCTAGATTCTTAGACGAATGTTCTAGTTATAGGTTTTCTCTAGAAACATTTCTCCAGCGAATTGGAATCACTTTTGTAGCAACGTGCGGCTAATGCTCAGTTTTTTTAAAATGAGAATCAAAATCAGAATAAAAGCGAAAATTAGTTCCAAGTGATTCTCTTGAAAACATTTGTCTTGAAATGATGTTTGACAGTGATTCTAGTGATTATGCAGAAAATCTAAAAAAAAATCCGTTGTCAAAATACATACAATTCTATAAATTCCAGGCATTTTCTCTTATTTAATCGTTTCTTCATGCACAGCTTCCAGCAAAATTAGAAGTATTTATAGGCGAATATATTAAGCGTAATTAGAGTATGATTAGACAATGTGGTGCTATATTTAGCAATCTTTAATGATAGATAGCTCAATAGATTCATCTCATGACTTTTTGTGTTCATCCATGTAATTAGTTTTATAATTAGACTAGATTTGGTTCTTTGAATTTTTGTTTAAAATCGCTACAGGAAAAACTTGAAGGCTATATAGAGTTTTTTTGTTTGGAATAATCTGTGAAGTAGAATAGCATGTTTTCTCCCTTTGTGAAGGATCTATTTTTGGAGAAGATTATTATTATTATTTTCTGTTTTTTTAAGCCAATATTAGTATCTTACTCACTCCGTCCTAAATTGTAAGTCGTTTGACTTTTTTTACACCAACTTTGACCATTCGTCTTATTTAATTTTTTTTTTTTTGCAAAATATCATATTTTTTGTTATAGCTAGCTTTAGTAATAAAAGAATTTCAAAAATGATTTAGATTTGACTATATTTGCATAAATTTTTTGAATAAGACGAGTGGTCAAAGTTGAGTTCAAAAAATCAAACGACTTACAATTTAGGACGGAGGGAGTATATAATTACCATTGTACAGTATCCTCATATTATGTTTCATAAAAATTCTACAAAACAAAATTCCTGAAACCGACAAGTGTGCAAGTGGGGGCCGACGAGTCGACGACCTGACGTCCATTAATCCTCACCCACTGCTTTAGTGTGCGTTTAGATTGGGGAAAGATTCCCTGAAAATACACTGTTCAAAAAAAACACTGTAGATGAATAGTGTTATGTGAGTAGAAGCGATGGGATGAATAGTGAAAAGTTGAATGAATAGTGTTTTTTTTGAAATATTTGAGAAACTAAACGGGGCCTTAAAAAGATTTCCTCAGCCCGAAGAAGAAGAAAAAAAATCTGACGCCCGCTGCACCGCACCTCTCGCCGTCGCCGCCCATGGAGTCCGTCGCGGCCGCCGCGATCGGCACCACCTCCCGGTCTTCTCTCCCGCGCCCTTTCTCCTCTACCCCGCTCCACCGCCGGCGCCGTCCCGCCTCCTTCCTCCCCGTCGCTGCATCTAAGCGTAAGTGCTCCTCTCTTCTCTCCCTCTCCAAGCGCTGCGCCTTGTCTCGATCTCTCTAGCGGCGTAATCCTCATCCACGCATCTCACCCATTTACAGGTCACAACGACGATGACAAGGTCGCTGAAGGCCCCGGCTCGGTCCCCGGGCGCGAACCCACCGGTCTCGCGCCATACGGGCTTTCGCCGCTCTCCAAGGTACGGACTACGGACAAGGAGAGATCTCAGTTTACTTTGTGGTGGTTAGCTCCGTGTAACCCCCGATCCTTGGAGCAATCCGATAGCGCCATGATCCGTTCGGTTTCGTGCCGTTTACGGACGTTTCGTGTTGCATTTTTGTTTCAATATTTTGTAGCGTTCGGATCAAATTAACAACAGATTCACGCGATCTCGTGCAATTTCTTGCTTCGATTCGGTTGCGTGCCCTCCCAGATGGTCAGATGAAGCTGTTTGATGCTGACCTGGGTCCCGTCTCGCATCTGCAGGACGCGGCCATGGGGCTGGTGCTGAGCGCTGCCACGGGGAGTGGCTGGACGACGGGATCGGGGATGGAAGGGCCACCAATGGCGAGCGGAGCCAGTGGGGCGGACAGGCCGGTGGTGTCGACGCTGCCTTGGTCACTGTTCACAAAATCACCGCGGAGAAGGATGCGGGTGGCGTTCACCTGCAACGTGTGCGGGCAGCGTACAACCAGGGCCATCAATCCTCATGCCTACACCGATGGAACTGTCTTTGTTCAGGTATAAACTATTACCTCCATCCCAATTCCAATTTATAAGTCGTAGACTTTTTTTACCCCAACTTTGACCGCTCGTCTTGTTCAAAAAATTTGTACAAATATAGTTAAAATCAAGTCATTCTTAAAGAATATTTATTAATAAAGCAAGTCATAACAAAAAAATTGATATTTCGCATGATTTTTTGAATAAGACGAATAGTCAAAGTTGGAGCCAAAAAAGTCAAACGACTTATAAATTGGGATGGAGGGAGTATGTCACTGGTGTAACCATTGTGTTAATAGGAGTCCGAGTAGAGCTGATCCTTGTTCTGCCTTGGTTAAGCCAGTAAGCCCATCGAGATGCACTTTTGGTGGTTCTGTAGTTCTGTCTACTACATGGTTCTATCCTGCAATATACTACTACATGCTTCTATCCTGCAATATACTATCATAGCATGGCATATGATTTAGGTAGGCTTCTGAATATTGAAAGAAACAACTAACTCAGTCAATAAGTAAGTATAGTATGACCATGGGCTGTATAATTTCCTCAAAATTGGGCATCACCATCAGTAAAGTTCAAAAATTGAAGAAGTTGGTTATCCTAGACATGAGAATCACTTGATACTGGACTAGATATGCAGTGTTCTTATTCATTTGTGTGAATTCAATCAACTGAGACCCCTGTGCCAGGCTTAAGGCACTCGTAACTTTTCTGACCCATTTTCAGTCCTTATAAATATTGACATTGCATGACAAAAAGAGGGAGAGTTGGCACTTGGTTTTACAAGATAAGATTGGTTTTATTACTATGATCTGATGCTACTTATGCGTTATATAGATATTGGGCAAGATTGTAGTGTGCTTTCTTGTTTCAGATGTTTACAATTGCTTTAATCATTTAATCCATTCCAATATCAATCCGAGATGTCTATTAACCGTGCAATCTCTGTATTACTATGTTGCTTCTTTTTCTGTACAAGCTCAAATTTCCCCAGATTATGATTTGTTACTGTTATCAATTTAGGTCTGTGATTAGCTGTCTTTTGAGTTTTTCACTTTTTCTATTATTATCTTGATGAACTCCAAATCTAGATTTCACACGTATAATTAGGTCCAAACTTTGTGTGCTTTCCCCAAGTTGTTCTTTTTTTCACATTTTGGATGTTCTCAGTTTGCCTTCCCCAGCGCTTCATGGCTATCTGGGTGTCTGCTTTTCACATTTATCAATATTTGCTGAATTTTGGCCTATTGTTGCAGTGCTGTGGTTGCAATATATTCCACAAGTTAGTTGACAACCTGAACCTGTTTCATGAGATGAAGTGCTACGTCGGTCCAGACTTCCGCTACGAGGGGGATGCTCCATTCAACTACCTTGACAATAACGAGGACGACGACACTATCTTCCCTCTTTAGACATTCTGTCTTATGTTCCAGTGCATGATGTGTTCTAGTTTGCTCGAGTTGATGTATGTAATAAGCAGACGTACCTTCCTGAACTTGTAACCTTATATAGATGTATATAACTGTTCGTACTTAGTGCACAGCTTGTGCCTCAAAATTTATACAAGTAGTAGATAATGGATAGAATAGAATATGGACGTTTATGTGTTCGGCCGTGTGCTCTATAGTGTCTGAAAATATGATGATATATTTGGCAGCGGTTTGTGGTTAATTTGGAGGTAGTTGTTTTCAGGTTCTCGGGGCAGAATGGTTGCCTTCCATGTGTTTGTGTTGAATTGGAAAGTAGTCATAACTGTTGTCCACTTAAATTCATAAAAAAAAAAAATTAGAATATTGTTCAGTACAAGATCGAGTAACAAAAACAAAAAGAAGCTAGTATTTCGTTTGGTGTCAACGAGAATAATCCACCACGCTTGCAGTGACTGAAAAGCATATTTTATTTTCAAATGTGCGGTGAATTTCGTCGGAATTTTGCAGTTCATGATGAGTTTGGTCGAATATTTGAAAAAGGCAAAATCCCTCGATTCCAAACCGGCTGAGGAAACCTACTCTTTCTTCCTCGTCACTTGTCCCTCGCTTCACTTGGCGGTGGAGGTGTGGGAGCGCAGCCCAGATCGATCCTGGCGCCACCCAAACCCTAAAATCTCCCCCGCCTCGCAAGGGAGCGGCTGCGGCGGCGGAGGAGCAATGGCGAGGCGAAGCAGAGGTAGGCACTGAACAGACACAACCCAGCCCATTTGGCGCAGCGATCGCTCTCGCTGTTCGGATCTGAGGGTTCGGTCGCGGGCGCAGGCGCAGGCGGCGGCGGCGGGGAGGCGGCGCTGAAGGCGGACGCGGCGGCGATGCGGCTGGTGTGGCGTAGGGGCGCCGTGCGACTGGTGCTCGTGTCGGCCATCGCCTGGGCCATGCTCGTGCTCCTCGCCCTCGCCTTCCACCTCTGGTCCTGCAGCTCCTCCGTCGCATTCCTCTCAGGTCAGCCAAGCAAGGTCCTCGCGGTTTTCCCCCACTTCTCCACTCATAACGCGTTGAGATAACCATTGATCTATTGCAATGCCTGTAGCTGCCCTAACACTACCGTACTAGAGGGCCTTAGCTGCTCAGCTTCGTGTTCGCAACGCGCTTATGCCTTGAGCTTGATGAAACAACTGTATAGGCAATGGCATCGTTGTTTGTTTACGTTGGTTTGGAACCAACTCCAGTACTAGGGCAACCTGATCGTTTTAATGTTCGTTGGGATGCCACATCTGATGCTTCTTGCTTCGAATTACAGTTAATATTCATGAACCGTTACCTGCTCAAGCACACCATAATTATGCGTTCTTCACTTCTTCTAATATTTGAGTTTGTAGCATAGTCGCAGTTTGCCACATCTTCTGTATCTTATTCAGACTACTTACTCTGAAGTTAAATACATTCTGGTCGTCCATCGACTGCCTATCACTATGATAACATGGTTTCCTATGCCCTGCATCCCTGCAGCCCTTTGTAAAAAGGACAGTAAAGTTCTCAATGCGTTGGACTCAATGCGGCTCTCGTCAAAACCACTACACCGTAAGACTTGTGTCTGAAAATTTTCCGTCGGACACTAAACTGTGACTTCTTCATAGCCTCACTTTTTTACTTCAATCTACAGGCTGCCGGATACCTGTTGCAGATGATCCAAATGCTGTTGTCATTCCAAAGAGGACTCCCAACACAATTGTAAAGAAGTTATCGTACATAACTGTTGACAAAAAGGATAAAGATCCTTCACCGCTCTTTGGAGGACGTCAAAACTGGAAACAGAGGGAGGACAGCTTTAAACTGAATTCTACCATGAAGGTAGCAACTTGCCTTTAGTACATGTACACTGTATAAGCTGCCCTGTAAACTTGGTTCCTAATTTCTAAGCTTTAGTGATTTGTTTAAATGGCAATAAATGGCTAAATGCACTATAGTGGAAAGGTCAGATGCATTCTCTTTTTACTCCATAGATGAGAACCTTTGGCACTGAAAAATGAAGTCTGTATCAAACCACACATAGGACGAATGAAGTAATTGCCCCTTTGAGTAGGAATATACCTTGACTGAGAAATTTCCTTTGTATCATGGGGAAAACTACATTCTGCATTCATGCATTACGATGCTTTCACCATGCATTTGTTGTTTTGCATTCATTATCTCTCAAAAACTACACTGATGAGGTGCGCATGATGTGTGAATTGTCTTGGAAATATCCTCGAGATTAAAATTCCCTGAAACTTACTTGCCCTATTTCAATCTCACAGAATTGCTTGCTGCAGCATAAAATTTATTACGTACAATCTATGAAATGAGCCAACCATTAACTTAATATCTCCAAGATCCACAGATGATGAGGATCATTCGTTAATAGAATCCACAATAAAGTTGGAATGTTGGTGGCCAGTTAGTGTAATTTTTTCAAGTGCTTGCCTGCTTGAGCATATAATATAAAAATATGAGCTGCATTTTCATCATCCTTTTGAAAGAATAGTGCTCATTTCCCACTTAACTATAGCTTAGAAACTCTTTTCCCCCTCATCTCCTAAAGCCAGTGCTACATGTGTTTGGTTTGTGGTATATGTTCAGGTGCATTGTGGATTTATGAAAAATAGTGGGGCAGATATGGATAGTGTTGATGTCAAGTACATACAGAAATGCAAATTTGTGGTTGCCTCTGGTATTTTTGATGGTTATGACATTCCCCATCAGCCATCAAATATTAGTCGTCGGTCTCAGAAGTTGTTCTGCTTCCTGATGGTGGTAGATGAAGTATCTCTTGATTTTATTGAAAAGAACACCACCGTCAAGATTGACAACGCTGGAGGAAAATGGGTTGGTATATGGCGACTTATAACGGTGCATCGCCTCCCATTTGATGAACCTAGAAGAAATGGAAAAATACCAAAGATTTTAACACACAGACTATTTCCTCAAGCTTGGTATAGCATTTGGATTGATGGGAAAATGGAGCTAATAGTTGATCCGCTGCTTATTCTCGAGAGGTCAGCTTCTATCTGCAACATCAGGACATCATATTGCTTGGTTGATAATCTGAAATGGAAATTCTTGCAGATATCTCTGGCGCGGAAAATACACATTCGCAGTGGCTATCCATAAGCATCATAGGAGCATCTATGAAGAGGGTGATGCAATAAAACGGCGGAAGCGATATGCTCGTCCTTTGGTTGATCTTCAGATGAAGATGTACTATCATGAGGGGATGGAGCCGTGGAGCCCAAAGAAAAAGATACCTAGTGGTGAGTGAAAAATGACACATGCCTACAAAGTACTTTAAATTAGTTTTGAAACTGTTCTCGCTGCTTAGAGCTAAATTGGTTTCCTCAATCGACTAGGACTAATCCTTGTCTTGTGCGTCAAGTCTTGTTCATGGGCCGGCCCATAGGATGGGCCGCCAGGGTTGTTTAGTCCATCAGGACTCTACACCCACAAGTCCCCGAGCACCTTATCTCCTGAAGAACAGCTTTGTTGAAAATACAGAGTTCTCTGAGGTCCTCCAGAGTTCTTTTGAAATCCGCCAGGGTTCTTTGAGACCGTCAGGGTTCTTTGAGACCGCCAGGGTTCTTTGATCTTGGAAGTTGCAACCATGCTGTTCAATAGGTAATGATGTGCTCATAAATCTTCTCGAAGTTCGGATTGGTGCGCACCGATTAGGTGCGCCCAATTGGGCAGCCCCCGAGCCTCGTTTATCTTTGAAGAAGAAATTCGAGGTTCTTACGAAGTCCGAACCAAAAGAGAATCAATTTCTGAAGAAACCCGAGTTCTTTTAGAACTCTTCTTGAATTTATCGATTGAAGCCGAAAATTCTCAGAAAAATATTTCCTGAAAATACTCCTACAGCCCCCGAGCCTAAATTTGAACGAATTCAAATATAGGATCAAAGAAGGACTATAAGTGAAAATTACCGAAGTAACGCTTCGAAAAGCCAATATAAACCGTCCGCGACCCTTTGTATTCGCACGCCTTTTGCGAAACAGATCTAGAGTTTGCGACAGTTGCTTTGTTTGCGATCCAGAGACCACGCAAAAATCTTCCACATCTTCCCCCGACCCAAATCCAATCCACACCAAGTCCCAAGAGATTGCGATGGCCGGTGGTGAAGGATCCAGCCGAAGCAAGGGCACAAAGACTAGAATCGGAACCATGAAGACATGGATGCGTACTGTGAAGAAGTTCGCAAGCTGGAAAAACACTTCCTCGGCATCGAATTCCATCATGTCGAGCGAGATTACAATGTCGCTGCAGACGTTCTGTCGAAACTGGGTTCTTCCAGAGCAGAGGTGCCTAGCGGGGTGTTCGTCAATGAACTCTCCAAACCATCAATTTCTGCAGCACCAACTTCTGATAATATAGCCTCGGCTCCTGAGGTTATGCTTATCGACGCCGCTTGGAGCGCTCCGATTATAGATTACATCTTGCACGACAGACTCCCTGCCGAGAAGGCAGAAGCTCAGCAAATCGCTCGTCGTAGCAAGTCCTATATTATTGGTTTCTATACCCAACAAGTAGTTTCTAAAATAACTGGTTCGTTGACTCGTTCTATTGCTTCAGTGCTGATAAGACATTTTATAAATTGCAGATGTGCCAGAGGGTGCAGTGCTGATCCGAGAGCACACGACAATGACTGATCTGTTCAGCTGCCTCTGGTTCAACGAGGTTAATCTTTTCACACCACGTGATCAGATCAGCTTTGGCTACGTGGTGCATAGGCTTGGGGATGCTCTTAACTTCTTCATGTTCCCCAACTGTGAGTACAATTCGCTGTTCATCTTGCACAGACACACAAGAGAGCACTCATCGAAAGTTGAATGGGCCAAAACAATCGATGAGATTGTGAAGAAGGGATTGAAGGAGAGTAGAGGAGGATTGGGACTGTGGACTCCATATCCTGCAGATCTCAGCTCTGTAGAACTCCCCGCTGTAAAAAGAACTTCACCAGCAGGATAGGCTGGAATTTGTGGTCATTGATTCTTTTGTTATTGTGCAAAGTAGAACGCTGATTTTGCCTTTTTTTTCTTTAATCAGTTTCAGATGAGATCTGTAATTTTCTGTAGATGGCGTGGCTGAACATAGGGAGTACCGTAGGTTAGTGCTTGGAGTTTTGTTGTTTCTGGTTCTGTGCATCATACGATCACACTTGTAAAAGAACCGTGGAATGTAACAGATGGGATTCGTTCTGTTCCTGATGAAGTGATATGACCGATAACACGTACCCAGGGCATCACAAGCGCTCAGTTACGCCAAAGGCGATAAGACGCAAATAGTACACCTTACCGTAAATGCGACTTACCATCAACGTCTCTTTTTTTTTTTGTTGCTATTTAACATAGGTGACACCGATACTGCTAGCAAATAAAAGAATCATGTAACATTAGATCTAGAACGCTCTACGCAAAGGTAGAGTGATATCAACCAACAATTAGAAGATAGACAATAACACTTCAAAGTAATCACCGCAATGCATCATGTGCATATAAATGAATTGTTTCTCCCATATGATACAAATAATTTCTACATGAGAATCACAAGGACCAACTTGAGTGGAATACAAGAGCAGGTGTGCATCTCCTCCCGTCCATGTTGAACACAATACCAGGTTGCACGGCAGCCTTCTTGCCCAGATGTAAATTCAGAAAACCCTCCACCTGAAACCGTTGTGGGTTGGCTTCAGTCCCCCTCCGCAAGCTCAAACCCCATCCTAGGTCATCATCTGGTGTATCTGATAGTGCGAGAGCCCATCTCAGTAACCGTGGGTTTGACTTCCTGTTGATCTCAACCCAAGCACCAATTCTGGAGTCCTCATCGATTTTCAGCTCAAAATCAATACAGCCTCCAGCAGTCGGTTTCCTTTTCCGAGGAATTACACTTGGTCCGTGCCAGGCAGCAGACAAGGTCAATTTTATGTCATCAGACATCTGATATGAAAATTGCCCAAATTCAGTGAAAACTCTGTTAGCCTCACCAGCATTTAGTGGCTGCCCAGCTACTGAAATCAGCTCAGCAAGAGAAACAGCAAAATTCTTCGATCTCAATAGTAGGCCACCAGCATATTTGTGACTTTTAATCAGCAAAGGTGGCCTCAACGAAGAGCGCAAGCTAGCCAGCCAATGTTCCTGTCAGGCAAACTGTTACCTTATACATTAGAAGGCAAAAGGATAGCACTGAAGGCATCAATGATTATCTGAAAAATTACCTCTCGTAGGTTCGGATCGGCTGAAAAATCATCACACTTTGCTCCAACTGGTATAGCAGCAACAGACAATGATTCATTGATATTTGACAAGTACATCACCTTTGACAACACAAGAGGGGTCCCAATATGATCATTTTCTTGAGACACGTATCTATTATCAGTGACGAGCTCAGTGAAGAGGGAATCCCTCTTCCGAACGGTGGTGTGAAACACAAACCGTGAAGTAATACCAGACTCTGTTTCTGAACTATCTCTTGACAACAACCCAGCGACACTGATAACGCCCTTGACCTGTGTGCTTTCTTCTGCGAATGGACCAACTTTGGAAGCTTTGAACAATGAAAGCACTCTTTCAACTTTCTCTTGTCTCTCCCTCAACTGCATGATGTCATAGAATGCTTGTCGCTGCAAACGCTTCAAGATATCTACCTGAAGTAAAAAGATGATGGAATGTAAGACATGAACCAGAGGTTCCAAAGGACCTGTCGATCAAAAACAAAAGCACAAGGCCGCACTGACAATTGAACACGAGTTCACCCATGACCCAGAAGCTGGGAAAGGAATTTCAGAATTAGAACAGGTATTAAAGACAGCTGAGAAGAACCCTTCTTGTCTTCTTACCTATACTGTAAGACATTTCATGTTCAAAATATATTTGAGGAATGAGAATGCCACTCCTGTCTATTCCATTTTACGGAAGCAACACAAATGATTGTGTCCTTGTGGAACTACTGGCACAAATCGACCATATGATTGAAGAAAACATGATTTGCTAGGGGAGTAATCAGAATTCAGAACTCGATGACACTGTGTTTATGCTGTGTAAACTAATGCTAACGGTAGGCGTTCCAAACATATTATATGGACCCCTTTACTGACCTTCAGATAGCAAACTAACTCGCTAGAACACAACAGCCGAAACGGCGCAGTTCATGGACCACGATTACCATTGCGCTTCTACTTTCTCTGGCCAAGCTAAAAAAAAACACCCAACAAACTAAACAACCGGACCTGTACAATGGAAATAAATGCCTCAGCTTCCACAAAACCCTACATTTTGGTTTAAAAGGGAAAGTTAAAGCTTAGGCCTTTGCAGATGCATTCGTGATTAAACCCGCCGGAATCCTCATCCCCGCAACGCCAAAGACAGGATAGCATCCTAACTCTACGGCATCGATTCGAACAGCGAGGAGTGAAGGGAATGGTTTCGCTTACGGGGTTGGGGCCCGGATGCTGCCGCGGCGGCGGCGGCGGCGGCTGCTGCTGCTGCTGCTGCGGTGGACAGCGCAAGGAGAGGAAGAAACGCTTGGCGGAGTCGGCCATGCCGGCGGCTCGATCCACCGCGGACGCCCATGCCGCTTCCATCCTCCTCTCTTGCCCTCTCGATGATTCCTTCTTTCTGCGGCAACACGGCAAGAGGGAGAGAGCAGGATGGATGGATGCTTCGAGGAGAAAGGCAAGGCAACAGCCAGCCGCAGCTGCTGAATGGAGATGGCTCTGGAATTCGGATGGAATTTCAAAGAATTGGCCTCGCGTCGGAGGGCTCTCGACCGTTGGATTCGCCTTATTATCCGTGCTCTCTTACGATGTACTTCTAATGCAGCAGCAGCAGCAGCAGCAGCAGCAGCAGGGCGAAGAAACTAGAAATGGAATCAATTTACTTGAGATTTGAGATAAATTCAGCTTCATTCCGATGACATGAGGATGCGTATGGGTAGTGAAAGGCAAACTGCACTTAGCCAGTAACAAATTACATTATTCGATCGCATGCATTAACAAGTTAAAGCTACACAGATCTCTCAGGTAACAGCAGCAAAGTTGTCGCCGACGGTACAAACACTCTTATTCATCTCTTGCTTACGCTTCACAACACAAACACTACTGAATCTGCAAAGGATCCAATTCATTCATATACAGAGAGTGGCAACGGGTTCTGTGCAGAGTAGACACGGTGGATTCGCTGAGTTGAGCAGCAAGCTGGATCGAACAGACTTGGGATTCTGACAATTCAATCTGTCGTGAATCTGTGAAGGCGGCTGAGCTCAACGGGCGCTGACGAGGAAAGGATGCTGACATACGCCGCACTCGATTGTCTCTGAACCAGAAGTCGGAACTTGGACCTGGAGCAAGGTGAAATTTGTTGTGCCGGTGTTCAGATGTCGATTCTCAAGCGGACACTAGGAGATGGAATTTAAAAGAATTGTCGGAGGCTCGGAGCTATAGACCTGAAGATGGACCGTGCAGATAGGGCATGCGACCTCCCGCATTCGCTTGCCAGAAGCATCTGAAGACCTTGTCCCTGTCAAGGGATAGAACATTATACATTGTATAATCACCGCAATGGAGGGCATATCTGATATGGGTTACAGAGATGAACTCACTCACCTGAAGATGACCTTTTATTTATATCCATGGCTTCCTGTTCAAAAACACAGATTATCCTCAGTCAGCATATTTGTTTCAAACTTGAAAAGTTAGATATGCATCAACTGTTGTTCAACATTTGACAAACAAGGGGGGTGATGTCTGCTTCCACTTGTCACCCACAATTTTCAGTAAAGCTGGTATGGATACTATACATTTTTATCTATTAGCGCTCCTGGGTAAATCCGATCTCATGTGCTTAATAAAATAAAAATAGCCAGTGTAGAATATTATCCCTTAAAAGTGAACTTCAGTAGGACTGTACAAGGTAACGTGGCCAAAAAAGAAACGAGGAGACAACAACCATACCTGAAGTTTTTTGGCAAGATCCTCATGGCTGTGAACAATTGGTCGATTTGCCGCTTCCCTTGCATTGGCAAGTCTTTGCGTTACTTCAGCCTATGAAAACAGGAGGGCATGATATAAAAATTAGTAGAGCTGATTGGGAATCATACGTTCAGACTGTCCACATGGGCGAACACTACCTTGTTCGACAAGAAAGGGATGAACAATAAAGTTTCAGTGCCTTAAATGAACAATAAAGCCTGAAATCAAATGTCTAATAGTTGTACAAAATCTCGTGCCTAACTTATAAAGTACATGGTACAGGTAATCCTATTAAAGTGGCAAGATTTGATTTTTAATGTTCATGCACCGAATGCTCTAAGCAAAGAAAACAGCAAACCAAGGAATTAAATAACTAGCATAACATATATAAGAGCATGTACTACAACGGAAAAGGATTGAAAAAACAACTACCATGCATCTGTCACAAACTCGGACTGGTTGAGCATCAGCATCTGCTGTTAGAGGAGTCCTTCCCTGGGTGCACTTGTCACAGAAAATATCGCCACAGTTTCGACAGTGATGCTGAAAATATAATAGGTTTGGCGCATTAAAAGATATTCAGGTGACATCATCAGCAGATCAATATTTAGTTGTTCTTACCCTGCGGTTGAAAGCACTGAAATCTGCTGCACATGCCATGCACTTGCTGACAGCTTCATCCGGGACCTAAACGAAATTTTGGAGAAGAATATATAATGCAATTGGCAAAGATGAGTTGATCAATAAAAGGGAAAAAAAACAAAGCAACTATACAAAGAAATGGGCAAACACATATTACATGTGACATAAAAAGTATAAAACCGTAAGTAGAATGCAGACAGACTCTACTGTGATATTATAGAACAGAAATAACTAAAACAAAAATCCAAAATGCAGAGCTATAGAAAAGCCCATAAATCAAACTAGTAGCAAATTAGCAATATAGCTAAATTTGAATCTAGCTTTGTAGATTATGGAGGAATTACAAGTTAGAAATGATAGCGAAACACAGATAGAGAGAGATTATTTACCCAGTGATCTTTCTCCTCATTCATAGGCTTCATTAAATTCCTCAGATCAGGGAAAAATTTCCTCCTCTCATTTTGCTGATCAGGAGGCTTGGCTACATCAGCAATTGCTCTACTTCTTGAAATGCTGCTTCCACCCATCTCCTTGAACTGCAGTCCAAGAAATCAATTGCAATCAATCATTTTGGTAAGCCATGCATGCAGCAAAAGAAATATATGAAGAGCTGTGAGATGAGGAAAATCATGTCGATAAGGTTAAGGTAAATGCCAAACCTGCACAGTTGCGGCTGTTACAGTATCTAGGATTGTGTTGGACGTATAGCTGTTTGATTTCAGCCTAATTCTTTTTGCTTCAACATCCACTGAACTCTTGGACCAAAAGGCAAAGATAGAAGAATCTAATACCTGATACAGAGGCCATAAGATCAGCAAAAGAAATTCTAAAATAATGATAACTACTTTGTTAGAAAGATGCCGCAAGAACACAAGTTACTTACATCCCATCTAGTTACAGTTTCAAGGGGATATATTCTTAATGTCCTACTAGTTTTGGGATCAAGCATCCGGATTCCATCCAAACCAACCTGCATAAAAGAGAAATATCGATTACTGCCTGCTGGATCATACCAAGTTACGCCATGCCAATTATAGGCATCCCTTCCTACAACAGCTCGGTACAGGAGTTAACAGATATTGGGAAAAAAAATTTGGTAAATTTAAACGTGAATATTTTGGCAAGAAAAACTTGTTCTGGCCTGTTCATTATTAGTTCCGTGCAAACCCACAACCAGCTGTTAACAGGTGCACAGCTTCCAAAATAAATAGTCTTTATGACGAAAAGGTAAACATGCTTCCTAACTCAAATCATTTCGTTTGACCTATTTTAAGATTTTAACCACACATTTCAATTATAGAATCTTCATTTCTGGGTTTGATAGCCTACAAAGCTACGAGCTCAATACATTACAATTTTCATCTGGCTCAGCAATACGAGCTACAATAGAACTGTATTCAGAAACCAATTGATATTTCTTTGTCTCGAATATCCAGGACGCATGTACCAGTTCATTCACAACATTATACTACAGATTTAAAATATCAACACTACTATCCTGGTGCAACAATATTGCTGATGAAATTCTAGGGAAAAAAAAGCATCAGTTGGTTTTTATATTGCAGCAGCTATATATAAAGTTTGCAAGGAAACAATGTCAGCAACTTTCCCAGCATGTCTTGCAGTTGATTATAAGTAAACCAGACTGATTGACTTGGGCTATAATTCTGCAATAGGCCGTTTCCCCCCTCCCCTCTCAAAAGCACCCACTGCTGGTTACTTGACCAAGTTCATCTACTTGTCACCCGTTCTGTGTACTCTGTACTGTAAAATTTCCAACCAAACTAAAGCTAGCTCTAAACAGTTAATGCATACCCACTCACTAATATGAAATGCAATCTATTGGCACACTCAAAAGGATCAATTGTATAGTTAGCAGCCACTAGAGTGAGCTACGGCTCCGCATTCAGAAATGATCAAACTCGGAAGTTGATCCATGACAATGTTCGCAAGATTCATATCATTGCACATTATCGGAACACGCTAACTACCTGGCAGAGCACATCCATGGGGCTCCCAGCCCCCTCTGGCAGCAGCTTCACCCGGAACTTCTGCACCCCACCCCTGACGTCCTCCGTCGTCTCCGCCTTGGGCACGGCCCTCATCACCTTGGGGCTCGCCGCACTACCCCCGCGCCCACCCTTGTCCGCCGCTGAGCCAATCGACCTCCCGTAGTCATCAAACAGCGCGGATCCCGATCCCGACCTCGGCGCGGTCCCCCTGGCGCCGTACGGCTCCGGCGCGTCGCCGCCGTTGTACGCGTACACCTCATCGTCGGACCACCCGCCCCCGCCCGCCGGCTTGGGCGGGTACAGCTCCTGGCCATATCCCGACCCGGAGCCGGATCCGTAGCCGTAGCTCCCCGCCCGATCCAGCGACGGGTACGGCGAGGGCACCGGGTTGTGCGGGGACGGCGGGAGCGGCGGCGGCTCGTAGGGGTAGTACGGCTGCGGGGGCGGCGGCGCGGCGGCCGGGGGCGCGTAGTGGGGGAGGTCGACGGGCTGGGCCGGCGGGTACGCGGGGTAGGACGGCGCGGGGGCGAAGTCGGTGGGGTACGGTGAGTACGGGGGAGCGGAAGCCGGGGCGGACACCGACGGGTAGGTGGCCGGAGCCGGCGCGGCCGGGGCCTGGTACGGAGGGTAGTAGGGGGCATAGTCCCCCGCGCCGGAAGGATGCATCGCCGGTGGGAGAAGGCTTGAGCTAGGGCTCGGATCGGGGAGTGGGTGAGCCGAGGGGGAGGGAGGCGTCGGAGGAGAGAGAGGTCGGCGAGCTGGTTGGCATAGGAAGGAGACGACGGGCGAGCGGCCAGCGACGACCGGTTGGAGGTGGCGTGCTTTTGCGGAAATGACCCTAAGGTGTGGAGTTATTTGCTGGCAAGGGCCTTTTCATCATAAGAAACTTGCCTGCAGGGTGTGAGCTGCAAATTTAGCCCCCGGACAGTGTAAATTATTGCGTTCATGTGACTATCGAGAGACTGATGGGTTGGAACTGATTGGACCAAGCAAATTGATTGATCATGCTTCTCATTTTTTGGCCCTTCCAGCGAATGCAATTCATCAGGGTATCACATATAAAAATAAAAGATAGGATCAGAGAACCTCCAAAGGAGAGCATAAAAATGGTTCGCTACATGTTAAATTAGTGCAGTGTACCATGGGGAATGGTCAGCTAATTCCAATCATCAGTGGAAGTAGCACATCAGTCATCAGTTTGGAACTTGAGTTGTTATGCAGTGTCCAGTTTGCAAAAGTACTTTTTACTTCGTATTCATTCCCTCACAGAACACGCATCTTCAAAATTTCTTTTTTCCCCTTTCCTATTCATCCCCTCACATAACACGCATCCCAGAAAAAAAATACTTTATCTCGCCCTCAACTAAACACAGCATTAGTTATAGAATCGCCATTAAAAGAGTCACTGGTTTTTAAAGAGCAATTACTCTTGTTAGTAGTGGGCATAGAGAAAGTGGTGTCTGAATCTTCAAAATTGCTCGGACTGTAAATACAGACAAAATGATCAAATCATCAGCCGTGTGTACTTTCCTTATTACTCCTACATGATGTGGCAAATCTCTACTAACCTTGAACGTAAGTTCATTAAACTCGGTAACAGGTGGTTCTTATGAATGCAACAGCCCAGTGTATAGCTGTCGGTACCAAACTAAAGGTACCCAAAGAACGGGCCAAGACGGCTCAGCAAGAAAGCCGCATCAGCGATACGGGGAGGCCCAAGGTTCGGTGGCCCGATAAGGGTCCACTACGCCGGCATCCCCGTGGGACGAATCTCCGTCTCGTTCGAGGGTATCCCTTGCCCTCGAACGGGAATCTCCGTCACGTTCGATCCCTTTGCGGTCGAGGCTGCCGGTCAAGCCTCGAAGACTCCAGTCCCAGGCGCACTAAATACGGGACACGACCACACATCCCACTTCGCCACGCCACGGATGAGACATCGATCGCCTCCGACTGAGCCAGGCACTGTGGCCCTGGACCAAGCCCTGTGCCAACAGGGCCGGTGTCAGGCCGTACCACGGTGCCAACAACCCCACGACCGGTCTCCTCCCGAAGCACGACGTAAAGCCTCGAGGAAGGACCTCCGAAGAATGGCGAAAAGGACACGACGTCGTTCCCACCCTCGAGCAGCATCCCTCGAAGCAACGGCCGGCTACCACGGAGTCAACGATGGCGACATCCATACCGTCAGCAAGATTTGGAAGCCGCAATTCCTGCTTGTATAGTGCACAGCATGGATAGCACAGTGCATCCCATGCCGTCAGCACCACGATCTCTGTGGGTGTAGAGTCCTGACGGACTAAACAACCCTAGCGGCCCATTCTATGGGCCGGCCCATGTACAAGACTTGACGCACAAGACAAGGATTAGTCCTAGTCGGTTTGGATAGACTGTATTAGGGAATTAGAGATAAACTTGTAAAAGTCTCCTAGTCCTATACGGTTCCCATGTAACCCTGCCCTCCGGACTATATAAGGGGAGGCAGGGACCCCCTCAAAACAATCTCATCAATACAAGATACATCATACAGGACGTAGGGTATTACGCTCCGGCGACCCGAACCTGTCTAAAATCGTCTCTTGTCACCTTCGGCTCTAGATTCTCGACGACTTTTCCCTAAACCCTTCTCTCGGGGTACCCCCTCGAGAACCTAGTCAGCATAAATCGCCGACACTTTGGCGCCGTCCGTGGGATCTACTCGTCGAGTCTTCATTAAAGAGTCGATGGCCTCCTTCAGCGCCTCCATCGTCACCAAGTTCGAGGCAGGCGCCTCTTTCGTCTTCGGCTCCTGGCTTTGCATCGCAAACCAGGAAGGCGAACTCCAACATCAACTGCGCGACGAGGTGGCTGCACCAGCTTCGCCACGCGCGCAAACCACTCCGCAAGGATCTCGGAAAATCCCGAATTCCGACACGATCTCTGGATCGTATCCTACTCAGAGGAGTACATGGCGCCCGAAGCAGATTCAAGCCCGGGCCGACCACGTCAACTCGACCCCTGTCAAGGGGCAGGATCAAGCCACGTGTCCACGACTTCCCGGCGGACTCCGGATCACCTCCGAGTCCCGCTAGGGTTCAACGATCAGGACCGTGACAGCAACCCCGCGGGTACCCAGGAACCCTGGTTCCAGCCCCCGCGGGACGAAGACTTCACCACGGGGATCGCGTGCACCTCAGTTTCCCTTCGGGTTAACAAACTCAGCCGCGGTCCACCAGAAGCACCTGAAGAAGAAGTTTCTCCAACACCGCCGAGCAACCCCGGATCTTGTCATGACCACAACTCCCTCGGGGGTTATCGTCCATTGGCCTGACATGGATCCCGAGGTGGCTCTCCTCGAAGCAAACGTACCATCCACGGTACGGGATATTCTACCTCTGCTTCCCTTCCAAGAAGGCAGAGAACTCCCTGTTGCCATGAGTAACAGAAGAACCGGGCCTAGCAACCCCGGTCGCCAGTCCTGCGTGATCCTCAATGATCACAGCGACGAAGAAGTTGTCTCCGACGACGCTCCAACAGAGGAAGGAGAAACCGATGCGGACCGAGAACTCCGTGTCGAGCGCAACCACAACCGCGCCCTCCAACGTCGCTTCATTCAGAGGAGAAACCTCAACTCTGAGTTCGAAAAGGAAGGCATCTTCAACTCCCCTGTGGCCAACATCTTGTTCGGGGTCAGCGTCTTCGAGGGGTTCCAAACTACCCCTGAGATTAACCTCGCCAAAGCCCGCCTAGAAGCCGCAGCGGTCATGGTTGATCGCCTGGATGGAGGCCGCTCCGCCTCCAAAAGCAAGAGTTCTTCGCGCCACCAAGCACCGTCAGCCAGGCGTCAGAGCAGCCACTACGGCAGCTCCGCAGGACAAACAAAGGACAAGAACAGGCCTCGCGAAGAACCCCGCCGTCCTCGCGAGGAACCCCCCAGGTCCCAGCGTCGCGAAGAACCCCGCCCAGCTCGCTCTCACATCACACCAAACGATGCCCGCAACGATATCATCCGGATCCGAGAGGGGAGAGCTACCTCCCACGTTGCGGATTCTGCGGGAAGATGCGATGCCCCCAACCCCGATGCTCTACCATGCTACACACGCGCTATCCGCGTCAGCTCTTTCCCGCGAAAGTTCAAGCCGCCAGGCATCGCCAACTTCGACGGGAAGCAAGACCCAAACATCTGGCTACGCAGATACTCTTCCGCAATCGAAGCATCGGGGGGCGACGACATCTCCAAGATGCTTTACTTCCCAGTTGCGATGGAGCAAGGCCCTCTCACCTGGCTCGAGTCCCTTCATCCAGACTCCATCGACAGTTGGCACGCGCTGAAGAAGGCTTTCGTCTCCAACTACCAGGGTTCTTTTGAGCGCCCTGGCAGCAAATATGAACTCCGCGCGTGCAAACAGAAGCCAGACGAGTCCCTGCGCGACTACAACAGGCGATTCTTCGCCATCAAGGCATCCTGCGTTCCAATCCCTGATTCAGAAGTCATTGACTACTTTCAAGAAGGGATGACCGACCGCAGCCTCTTCCGTGATTTCGGTCACAACCGTCCTCGTGACCTCGAGGAATTCCGCGCACTGGTGTCCAACTGGATGGACACCGATGATCAAGAACGGGAGCGCTACGGCAAACGACCCAACAACCCTGGTCGCAAGAATCAAGAAGACCACAGAGACCAGCCGCGCGACTCCTTCCAGCGTAACGGTAACAACCCGCGGAAGCGACCAAACAACATGGTCGCAACCGTCCAGACCGTCCGTGCCGCCAAGTCTGCGCAGCAACGAAGGGAAGAATTCAACAAACTTCTCAAGAAGCGCTGCCCCTACCACCCCGACAGCAAGCACACCATGGGCGATTGCACGCTCCTTCGGGAGACGTTCAGCACGCCTAACAAGAAGCAGAAGTCGGATGGAGATGGAGACGACAGGCACGACAAGGGAGACAGCGGTTTCCCAGACATCACCAACACTGTCAACGTCATCTTCGGAGGCATGGCAGTCAGCGACACCTCGCGCAACCGCAAGAATGCGCGGCGCGAGGCCTACGCAGCAGAACCAGCGGTGGTCACACCACTACGGTGGTCGGACACCACCATCACCTGGTCCCGAGAAGATCAATGGACGGAGATCACCTCTCCCAGGCGATATCCTCTCGTCCTAGAGACCGTGGTGGCCAACAGCAGGCTCACCAAGGTCCTAATTGATGGAGGCAGCGGGCTCAACCTCATCTTCGCCAAGACGCTGAAGTCCATGGGCCTCGACACAAGCGCGCTGCAGCCGGCAGACACTCCCTTCTACGGCATCGTGCCTGGGAAGGTTGCCATCCCCCTCGGGCAAATCACCTTGCCCGTCACGTACGGTACTGCATCCAACTACCGTACAGAGTTCATCAAGTTCGAAGTTGCAGACTTCGAAACGTCCTATCATGCCATCCTTGGGCGACCAGCATTGGCCAAGTTCATGGCCATCCCCCACTACACCTACCTGGTGTTGAAGATGTCAGGGCCTCACGGCGTTCTCTCCCTTCACGGTGACATCAAGCGCTCCTACCTCTACGACAAAGAGGCAGTCGAGTACGCCGTCAGAGCCGCGTCCACCATAGATCGCCAAGAGCTTCAACCCCTGGACGCCACCGTCGTCGCAGAAGATGACGACGCCCCGACGCAGAAGAAGACACGAGCTATCAAGCCTGTGGAGAAGGTCGCAACGAAGACAATTGATCTCCAAACAGGAGATCCATCAAAGACAGCAGTGATTGGCTCCACCCTCACTCCTGCATAGAAAAACGCGCTCGTCAATTTCCTGCTAGCCCAGGCCGACATCTTCGCAACAAAGCCTTCCGACATGCCTGGAGTCCCCAGAGAGTTGATCGAGCACAAGCTAGACCTCAACGAGAGCGCAAAGCCCAAAAAGCAGCGCCTTCGAAGATTCGCCACAGAGCGTCGGGAAGCCATCAAGAGAGAGCTGGCTAAGTTACTAGCAGCCGGCTTCATCAAAGAAGTCTTTTATCCGGATTGGTTAGCCAATCCGGTTCTTGTAAGAAAAAAGAATTCAAATGAATGGAGAATGTGCGTTGATTACACTGATCTCAACAAACATTGCAAGAAGGATCCCTTCGGGCTTCCTCGCATCGATCAAGTCATCGACAGCACCGCCGGGTGCACTCTACTCTGTTTCCTCGATTGTTACTCAGGATATCACCAGATATCGCTGAAAGAAGAGGATCAGATTAAAACTTCATTCATCACGCCATATGGCGCGTATTGTTATACAACCATGCCTTTTGGCTTGAAAAATGCAGGTGCCACGTATCAGCGGGCGATACAGGGTTTCTTCAAGACCAACTTCACCGAAATGTTGAAGCCTATGTTGATGATGTGGTAGTCAAGACAAGAAATCCCGAGGATCTCATCGCTGACCTCACCGAGACGTTCGATAACTTACGCAAATGGCGATGGAAGCTTAATCCCGCCAAGTGTGTTTTCGGCGTTCCTTCCGGAAAGCTCCTTGGGTTCATCATCAGTGAACGCGGCATCGAGGCTAATCCAGAGAAGATAGCAACTATCATGAACATGGAGCCGCCGCGCACCGTCAAAGATGTCATGAAGCTTACGGGCTGCATGGCTGCACTCAACCGCTTTATCTCCAAACTGGGGGAACGCGGGACTGAGTTCTTCAAGCTACTCAAGAAGCAAGACAGATTCCAGTGGACTCAGGAAGCTCAAGTCGCCTTCGACAAGCTCAAACTGTTCCTGACTACACCACCTGTGCTCACGGCACCGCTCCCGGGTGAAGATCTCTTGCTCTATATTTCAGCAACCACTAATGTCGTCAGCGCCGCCATTGTTGTTGAACGCGATGAGGAGGGTCATCTTCAGAAGATTCAACGACCCGTGTACTTTGTGAGCGAAGTCCTCTCGGACTCCAAATCCAGGTACCCTCAAGTTCAAAAAATTCTATATGCTGTCTTAATGACATCCAGAAAATTGCGGCACTACTTCGACACCTACAAGATCATCGTGGTTACTGGTTATCCTATCGGCGAAATTCTCCATAATCAAGACGCTACAGGGCGTATCGCCAAGTGGGCTGTTGAGCTCGGAACATACAGCATCGAGTTCCGTTCTCGCACGGCCATGAAGTCTCAAGTCCTTACTGATTTCATATCGGAATGGACCGAGCACAATCTCCCAGTCATCACCACCAAGCCCGAGCATTGGATCATGTATTTCGACGGGTCACTCAAGCTGGAAGGTGGGGGCGCTGGAGTTCTGTTGATCTCACCTCGAGGAGATCAACTCAAGTATGTTCTGCAGATTCAATTCGCTGTTACCAACAACGCTGCAGAATACGAAGCACTTCTTCACGGAATGAAGATGGCCATTACCCTCAGTATCAAGCGATTGCTGGTGTATGGGGATTCTATGCTGGTCATCAAGCAAGTCAACAAGGACTGGAATCGAAACCATGAAGACATGGATGCGTACTGTGAAGAAGTTCGGAAGTTGGTAAAACACTTTCTCGGCATCGAATTCCATCATGTCGAGCGAGATTACAACGTCGCTGCAGACGTGAAAGTGCATCTAGGCCCCTAAGTGGATTTTGGTAAGTTGATGACAATACGATTAAATGTCTAATGTGTTTATCTAAGATTGTGAGCAGGTTGAGATTGTTACATCTATATTGCAAATATTGTCTCATATGTTGAATACAAGTTAAATGGCTCACAATGTTGAAAAGCAAGCAATTATTTGATCTCGTGATGATATTATGAACAAAATGTCAAGCAAGGATTGAATTATACATAGAGATGATTTTCATGATGAAGATACATATTGACAAGTCTCTAGAATATTTGATAAGCTTGATTTACTAGCAAAGGGATCATTTATCAAATAATGGGTTTATTATCAAACAAACATTGCAAGGCTTCATGAGTTCAATATACATGGACATGGTGATATATCTTAGTTGATGGTCTAATTATTGGAAGCTTGCAATATATGGTTTATTCTCTATCAATCAAGAACAGGTATATGAAGAAGGCTCTCATATGCTTATATATTATATTGCCATTCATATGAAACTTTGATTGGCCGAATGGTGAAGGTATTGTCTAGTGCATTGAATCGATGGACGAGGCAAGGGTGAAGGGCAAGTGACGACTTGGCCGCGAAGAACCTAGCTAAGGTGAAGAGTCAAGCCAATGGATAATCACCGAGGGATCAACGGTCAAATGAGTATCATTCTGAATAGCAAAATATGTTATGATTGGTAAAGTGGAGTGACTTGTGATTAAAGAATTGTTAATCATGCAAAATGGAATATCTCAAGTCACTAGCTCAAGATTGGATTTGCTCAAGTGTGATAGCAATGTTGGAAGCCCTCAAAGTGGATAATGATCAAAGTATGGTAGTGATAAAGATCAACAAACTCAAGTGGATTTCATGTATTTATTCCTTGACTTGAGTATAGGTATGCCGTACTATCAAGAGGGATGCAACATTTGCTTTTTGACGAATATCAAAAGTGCTCTTAGGAAACCTATGAGAGAATAGCCTTTGAGTGACTTAATGAGAGTACTAAACATCCTAGCTCTGCTAACTATGGTTGGTTCAACTTTTGGGATGAACTAACAATCCTTTTGTGAGTTTTGGGTGCTAACTGGTACAGGCGGTCAGACCCCCTGTTACAGGCGGTCAGACCCCCTGTAGGGCAACGGCTAGTTTTTCGAATACAGGCGGTCTAACCGCCTGTGACAGGCGGTCTAACCGCCTGTCCAACGGCTAGTTGAGAAATGGATGCCTAGAAGTAATTTTTGGATGATCACCTAACTTTGAGGGAGAGCATTTTGCTCACTAACAAGGGCGGCCGGAAATTCCGGTCCTGGTGTCGGAATTTCCGGGTTTTACAGAGAGCGACCGGAAATTGCATCGGATTTTCCTGTGGGGCTGAATTTTTCAGCCTATGTCCCCTGTGACCGGAATTTCCGGTCTCCGGCCGGATTTTCCGGGTTTCACAGAGAGAGACCGGATTAAATGTAGGATTTTCCGGTGTGACTCTCCGTACTGAGTTTGAAATAGGGTGGACCGGAAATTCCGGTCGCCCCGACGGAATTTCCGGTCATCTGACAAGCATAACGGCTAGTTTTTGAGTGACCTCTATAAATAGCCCCCATACCCCTTCATTTGATGCTGCTGGTTCCCTTGACACACTACACGCCCAAGAACACTAGAGAAGGCAGCCAAGCTCTCCCCAACCTCTCTTTGTGAGATTTGTGAGATTCAAGCCATATCTTTGAGTTGGGTTGAGAGAGTAAGCTTTGTGTGAGCTTTGTGAGTTCAGTGAGCAATAGAGAGCTAAGAAGAGCATTCCATAGCTTGAGCACTTGTGATTCGCGTCAACAAAGCCATTGGTGCATTTGTTACTCTTGGAGGTTCATCCTCCTAGACGGCTAGGCGTCGCCGGCTAGCTCCCAAGGTGTGGTGAGCAGCGGGAAGTCTGTGAAGGTTGCGCTTCGCCTCCGCAAGGGAAGAAGCAAGCTAGTGGAAGTGAGGAGCGGTTGAAAGAGACCCAACTTGAGTAGGAGGAGTTGAAAAAGACTCCGCCCAAAGAGTTCCTCAACGGAGAGTAGGATCCTTCGTGCTAGGCACGTGGTGGATCCGAACTTCGGTAAAACAAATCTTGTGTCTCTCCATTTACATTTGCATTGCCTCACTTGTGTATTTCTAGCAAAATATTGTGCTTCCGCTTCGATCTACTTAGGTGTGGTTATATTGTGTGCAGGGACTCTATTTATCATATATAGAAGCCACTCCCCAAGTTGTGTTGTGCTAGAAATTGTTTTGCAGCTCGAGGTGGATTTTGGTTCCTCTCTGTGACAGGCGGTCAGACCGCATGTGACAGGCGGTCAGACCGCCTGTGCCTGGCAGCAAAGCAAAAGAGGGAAGAATTCGAAGAATTTGTTGGTAACGCCTATTCACCCCCCCTCTAGGCGACATCTCGGTCCTTTCAATTGGTATCAGAGCCGAGGTCTCACTCCTAGGCTTAACCGCCGTGAGAAAGGATGTAGGAAATGTGTGAGGTAACATTTGAGCTTCTCGCTCTAGATGGCTCAAACTACTCTTCATGGTCTGCTCATATTCTTGATATTTTTAGTACCATGAGTTCTCTTGGAGAGCAAATTGTAGTTGCTAGCATTTTGCCCTCTCAATTTGATGAGTTTAATGTTGATATGTCAACTTTGTCTAAAGAGGAGTTAGAATGTTGGCAACTCAACTTTGAAGCTACTAACCTATTGTGGAGATCCTTGAGTCGTGATGTGCAGGAGCTTGTATATAGACTTTGGAGTCTAGATGCACACATCAATTTGGAGTTGATCAAGGATCTATACAATGAGGTTGATAGTGATGATGAAGAAGAAAGTAATGATGAATCACTTGAGGAATGCTCAACATCATCAAATTTCAGTCAAGAGCCTAATATGATATCTCTCAATAAAGAAGAAAGCCAAAAGCATCAAGTTTCGGTTTCTCTGGAACAGGCGGTCAGACCCCTTGTAACAGGCGGTCAGACCGCCTGTAGCAGAGAAGCTGAGTCCATGTGTGTCATGGGAAATTCTCAAGATTCGAGTCAAACTCCATCATATTCAGAAGATCATATGTCTCATGATGAAGTTAATTTATGCTTGATGAGCAAAAAGAAGAAAAACAAGTCAAAGAAGGGTGAAATTCAAAAGATTGAAGAATCAAGCTCTTCGGCCAAAGAAATTGATTTACTCAAAGCCAACTACGCCTCTTTGGTCTGTAAGTATGAATCATTAGAGAAAGATTATACTTGTGCTACTCAATCTCTTTCTTGTGTAGCTTTTTATAAAAAATCCAATGAGATGCTCATAGCTCAACTTGACAAGATTACTAGTGAGCATAAAATTTTGCAAGCAAATTACAAAGAACTTGAGTGCTCTCATGAGAAGCTTGTAGAATCATATGCCACACTTGACATAGCTCATGAGGATGTTTTATCTTCGGTAAAATCAATTAAACCTCTCTCACACCAATGCACATGCTCACTTGTCAATAATGTTATATCTTGCTCTAACTCGTGTGCACAAGCAAGCCAATCTAGCATTGAGCATGTATTTGTAGAAACTTGTGATGACCGCATTACACAAGAGAATCAAGAGACTATGCAAGAGGTCAATGTGCTTAAAGGAAGTTTGATTGAGTTGGATGGGAATAGCAAAGTGCAACCTTCTCAAGATAACCGTGATAACATGGTGAACAAGCTTGAGGAGAGATCAATCGCACCTTGCTCACTCCCTCAACAACACATCAAGATCAGCAAAAACAAGGTTGAAGAGAATAACAAGCTAGAGCATATCAAATGCTCTCATTGCTCAACTTTGGGGCATTATGCATTTTCATGCGCTACCAAGCTCAAGGGTGAAAAGACACTCTCTAAGAAGAAAAGAAGCTTATTCAAGAAGAGAGTGTGCTATGGTTGCAAGGAG
Organism: Digitaria exilis; assembly: GCA_015342445.1. Taxonomy (NCBI): domain Eukaryota; kingdom Viridiplantae; phylum Streptophyta; class Magnoliopsida; order Poales; family Poaceae; genus Digitaria; species Digitaria exilis. Next base: position 169,101 of record JACEFO010002059.1, on the reverse strand, counting down.
AAGGTACATCTCATAGCCATGTGTCCGAATGTCACAAGTGTTGATGCCACTGGTGACAGGCGGTTAGAACGGCTGTCACGGCCGGTCAGACCGCCTGTAACCCAGGGTGAACCTCATCAGGGCAGCAACAAGAAAGAAGCTTCCCCTTCAACACATAAGCCCATAAACAAGCAAGATCAATTGATTCAGAAAGTAAAAGTGACAAGGAAGGTCAAATGTAGAATATGCTACACTTGTCGTCAAAAGGGTCACGTGAGCAAAGATTGCCCAAATGGTAACACTCTCAAGTCAGATCTTATTCAATATGATTTCAATAGACTTGGGAGAGACAAAGATGGTACTTGTGCTACTAGAGAAATTTCACCTCAAACTAGCATAAGGACCATTTGGATTCCTAAGCATCTTGTGACTAACCTTTATGGACCCAACAAGGTTTGGGTACCAAAGAACTCTTGCTAAGCTTGCAGGACCATCGAGATGCATTGGACACTTGACTAGAAGATATGAAATCAACGTTTGACCAAATGGTCAAGTGACGAGCCTCTATGTGCAAAATCCTACATCCAATGCTATCTCGGTAACAAATGCAAAATGTCGAGTCATACAATCTGTCATTCCTACATTAACATGCTTACATCCTTAATTTCATATTTGTTTGGCATGTGAGAATGACTTTGACATTTTTATTCAAAATTTACTCTCTTTCCATATGATGCTCTTAATGGCTCTCTATGAGAGCATATGTCTTGTTAATGTCAGAAAATATACATCATGGTTTGTTCATTGACATTTGGAACAAGAAAATTGGAAGATCATCAAATTGTATATCATCTGACACAGGCGGTCAGACCGCCTGTGACAGCCGGTCAGACCGGATGTGGCCAGATGAACAAAAGTGCTCAGTCAAGTGTGCTTCTCTTGTCTTATAAATTGGTTACACATATAGCAATCATTTGATGATCATGCATCCATGGTAAAGAATCTCTTGGCATAATTTCAATTGGCAAATTATCGATATGCTTTGACCAAGTCTTGTGAATAGCACTCCTCTATGTTCAAATGGATGAAAGAGCAATTAAATTGAGAAATTCAATATCTCTTGCACTAATTGAGGGGGAGCCTATTTCACAACTTGTGTCGCTTGTGGGACTAACATTTCTTCTAGTGAACTTGTAGTCTCATGTTTTGTGCACCTATATGCTATCTCTCATCTTTATGTCAAATGAAAGAAAATAAAAGGGGATAAGAGTTAGCTGAATTCTTATGTCAAAATATGCACAAAAATTGGAAGTCTAGAGGCAAAGGTATGTGTTTATGCTTTCACACTCTTATCCTCATGCATCTAGGCCATATTATCATGCTAGTGTGTGCATTTGTATGTAATTGTTTCATATCATTCTATTTATGGATATCTAGTTGATGCCTTTCTTTAAAACTTGACCTAGTGTCATGAAGGTGGTACTTTTGTAAGGTATGAGCTAAGAATGCCATGAGTAACATTGATTTAGAAGGGATGTGTGCTCTATGTGACATAGGATAGAATTTTTGCAAAAACTCAACTAGCATGTGTAGGAAATGTGAAATTTGAAAAATATTTGGTTCTTTGTCTTCGTGACTCTATTGATCCACTTGTGACTATTGTTCACTATGTTTGTTTGATGGCTAGTCACAAGTGGTGAGATTTCTTTCTCAAGTCCATAATTATCCTTTATCTCTTGGAAGTATCAAGAAGTGCATTCACTCTGGATTATCCTATACTCTTCCAAGAAACTGAGAATTTGGATTATATCTCATCTAAAATCTTATGTCCTAATTTTGTGAAGAAAGGAAAAATCTAAGCTTTGGATCAATGTTCATTTACATATCTCATATCCAAGCTTTATGGAGAAAATTTGAAGTGAAAAAATTCTACACCTTGATCTACAAATCACCTCCAATTGAAAATCTTCCAGAAAAAACCAACTTCTGCCTCTCTGGGCACAGGAGGTCTGACCGCCTGTCACAGGCGGTCTGACCGCCTGTACCCAGACTTACCATTTTACCACCCCGTGAATCTACAGTGGAGATTTCATCCTCATTTACTCCTCACCACATCTGCATCTTCCTCCTCCCGTCCTCCACGAGCTCCACGCCGCCATCTCTCTCTCTCCATGGCGATTTGAGGATTCAACCAAGGAAAAGGTCGCCCCATTGAAGAAATCAATTCTCCTCCATCGGTTTAACCGGCTCCCAACCGGTTGCATCGATTCAAATCGAGTTTTCTCTCTCCAAGGTACTTTCAAACTTGCTTTGACCCGATCTATCTCCTCCATGGATTAGTTTGAAAACCCCTTGGTACATCATCTACTGACAATGCCTAGAAGCTATTCCCCAAGTTTCATTCGATTCCGTTGGGTAGATTGGTGGGAACCGAATTTTTGGTGTCACTGCAACAGGCGGTCTAGACCGCCCGAACAGGCGGTCTGACCGCCTGGAGTTTTGAAACCCAAAATTCGATTTCTTCAATTTATTCAACTCATCTATGACTAGGATTGTATCTTGTGCCTAAATGATCATATCTTGAACATATATCTCCTCAGATTGTGGCTAGAATACTTTGGCCTGTTCTGGGCACAGGCGGTCTGACCGCCTGTTACAGGCGGTTCGACCGGCCGTGCCCGAGCAGACCAAATTGCTCTTGTTGCCTATCTTGTCAATCTATTATCAGTTCTTGTGTCTCATATACATCATGTTTATATCCTTGGTGACACAGGACAGCAGTCATGCCTAAGAACACTCATGCAGAAAGAACCAAAAAGGCAAGGGCAGATAAGTATAGTGGACAAGATGAAGGAAGAGTTCTGAGAGAAAGAAAAAGGCCTCCTGTTGATGATGTGATTGAGGAAGAAGGAGATGACACCACAAGTTCAAATGACAATCCTGAATATGTGGCGCTGACTCATAGTGGCAGGAGACTTGGAGAGGATGATACTGAGGATATCACATATGGCGGACCTGGTAATGCAGGAGATGAGAGCAGCGGTGATGGTGAACATGGAGATGATGGCACTAGTGATGATGATGGTACAAATGATGAAGACAGTGATGATACAGGAAATAATCAAATGCCCACCATTCGCAGACCTTTCTATGCCTACGGCAGAGCACCAGTAGATTATATTGGTGATCGATGGCAGCTACTGCAAAGAAGCTTAGAGGTGAAAATCCTTATGAAAACCCAAGGTTTGGTGGTGAACCAAGGTTCTGGTCTCAATTCCAACAAGATTACTATACTTCAGCCATCATCAGAAAAGCTAAGATTACTCATGAGGCTCAGTTTGTTGATTGGCCATATATGAGCAAGAAGAACAATGCTATTTTCAATGAGGTAATCAATGCTTGTGCTGAAAAGAGGATCAAGCACATTATGGGTTTCAAGCAGAATTGGAACAAAGAAATCATTGCACAGTTCTATGCCACGGTTTACTTTGGGCAATGGAAGGGAGAGAGAGCTATGCTATGGATGACAGAAGGTGAGCGCTATCACATCACCTATGACCACTTTGCTAGACTTCTTAAGCTGGGGGCAGAGGATGCTGATTATCCAAAACTTCATGATGCAAATGTGCTTGAGAGTCATGAGCTGAGCTTTATGTATCCTAGAGATAGAAGAGCCGACTGGGGCAAAGTCAATGGCCTTTATTCATATTATGGAGTGCTCTATCGTCTCTTTAGAAAGACTCTCACTCCTAGAGATGGGAACACATCTGATATCACTCTTTATCAGAGGAACTTGATGGCAGCCATGAGACCAGGGGCACCTCAATTTAGTGTTGGGGATTTCATTTGGCATGAGATCAAGTATGTGTCTGAGACTCCTCAGAAGACTTGCAGCTACAGCCCAATTCTCATGCTCCTGTTAAAGAAGGTGACTGGAATCAAGTATCCAGCAGATGTGAAGCACAAACCCTTGAGACCATCAGTTAGTAAAAATCCAAGGGTTCCATCACCTCCAGCAGAGATTCTAGAAGAACCACAGCCTCAGCCACAGGTACAACAGCCGGTTGTGCATGGAGATGCAGGCGGTCTAGACCGCCCGCACAGGCGGTCTGACCGCCCGTTGTAGGGAGAGCAAGAAAAGTCCACTTCTCCAGTTAAAAAGTTCTTCAGCTACTTCATGAATATCTGCAAGAGTCAGAGGGCTATTCAAATTGAGCAGCAGAAACAATGGAGAGAGAACAAGAAGACTAGGGACTCGATCAAAATGATGCATAACTCTATGGGTGTCAGTCCAGCTCGTTCACCTATCTCTCCCATGCCTCCGGAAGTTCAGTTTCCCTCAGAAGAAGAAATGGTAAAAAGTTATGAAGACTCAGGGATTCTTCATCAATATGGCAGCATGCTTGCTCCTTACATGAGTGGTGCCTTTGCTTCTCAACCTCCACCTTATGGACCTCCACCTTCTTTCCCACCTGTCTATGGAGGTATGCCAGCACCCATGTATGGATCATATCCTCAGATGCCTCCTCTTCCAGCTTATGGCAGTGTTCCCGGACCTTCTTTCCAACATCCGGCTCATGCACCTTCCTCATCCACTGATGCACCGGGTGATGCTACTATGGGAACTACAAGCGAGGACTTTGCAGCAGCAGCTACGGCTTCATTCTTTCAGCCCTCCAATAATGCTTTTGCCAATGAATGGCACATGTGATCTATGGATACTTTTGTTCTTCTCGAGGCCCTTTTATGGATGTTTGATGACAAAGGGGGAGAAGAATATGGATTAAAGCTGAATATGGATTAAAGCTTTGTGGCTGTTCAAAGTTCATTTTCATAAGTTTATTGTACTATCTGAATATGGATTAAAGCTTTGTGGCTGTTCAAAGTTCATTTTCATAAGTTTATTGTACTATCTTTGGTGAAAATGGAACTTTGTAACAATCTAGTACTCTAATCTCTTTGTCGACTTGAGAACATTTGTAATGTGTGCTATTATGAGTGTTGAACTTTATTTATGTATCATAAGTGACTTGTGCTAGAGTGATATGCATATTTGATTGATGATTGTTTTTGTGTATGTGCTGTCTGGGCACAGGCGGTCTGACCGCCTGGCGCAGGCGGTCTGACCGCCTGTCACCGGACAGCAACACACATATTTTTCTTGTGTGGATTTTGTCATATGTCATATGCATCACGGCTTATCATGTCATACACATCTGATGCATCCATATATTCTGAGATATAGGGGGAGTTTCCATGTTTTACATATAAATGTGTGTAATTGGCATTTGAGGCCAAATTGGAAAAAGTTCACTCAAAGCACACATTTAGGGGGAGCTTGCTCTATGTCTAAGAATCTGAAACTAATTCATTGATATATCTCTAAGCTTTAATCGAGTTGTCATCAATCACCAAAAAGGGGGAGATTGAAAGTGCATCTAGGCCCCTAAGTGGATTTTGGTGAGTTGATGACAATACGATTAAATGTCTAATGTGTTTATCTAAGATTGTGAGCAGGTTGAGATTGTTACATCTATATTGCAAATATTGTCTCATATGTTGAATACAAGTTAAATGGCTCACAATGTTGAAAAGCAAGCAATTATTTGATCTCGTGATGATATTATGAACAAAATGTCAAGCAAGGATTGAATTATACATAGAGATGATTTTCATGATGAAGATACATATTGACAAGTCTCTAGAATATTTGATAAGCTTGATTTACTAGCAAAGGGATCATTTATCAAATAATGGGTTTATTATCAAACAAACATTGCAAGGCTTCATGAGTTCAATATACATGGACATGGTGATATATCTTAGTTGATGGTCTAATTATTGGAAGCTTGCAATATATGGTTTATTCTCTATCAATCAAGAACAAGTATATGAAGAAGGCTCTCATATGCTTATATATTATATTGCCATTCATATGAAACTTTGATTGGCCGAATGGTGAAGGTATTGTCTAGTGCATTGAATCGATGGACAAGGCAAGGGTGAAGGGCAAGTGACGACTTGGCCGCGAAGAACCTAGCTAAGGTGAAGAGTCAAGCCAATGGATAATCACCGAGGGATCAACGGTCAAATGAGTATCATTCTGAATAGCAAAATATGTTATGATTGGTAAAGTGGAGTGACTTGTGATTAAAGAATTGTTAATCATGCAAAATGGAATATCTCAAGTCACTAGCTCAAGATTGGATTTGCTCAAGTGTGATAGCAATGTTGGAAGCCCTCAAAGTGGATAATGATCAAAGTATGGTAGTGATAAAGATCAACAAACTCAAGTGGATTTCATGTATTTATTCCTTGACTTGAGTATAGGTATGCCGTACTATCAAGAGGGATGCAACATTTGCTTTTTGACGAATATCAAAAGTGCTCTTAGGAAACCTATGAGAGAATAGCCTTTGAGTGACTTAATGAGAGTACTAAACATCCTAGCTCTGCTAACTATGGTTGGTTCAACTTTTGGGATGAACTAACAATCCTTTTGTGAGTTTTGGGTGCTAACTGGTACAGGCGGTCAGACCCCCTGTTACAGGCGGTCAGACCCCCTGTAGGGCAACGGCTAGTTTTTCGAATACAGGCGGTCTAACCGCCTGTGACAGGCGGTCTAACCGCCTGTCCAACGGCTAGTTGAGAAATGGATGCCTAGAAGTAATTTTTGGATGATCACCTAACTTTGAGGGAGAGCATTTTGCTCACTAACAAGGGCGGCCGGAAATTCCGGTCCTGGTGTCGGAATTTCCGGGTTTTACAGAGAGCGACCGGAAATTGCATCGGATTTTCCTGTGGGGCTGAATTTTTCAGCCTATGTCCCCTGTGACCGGAATTTCCGGTCTCCGGCCGGATTTTCCGGGTTTCACAGAGAGAGACCGGATTAAATGTAGGATTTTCCGGTGTGACTCTCCGTACTGAGTTTGAAATAGGGTGGACCGGAAATTCCGGTCGCCCCGACGGAATTTCCGGTCATCTGACAAGCATAACGGCTAGTTTTTGAGTGACCTCTATAAATAGCCCCCATACCCCTTCATTTGATGCTGCTGGTTCCCTTGACACACTACACGCCCAAGAACACTAGAGAAGGCAGCCAAGCTCTCCCCAACCTCTCTTTGTGAGATTTGTGAGATTCAAGCCATATCTTTGAGTTGGGTTGAGAGAGTAAGCTTTGTGTGAGCTTTGTGAGTTCAGTGAGCAATAGAGAGCTAAGAAGAGCATTCCATAGCTTGAGCACTTGTGATTCGCGTCAACAAAGCCATTGGTGCATTTGTTACTCTTGGAGGTTCATCCTCCTAGACGGCTAGGCGTCGCCGGCTAGCTCCCAAGGTGTGGTGAGCAGCGGGAAGTCTGTGAAGGTTGCGCTTCGCCTCCGCAAGGGAAGAAGCAAGCTAGTGGAAGTGAGGAGCGGTTGAAAGAGACCCAACTTGAGTAGGAGGAGTTGAAAAAGACTCCGCCCAAAGAGTTCCTCAACGGAGAGTAGGATCCTTCGTGCTAGGCACGTGGTGGATCCGAACTTCGGTAAAACAAATCTTGTGTCTCTCCATTTACATTTGCATTGCCTCACTTGTGTATTTCTAGCAAAATATTGTGCTTCCGCTTCGATCTACTTAGGTGTGGTTATATTGTGTGCAGGGACTCTATTTATCATATATAGAAGCCACTCCCCAAGTTGTGTTGTGCTAGAAATTGTTTTGCAGCTCGAGGTGGATTTTGGTTCCTCTCTGTGACAGGCGGTCAGACCGCATGTGACAGGCGGTCAGACCGCCTGTGCCTGGCAGCAAAGCAAAAGAGGGAAGAATTCGAAGAATTTGTTGGTAACGCCTATTCACCCCCCCCTCTAGGCGACATCTCGGTCCTTTCAAGACGTCCTATCAAAGCTGGGTTCTTCCAGAGCAGAGGTGCCTAGTGGGGTGTTCGTCAATGAACTCTCCAAGCCATCAATTTCTGCAGCGGCAACTTCTGATGATACAACCTCAGTTCCTGAGGCTATGCTCATTGAGGCCACTTGGAGCGCTCCGATTATAGACTACATCTTGCACGACAAACTCCCTGCCGATAAGGCAGAAGCTCAGCAAATTGTCCGCCGTCGCAAGTCTTATGTCATAATCGGTGATACACTGTACCGACGTGGCGCACGCTCTGGCGCATTGATGAAATGCGTCTCACAGCACGAAGTAGTCAACATCCTGGAGGAAATTCACGCAGGAGAATGTGGCAATCATGCAGCTTCCCGCACTATCGTAGGCAAAGCCTTCCGTGCCGGGTTCTACTGGCCTACAGCTCTACACGACGCTGAGGAAATTGTTCGTCACTGCAAGGGTTGTCAATATTTCGCTCATCATTCACATCAGCCTGCTCACAAGATCAAATTGATACCTCTGTCATGGCCATTTGCATGCTGGGGGCTTGATATGATTGGGAAACTACCCAGGGCGCCTGGTGGATTCGAATATTGTTTCGTCGCCATTGACAAATTTACCAAGTGGATAGAAGTTTTTCCGGTTGTTAAGCCAACCTCCGAGAAAGCAGTTCAATTTCTCCAAGAATTGATTCTTCGCTTCGGGATACCGCACCAAATCATCACAGATCTGGGTACTACCTTTACAGGCGACAAGTTCTGGGATTACTGTGAAGATCGCAGCATCGAGGTATCTTATGCCTCTGTTGCTCATCCGCGTGCCAACGGACAAGTTGAAAGAGCCAATGGCATGCTCCTTGATGGACTTAAGGCTCGCATGGAACGAACCCTGAAGAAAGCAGAAGGCCGGTGGATGAAAGAACTCTTTCCAGTTGTCTGGGGCCTACGATCTCAACCCAGTAAAGCTACAGGGCAATCTCCCTTCTTCCTGGTGTATGGATCAGAAGCCGTTCTACCTGTTGACGTCATGCACGGAGCTCCTCGCGTTGAGGAATTCCAAGAAGCCATGGCGGACGAACAACGGATGCTGGAGGTTGATACGGCTGAAGAAGTGCGACTGGCAGCCTTGTTACACAACGCTGCATATCTTCAGGGACTCCGCAGATTCCATGACAAAAATGTGAAGACAAGATCATTCCAGATAGGAGACTTGGTGTTACGCCGAATTCATAATACAGTCGGCCACTCCAAGTTTATCTCACCTTGGGATGGTCCATTTATTGTTTCCAAGGTCCTCAAGCCAGGCACCTACAGACTTCAAACAGAAGATGGTGTGGAATTACCAAATCCTTGGAATATAGAACATCTACGCAAATTCTACGCGTAGCTCCATCATTGCAACAATGCTCCGGCATCACAAGAACTAATTGCTTTGGCATCCAGAGTTCTTCTGTACACATTGCTCCGGCAATATATGAACTAATTGCTTCGGCATTACATGTTCTTTTGTACCGTTGTTCCGGCAACGAGATATATTTTAATAAAGCTCCCCTTACTGGGTTGTTTATTTGTCTTCGTGACATCATCCAAAACTTCCGTGTTCTTTTTAGACTTGGACAGTTTCTTCTACATGCATTTGGAGCTTATACATGAGGTCTATCCGGGTTCTTTCGAGGCCAAGAACGGATCTGTTCCTCCTATCACGCTATTCTGTGATAGTTTCAAGCTTAACGCTGCCGCTCCGTGGGTCTTACTGGGTTCTTGCTTTGCCAAACCATATACAGTCAGTCCCCAAGTATCCTCCCGGGGTACATCCTACTAGATAGCTTATGCTATAAGAAATCTCCCTGGGTTCCTTCGGGTCCTTAACAGGGCTGTTTTTCACAAGTTAAAATCTACGCAATGTACATTTTGACTAAGTCCTGGTCATTGACACAGAGACAACCCAGGAATTCATAGAAATTCTTGGCTTTTCTTCTTAACATGGATATAATATATTACATTGCATCATACTTATATTACAAATAACATTTGTTCACAATTACAGCCTAAGGCTCTGAGCAATTGCTTCTGCAACTGGCTCGGCCTCTTGCTTCAGGTCCCTGAAAGCGGATTCGGTACAGTTCGGCTCTGCGCCTTCTACTAGTTTGCTTATGTCCACTTCAGGGTACCTGGATCTAACTACAACAAGGACATGCACAAGACAAGCTTTTGAGGATCTCTTGATGTACGCCTTCAGTTGTCTTGGCATGGCCTTCAGGCGTTCCAGGAATGATAGCGGTGCTGCAGGGTCTTCTGGGACCAAGGCTTTCACCACCGGGTTCGCTGCCTTCTCTAGCAGTGAGATCCGGTTTAAGGCTTCGGCCAGGTCGTCGTCAGACTTCTTCATCAGCCGCAAGGTCTCTTCCAGTTCCGACATTCTCCTGGTGGCCTGTTCAAGCTTCTCGTCCAGCACCTTCTTGTCTGCAAGATGCTTCTGTGCTTGGACGAGATCCCTGGATAGCTGATTCTTCTCTTCGCGAGCATCTTCCAGGTCCTTGGCAAGCTTCTGTTGCTGCTCGAGGACTTGAATTAGCTGCGCGTCAGCATCCTTGCGTTGTTTGACCGCTACTCTGAGTTCTTCTTTGATGCTTTCATGCTCGGCAGAGAGGGTCTTCAACGCTTCTCCATGACGGTTGGCCAAGTTGGACCAATCCGTCATCTTGCTCTGGGCTGTTGCTAGCTGCTGTTGCACCCCTGCTCACACAAGACACCGACAGAGTTGTTATTCAACAAAGGCAATGGACAATTTGTTACAAGATTCCGGTAGCGACGGAGTACCTTTGAGCTCTGCTTTCGTCGTTGCAAGTTTTTTCTTCATGTCCTCCTTCTCCGCGGCCAATTCCTTGGTTCGCAGATGCAAGGTTTGGATCATGCTGACGTCTTCCGCCTCCTGGAGCTTACGGTCTTCGCGTTCACGCTCCAGCTCCTTCTGGAGATGGTCCGCCTTGGCGTGCATCAAGGAAATGTTGTGGAGATACTCGGTTTTCTTCCTTGATGCCTCGCCAACAGCCTACAAAACAGTTATTATGAGCTATGCTCCGACAACACTACAAGAACAGGGTTGTTTCACTAACCTTGAAGTAGGCTACTGCCCTCTCGGCGTGGTACAATCCCCTGTCAATATGATGCTCATCCTCCTCCGCGTCCAAGATGTATTCGAAGCTTTGCGGATTTGGATTGAGCATTGGGTCGTAGCTCCCGATGCGGAAGCTACCAACCTCTTCTTCGGCTCCAGTACCCCTGGGTACTCTGGGGATTTCTTCAATCCTCTGCTCTTGGGTTGATGCTTCAGGTTGTTTCCCCCTTGAGCACTCTGCTTCCGCCCTGGCCTGGGTTGTTTCCGTGACGCTCGGGGGCTCCGCAGAGGACTGGTCACGGCGTCCCAGTTCGGATTCTTCAATCACCACTTGAGTGACCAGTTGTTCAATGTCCGCCAGCACCTCAGCAACTGCTTCTTCAACTTGTGCTCCTTCTGGTGCTGGCGGGTCTGACGGCACAGCTGTTTGCACCTCCGGCAGGGTTGTTTCTGGTAAAACCCTGGGTTCTTCGGGCACTGTGGCCTCTGGTTCTACAGCTGCATGATCAACCGAGGGTTCTTCCCTGGTTATCGCTGGAGTTTCTTCAACTCTGGAACAATACAGTTCATTAGTCACAACAATTTACAACAACAATTATGTACTGTTCAACAAGATGCTTACATGGTGGGAGGCCTCATGGGGATTTCTGGCTCCCCCAAGGTGAACTCCTCTTCAACTTCCTGCTCTGGCGCCGACGGTCCTGCTGGACAGGGTTCTTCAACTATTGGCGTTGTCCTTATATATGGCGCGGAGACAGGGTTGAAGATGTTGTGCAGGATCTCTTCATCAGTTAATGGTTGCCGAGTAGAGCTGCCTTGCTGCGGCAAACTGGTTCCAATTTCTCCAATAGATATCCCCACTGAAGATAATGTCTTGGGTTGTGGGGATACCTTTGCCCTCTCCTCTGGGATGGTCCTGGCTCGGGGCTTGGGCAGTGTACGCGCTCTTTTGGGCACAGGCGCTGCTGGCTCTGTTGGGGCTGGTCTCTTGGACCTTTCAGCTCCCCTGGAGGTTGCTCCTGATTTGGCTTGGGGTTCTTCAGGAACCTGTGGTTCAAGTTTTACCATTGGCTCGTCAGGATCTTCAATTGCAGTTTGTATGTGTACTTGATCTCTTACCCCTGGATCCACACAGCGTGCCAGCAACGCTGCTTCTTCAGTGTTGGTTGGGTCCAGGGGCGGCAGACTCACATACAGTGCGCGCCTGGCTTCATACTGTGATGATCAAGACATCAGTTTATATTATATTTTCAACAATAAGGCGATATATTGCTTTCAGACAAGGATTTTACCTCAGGTGTCATGGTAATAGCAGAAACTTCCATTATCTCTGGAAATTGTTCGTCGGTGACCACCAGAAATTTCTTCAAGAGTTGGCTTATCCTCTTGTCTGACATATCTCCGGTGGCATTCCTTGAGGGGTCTGTTTCCCCAGCGTACAAGTACCCTGGGTTACAGCGTTGTCTGCACGGTTGGATCCTCCTCAGCAGGAATGACCGATATACCATGGCTCCTGTTAGCCCTTGAGCTTTCAAGTCTCTAATCATATTGAGCAGCTCAGGGATCTGCATTGCTTGATTTACTCCAACTGTTTCGCTCCAGAATGGTTTCATTACTGGAGGATTCCCTGAGCGGCTCTGAAGTTGTGGCTGGTGGTTCCATGCGTAGAACCATTCCTTCTGCCAGTCCTTGAGGCTTTCCTTGGTTGTATAATCCAAATAAACTGGCCTCATGCCCTGGCGGAACTGGATGACTACCTTCCCCACCACTTGCAGTGGTCCGCTGGAGGTCTTCACTCTGAACAAATGGCGGAACAGTGCAAAATGGGGGTCTATCCCAAGGAATGCTTCACACAGATGGATGTAGATGGATAAATTCAAGATGGAGTTGGGATTCAGATGACACAATTCAATCCCATAAAATTGCAGCACACGGCGGAAAAAATCACAGGTTGGCATGCCAAATCCAACTTCATAAAAGGCCTTCCATACCGTGATTTCCTCGGTATCTTCGGTAGGGTATTCATGCCCGTGTGCGCTTCTCCACCGACTGATTTCTTGGGCTGCCAAGAATCCATCTGCCTCCAGAGCTTTGATATGCTTCTCCTTCAGATTACTGGTTGGCCAGTCACTGATTGGATCTTCGATGATCGGCATGTCTCTTGTGGACGCTGTTTTCTCGGTTGTAACGACCTCCTTCATGGCTTCTGCCTTCCTCTTCGAGCCCTTGCCTCGGCTGGATCCTTCACCACCGGCCATTGGGATCTTTTGTGATTTGGTGTGGATTGGATCTAGGATGGGGGAGGCTGTGGATGCTTCTGCGCGGTCTCTGGATTGCAAGAACAACAGCTGTCGCAAACCCTAGATCTGTTTTGCGAAAGCGTACGGATATAAAGGGTCGTGGACAGTTTATATGGGCTTTTTGAAGTGTTACTTCGGTAATTTTCAATTTTGGTCCTTTCTTGATCCTATATTTGAATTCGTTCAAATTTAGGCTCGAGGGCTGTGGAAATATTTTCAGGAAATATTTTTCTGAGAATTTTCGGCTTCAATTGATAAATTTATGAGGAATTCTAAAAGAATTCGGGTTTCTTCGGAAATTGATTCTCTTTTGGTTCGGACTTCGAAAGAGCCTCGAATTTCTTCTTCAAAGATAAACGAGGCTCGGGGGCTGCCCAATTGGGCGCACCTAGTCGGTGCGCACCAATCCGAACTTCGAGAAGACTTATGAGCACATCATTACCTATTGAACAGCATGGTTGCAACTTCCAAGCTTAAAGAACCCTGTGGGTCTCAAAGAACCCTGTGGATCTCAAAGAACCCTGGCGGATTTCAAAAAGAACTCTGGAGGACCTTAAAGAACTCTGTACTTTCAACAAGGCTGTTCTTCAGGAGATAAAGTGCTCGGGGGCTTGTGGGTGTAGAGTCCTGACGGACTAAATAACCCTGGCGGCCCATTCTATGGGCCGGCCCATGTACAAGACTTGACGCACAAGACAAGGATTAGTCCTAGTCGGTTTGGATAGACTGTATTAGGGAATTAGAGATAAACTTGTAAAAGTCTCCTAGTCCTATACGGTTCCCATGTAACCCTGCCCTCCGGACTATATAAGGGGAGGCAAGGACCCCCTCAAAACAATCTCATCAATACAAGATACATCATACAGGACGTAGGGTATTACGCTCCGGCGACCCGAACCTGTCTAAAATCGTCTCTTGTCACCTTCGGCTCTAGATTCTCGACGACTTTTCCCTAAACCCTTCTCTCGGGGTACCCCCTCGAGAACCTAGTCAGCATAAATCGCCGACAATCTCATTTGTACGGTTTTCCCTACCCTTAGTCTATAAAAGGGGAGGAAGCCCATGCAACACAGGTAGGCTCTTCAGACCGACCACAACGCACACTCACCACAGAAGAACACCGCATTCTCAACACCCGACTCAGAGACCTGGGAGCTCGCCTCCCTCTCTCGCCCTGCTTGTAATCCCCTACTACGAGCAACACGAAACTCGGTGCTACGCACCACTGCTGGACGTATGGCCAAGCGGCCGGAACCAGGATAAAACCCTTACGTCCCGAGTTCAATCCACTAAGTCCGTCATCCGAGCGAATAGTCAGCAACACGATCACTAGTTACTGCCGGTGTGACCAAATCAGACACCGACAATAGCTTCAACTCACAGTAATTGATATACCGACCAAAGCGAAAGACTTCTTATATTGTTCTACATATATTTCAAGTGCCTCATCCATTAACTGATCACCACTTTTGTTCACTTTAGCCACTTGACTCCATCATCAATTGAAGTAATTGGTATTTGTCTTCAAGCGAGACCAATGAATCTTCAGTTGATTACTGTTCCTTTTACGATCTGGTGTTGCGCTACTGTTGAACTCTGCAGTGATATCTTGCCAAAATGTATCGCCCTTCTTGTCATTCCCTCTTATCGGGTCATTAGAGTTGCTAAGCCAAGCACTTGCCTATAGAAAGAAATATTCAGCTTATTGAAAGAAAACAAAATTTAAATGATTCTAAGGAAAAGACGATTACCAATCGAACTTTCTCTTCATGTGGCCAATGCCTTCTTTTTGCGGTCCGACTTGCCTCGACACCGTTGTCGCCACCATCACCACCATCAATGTCAATGGAGGCTTTTTTCCAGTGGCTTGAGATGAGGATTGTCCTTGTGCCGATGGTGACGACCAATGAGATATTGGGTGCAAAGTTACGAGTAAGTCCAACAAAATGGAAATTAACATAACTGGCTCTATACACGTACATAAATAATGTAGACTTAAATTATCACTTGATGTACAAGGTGAAATAATAAGATTTGGAAATTTGATTCTGTCTTAGTGAAAGGTACAAAAACTAGCAAGCAATTGATGCCACCAAATTAGCACTTGGTACGAACCATTTTCTAATTACTCATAAATGTCAATTTCTTTTATTTTCTACTCCCTCCATTCCAAATTATTAGTCATCCTGGTTTTCTACCATATTTAATTGAAGATGCTATGAATTCGGACAAGTATATGTCTAGGTTCATAGAAGATGTCATGAATTTAAATACTCAAAATGATACATAAGATGAGTAATAATTTGGAACGGAGGGAGTATTTACTTAGTTTTGTTTTGCTTTTTTTGAGAAACTAGCAAATACGCACGCGCGACACGCACGTGATACAAATTATTTGATTTTTCTTTTAGAGAGGGTTCTATCAATAAAAATACGAAAAGCTACCTACATATATCGGTCTACAGAGCACCTTCCATCGCCCAAGACGGTTAAATTTCCAGACATTCTTTACACGATAAGATGAAAGTGTCTTAAAACTCTTGTATCAATTAGTACAATAAAGATGCAGAATTATCTAGCGTTGATTCGCTGCCCAGAATTCATAAGGTCTCAAGAAGACAGCCATAATACTGGGGTCGAAGGGAGGTGGCAGTGATGCTAACTTCTGTGCATTTTTTTTTCTTTCTGTATTTTTTTATTCACCCATTGTGTTTTCAATTTGACAGTCAAGCATTGATACATGTTTGTTAGTGTATAATCAAGAAAATCCCATAGTCAGTAGGTTATGATCACCAGTTCAAATGTATCACATGATTCAAAAGTATACTGTTGATAACATCGTGGACACATTAATGGAAGATTAGGTGGCCCTTTCTTTATAACATCGAGGCTTTTCTTTTTCCTCTAGAGCAGCGTGCCTGCTCTTCCATATCCAAGCATTCAGATCTCTTGTAGCTCTGTGCCTGCCTGCTCTCTCATCACCGTCCTCTGGCCAACGCAAATGCAGTACGAAGGAAAAGCTACCTGTCGCTACGAGAGGTCCCTGACTCCCGGTGGAGGCAGGGAGCCCCAGCGAGGCAATGACCCGCTTGCTCCGGGAAGCCTGCGCATCAGCGCATGCTGGTTGCCGGTTGGAGGCCAGGGCGGCCGCCGGCTGGTTGCTCGGGAGGAGGCATCGTCGGCCGGCGTAGCGTCCTACAGTTTCGGCATCTCTTCTCTCATCTCAGGTGTGTTTAGATCGTAGGAAAAAACACTGTAGCATAAGAAAAAACATTGTAGCATTCGGTGGGAACCGTGTTTTTTGAGCGGTGGGAACCGTGTTTTTTTGAGAGAGTAATAGTGAAAAGTTAGAATAAATAAGAAAAAGTTGGAATGAATAGTGAATAGTTGGCAACCTGAACATGGGCCTCATCCTGTTTTTTACTCTCTCTTTTTACAGGTACACAGATGTAACTCGTTCCAGCCATCGACGGTGCTGACGGGTGGGCACGGTCAGAGCACAGGTGGGTATGACCGGTCTCGGTGAGAAAAACAAATTGATTTTGACAGAAACATTTTTTAAATATCAGTTTTTATAGGTTTGACCTCCTTCCCACCTCCGTTGACTCTTACACGTGTGTCCAACGTGAGGGGTAAGACGGGCCCAATTTGGGTGAGAAACGTTTTTAATTCTACTCGTTCTTTTATAGATACAAGAAAAAAGATACTAGTTTTATTTTTTTTAGTAGAAGATGCTAGTGTCATCCATTTGAGAAACTAAAATTGAGCTCGGCTTCAAATTAAATGCACGAATAACTGTCTGATGGGCCCTCGAACAAGCAGGTACGAACATCTGGCCCAACAACACAAGCCGACAAGGAACCGAACCCTAACTCCCCTCCCCCAATCATTCCAGCCCTCCCTCCACTCCCCATTCCCTCTCTCTCTCACCGCGGCCGCCGCCTCCGATCTAGACGTCGGCCGACGTCCTTGGCCGATCGACCACCATGGAGGACGTAGCCAACCTGGTCTTAACTGGCCCCGAGTTCAAGCAGATGGACGAGAACATGCGCTCGGTGACGATGCACGTCATCAAGGCCATCCCCAGGCCGACCATCTCCACCGCCGCGCCCCTCGCCGGCGCCGCAACCGCCTCCGCAGACGGCATCGACCGCATCAGCCGCCTCCCCGTCGGCATCCTCCGCAACATCGTCTCCCGCCTCCCAGCCAAGGACGCCGTGCGCACCACCGCACTGGCCAAATGCTGGCGCCGCGTCTGGCACTCGGTGCCGCTCGTCCTCGTCGACGCCCACCTTCTCTCCGACCAGAGCGTCGTGGGGCGCGGCCCCAGCATCTACCGCAACACGGGCATCGATGCCTGGGTGGCCGCCATATTTCGCACCCTGGATGCCATGGGCTCCCTCGCAGACAATGTCTCCCACGTCCTCACCGTGCACCCGGGCCCCTTCAGCTACGTCTACCTCGCCGGCAACAACATGATGTATCACCCGGACAAGCTGGCGCTCTGGATCAAACTCCTTGCTGCCAAGGGCGTCAAAGAACTCGTCTTTGTCAACCTCGCATCTAGGTTCGACGATGAGCTGCCCATACCCGCCGACATCTTCAACTGCACCGCTCTCACCAAGCTCTACCTCGGCACCTGGTGGTTCCCGGACACCCTCCCGCGTCGTACTGTTGCCTTCCCCTACCTTCGGGAGCTTGGCCTCTGCAACGTCCACACGAAGGACGAGGATCTCTCCTTCCTGCTAGACAGATGCCCCGTCCTGGAGAAGCTCATGATCTCTAGAGGCCTTTGGCCAGTGTGCCTCCGCATCCACAGCCGCAGTCTACGATGCGTTCAGGTGTGCCAGGGTCTCGTGCGAGAAATCAATGTGGCCAGCGCATCACGCCTGGAGAGGCTCTTGCTGTGGGAAGCTTGGGGTTGGGATGACCATCAGTTCACCAACATGTCCTGCAAAGTCAAGATTGGTCATGCACCCAAGCTGCACTTCCTGGGATTCTTGGTGCCCGGAATGCACCAACTTGAGATTGGCAACACAGCCATCAAGGTCGGTCCATTATTCTGAATCGATCAGCATGTATTAGTTTCTAAGTTCCATCCATCCTTTCTAGCTAGTAGTATAATACTATAACCACAAAAATGCATCATGCATTGCAGGTTAACACTAAGGCAAGTCCAAACACCACTGTCCCAAGCGTTCAGATGCTGGGACTTCAAGTGAAACTTGGAACCTACATTGAAGCCAGGATGCTGCCTAGTTTCCTCAGATGCTTTCCTAACATCGAGACCCTCTATGTCCAGGTAAAGTTTTGACCTGCGTGACTACTCATGTTTATATTGCACCAGATGAGAATGATATTCATGTTCGTCATATATAGCCTCTAATTGACTTCATTTGCAGTCCCAGAATGATGACATCAAGTTTTGGGGACCTCAAACTACTGGCACAAGCAAAGTCATCAACCTCAAGTTCTGGAAGGACGCTGGTCCTATTGAATGCATCCAAAAGCACATCAAGAAGTTGGTTCTCCGTGAGTTTCGGGGGAGGAAAAGTGAGCTTGGCTTCCTCAAGTTCATCGCCGAGAATGCTCAAGTTTTGGAGGATATGGTGATTGTCATGACCCATGGCTTCTCGCCGTCAGATAATTTGGGTGCCAAGCTGAAGATTTTCATGGCTTCTGCAAAATGGGCTAATGCATGCTGCAAAATGATGGTCTTCAAGAGTCCATTTCCCATACAAGGTACAGCGTGGTGCCACATACGAGCGTTTGATTTTTCTGTCGAGGATCCTTTTGATGTCAACTGTAGCGAAGACACATGTGGCCATTAGTTTTCCGTTTAAGCATCTACAACGAACGGCCTTAGACTAATGTGTTTTCTGTGGTCTGGGAGTTGGGGAGTATTCTAATTGCAACCTTCAGTGACTATTATATGCTCAAGTTATTTAGCAGAATCATTTCTCTTGCAGAATACTATTGTTAGTCAATTAGACATGCTCTTTCCAGGATTCAGTTTACATTGCTGTTATTTTTTACATATTTACACCAAATTACCTACGCAGCTATTTATGGTCTATTTCTATTTTTTTTCTCCCTATTCATTTTGCCATGCACATATGAAATATGAGCCTAAGTTTACTATTGATTGTTGCTTCAACTGGGTGACACTTATATAATTACATTTATGATAGGGACATAAGTCTAGGCTTCATTCTTACCTTAAACAAAGATGAAATATGATAGGGATATAAGTCTAGGCTTCATTCTTACATCAGCGTAGACTTATGTTCCAATACATCTTGCGGAGTAGTGCCTCTGCACATCCCATCCATGGCCGACGATTTGGATTTTGAAAATGCAACATTGGCATAATTTCTGACACGAAGTTGTCCTAACAAAACTGCAGTGCAAAGACCTATGATTCATGGACAATATTTGTTTTTTAACTTGTACCCTTGTGAACGAAGTGGTTACTCTGGTTTCAGCTGTGTAGAAATTTGAGAGTTCTTTTTTTACTCGAGAAATTTGAGACTTGATAGTTAATGATTCTTACTCGAATAAATTTAATTGAGATGTCGACATGTGCATCTGATTGGCGTGAGGATGGTCTGGAGTATATTAACTCAAAATTTCCTTTGTTAAATTTGTGGTCTCTTTTTGCATGATGGATCGAAGAATATATTCAGGTGCATTCTGTTCTGAAACAGATAGCCTGTTTGATGATTCTGAATTGTCAAATAAGGTAGATTGTAAACAGAGGAGGCATGAAGATCTCAAGTAATTTCCATATGAAAATAATTGGAACATACATACATGCTGCCGATAAAATAACTTGTTTATTACATAACATTCCATACTGATTATGATGGGTACATGCAAACATGAGTCTGAACATTAGGGAAAATTGAAACAGGTCCAAGCAGAACGATATACTCATAGTTGAATTACAAGATTATTACATGGTTCGGAAACAATATTGAAAGCTAATGCTGCCGGATGTGCAGGCAAGGGCCCGGAAGCAGGTTACCAATTGGTTTATTACCAAAGCATTGACCCATCAATGGTTCTTGCCCACATTTTGGCTACAAAATTTGGCATGTGCCCATATATTGGTATGACTTCATTTTAGCTTGGCAAGGTTGGATGCCAACCAAGCAGGCAGTAACCCTGAAACCTGGAGCACGGTGTGGATAAATGTGAAGAGTTAGAAGTTCTTTTTTTTTAAAAAAAATCTGTAGTTAGAAGAAATTTCAGTGCAACATAAACACCTAAAGAAGCGCCTACCCAAAAAAGGAAATACAGTTGCATGCCACTACAGGAAAAGCATCCTATACACAGGCTGTCTCGGAGGTAAATAAATTTGAATGTAACTTACAACTCTACATATTCGAACAAATATTTTTAACAAGAAGAGTGATCAAACATAAAAAAGTCAACAATGATAATAATTTAAGAAAAAAGGGAGTACTGAACAATGCAACCATTGAGCCAACCAGCACCCTCTAAAGTCTAAACAAAAATCATTCACGACATTATTAACAAGATGGATACGCTGTTATAATATTGTAAAATGCATCAGTTAGTGCTATCAAAGCAGGTCGAAGGAGATTAGAATTTGATAGACGATAAATTGAATTAAAACAGTTATAAAACGTTATATTTTACACTACAAGATGTGTTTATTAAGCACTGTTATCATCGCAAAGTACACGCAGCTCACATGGGCCCTCAAAGGCTCAAACAACATCCTTTGTATATTCGGCCCAGACACAGGTAAGGGAAGTTTGGGGATTTGGTCCTCTCAAGTCTCAACAACTTTTGTTTTAACGTGTCCTCTCAACAACTTGACGACGAGGAGTATTAAGATTGACCATGTACCAAAGCTGTGCATCCTGGGATTCTTGGTGCCTGGAATGCATCAACTGGAGATCGGGAAACCGTCGTCAAGGTGTTGAATGTGCTTTTTATGCTTCTTCTTTTTTTGGTCCTCGATGATTGTATTGCAATTTCTGTTATTAGTATCATCCATAATTCCTTTTTTTTTTGACCGAAGTCAGCCTACTTGTGTTTTTTATATATTAAAAAAAATGAGTACGCGTTCAGACAAGGCTGATGAAGGATGATATCGACCGGCAAGTTCAGCCAACCCTGTCCAAGTTCACAGAACCGACTTTCACAGTGCTTGCCGAAAGAGGCAACTTGCACAGTGGGGGAGAGGGAGTTGGTTTCTTGATTCAGCAAGTGACAACATATTAAACTAGTCGGTAGCTATCATGGTTAGAAAAAACTGGTGATTGGCATTGGCTTTCTTACTAATCCTATGTCAGCACATGACAAGAGATGAACACTGTCCAATCAGAAAGAGAAAGAAATGGCCAATCATAGCATCGCGACATACATCTGGGGTAGCAATTTCTACCAGCTTCCGAGCTTCGCTTATATGTACAGCAATGATTATGTGAGGCTTGCAAGCTACTCAATTTATTGTAAGCAGGGATTAGTTAGCCGATGCGTGATTATATTGTAGGCATGACGATTGAAACTTATTAGCAATTTGTTGGATCAGTTCTTGGGTGAAATTTTTTGGGAATTGTTGATATAGCTTGTTGAAAGTCTGAACTCGGAAGTTTATCAAGTTGCTTTGCTGAGGATGATAAAGCAAGCAGTGCTGGATAGCTTTGTACAGTTGCAATATTTATCATACTAGCAAAGACGCACGTGCGACAGGCACGTGTTTAACAATAAATTAGTAAAAATACTTATAACGCACGTGCGACACGCATGTGTTTAACAATAAATTAGTAAAAATACTTATATTAATATTCATACATAAGTATCCAAATTGAATTGAATTTTTATGCTAGCCACACAAAAAAGAACTATATCGTTCTATCATATTTTGAGTTTCATTAGTGTGCGTTGCTTAACTCCACAGGAAACATATTAATCCATGAGCATAAGCATAGATTCAAGAACAGAGATCAGATATACACCAAATGGTTTTTCACATATTGTTTTTACAAAATGTATTATTGATCCACGATCTGTTGCCAATCAATCATTTTCGATAGTAAGCGGTCCAAGTTGGCATAACTGAACCATAATTTTAAAAGAACAAACCTTATCACAATACACGCTTCGTGAGAGGGTCAACCTTTGTTCCTCTTTGGGTCGTTCAGTTCGATAAAGTCCATTGCCATTGTAGGCTCGGTATTGTTGTTGGTATTCATGCTTTGTAGAACAACATCTATAAACTTATTTTCTATATAAAAGGTACACTGTTAACGTCAGCTGTAGAGCCCACAGGTCACATATAGAAAATGTGATGCTCCACATGTCAGCCAATGTGTTCACATCTCCTTTCTACCGATCAACACCCGTGAGCTTTATCCAAAGAAAAAAAAGGCAGCAAACGGATAAGAGAGAGCATGACTCAATCACGCAGCCAGCACGCAGCAACGCCCCCGTCGCAGGCGAAGCAGCCAGCAAGTCTGCGCATGCCGCCGGCTGTGCAGGCTTGCAGTTCGCTCTCGTGCAATCTCCCGGCATAGCTCAGCGCACGTGGGATGGTCCTGCACTGCACACGCAGGGCGCGGCTTTGGTGGCCACAATGAACATGGTGGTAGTGCCCATCTGCTAGGTGAGCGGGCAGAGACGGTGAGAGCACAGGCATCAGACAGAAGAACAGTTTCGTAGGGGGTATGCGAAGGGACCATGTTGTCGCGGGTCTAGGGGGCGGGTAAAGGACAGGTGGGTGAGAAAAATAAATAGTTTTGGGCAGAAACAATTTCTAAATATCAGTTTTGGTGGGTTTGACTCCCTTTCCACATCCGTTGACCCTTACAGGTGGGTCCATTGTGAGGGGTAAGGTGGGCCTAAAATAGGTGAGAAACGTTTTCGATTCTACTCGTTCTTTTATAGATAGATACATGTTGTGCAGCTGTGCAGTTGGTGATGTACATGTTTGTCACTTTCCATAGGGCCTGAGAGCAGTGATGTGGCTGGTGCTTCTTCTTTACAAGTAGGTATCCAAAGGTCGGCAAATACAAACATATCTTGCCACTATTCATTAGGAATTTAGAATGCACGCAGGCCTTTTGTAGCCTCAATAAAGAAAAACGCATGGCAGGGTCAAAAGCTCAAGGTTTTTCTTATCAGGTGACGACATTTGCATCTAACTTTCCTGAAAACGATATTAAGTAGTTCGCATCTGGAATGCTCGCCTCGGTTTGGCCTGGCTTGGATTGACAGATGATTGGGGATCAGAACAGGCATTAGTTTGGTTTTCTGAAACAGGTAGATGGCATGATTGTCGGGTCAGGACAAAGGTGAATTTAGGTTCTGGGACAGGTGAAAATATCTAGTACAAGCACTGCATAAGGATCAGGCCAAAGTTTCAGACATCACACAGGGCTAAAGAAATGAGATATAAGAATATGCAGGTTCTATCAAGGCACCCACTACACCTTACCTGGCCCTGTGCAAATCCTCAAGTGCCAGATAGGCTTTTGACTCATCATCTCCTGTATATATCTATCCTAGTTTACATTGCATCGCAATTTCGCCATGATCTGAACACTGAACAGAGCGACAATGCAAGATTTACTTTCTGCAAAATATCTCCGTATGGATTGGGTAGAGTTAAATGGCCAATGTGATTGGGTCAATGTATTGCAGATGATGAGATGGGAATAAAGAGTAAGTTCAATATGTTTCTATTAACTGTCAAGCGATAATCTGTCGACAGAGTGACGAAGTAGTTTCAGTGCTTAAAGTCAGCATCTGGACGGTTATCAGACAGCAACTCAAGATTAAAGTTTCAATGCTGATAGTATTGACTCATCCATCTATCATATATCAGAAAACAGAAAATGAGTTCCTATGGCTTATATATGAGTTTTACAACTCTGAATGAGGGGTACTACAGCAAGTAATGGCTCGTAGTACGAACAGTGCAACAAGACAAATTAAGGTGGGAAAGGTGATGGAAAGAAAGGAAAGTAAGGAAATCGATCCATCCGATAAGGCTACTGGAAAAGGCGCCCTACCTTGATTACAATTCATCCGTAACATCGATGGACCTATCTTGTTTACAGTTCATTCGTAAAATCGATGGACCCAACGCAGACAATCAGAGCAGTACGTACATTTAGAAAAAAAAATAGCAGATAGAACCAATTACTGGGCGCAGAGGCAGCGAGTGGAGATACGCATCTAAGTTAATTGCCATGCTGAACACATGTGTCCCGTCAGATTGGAGTCCACAGCAAGTGTGTGCCTGCCCTTCCTGTTTTATCAGCCAAGCCGAACAAGGAAAAATAATGGATCCCCAATTATTTGCCACAATTTTGGCATGCATGATGCACCACATGTTTCACAAGTCACAATTTTCAGATAACATGCATGTCCTGTATGACATTCCTTGTCTGCGTCCCATAGAGCTAGATTTATTCTCTAGATAGATCTTGATCGGACCCATCTTGTCACTGTCGCAAATCACAATCTCTCCGGTTGTGCCAGCGGCTGCATTGTCGTCTTCGATCAGATCTCCGGTCACAAGCAGCATGAAAGCGGCTCTGGATTGATCAGTGATCGAATTCACACACGACCTTAAAGCGGAAAGAAGAATCTGCATGCTGATGAGCTCAAGCCATCAGTCCATAACCTTGCTATCTGATCCCAGCATGCCCAAACTTCGGGTGCATTTGATTTAGTCATACTATATTCGAATTAGTAATTCAAATTAAAAGCTACCAGGCACTGTAAATATCTATCTGCTGATCGAGGTTGTGGGTTTAGTCAACTGCCTCCAAAAGATGATTAGATGGAATAAAGAAATCGATTATTAGCCTATGTGGAGGGGAGCAGGAGCTAAGCATGCAGGCATACGACACAGCAGGTGCATCAGCATCACCACATGTTGCAGCTAGAGCCTGCATGTGTCTATATATAAGTTCTGCAGGGCCATGAATGAAATATCTCACTAACTGCAAAGTTATCAGCTGAGTAGCAGCTAAAGCTAGCTGCACCTGAGTGTGTCCAAGCAAGAAGAACTCCTGCAGCTAAAAGTAGAGAGAGTTAGTGCTTGGTGGTGTTGCCTGGTATCCTTATCCAGTCCGATCCCATCGACCGATCATGGCGGCCAACTATCACCACTACCAGATGGCCGCCGCGGCGTGGAGGGAGCCGGACAGCCCTCAGCTGAGCTTCGTGAGCGGCTGCAGCTCCCTCTTCTCCATCTCCACGCTGCAGGACGACGACGATGGCGCCGTCGTCATCGCCGGCCACGCGCTGCCCTCGACGCCCGTCTCGCTCGCCGGGTTCGCCGGCGACGAGGTCGACATGGAGGTGCAGCAGATCAGCGGCGGCAGCGGCGACGACCGGAGGACCATCAGGATGATGAGGAACAGGGAATCAGCGCTCCGCTCCAGGGCCAGGAAGAGGGTCAGTAATTCAGTATGCAATCGTCCATTGATACGTATATTTTCACTTACATATACAGTATTATAGCATGTATAGATCAGTAATCTGCACATGTTTCTTGACAATTATGTACCGTGGTGTTTATATGGCGAAATCGGATACTACCAGAACGTTCAAATCCATTAAGTTTTCAAAACAAATTGCTTCCTGAATTCCTGATGATTATAAGGTTACCAATGAAATTCGGAGCTTCCAAATATTTAATTTCATTGCAGACCTCAGGGTTTTCGACCACTTTTTCAAGCTTAAAAATATTCGATCCCTGTCACCAAGTAAAGTAGCAATATGATAGTATGATATAGCATTATTACAGCTTGCTCTGCATCCTCATCCAAAGATAACTTTATACGTATCAATACATTCTACTAGTATTATGCGACAGTGAAACTTTGGAAGGGTGATGATTGATGATGCCTAGTGAGTGAGATTGGTCAATGAGTTCAAAGTGTTTACAAAATTAAGTAATTGAATGTGGTTGCTCTTGCATCAAGCATTGAGTTCCTGCCAACAGTTTCCTAGTAGCCAACATGGACTAAACATGTATATCTCTTCTTTGAGCCACCAAATCAATTTTTACTCAATAAGATATTGTTCCCAGACCAAGTTGTTTGATGGTTACTACTCTATCATCTCAGTAGAAAAATCCTCCATAAAAAAGGATTTTGAGACATGTAAGCACAAAGGACTCACAGAGCGACACGAATACACTTGCAATATACTCTAGAGTCTAGAAGATTATTGCTGACGATGACCATGGCATCTGCATCCCTGACTATTCGAATTGGAAGGTTGTGATTAGTTTTTCTATTTCGTTTTTTGGATGTGATATATATAATATGCCTCTGATTGGTTGAATTGGAGAACAAAAATACTAAAATTGTCCAAGTTGCAAGAAGAAGATAAAGAGTCTACCTATAGTTATTTTACCATGCATCTAGAATACAATTAGATGCTTCAAAATTACATCAAAGTATCAAACCAACTACTACGCAATTGTATATGTCTTCCTCGTGTATAAGACTATAATGATATAATTCTGTCTTTCATGGTAATGGTCATGTTATCTACATAAGTTATTAATTATTAAAAATATCTATAATGTGCTAAAAAAATTTGAGATAAATGAAAATCTATGTGCATCTCAACCTATATCATTTGACGACGACTAAAGTACACCTTGTGATCTTAATTAACATACAAATTTTTACCAAGCGGTTGTTCATGTGCAGGCATACGTTGAAAATCTGGAGAAAGAGGTTCGCCGGCTGGTGGATGAGAACTTGAAGCTCAAGAAGCAGTGCAAAGAGGTACCAAGATATACCCAACACATGGCTGATGCCTTGTTTACTTTTGAGCATCATTGCAATGAACACTTTCTCCTCCTTTTGCAGCTGAAACTAGAAGTGGCTGCACTAGTCCTTCCTACCAAGAGCTCGCTCCGAAGAACCTCATCGACACAATTCTGAGGGAAAAAGAAACCTGAACGAATTTATTTGGTAGTATACAGATTTAAGAGATGGAATGATTGGACTTGTGTGTACATGTGTCAGTTTGTGTTTGTATGCCGTAGGGGTGGGGGTAGAAGGATATGTATGCAATGATTTCTACAAAAAGATGAACATCTGTTAATTTCTTGAGCTGAAAATGAAGCCGTGTTCAACTGAACAAATCGTATTTCTCGGCATGCCTGATCGTTTCTGTTACACTTTATACCTGGAGGCAGCCATATGCAGATGTCCAGATGTGCTACAGCACAGACTCGTACATTCAGATACACCTTGTGAGCATTTCAATGCTAACTTTCATAGACACCTCAAAATGCAGCATCAACATGATCCAAAGGCCGAAGTAAACATGTCTCAGTCCGAGAGAAACTGAAGATGGTACAGATCCACCATAAAACGACGAAAAAGATTGACATTTTCTGATGAACAACACGAGTGGATGAAATACACCTTGAATAATTGGCATTATAATAACTGATAAAACAATGCTTGGGACTACACTTAAAATAAGCACTGAAATAGAGGTCAAACAGTATAACTTAGTTTAAATACTATCCCATAACAAACGCTCTGTCAACCGAGACATAACCTTATTAATCAAGACTCTTACAACAAACCATATACAAATCTGGACATCTACTTATTCCAAGTCCATACTGTCCTGATCTAGAGCTCTAACACTAGTTCCTTCCACATCAGAATCCTGGAGCTTCTGTTCACCATCCCAGTCCAGGATATCCATGGTTCCAGCCTGCTTCTTGAGAGAGGATTGGTGCATGAGCGTACCTGGTCGTTTCAGGTGGCCATGTATAGCTGCACATAACAAAATAGCTGATATTTAGTAAGAAGGAAGAACCAGATTGAGAAACAATTAAATAGAAAACGAGTATCCCATGCTCAACCAACCAAAATCACTGCTAACGCTTAAGAGAAACTATCAGCCAATTATAGTTCCAGTAGGTGATAACATACAGGCATTCTTTTTTAAAAAGAAAACAAGAAAAGGCGATGATCTATTACTGTCAAAGGCTCAAAGCACGTTACTGCCAAATCTACAATTTCAACTCCTGATCTCCAAACTCAGATTCAAATTTATATGTACGAGCACTGTACAGGGTTTAGTTCTGCCTATACAGTATGCTAATCAGCTATGTTGATCCAAATCTCAAATACTAGTATAATCACATCTACTGAAATCTAAAATTAGTCTGGGAGCCCTGCTTGCCACTTATCTTGAGAACAGCTTTGAACAGGAATAATTTGAACTAGAACTGAATCTCAAAAACTTCCCAACGAATTGCCCCCAACTCAAGCATGACCCAAGTCTTCATATTTAAACAGTTGGCAAGCCCCATCATTCAGTTGGCATATTATTAAAAAAAGAAGGAACAGATTGCAAACAACTATAAAGGATTAAATAGGACATTAACTTCATACATATGGGCAAGATGGGCATCATTTACATGGACAATTAATTCTGTGCAAGGAATCGCACAAGCAGAGATGTACTGGTAAAGCATAATCACCTGGAGTCATGTGTAGATGTTGAGATATACTGCTGCACATGCAGGTGAAAAGCATGCCGAGGGTTCTTCGCGCATCAAACTCAGCAACTCCTTGCAATGTCTTGTTTTTGACGTCGACAGCAAGCACCCATGCTTCGGTGCCCTTCATGTAGTTGACCTTAGCCATGAAGTAGACAAGATTATCTTGATGCAAGCTGAGCATGGGACGTGCAGTGTGGAGTCGCTCCAGGGTTGGCTGGGGCGTGCCTTGATCATCAACCAGCTTAGGCAGCAGCTCAAATTGCACTGGTTTCTTTCTGGCAGAGATCTGGGAAGCGCTGACCTTGCAGCCAGGCTGCCAGGAACCCTTCTCCAGAGACTTGAAACTAGTGGCCTTCCTGCTCCATGTGGCAGCCGTCCAATCATCGGTGATGTAATTGCCAACGACCACTGAGCCCGGCCTGACAAGTGTTTGGAGTTCAACATACTTAATGCAACCTTTGATGACCGCAATGTCCCGATCATGGTCGGCACAGCCTTTCAGCTTCCTGTCAGGCTTGAGTGGAGGCG
Organism: Digitaria exilis; assembly: GCA_015342445.1. NCBI lineage: Eukaryota > Viridiplantae > Streptophyta > Magnoliopsida > Poales > Poaceae > Digitaria > Digitaria exilis. Next base: position 139,774 of record JACEFO010002059.1, on the reverse strand, counting down.
GCAACGCGACATAGCAGAGCGGCACGGTATGGTCCTGGCGGAGGACGTCGCAGAAGAGGATTCCCCGCCGGAGATCAACCCAGCCCATGGTGCCGGCCGCCTTCCCCCCCCCCCCCCCCCCCCCAGCGTGATCACCTTGCTGTGCTTATGGGAGGAGTGGTGGCCCAGCTCTTGCTCCTGGCGCAGCAAGGCCGTCTTGGTAGCCCACTCCTCAGTCCTGGAGTCGTAGATGTAGAGGTCGTAGTGGCCGGGCACCATGGACGCGTAGGCGTAGCAGAGCGCGGCAATGATGTAAAAGCCATCGCCTTTGGATGAGCGCAGGAGGCCGGCATTGCAGCCGTGGATGACGCGGGAGGGGCCCGGGTGCTTGAGCAGCTTCAGTGACGGCGGCATACAGCCGCCGGCCTGGTAGATGAAGTATTCGAATCTGGCCCGAGTACCAATGACGACACAGAGGAGCACGACGTCGTCCTCCGCGGCCAGAATAACGGGCTCCTCCTCGAAGTCGCCGGGCTTGAGGTCAGGGCAGAAGACGGAGAAGCAGGAGACGCGCGGCGGGTGGACCGGCCAGAATGTGACGCTGATGCGGTGGCCGCCCCTCGTTTCGGACCAGGCGGTGGTGGCGTTGGAGCGGCCGTCGATGTAGGCGCTGAAGTCGAGGAGGACCGAGGCCGGCGTCGGGACACCCGCCGCCGCGTCCGGGCCTTGGCTGTGGATGGGCGGATGCAGGGAGGCGTCCGCCACCGCACTCCCGTCAAAGCCATCGTAGCCAGACGATGACATCTCTTTCCCACTCTCCTCCTGAGCTCCGGTAAGAAAGAATTATTCCGATCAATCAACCAATTGATCGTTCGATTGACGCTTCATGCTTACAGGGAAACCAGATCGAGATAAATAGGGGGTAGAGGAAAGAACGAGGTACCTGCTGCCAAGGAAGATTGGAAACCCGGACTCGGAGATTGAACTCGAATCGGAGTGAGGCGGCGGCGGAGGAAACGGGAAAGGGGAAGCGGCGGCGAGGGGCCTCCCAACATTTCGGCCGGGGGTGCTCGACTGCTCGCCCACTCGGACTCCGGAGCTACCTGCTGGCAAGGAAGATTGGAGATCGAACTCGACTCGGAAGAGGGTCAGTAATTCAATCTCTCATGGTAATGCTCATGTCCTCTACATAATTAATTATTAAAAATATCTATAATTTGATAAAAAAAATTGAGGTAAATGGACATCTACGTGCGTCCCAACATATATCTGAAGTGCACCTTGTGATCTTAACACACAACTTTTTACCAAGTGGTTTGTTCGTGCGCAGGCCTATGTTGAAAATCTGGAGAAAGAGGTTCGCGGGCTGGTGGACGAGAACTTGAAGCTCAAGAAGCAGTGCAAAGAGGTACCAAAACATACCCAACATCAACATAGGGTCGTTTGCATTGTTTACCTTTGAGCATCAATGTATTAACACTTCCTCATCCTTTTGCAGCTGAAACTAGAAAGTGGCTGCACTGGTCCTTCCTACCAAGAGCTTGCTCCGAAGAACCTCATCGACACAATTCTGCGCTAAAAAAAACTAAACAAATTTATTTGGTAGTATGCATGATTGGGCTTGTGTGTACATGTGTCAGTTTGTGCTTGTATACCGTAATGGAGGGGAGATAGATGGATATGCAATGATCTCTACAAAGATGAACATATTTTAATTTCTGGAGGTGTAAATGAAGTTGTGTTCGACCGAACAAATTGTATTTCTCGGCATGGTGCCCGATCGTTTCAGTCCCCTTTATACATGGAGCCAACCATATGCAGATGTCCGGATGTCCTACTCCACACACAGATACATCTTGTGCATTTCAATACTAACTTTCACAGACATAAAAAATGCAGAATGAACATACTCCAAAGTCTGAAATAAACATGTCTCAGTCTGAGAGAAACTGAAGATGGTACAGATCCACCATAAACGACAGAAAAGATTGACATTTTCAGATGAACCACATGAGTGAATGAAATAAGATTATATCTTGAATAATTGGCATAATAACTGCTAAAACAGTGCTTGGGATTACACTCAAATAGAGGTGAAACAGCACAACTTAGTTTAAAGGCAGAATAACCATTTTGGTTCCTCAAGTGTCGCCTCAGGCTCAGTTTCGTCCTCAAACTATCAAAACAACTATTTTAATCCATAACATTTTACTTTTAGACCCTATTTCATCCCTAAATTATAGAAATGGTCATTTTGATCATCAAAGTTATCTTTCATCCCTCTACTATCAAAGTAAATCGCCTAAACTATCAAAGTAGTTAAACTCCAGCTTCGAAGCTGGAGTGCTTTAACCCTTTAGTTTTGAAGCAAGAATCACCTCCTATCATATATACGAGGTTGCCCATCCTCTGTTTCACCTCCCAGACGGGTATGGATTCTCCAAAGCAACAATGGAGTGAGTGGAGGGAGATACAGGCAACTACTCTAGCCCTTGTATATCCCGGAGGGAACGAACGAGGTCCAGCGAAAAAGAGTTATTTAATCTAGCTTTCCTTTCTGTTAAGGGAGTCAGAAATCTAGCTTAAAGAGTTTGATTGCAGTCCTCGAAGATTTCTTTTAGGCTCATCCTTGCTTCTCCTCCTATATGACATGCTACGTTTTATGCCTCGTCAGCTACGTCACCGCTTATTATACTATGTGGCACACCGTATTTCTATTTGATACTATAAGGAAAATTCCACAACAATCCACTGACTGTAGCAATATGAACATTTCTATAGTTCAACAACGGAATAAGGTCTAAAAATAAACTTTAAGGAATAAAATGGTTGTTTTGGTAGTTTGAGGACAAAATTGAGCATGAGGTGATAGTTAATGAACTAAAATGGCTATTCTGATTAGTTTAAATGGAGCAGAGGAGAAGTGGAGCTTGCAGGAGGGGTGTGTGTTGCAGCATAGGAGTGGTAGTGGCTGGGGGAAGGAGACAGGGACGAGATAAGGAACGAGTAAAAAGGGGGGAAAAAAGGAGAAGATGAACGTGGGTCCCAAATGATATGTGGACCCACACATAATTGTACCTAATGGTGTAAACAAGAATCTGGTTGGACCCATCTTTTTCAACCAAACATGAAATGGGGGGTTAAACCCAATCCAGAAAAACAGGGACAAAACCAACCTATCCCACTTGGTCCCCAAACAAAACACATGTTTAATGTATATTGCTTTTCAAACATATCTAGCATATTACTATATCCCGTTACTATATTTTCACTCTTCTTTATAAACAACTATTCTCTCCATCCCAAATTATAAGTTGTTTGACATTTTTTAGGCCCAAGTTTGACCGTTCGTCTTGTTCAAAAAATTGTGTGAAATATCATATTTTTGTTATGGCTTGCTTTACTAATAAATATTTTTGAAAAATAACTTCAAGTTGACTGTGTTCACACACAATTTTTGAATAATATGAACGGTCAAACTTGGGGCTAAAAAGTCAAACGACTTATAATTTGGGATGAAGAGAGTACTTTTTTATTTTTGTAACTAGTATTGCAACAAACTACCTAAAACCATACATGCGAGAGAAATGAATGACTAATATGATTACCAAGAGGTGGATTTTTTTTTGCTAAAACTCATTTACTTATTTGTGTTGTAGAAGTTCTTAATAGATGCCTCATGTTTAGATCATGTGAGACATGCCATAAATCATAGAAGGCGGAGGCGAGTCCCACAGCCTTTGGGCCTTTTTTAGGCCCACCTACCTGAGTGGGATTCCAATTCCAACCGGAGGCGGAGTCCAACTCGACACCTACTTCAACTCGCCTAATGGCACAGTGAAGACTTCGACTCCAATTCGCCTATACTCTGATTCTAGTTCGTATATATACGTGTCTGTCGCTCATTTCCTTTTCCTAGCGAGAGAACCAGCTAGCTAGAGGTTGCATTTCACGGTGTGTTCTGACGACGATGACACTGCTTTTGTTTGATCGACGTGTTGTTTGTGTCAGGGTGGAGCTGAAGGCAGACGCACGGATCGGATCTGTCTTGAGGTATGTTGGTGGTATTTTGATTATCTGATGGACGTACTTGCATTGTTATGTTGTTTGTTTCACTGGAGCCAGACGTGCGGATCGGTTGCTCTTGTGTTTGGGTCATCTTATCGATATGCTTGTGCTGTTTGTTTCAGGGTGGACAGACGTGTTGATCGTTTTTTCTGATTTTGAGGTCAGTTCTTTCGTGGTCTTGCCTTTTGTTTTGTTTTTTATTTGTGTTTTTGTTTTGCAGTTTGCTTCAGATGGCGGCAAGGTGGATGACTCTGGCCCAGTATTTCGTCAACATGCCAGCAGTCCAGCTATGGGATGTGCCATTATTCCAGAGGGCACTACACGGAGCACCACCCGTGCCACCATAACTACCTCCACCGCAGTGTCCAACGGTGACAATTGAGGCCCAGAGGGTGATCTACGGGGTGTTTCAGGAATGCGACTACGTATTCAGCACATCGGGGTGTTTCACCGAAATCCGGACCTCTCTTGCATCATCATATATTTTCGTATACATATAGCATCTACCTTACTTAGAAGCAACACCTATCACGTTTCGTTTTTTGTTCCGTAGGGACCTTTGTCGTGTTCAGTCGCAGTTCTATAACTTTTATGTAGTATTACATTCATTCATAGCTCAATTTATAAAACATGATAGGACTATTGCACATTTTATGTGTGCCCTACCATGACACCACCACACTACATGCAACATTGCCATCTCGTCACCTATGATTACTTTGTCACTCTATGTCATGGTATGGTAAGAAGATAGATGGTACCCTATATATAGAACTTTATGGCTTATGTGGTGTTGCCATGTGTCTAACTTCTACACTATTTTTTATAAGATATCTATTTCTATAACTTTTATAATGCTTATCTAGTTTCTTGATATTTCAACTTTACCAAAATATATTTGGTTCTAGAGAATTCTATACCCTCCATGAAACATGCTTTCACAACCAGTTTTACAAACAAAACCAAATGCTCAACACATATATGTCATGATATGTTTTATCCAAACATGTGACAATTACAAAGATGTATCATACCAAAGTTAGCGTAAAAACATTACAAAATGACCCGAGGTTAGGGAAATCAAAAGAATAAACCCTGCCACCCAAAGGATGTGTATGCTCTGCTCTTGTATTGTGGAAACTCATTTGGAGATTTGTATTGTAGAAGTTCCTAATAGATGCCTCATATTTAGATGATGTTGTAGGAGGTTAGGCGTGGACTATGGAATTGTACCATTGCATTTGTGGAGTCGGTGGGAGCAGATCCAGAAAAAGGTTATAGGGGGGCTCAATTGTTGAGCTAGGCCTAAATTGTGCTACCTCATGTTGGCCTAGTCATATTTACGAGCCTAAAAATGTGAAACCACCAACCTCAATCTTCAAAGCTAGCTCAAGCTCTAAATTTGGATGCATCCATGGCAGAAATTTTCAAGGGGATGCTCTAGGGGGCTCCCTTGTGCTAGATCCACCCCTGGAAGCTGGCTCACCGCCTAGTGGGATACTTGATGAAGGAAAAAATGCTGGAGACCCTGGCCGCGGCTTGGGTGAGCTGGGTGGTGAACTAGTGATGGCTAGCCAACCCGCTGGAGACGGCCCGACAACGAGGTCGATGGTGTAAAGACATGTTGGCCCTCTCGGAGGCATCAATGATATATATATATATATATATATATATATATATATATACACGTATATGTATGTACATGTATATGTATATATATATATATACATACATATATATACATATATATATACAGTATATATATTGGGAGCCTATAGGCTTCCGCTAACTATTGGAAGTCTAGACACATCTCCTGCCACATCCACCTTCTATGCACCTCACGCCCCACCTCACTTATGCATGGACGCATGCATGTAAGAACCACATGTCCTGCCACCTCTCAACCTCCCATGCATCTTACACATGCATGCATTCAAACCACCTTTACCACTTAGTTTAGTGTCCATAATTTTTCACACGAAAATCCAACTCACAAACAGTTTTCACCATAAGATTCGTGACATTTTTATACATAGTTTGAGATCCATTATGAATATTTTTTTGATTTTTTAATTTAAAATTTGTGTGGTCATACAAACATACTGACATGATCATATAGACTGTGTCGAGCACAGAAACGTATGGACATGATCATACAAACGTAGTGACACGAGCATAGAAACATACGAGCATGAGTATAGAAATATATATACTTGGGCATATAAAGTGTTGGTGCATAATATTTTAAATTCAAAATTTACGTGGATATAGAAACATACTGTTAGGACTATAGAAACAGCTTCGAGCGTACAAACATATGACCATAATAGAAACCTTCAACTCTTTTTTTTCTACTAAAAATACCTATCATAGAAAGTTCCGCTCTGATCGTATATATGACAAATCATATATTGAAGCTGGGACTCTATATACTAGACCAAACACCCCCTACCAGGCATGGTTTTGGGATTCCATGGTTTATGGCTCTATACTGTGCATAATAGAAGCCAAAAACACTTTTTTCCTACTTAAAATATATGTCATATAAAGTACCGCTCTGATGATATATATGTCACGACTAATCATATATTCAAGCTGAGTAAAATGCACGTCATAGAAAGTACCACTCTAATCATATATATGTCACGACTAATCATAAATTCGAGCTAAGACTCTCTATACTAGACTTAACCTTCCCCCTACAGTGGGCTGGTGTTCTATGACCAGAAGAAAAAGTTTCTATGACAATGGTTTGGAGTTTTATGACCAGAAGAATATATTTCTATGACAGTGGGCTGGAGTTCTATGACTAGAAGGACACGTTTCTATGACGCTCGAAACAGGTTTCTATGGAGCATACAATCAAACACAAGCTTGTGCATGGTCATACATACATGTGTGCTCGATCATACATACTTCCTGATATGGTCATACATTATATATGCTCATGTCCATATGTTTCTATACTTGAATCAGTTTCTATGATCATCTCTGTATGTTTGTATGATCGTATGAATTTGAATTCAATTTTTTTTAAAAAAAATATTCACAATGGATCCCAAACCGTGCATAAAAATGTCACGAATCTAATGGTGGAAATAGTTTATAAATTGGATCTTCGAGTAAAGAATCATAGCAAAAAAACCAAAAGAAAAAGTTAGAGAAAAAGTGGGAGGTGGGATTGTGCAGGCTGCATGCATGCGTCAGGTGAGATGTGACGTGTCTGTGGCACGCTAGTGTCTAGGCTCGGTCCCAGTGGCAGCTCTGTCTCTAGGCTCTCGATAACTATTCGGAGCCTATAGGCTCCAAATAGTCGAGCTATATATATATGTATATATATATATGTATATATATGTATATATACATATACATATATATATATATACATATATATATATACATATATATATATACATATATATATATATACACAGGGAAAATCCTTTCTACTCCCAGGTGTAGCTACTCCCATGCCAAAAAAACCATGTTAGGGATGTGTACATACTCATTTATTATTTTGAGTATGTACACATACCTAAAATAAGATTTATCAAAGTGCTAACCATGAAAAAATTTGAGTGGAACTTATATTTTTTTACACCTTATGATATATTACATTTTTCTGTATAGAAAAGGGAGTATGTCCACATACTTCATGAATAAAAAAAAGGTATGTCAACATACTACTTTTAAAAATCAAGTATGTGTACATACTTTATTTAGAAATATCAAGTATGAAAAAATACATAGTAATTTGTGAGATACACATATGGGAGTAGCTACACCTGGGAGTAGGAAAACCTCGTCCTATACAGGGAAAATCCTTTCTACACCCGGGTGTAGCTACACCCATGTGTGTATCTCACAAATTACTAGGTATTTTTTCGTACTTGACATTTCTAAATAAAGTATGTACACATACTTGATTTTTAAAAGTAGTATGTTGACATACCTTTTTTTTATTCATGAAGTATGTGGACATACTCCCTTTTCTATACAGAAAAATGTAATATATCATAAGGTGTAAAAAAATATAAGTTCCACTCAAATTTTTTCATGGTTAGCACTTTGATAAATCTTATTTTAGGTATGTGTACATACTCATAATGATAAATGAGTATGTACACATCCCTAACATGGTTTTTTGGACATGGGTGTAGCTACACCTGGGAGTAGAAAGGATTTTCCCTATATGTATATATATATTTATATGTAGATAACGCCAATTTCTAGTGGTGGAAGGAGCTTCTCGTAACGGTTCGGTGTCATGGCAGCCAAGGTCATCAACTCTATCTTGGTTGAAGGCTTCAACTCTTGGGTGTGTTTGGCAACTGAATGCGAAGAGACGCAGTTGGAGTTGGTCGAGGAAAATTACTTGGGAGTTTGTTTTTTAGTCCTAATTCTTGTTTGGTTGCCGGAGGGAATTGAGAAGAGAAGAGAATTGGTGGAGGAATTATACATTAAATCACGATGAACGGCTAAGATCATTCATTTTCATTTTAACCATAATTCCCTCCTGATTATCACTCCTCTTCATGGGAAGAGATTGGTGAGAATTAGGGGGGCTCTAAAACTACCTTTCCCTCTCCCACGTGATCGAAGTTCCCCTCCCATGAAACAAACAAGAGACTTTTAGTCGTGCATACTCGCATTCTCTTGCACTAGGTAGGCATGGTGTTGTATCATTGCCAAGCAGCAAAAGAGGGGCAATTCATCAACACGATGGCAACAAGAGCCAGACCCAACGCCACCCAACCCCGGCGCCCTTCTCCGGCGATCGACGCTGCACTGTTGCTATTACCGTCCGTCTGCGTCTGGGACACGGCCGGCGACGGGCCGCCGCTTCCGCTGGCCGAGACGTTGACGGCGAGCTTCATGCCTCCGAGGCAGTGGCCGGGGAAATTGCAGATGAACCAGTATGCCCTGGCCTCGGCGAGGACCACCGTGTCGTAGCCGCTGGTGTACATGGCGCGCACGCCGTTGCTGCCGCCGGCGCCTGTGTCGCAGGACTTGTACGTGCTCTCGTTCACCTCGTACACGTTGTGCTGGGAGCTCACGTACTCGAAAACTGCACGCAGCGCGAATGAAATCGACATCATCGATCAGAGACGCTTCCATTCGGCCTGTTTTCATTCAGAAGAAGTAAAATACAAACAATATTGGTGACCAACGAACCTAGGACATCTCCGACGGCGAAGGTGTGCTCCCGAGCCCACGCGGCGTAGTTGACGCCGGAGTCCCAGCCGGAGCCGACGACGTCGCCGACCACGTACTCGGCGGCGCTGGCGCGGTGGTGGCACAGTGGCCAGAGGAGGAGCAGCAGAACGGCGGCGATGATTGACCTGGGCATGATTCTGGTGGTAATGGCTGGGGAATAATGCTGAGCAGGATGCTTGTTAGTCAATGATGATCATCGACCGTATAGTAGAGTAGGTGCAGGGCCTTTTGTTTTGTTGCTGGTCGACGACGCGCTCTGGCGGTAGCTGGTGGACACTTCGATGATGTGCTGGATGGGACAACAAGCTGACTCTGACTGGTTCAGCGAGGTAGCGTGCATGGAGCTCGTCGACGGCCTGCCGCTGATAGTGACGGAGGAGAGGAAGAAGTCAGCCATGCAGGCAGCATGGCGCTGAGTCGCCTTCACTACTTGCATTGGCGTGGGCCGAGGCCTTGCATGGTGGGCCAGCCGGCTGAAGCCCACAACCGCCCGGATTTCCTTTTCCTTGTGTATAGTAGCTAGCGTCTCTACGTATGTCTACGACACAGAGTTGATGCTTCTGAATCTGTCTTGGCTCTCAATAACACGTATTTTTTAAATTAAAAAATCCATTCCATTGTTCAACCGATAAAACGAGAGATGGTTTATTTTCCGTCAACTGAGGATGAAGTGAACCCATGAAACGAGAGATGATGAATCGAAGCCAGCCACAACACATTGACCTCGCGTATACGTACGATGGCCAGCTGTACGCCTTGCTTCACCGGCTCTCCGTGACCCTAGCCTGGCACGAGGAGACGAATGGGGTGGTGACACGTAGCGGGCTGCGTGTCCTGACTCCTGACCCAATCAGATACACGGGCTAGCTGCACGTGTCACGGGCTCACGGCAATGCGAAACACGGTGGACCGAGTTCTCATTGGCAATTTGGCATGCCGGCCAGGCTGTGCCGGCTGGCGATCGAGCTTGGTCGATGATCCACAAACATGCATGCATGTGGAGTATATACGGCGTCGATCTACGTGTAAACTGGAGATATATATGTTGTTTTTCGATCATGCCTGAAATTAATTAAATTGCTAGCCAGCAGCCCACATGACGACGAATTCTCCAATCTGCTATCAGCTGCTTGCAAGTAGTAGTAACCCACAAGCATGGTAATTAACTGATGTAATAATAATAAGGCTAGTCCGGTTGCATGGTTCGGTGAATCATAATGTGGACTAACAATCGGCTAAAAGAAGGAAGCAGCAACGGTTGCGTGGACGTGTAGTGCAGGGCTTGCCTGCTAACAGCTACTAGCTGCTTCGGACGATATATGGAACTGTGGACTGGTGGTGATCTGGACGAGGACACTGCACACGCACGCACGCACCGGAGTTAGCTTGCAGCAGATCTCGACCGGCCGCCTGCTGAATTATCAGCAACAGTGAGCAGATAGATCCACGACGGTCGGCCGCATGCCGGAAGGAGCAAGGAAACCAGCCGGCCTTCCGGCCAGGAGAGGACCGGAGATAGATCTTCCGGCCACCACTTGACCGCAACAACGCCCATCATATCCATGCATCTCACGTGTCCCACATGCCTCTTATTATTCTTAGCTCAACCCAGCCACCTCTCCAACCATCGCTCAAGTAGTAGCTAACTAGCTATAATATTGTATATAATTAATATAGGATGATTAATTAACGAGTACATCCAAGTGATTTATTTCGCTCTCACTACGTACTCGGACGCTGTGGCACAGTGACAGCTTGGTTGGCTGACAGCGACGGAGAAGAGAGTCGCTGCCTTTTTTTTTTTAAGACAACGAAGAGAGTATAGGTGGCCAAACAGGCCGCACGGCACGGGCACGAGCACGATAGGGCACGGCACGGATAGGCACGGCACTACGGCGGCACGCCATCTAGCCGTGCCGTGCCTAGTAGTGCCACCGTGCCGAGGTAGCAGCACGGGCACAACACTACAAGGATCTCAGCGTGCCGTGCCGTGCTCAAGGCACGATCGTGCTCATCGTGCCAGGGTGAAATAGAAGAGGAGAAGTAACAGAAGACGAGATGAATCAAGATGCCAGAATCAAAGGAAACGTCAAATGAGTCAACCAATGTTCGTGAATCCATCAAACAAATCAAATCGATTACGAAAATCCATCAAACAAATCAAATCAATCAGAAGTCCTGCGCACGGGCGAGCGACGACAGTCTGCGCAGGCAGGCGAGCGGCCTGCGTGCGGGGAGAGAGCGAGCTGCGGCGGCCTACGCGCGGGCGAGCGAGCGGCGGCGGCGGCCTGCACGCGGGCGAGCGACCGACCGACCGAGCGGCGGCGGCGCGAGAACCTGGTGAGACCGCGAGGGAGGGATTCTCGATCTGGCGGAGAGAGTGAGATGGGAAAAAAGATTAGGGTTTTGTTTAAATGGGCTGTAATATATTGGCTGTTGTTGAGTTAGATGGCTTTTGCGGGCCTTTTTCATGCTGGCCCAAATTTCATGCGGTGCCCGTGCCGGCACTGCGGGCCGACATGGAGGCCCAGGCACGAAACTATGAGCGGGCCGTGCCTGGCACGGACACTACGTGGTCATGTCCATGTCGTGTTCGTGCCGTGCTTTTTCAGGCCGGGCTCGGGCCGGCCCATCGTGCCCAGCCCGTTTGGCCACCTATAGAAGAGAGTCGCTGCCTGCGTGCGAGACATTTGGATTGGCGTGGGCTGAGGCCTCTTGCATTTGCATGGTGGTCCAGGCAGTTGAGGCCCAGTCATGCCTTTGTAGTTTGTCCCTCTTGGGACCGAGTCATGCCTTTTACGTAGCTTGTCTCTAGCTTTCTCTACGTATGTCTACGCGACTACACCGCATGGAGCGGAACTGTGGAAGCTTCTGGGTCTCTCTTGGCCCTCAATAATACGTATTCTTTTACCCGCAAAAAAAAATACGTATTCTTTTAACTGAATTTTTTATTTTTCATTATTCATGAACCGATAAACGAGAGATTGTTTTCCCGTCAACTGAGGATGAAGATATTTATAACCTCTTGACACGATGGATCGAAGCACGTACAGCCAACACATTGACGTCGCGTACACGTACGATCCAGCTGTACACCTTGCTTCACCGGCATTCCGTGACACTGGCACGAGAAAGAGGTGGCGACACGTGGCTGGCTGGCTGCCCCGACCCACAATCCGATACACGGGCGGCCATGTGTCACGGCAATGCGAAAAACGGTGGATGAGTTCTCATTGGCATACCGACCGGGGTGCCGGCCGCCTGGCGCGCGCGAGCAGATCCAGAAGCATGCATGCATATGCATGTAAATACTACTATACTCCTACTCACAAAAAATAATAACATTACGTGTAAAACCTGGAAGGCTGCAAATGTTGTTTTTCGATCATGCCTGTAATTAAATTGCTTAATTGTAGGCTTGTAGCCATGTGAATTTTCCAATTTATATATCACTTGCAACTTGCAAGTAGTAAGTCACAACTCACAAGCATGGTAATTAATTGTTGTAATAAGCTAGGCTAGCTAGTCCTGTTCAGTGAATCCAGTTCTGTCAGTCACGGGTTAAGTATAATGATCGATAACGGTAGAGCTAACGAAGAAGGAAGCAGTCAATTAATGATGCTGAATGCAGAGCATGCAAGAACTGAAAGCAGCCACGGTTGCTTGGACGTGCAGTGCTTGCCTAGCAGCTACTCCCTCCGTCCCAAATTGTAAGTCATTCCAAGATTCTTGGAGAGTCAAACTCTTTTTATGTTTGATCAAAATTATAGAGTGAATCACAAAAAATTATGGAACCAAATAGATATAATCTAAAAATATACTTAACAAAGAAGCTACTGGTATTTATTTGGTACCATAAATCTTAGTACTTCGTTATATAAATTCGGTCAAAGTTGAGATAGTTTGATTCTCCAAAAAAAATATACTTAACAAAGAAGCTACTGGTATTTATTTGGTACCATAAATCTTAGTATTTCGTTATATAAATTCGGTCAAAGTTGAGATAGTTTGATTCTTCAAAAATCTTGGAATGAATTAAAATTTGGGACGGAGGGAGTACTTGGGACGATGGAGCTAGCTATGGACTAGTCTGGACGCACCGAAGCCACAAGTTTGCAGATCAAGCAGCAGTAAGCAGACGATCGAACGCGTGGACAGAGAACTGCATGCAGAATCAGCTAGCAGGGACCAACCAGATCGGCCAAGATCAATGCACAGGGAGCTAGCGGTGGCCGGCAGCGATCTTCGATCACGCCCGCCCGCCAATGCATGCCGGAAGGAGTAAGGCTTCCAGGAAAGATCACCTGATGACCGCAGCTAGCGCTCATCCATCTCACTCACGTGTCCCATGCCTCTTATTCTAGCTCCACCCCAACCAAACAGCCTAGCTCATCAACCACCGCTCAAATGCAAAGACCACCACCTTAAGTAGTATAGCTATAAATTAATACTGTCAGTATATGGTTACTCTCTAGATGATTCATTAACAAGTTATATCTTCCATCATCTAAGTGATTTAATTGGTCCCATGAACAAGTGGCTTGCACGCACTATTCATTGTCAATTCCAATTTTATTTAGCACTCGATTGAAACTTGTAATTATCGATTATTAGATGGTCAGTGCACAAGTAATACAAAGATCGAAATAAAGCAATTATTTATGAAAAAACAAAGTTATATGTACAACCATTAATTACGACAGACTCGGCCGATTCTATATATAATACCATGGTGTTTGGTCCTAGCCGTTAAGCTGAGAACAAAGAAAATTACATGTTTGGATCTGTTGCCACCTAAAAGAGGCTTGTTTGTACCCACCTTCTTGACACATTTTTAATCAAAACTATGCACACCATGCTTTATATCCTGAGGGATATTCATTTGCTAGCCACGGTAGTGTATGCGTGCAGAATGTTTATTGACAAGCTATATACGACAACAAACAGATAGGCATGACCATTGCCACGTAACTATGTTTCCCTTTTGAGGTCACGAGTTCGAACATTTTAGGCTCTCCATTTGCGTCTACTCAACCGATGTCGCTAGTTTGTACGTGCCCATAGATGTGTTGGTTTCTTTTCGTGAACGGGAGGTAAAGACAGGAAAACATAAAACATCACCTCATCTTTGTTTATCCATTCACATCTGCGTGCTCTTTTTTACACAAATTAAATTACCATTGCAGCTTGCATATGCCAATTTCTCAAGAGATATGCATAACAAATGTCAGCATTGTGCCATATTAGCCACTTGTGGTGGAATGCTGTGTGCTTTCGTGTCCCTTGTGCCGTGTTGCTCTATCGTTTTCCTTGAGTCTGTACCAGAAAGAAGCCACCTCCCTATTGGTCGCTTGTGGGTTTTGTTTCTTGCCTTGCAAGAGCTCCTCTTTCTCTCTCACTACATTCATGGACTCATCCCCACCTATATAAGACGAAGGCCACAATGCCATATGAAAATTTCAAGGACCACATTCAAAGTCACTGGATTCGCCTAGGTGCTTTTGTACTTTCTTGCTGTGAGCAGTATGTTGGATTGAGATCAGGTTCTACTGATAGAAGGTCGTCCTGTTCGAGCGAGTACCTCAAAATGAGGTCGTCGTCACCATCACCTTCATCGTCGTCTGGATCTATTTTTCAGATCGGAACTTGTAAGTTTCTATATGTATGAGCATATATGTATTGCAATGTCCTCTTACATACTAGCTTTCTAAATTTCTTTTTCTTTTATAAAATTGATTGTTCTCTTAGCAAATGTTGTTTTCTCGTCTACCAACTTACCAAGCTAGCAAATGTAGATACTGGCTATGCATTTTAGATGGTTGATTAGTATTTGTCCCCTGTTCTGCGTCTAGCTAAACTTTATCCTTTCAAGGATTGGAATGCTTTCTTGATGCACATGTCTTTTTATCCATGAGCTGGGTCTTAGAATGTTTTCATCAAGTAATCAACTGCTTATACTTCAAAAACTCTTGGTGATTGAACTGATCTGCGAAAATGCATGGTCCACGAATAGTCAAGTTAGCTAGCCTCTCATGCAAGATCTAAAAAAAATCAAATAAAATTAAATGATGTGTGAACCAACGGACATTTTTTTTTTGTAGTTTGTTAAAGAGTTGAAGCATGTTTTCCTTGTTGATGTCAATGTAATAATGCCGCACACTTCTCTTGCTAGCTAACAAGCTAGTTTGTCACTCCATCTTGCATGTAAAGCAATGTCATTATTCTTTAGTACTAAAAAAGAAAAATCTCAAAACCATTTCTTGACGCCTTCTCTTGCTGTCCATATAAACCACGTTGCTTTTGCTTCGCTTTGCCTCATTGCGTTGCTTGTGACGTGCTCGTTGCTCGATCTCATGTCTCACCTCCTACTCCGACTCGATCGATGCAGCTGACGCCATGGAGATGGAGACGACGAGCAGCTCCACCCCTTCTTCCAGCACTCCGGCGAGGATGCTGCCGCCGCGCAGCCCGCTCGACGTCGACGAGGAGTACGACAGCGCCTTCAAGTCCAAGTCTTTCCTCGACCTCTGGTCCCACGCGCACCGCCACCTCAGCCAAGCACTCTCCTCCTCCTTCAAGCACCAGTCATCGTCCTCCTCCAAGTCCAAGCACGACGACGGCGAGGTGGCCGACACGGCGGCGGCCGCCATGGACCAGTCCTGCTCGTACACCGTCCTTGATGACCAGGGCCGGTCCTGAGTTTTCGGGGGCCCAGGGCGAAACTTATGTTGGAGGCCCCTTACAACATAAAAACTTCAAATGTTTTTATAAAAGTTGGTGATATTGAGCTTTGTGCTATGTTTACTAGTTCAAATAATAGCATACATGCTACATCTAACCAACTCCACTAGATTTTTTTTTAAAAAAAGAAAATCATCATTAAAAATGATTTGAGTCTAATTTGTGTACAAGGAATAGGAAAGAATGAAAGAATATATCATAAGGAACTAAATGCTAATCTTATTAGTCGGAGGCTAATCTTTTTACTTAGTCGTCGGTGGTGCAAGGATGGACTGCAGTGGAGATGAACTATCGAATTGGTGATTGGATAAACTTGGACTAGTTGTTTGCTTTGGTTTAAGTTAGGCACTAAGTATACATATAAGCTATATATATGAAATACTTGGTTTGAGCTATTACTTCACTTGGTATTACTTCACGTTCAGAATTTTGGTAACTCATTTTGAGTTACATCAAATAATATAGATGTTTTATTTATTTAAATGTTTTATATATGTTAATTATCACTATATATATGTTAAACCACATATATGAGATGGGGCCCTAAGATTTTGGGGGCCCGGGGCAGTTGCCCCGGTTGCTTGAACTACAGGACCGGCCCTGTTGATGACTTCGTGCTGGAGCCAAGCCCCGAGTTCCTCTCGCGGGGACGCGGCCGGAGCGGTCGCCGGCGTCGGAGAAGACGACGCGGCGTGGACACCCTGCTGATCGAGTACTTCGACGTGACGCAGGAGGCCTGCGAGGCGTGCTCCGCTCTACTCGCTGCCATCGCCGCCGCGCGTCGCCACCACCTCACGCTCCGCCGCCTTCTCGCGCGTCTCGACGACGACGCCGGCGGCGCCGCGGCCCGGGACGCCGTGGCGGAGCACGTCGGGCTCGACAACCCGCTCTCGCCGGGGCGCCTCTCGGCGTTCCACGACGCGCACGTCCGGTGCGCCCCGCTCGCGACGCGCCTCGCCGCGGCGCGCCGCCGGCTCCGGCGCCTCGCCACGGCGATGCGCGTGGCGCGCGGCACGGCGGCGGCGGCGCTCGTGGCGGCGTGCGCGGCCGCCATCGTCGCCGCGGTGGTGTTCGCCGCGCACGCCGTGGTGGGCATCGGCGCGGCGGCAGCGGCGACCGGCGTGCCGTGGCGGTGGGTGGCGAAGAGGGTGAGCTCGCCGCGGCAGTACGCGGCGGCCGGAGCGGCGGTGGACGCGGCGGCGAGGGGGGCGTACATTGTGGGGAGGGACCTCGACACGGTGAGCCGGATGGTGCGGCGAGCGCACGACGAGCTGGAGCACGGGCGCGACGTGGCGCGCATCGCGGTGAGAGGGAGAGGTGAGCGGCCGCTGATGCAGGAGGTGGAGAGGGAGGAGGCGGAGTGCGAGGAGGATCTGAGGGCGCAGCTGGAGGAGCTCGAAGAGCACGTGTGCCTCTGCCTCATCACCATCAACCGGAGCAGGAGGATGGTGGCGCACCAGATGATGCCGGCGCTGGAGCCGACGCCGTCGCCGTCGTCGTCACAGAAGTGACTCACTCACCTGGCGTTTGAGAAACATGCCACATTTTGGCTGTTAACTATTGGTTCGCTTGCTGTTCATATGATTGTGGATTTGTAGTAGAGTACCAGAGTACAAATGTGAGGAATAATTCAGAGTGATTGATTCTTTTGTATATACTATAGAATAGATAAGAGGACTAGCTAACTGATGTACAGGCAATTCCTCCCAACATTGTATACGAGTACTATACGAGTATATTTGCTTTCTGAACTTGTTCTGACAGCATAGCAAAGCATAAAATTAGAAATTTGAATCGCATCTTGCATGGTTTTTAAATTTCAAGTGTCAAGCAACTGAATTGTTTGTAATTTGTCATCCCTGACTGAAGATCGGAGATTGATACTGCTGTTCTCCCAGAACAAAAATGGAACGTCAATGAGCATTGAGCAACTGATTGCTGCAGAAGCCGATAGAGATGGAAAAATAAATGGAGACAAGAAGTTGAGGGAAAAAACAAAATAATTGCTGCAGTTCGCCCAGAACAAAAAGGGAACGTCAATGAGCATTGAGCAACTGATTGCTGCAGAAGCCGACAGAATTGGAAAAATTAAGTGAAAAAAAACACAAAAGAATTGGAGATGCGGGGTAAGCGAGCGCTCTACCATCTGAGCTACATCCCCCTTGATGTCGTGGGTCTATATGTAACTTATTTAAATCTTATCATCCATCTAGTAGCACCTCAATTTGCTTGGGGAAAACATTTGTCTTCACGTATCGTGCGTAAGAAGTAGGGATGACAATGGGCACGAAATATCCATAAACCCACGGATAGTAAACCCGACGGGCACGGGTTTGAGTCTAGTTTGCGGGCGCGGGCACGAGTCTAAACCCAACGGATATATGTTAACGGACATGAAAAATTGATATGCGTATCCGCAAACCCGCAAGACCCGTTAACTGACATGTGAGACCTAAAAACTACGGCAACTAAGGTGTTGTACTGACTAGTGACTACTCGATCTAGTTCTCTCAAATGGTTGGGAGTTCATGTTGTGTCCATTCTTCCTATTTCTTATGCAGTTGCAATGTCTAGCGGCTCTCAATCTCAAGTGCCAGCTTCCGAAGCATCTAGTGTTGTAGATTTGGCATATGAATTCTTGTTAGATTTGGTTTGTTGTATGTTTTCGCGGGTATACGGATAAACTCGCGGATAACGGATATCCGCGGATAGCGGACGCGGGCATGTTTTCATATCCGTAGCGGATAGAGGGCGCGGGCACGGGCACGGGTTTTATGTCGTGGGTGCGGATATTTGAAACCACTATCCGTGCGTATATTATCCGTTGTCGTCCCTAGTAAGAAGAGAAGTATATACCCTCAAGTTCATTGCCAACGATAGGGTACGCATCAGTAGTAGTTCAGTACACTCAAGAAGAATACACAAGAAAAGGCGGCAGTTTGAAGAAGAGAAAAGAAGGCCGGCAGCGCTGACATTACAAGCAGCAGCTAGCAGATGGCTGGGCCGAGCACGCGTGGGCGGGCAGCTAAACTGATCAAACTGAAGAAAAGGAGGAGGAAGGCCAGCAAAGCACGCCACTGCCGACCACTCTCTCACTGCCAACATGCTCACATCTTGTAATGTAATCAGCATCAACAATCTACTACTTGAACTGCAACTTGCTGGCGTACGTCTGCCCGAACGTCCACCACGCAGGCACGACGTCGACGAACTCAATGGTCTCTCCATCCTCCGTAGTCACCCGAAACGAGAGCCCCTGCCCATTGAGATACGCCAGCGACTGCCAATTCGCACCCCAATTCCTCGACATGGGCATCCACCCACCGCCGGAGCCCCGCACATCCATGGCGCGCACGGCGCCGGCGGCCGCGACATTGGTGACCAGCACGAGCTCGAAGTAGTCCCTGCCACTGACGGTGAACCTGACACCGCCATGGCGCTTGCAGGGGACGCGCTGGAAGAGGACGGGGACGATCCCTCCCCTGTAGATGCCGATCTTCTCCCACGCCGGCTGCGCCATGTCGAAGTGCTGACGTGGCGGGTTGCACCACCCGCCGTCGTCGGAAGGGAGAGCGTAGTTGGGAGGGCAGAAGTTGGTCGCCGTGATGGTGACGGAGGCGCCTCGCCGGCACCACTGTGGGTCCGAACGCCAGTCGCACGTCAGCTTGAAGCATTGCCCGCATGACGCGCCGTCGTTGAATAGCGCAGTGCTCAGCGCCGCTGTTCGTGTCCCGTACCCCTGCGTGTACAGGTTCCCGTACCCGCACGCGCCGCCTGCACATCAGCGATTCATCATGTAGTTTTCAAGACATGATCGATCTTAGAAGAAGAGATCCATGGATCAATCGATGAATGAACAAAGGAAGTATATATATACATATATGTATATATACTAGTTACCCATGGTGCCGGACGCGTCGCTGCCGCCGTAGAACGTGGCGCTGCCCTTGGTCCAGCCGGAAGGCTGGAACGCCACGGCGGCGGTGGAGAGAGCGAAGGCGGCGACCACCAGCACGGCCACCGGCGTGATGAGGTGCTTGTAGACAAGGGCGGCCATTGTTTCCCCTCTCTGCAAGACTGCGACTGCGAAAGCCGATGAGCATGCGGCTGGGCGAAGGCTGGCATGGGCGCGTATATATTGTGGCACGGCACGAGGTGCGCACGCGAGATGGGCGGCACGTGCATGTGTGGTTGCTTGCTTGCTGTGACTGTGTGACATGAGAGTGAGGTACCGCACCGTGACTTGCGCAGCAGCAAAGCTAACCTTGGGAGAGCATGACAGCGGGTATGGAGGAAGCGACGGCATGTGGCCCTGCACATCTCATGTCATGCCATGTCCGAAGAGGAGCAGTGACAAGGCAGTGAAGTAATCACAATGGACGGAGCTCGGCGAGGATGCCGTCTCGCCGTCAGCCCGTCCCATGTTCTGCTCGCCGGAGAACAGGGGATCTATGAGGTGTTTTTGCAGCTAGGTCCTCGGAAAAGTGATGCCTGCACCGACCATGCCCTTTGCTGCTCTGTGCTCTGCTCTAGCCACTCTGGGCTGCATTCTCCAACGAAACCACTAGAGAGAGACTCGAGGGCAGAGCAGCATGGAATGGCCTGTAAAGGACACACGAGGGATAGAGGCCAAGCACATGGCCAATCCGAGACGAGACGAGGGAGAGATGTGACCCTGACCATGAAGCACATGCCCGGATGGCCTCCAATCCAATCCGGAGCTATGTGCCTCTGCTGCCACCGCAATTCGACAAGCTCCAAACAAGATCAGTCGGTTGGCGGATTGCATTCATTACTCTAACGATTTCAAATGTTTTTTTTTTCTGTTGACATGAAATGCATTTTCCTTTCAGAAAAAAATTGTCTTCCGATCCGCAAGCAGAAGAAGAGATCGAATTGGTATGGATGATTCAGAAAATGTCTTCCGATCCGCAAGCAGAAGAAGAGATCGAATTGGTATGGATGATTCAGTTCAGTGTCAGACTTTCAGCTGGAGTAAAGGCTGGTTGTTGACAGTTCAGTCACTCCAGTTACACTATTTTTTTTTCAGTTTGAGTGAGAGTGCTGATTTTGTGGTTGCTGAAAATTGAAATGTTCGGAATATAAGCCCCTTTGCTTTGCGTCACCAAGTAAAACTTTGGGTGGAGTGAGGTTCAGGCTTTTGCGATTGACTTCGCTGCACTAGTACCATTTGACTTCAGATCACACAAATTCAGTGTCGAGACAGCAACTGATTTCTGAAAAAAAAAAATTGACAGCAACCGATTCCCAGCGCATGCATGCCCGTTGTCTAAGCAATGTGAGCTTGGAAGATCCACGCACAATGATTGCACGGCGCCGCTACCGGATTAATCTGGTACCGGAACGAAACAGGTTGAGTGAGATTCAACTTTTGGCATGTTGAGATAAGATTACCAAACCAAGTTTTGTATATGTCCCGATGGCTCGATCGAGCACAAACAAACTCAAGAAGGCCTGTCACCTGTGTTTTCATATCTGCAGCCATGAGAAATGAGGTCGCAGGGGCACATGCATGGAAATGCAGCTGTGAAGTTATCCCATTCCACATTTTTGGGATCATGGATCCTAGCTTTTCAGTGAGCAATTTCTCGTAACTAGATATCAGATCGACAGATTTGTTCCATATCGATCAGGATTCAGGACCAAATTCTTTAGTGGAACTTCACTTAATCTCAGAAGAATAAAAAATATTATAGTGTTTTCCTTTTTGCTGTATGATGGCCAATTTTATGGACCCTGCTCTGGTCACCGCTGGATTTTTATTTTCAGGAAATGGAAACGCATTCCAGCAGGCTCTGCACAAGAACAATGTTAGTCACAGGGATTAACCGAAGTGTGAACAGTGATGCAGTACTTAGGAAATTGCGGCGCCCAGTTAATCAGATGAAGGTAACTTGGGCCAGCCGATAGATCATTACCTAAGCTAATAAGCTCATGGTGTTCCTTCAGTAATTTGGTTGGTTAGGTCAACTATTGTTTTCTTCAACCGTACCTATTGTACTTCAAGTCCAGGGCTTACTTCGACTTTAAACTTAGTTGCTTCAAACCCAATGCATGTCTTGTATTTCTTCACATTGCTTGTATTTGCTTGAGCTTCCTAGTCTCCGTACATATAGGAGTAGCTAACATTAACATAAACCTAAAAGAAAAATCCAGAAAAACTACCAACCAAACTTTCACTTTTCTTCCATTTCATCGGATCGGAATCATAAGTAAATATAAGTCCACATAGATTTTGTCACAAGTCAAATATCTTTAGCTTTGAACAATATAGAAAACTCATATAGATTCATAATATAATGTTGATATTAATAGATTTGTATGAAAATGGCACATGATAATATAATATTTCATATCTAAAAGAATATATTTTTTATGTATGTGTATAGTCTAATTGATCCATGGGGTAATTGTCTATATCTGAATTGACTTAGATTTGTGATTAGGAAAAAAATATTTGTGAGTGTGTTAATCTTTTATTAGATTTTGCTTTAGTTTCATATCATTTGATTTCTTCCATATAATATGATTGAGACAAACACAAAATCTCTACATTTGCGCATTGAATAAATAAACCATCTGAGGTGCATGAAAGGGTCAATTCATAAATGTTCTAGCAGTAATCTTCTTAAAATTTAGTGTATGTGATTTTTCCTTGAAGAAACAATATATCTTTCTCTCTCCTTCGTTTCCTTCAAAATCCTACATATATTATCCTTTGATATAGTTGACATGTATGGATGCCCTAAGTCACCATAAGTCTACACACACCTATTAAATACATGAACCAAAGGCTAAATTAAACAAGTGTATTGCCAAAAATAACTGATCATGCAAAAACTTCAAAATACAACCTGGAATTGTACTTTCTGTTTCTCAATATTTATATATATAATAGAAATCCTATATATTTTTTGCCTCCTAGGTTTAATAGCCTATATGTCTATCTAATCTTACTATTTCTTCCAAAGATAGGTGAGGTCCGTTGACAATGGAGGTCTACGAGCAAGTATTATAAGGGGCTGGGAGCTGGCTAAATCCTACGTGGAAGGAAGAGAAAACAGGAGAGAGATTAAGATGGGCGTCTCACCATGCGTCCACATGCAGCCGGCTGAGAGCACTGCCACCCCCTCCTATTGGCTGAGAAATGCTCCTGTACATTAAATGTTGGTGGGTCCACCACACCATGCACCACCTCATCTCTGTCCCAGCCTGCAGCGGGCTGAGACCATTAAACTTGCTCTAAGCCGATTTTATTCATCGTAACCCCTGACAGTACATTCTTGCGTAAATGCTCATATTAGCAAGGTGTGCATGCATGCAAACTTTCACAGGGGTAAGCATGCGTGTGTATTATGTTTTGCATGAAAAATCCCTCTGTCCACAAAGGTTTTGAAATTTGTCGTCAAAACTTGGCTGAATCCACCTTGAACTGGCAGTGTTTAATACTATCATTTATGACACCCATTATTACCTGAATAGGCAGCATTTAACTGCATTGCTGTAATATAGTATGTGCTTGACCAAGAGAAGAGATACACGAGTCTTTCTCCTTCCTATATATTTAATCTATCCCAAAAATCCGAGGAGTCCTTACATCTGTGGACATTCTTTCTTACAAGTAGAGCAAAAAGAAATGTCGAAAGATTGATTGTCCCCATTTCGTTCCTGTGGAGCACCAAATCATCTGGTGGTGACTCGTGACGATGGGTGGTGTTGTAGCCGAATCACCTGCCTTGGTGCTCCGGTTCCTGCAGCTGGGTGTGTTCTTGGTCTTTGCAGTTGCTGCAGTTAGCCAGGCAACGCAGGGCTCTAGGGTTCATCACTACGATTTCCTCGTAAGTCCTACGCTCCTCCTATGTCTTTGCCAATGTTTTCGGTAGCTTTCTGTCTGTGGGTTCGATCAGTTGTTTGGTTCTCCTTGGCTCATCAGTGACTTCGGCTGTTCGTGAAGACGCCAAATGTTTGTGATTTACTCTCAGTTAGTTCATTCATGTGCATGCTTATATATTGTTCAAAATTTTGCCACAGACTCGTATTTTAGAGCGACTTCGCTGTTCGAGACGTTGTTCTTTCGTTCTCTGAGGTTTAGTTGCTGTTCATGAACACCCCTGCGCAGCACAGGAATGCGAATCATTAATCCTGAAAGGAATGCTTAATTTCTTGTTTCTGGAGATGTACTGTACTATTACTAGTCTCCAAATCTCCAGCGATACGTTTTTTGCTCTAATTTGGTAGAATTGTGTGTTCATTAAGAAAGACGCGTACTGTACAAAAATCTAGCTGTCCCTATCATTGATGGCGTTGGCACTGCATTTCGGCTGGCAGATAAAGAGGGTTGACGTCACCAGGCTGTGCCGGCAGAGGAGCATCCTCACCGTGAACGGCCAGTTCCCCGGCCCCACCATACGCGCTCGCCGCGGCGACGTCCTCGTCGTCAACGTCCACAACCATGGCGACAAGAACATCACCATCCACTGGTAATTAAGCACCTCCACTGTTCCGTCCATGGCGTTCCACTGTCCAGCCATGGCGTCTCTGATGATCGATGGTCGTACGATGCAGGCACGGCGTGGACCAGCCTCGCAACCCATGGTCCGACGGACCGGAGTACATCACACAATGCCCCATCCAACCCGGCAACACCTTCGTCTACCGTGTCATCCTCTCCAAGGAGGAAGGCACCCTCTGGTGGCACGCCCACACCGGCTTCGACCGCGCCACCGTCCACGGCGCCGTCGTCATCCTCCCCAACCACGGCGACGCCGTCGCCTTCCCCTTCCTCCAGACTCATCCACACGTCGAGGTTGAGGAGATCCCACCCATCATCCTCGGCGAGTGGTGGCGGGATGACGACGCGAACGAGCTCCTCGAGGAGTCCATGCGCACCGGCCGCGACGTCAAGCCATCGGACGCCACCACCATCAACGGCGAGCCCGGCGACATGTTCCCATGCTCCAAATCCGGCACGTTCAGGTCCCGCGTCGAGCACAGCAAAACGTACCTGCTCCGTGTGATCAACGCCGGCCTCACCAACGACATGTTCTTTGCCGTCGCCGGCCACCGACTCACCGTCGTCGCCACGGACGCCCGCTACACCAAGCCCTTCGCCACCGACCACCTCATGGTCGCGTCAGGCCAGACCGTCGACGCGCTCCTCCACGCCAACATCACCGCCGGTGATGGAGTTCGTCGTCGCCGGCGACGGTACTACATGGCCGCACGGACCTTCGCTTCCAACACCATCGTCGCCGTCTTCAACAACAGCACCGCCACGGCCATCCTCGAGTACGCCGGAGACGACGCGCCGTCGTCGACGACATCGCCGGCGTTCCCGACCACCACATTGCCGGCCGTCGACGACATCGACGCGGCGATGGCGTACACGGCGAGGCTCCGGTCATTGGCCAGCGTGGAACACCCGGTGGACGTGCCGGCGACCGTCGACGAGCGCCTGCTCGTGACGATGGCCGTCAACCTGATCCCCTGCGGCGGCGGGGCGAAAGCGACGTGCACCGGGCCCCAAGGTGACCGCCTCGCGGCGAGCTTGAACAACGTGAGCTTCGTCAACCCCTCCGGCGTCGACATCCTCAGCGCCTACTACCACCACCACCACCACCATCGCCGGAGCGTGTACGGCGACGATTTCCCCAACGAGCCGGCGTCAAGGTTCAACTTCACCGATCCGGGGCTCCCGGCGGAGGGGCTTGGGCCGTTCACGGAGAGGGGGACGAGGGTGAAGGTGGTGGAGTACGGCGCCGCCGTGGAGGTGGTGTTCCAGGACACGGCGGTGCTGGGCACGGAGAGCCACCCCATGCATCTCCATGGGTACAGCTTCTACGTGGTGGGGCGAGGGATCGGCAACTTCGACCAAGGCAAGGACCCCGCCGTATACAACCTCGTCGACCCGCCGTACCAGAACACGGTGGCCGTGCCCAAAGGTGGCTGGGCGGCCATCCGATTCCGCGCCACAAATCCCGGTGAGTGAGCATTTTTTTTGAATCGATAGTCTCATCGTCAGCTGCTATGGACTGACATTGTGGCTCCGGATTGATCTTTTTTGTGTTTCTCTAACATGTTCATTCACTCAGGGGTGTGGTTCATGCATTGCCACTTTGACCGCCACGTGGTGTGGGGAATGGACACTGTGTTCATCGTGAAAGACGGCAAGGACCCTGAAGCCAAGATGATGCGGCCTCCTAAGAACATGCCCAAGTGCTGAAAGAAACAGGGCATGGCTGACAATCTTGTTGGCATCAGTGCTTATGCAACTAGCATGACTGACAGTGTTGTTGCCATGGCAATTTCTTATATTGTTTAGTATATCATTGTTTGGAATCACAATCAAGTATTGTTGTTCAGAAAACAGAGACTTTTGTGGCTCGAATTGCAGGAAACACACATGTCTGCTCTACCATGTTGGAAGTGAATTTAGATCGCATCGTTCAGGTATTCACATTTTCAGAGCATAATGTCTGCAAATGCACAGACAGGTACTGTTGGAACTGCCAATTACTATGGCTGGTTGTTATAGGTTTATAGCCTGTTGTTTGCTTTGGCAGGAATTCAAGATTGGCTAGGTTTTTAGCAACTAACAAGTGAGGAGAGGGACACGAAGGCTGTTTGGTTAGTTCAGTGGATAACATACAATGCAATAGAATTTTTTGTATGGCACGTATTGCTGAATTCAAATGCTCACTATCCGTAGCATATCCTACGGTTAAAACAGCAATAAGCATTATTTAAATGCTCTTTTAGTCCTTTGTGGCTTCTAACTATTTTTGAATAAAGACCAAAGGTGGACTCTGAAAATATTTTATGCCATAATAACCACAGATGAACTCTGAAAATACCTGAGCCATAACTACACAAGAGCACAAATGAACTATGAAAATAATTCAGTGGAGATGGATGCCTCAGGCATCCCCAGGTTCCAACAAAAGAAAAAGAAAAAAACCTGAAAACCATACAGCTAACTCCTGCATTGAACTTACCACCAAATAAATGTCCAATTTCAAGGTGCAAGTGTGCATTTCTTATGCTTAACCACCCAATTAAGCATATATAGCGCAGACCCACGTGCTTAGCAACTACAGTGTGTAAGCATATTGATTTGGTGTCAATCAAAGCATGCGTGCAGTCAAGGACATCCCTGTTCTCGATCTCATTTCGTCGAGCAGGATATGAGCGGGAACATGGACGGGTACCTGGGACTGGTACTAGTGCCTGATGTGCATATGGTCGAGCAGTGAGTGCTTCACTGCTACTCCGGCGCGCGACGACTTCCTGTCCCATCCCGGGTGATCGACGCGTTGGACGTGAACGCGTCGACGTACTACGGGTGGTGGGACGCGACGAGCCGGACGCTGTTCCTATCGCTGGTGGGCACGCTGCTCGGGGAGATGCATGGCCATGCACGCCTACAACTCCTCGGCGGCGTGCCTGTTCGCAAAGTGCCGACGACTGATGCGTGGACGGCAATCGCGGATGCACCAAGGATCGCGGTCACCCAACAATTGCAGGATCGTGCGCACGGCGGACGACTGATCGCCGGGAGGCCGTGTGCCAGTTAACTTGGATCGGACGCACACCCACTGCGATACGAAAACTTAGAAAAGCAAGATTAACATAATTTTGTTTCTTAGCCAGCGTTTGAGTGACAATAGTAATGGTAATGGGAGCCATGCCTTCATCAGCATACAAAAGGACAGACAGCCGATAACATTGAGCAGACCAAGCCTGCTCCTTTTGAGGGAGAAAAATCAGTGTTCTTCTGCACAGCAACGACTTCAGTATTATTCCTTTTTATATATACACCATGACGAGGCAATCATATGAAAAGAAAAGCATTGCAAAGCATGCGCTTTTATGTGGCAGGCTGAATAAAGCCCATGTATGGGGATTCCCGGCCTTGCGGTGGGCACATATAGGTCATCTTCCCTCGCCTGGCCAGATGTAGGTCGCCATTAGGCAGCTTGGTGAGGTCAACTACCAAGAAGGATGCGGCAGTGTAGGTAATGGGGGGGGGGGGGCAACATGTGGGGCTTCATGGTGCTCATTGGCCTGCAGATGCAGATCCTACCCTTGCCCAAGTAGGCCAGGCTGGGCATATCCCTGGGCTTTGCCTCTGAGCTGCTGCTGATGCAAAACCCCTCAAGCTCGCAGGGCCTAGGGAACGTGTCCGGCCACAAGTGGCGCACTATCGGCAGCGTCTTGGACTCGTGTTCCCATGTCAGGTACGGCCAGTCCCGGGGCTTAGGGTTGTCGTCCGTCCACACGTGATGCACCAGCACCGGCAGCGTGCCGTCGTCATTGACGTCGCATGCGCAGAGAAGGCGAGCTTCAGTGGTGAGGCCAATCACCTTGCCAAGCTCCGGCACGTAGATGGCGCGGCCCTCGAATGGCATCACCCAATCTCCCTCTTTCCGCCATGTTCCACCACCATCCTCGGCGGTGTCCAAGGAGTAGGTGCCCTTGTCGACCATTTTGCTGCTCACCGAGATCCACACACGCGTGCCCAGAGCATAGTAGGCCGATATGAAGGTAGTCTCGTCGTCGGCCAAGGTCACCGGCGGATTCGGCAGAGCTGTGGCACGCCAGCCATGGCCGCCGTCGGGAAGAAGCCGGTCGAAGATGTAGAAGCCGTCGAAGAGCACCGTGTCCATCCTGAGGACGGTGCCGTCGGCGAGGGGGAGCATGGCGGGCGTGTCCTGGTGGCTGCCGCCGAGGAGCCGCGAGACTTTGTAGCCGCGGCCCATGGGCCACCTCCGGAGTCAGGGGCGCACCTTGAGCAAAATTTGAGAGAGGGCACACCTCAAAACACCTCTAAAACAACTAAACCAATGAAGCTTTTATATGGTAAAATATAGTTAATCAACTGGATTAGAAGAAGTTGAGTGAGGGCCTGTGCCCTCACTGACCACAACGTGGGTCCGCCCCTGTCCGGAGTGGCCGGCCATGGGAGTCACGGAGCTCTGTCCTGTGCTTCCTCTCCCACAACTCGTAGCCGCCGGCCTTCATGACGGCGTCGTGGAAGCAAGCAGTGCTGTTCCAGTCGTACTCGGCGGCCACGATGCTGCCGCCGGAGACGGCAAAGGACAGGCACCATTCGGACGGGAACGTGCGACGGGCCGTGGGACCACCAGGAGCATTGTGTCTTCCTCGCCGCCGTCGACGAGGAGGAGGTCGTAGACGAGGTGGTGGCCCTCTTCCTTGTCGTGCACCACCAGGAGCGGTCGGTCGCCGGCCATCTATTCTCGCCCACTTCGGTTCTCCACCACACCACGTCCAGCCCAGCTGCTGACGATCTTTAATCGTTCCCTTTTATTTATTAATCGACCTCGATGTCCTGTTCGGCTCGGGGTCGGCTGAGCTCAATTCCGATCCCGATCCCGATCAGTTTCCTTCCATTGTTTCCAAATCGATCAGGTAGGAGTATGTGTGTGGCGCTCGGTCCGGTTCTTGCATCAACACAAATTGAAGCTAGCTATATATACGTACAACCTAATTCTTGCGGGGCAATGCTATGGTACTCCGTAAATCTGAGCCTTTAAATATTAAAAGCTAAAATAATTATATTGTTAAATAATAATTATAAAAATGAGGGAAACAACCGCCACTTCCATGCTTTTAGGCAGAAAATAAACAAATCTGCTCATCCGTATGCATCCGCATGTTTACATGCAAATCGATTTCTTTTAGTTGGAACTCACCACATCCTATTTTGCCGTTAGTCACATACATATTTATTTTATGCGAAGTACTATATTCACATAACTGCAATTGCCTTTGTTCATGTGAAAGAAATATTTCTCCAGAGACGACCATGTTAGGGCTTTAGTGCAAAAAACAAATGTTATAAAAAAAATACGTTCAGACCACCTTTTGTACGTATGACAAAAATGTTACATCTCACCCACATAGTTTGTTTGAACTATCAAGAATACATGAGGATACATGTTACAAAAAAAATTACGTTCATACCAGCATGATAGTTTGTGAGGATGAGAAGAAGCCTAGAGTTAGATATTTGGTAGGAAAGAGTGTAGGAGATGAACACATGGCACCACAACATTAGCCATGATCTCCTATAAATAGGAGAGCCCTCCAACCCCCTCATACATTCCATGACATAGAGTCACATAAAGAATAAAGAATTAAACTATCAGAAAAGAAAAGAAACAACAAGATGTGCTAGAATTTCTGTTTAATAATCTTTACGTCAAAACAATTTCTTATGTTCTTTTAGTTCTTTGAAGTCAAAGTTGTATGTCCAACCATGATCCAACTAAAAAAAGACCATGTGCAAAACCCAATAACTAAGGGTGTGTTTACTTTAAAAAGTTAGACAATTTTACTGTAGCAAATGCGTTGAGTAACGTATTTTATGAGAAAAATAAATAATAAAGTGGTAATGAATAGTAAACTTTCTTGTAACAAAATCCCCTAACATTTTGATTCCATTCCAGTGTTTGATACCCCAAACAGCCACGACCGTTGGATCATATCAACCCTAACCCACCCATCATCCTCCCCCACATCTCCATCCAATTATTCGAGGGTCCTCAGCCGCCGAGATCTAGGATCTTTGATAAAATCGTAACCGAAAAGTCGTCGGTTTTGATGGGGTCGTGTTTACGGGGCCTGTATTTTAAATCACTGTGAGTCGTTTCCGATTCCGATCCTAGTTTTCTTCCATTGTTTCGTCCGTATCCTCGTCTCCCCCGGCCCGACAACCCCTTCCAACCGTGAACCATCGACTCTATCCTTTTTCGTTCGCGCCCAGCAGGGTCATCGCGCCCAGTCTCCTGCCGATCCTTCCTGCCACCGGTGCGGCGGCGCTAGTCGTGATCCCTTCCGCGCTCTACGTAGGATCGGCAAAATCCTCCAGCGCCTCCGGCCATCCTCCCCTCGCTCGCTCGTGATTGGACGCCCCTGCAGGATCGGGCAACTGTACGTCGACCTCCAGGCCATCATCTTCCACGCAACGCAACTATTGGCTGTGGGGACGGCGCCGACTGCCGTGCTGTCCGTCCCTCACGGCCGCCCCTCCCCTGTCGTCAATCGAGTAAAGTCTAGGGCGTCGTGGTGTGAGCAGACGTTCACGCGATGTTACCAGATCTTCCTTTACCTGCATGATTTGAAACCATGATGGCCTGACAAAGTAGGAGTATAACAGATGCCAACGAGAATTATTATGTTTGGGTGAAAATGCATGTTTTTTAAACCAAGTGCCTTTTCAGTTGTTATTTATGTTTAATATTTAACAGCTAGCTAGGATGTGGTACAGGAGCTTGTCTGCTAGCAAGGCATCCCTTATCTGATTTTTTTTTCTTTCATTGTTTTACTAGACGGTAATTCAAATGTTGAGACCATGGTGATGACCTGCTTTTCTTTTCTGATTATTAATTCAATTCAAGACATCCCTTGTTATAGATGCTTACAGGTGGTCAAGTAAAACAATAGTTGGTGTCTATTCTTAGTACTTATCAAGGAAGAAATGTGCTACTATGCAGTTAGTTCTGAAAACGGCACTCCTGCTTGTGGCTTAGAAAATGCTTGTACCAAAACCCCATATCTGTGGGTCAGGAAAGTCATAGGCTGAGATATTGTGCTAAAAAAGTATATCCCAACAATATTACTTTTAGACAGTTTTAGGGATTGATCGTGAACATCTCTCGTCTGAACAACATTTTGGATATTTTCTCTAATGGTTTGTTGTATGTATTCACTGTATTCTAAGTTTAGTCACTCATAGTAATAATGGTGCAACTAATCCATCAGGCAATATTTCTACCTATCTTCTCTACTCCAAAAAGACCTAAGGGGCGAGTCGTCCGCGCGTGAACCCACACATCGCCCATCGCGCGATCGTGGTCTTTTTCCGCCCGCATCTCAACTCGCAAGATGCCCTACAATCTCGCAACTCGCGGTCTTTTTCTGTCGCGCGATCGCCGTCTGTGATCCTCCTCCTCCTGCCATCCATCACAACTCGCAAGATGCCCAGATGGTTCTGATAGATATCAGAAATATATTGCAATCTATGGACAATGACATCAAGCATAACACAGATAATGATGATCTTGTGGACTTCCTCAATAACGAACAGAAGTCTGCCTACGATGAAATCATGTCCTCCATCGACACTGGCAAGGGTGGTATGTTCTTTGTGGATGGGCCTAGGGGCACAGGGAAAACCTTTCTTTACAGGGGCCCTGCTAGCAAAGGTACGTGGGGAGAACAAGATTCCTGTGGCCACAGCTACGTCTGGTGTTGCAGCGTCCATAATGCCCGGTGACAGGACGGCCCACTCCCGCTTCAAGATACCCTTAACTATCGATGAGGGTGTTTGTTGTAGCTTCACCAAACAGAGTGGTACTGCCAAGCTGCTGCGCGTTGCGTCCCTGATAATTTGGGATGAGGCCTCTATGACCAAGAGACAATCGGTTGAGGCATTAGATAGCATTATGCGTGATATTTTGGATCGATCCGATCTTCCGTTTGGTGGAAAGACCATTGTTTTTGGTGGAGACTTCAGGCAGGTCCTCCCTGTTGTTCGCAGAGGGTCGAGAGCTCAAATTGTCGATGCTTCACTGCGAAGGTCATACCTTTGGGATTCCATGCGGCATCTAAAGCTGGTAACGAATATATCTATTGCGCATCGGTTGTGGTACGGAGGAGGTCAACGATAATAATGAGGTTCGTCTTCCTAATGAGATTTGTGTTTTGTAAATGAAGTGACCTTAATAAGCTAATCGAATCCATCTTCCCCAGGCTCAATGAAAACATAACAAATAAGGACTACATCACTTCCAGAGCGATTTTGTCCACACGCAATGAATGTGTTGACAAAATTAATATGAAGATGGTCGACAGTTTCAAGGGTGGTGAGATGGTGTATCATAGTTTTGACTCTGCGGTCGATGATCCACACAACTACTACCCATCTGAGTTCCTCAACTTTGACACCCAATGGCCTGCCTCTGTATGTGCTGATTTTGAAGATTGGATGCCCAATTATTCTGCTACGGAATATAGATCCTGACAATGGACTATGTAATGGGACGAGGCTTACGGTCCAAGGGTTCCAAAGAAATACCGTAGATGCAGAAATCATGTTGGGGCAACACACTGGAAAATGAGTTTTCCTGCCTCGGATTCCTTTATGTCCCTCGGACAACGAGATGTTTCCTTTTCAATTCAAAAGGAAGCAGTTTCCTGTCAGACTGAGCTTTGCCATGACTATAAACAAGTCTCAGGGTCAAACTATCCCTAACGTCGATGTGTACCTACCACAACCAGTGTTTTCTCATGGCTAGTTGTATGTTGCCATGTCTAGAGCCACCTCCAGATCAAACATCAAGATCCTTGCACTCCCACCAGATGCTGATGAGGACGCGGAAAATGAGGAGAATGGTTCAGAAATCTCAAAGAAGAAGAAGAAGAAGAAGAAGAAGAAGAAGAAGAAGAAGAAGAAGAAGAAGAAGAAGAAGAAGAAGAAGAAGAAGAAGAAGAAGAAGAAGAAGAAGAAGAAGAAGAAGAAGAAGAAGAAGAAGAAGAAGAAGAAGAAGAAGAAGAAGAAGAAGAAGAAGAAGAAGAAGAAGGTTCCTATGTTAGATGGAACCTACACAAAGAATATGTAGTATACAAGGAGGTCCTAACGTCATAAGCAAGGTAAGATAAACATCACTTGTAGTATATCAATGCCTATTTTTCTAGATGTTTTTACTGTTACTGCTATTAACCACTGTTTTTATTTGGTATGTAAACAGGAATCGAAGCCTCTTCTTGAACATGCCACAACAACTGCTTGCGCTTTAGTATAGTTATTGTTAATCAAATGTCATTTCAATACATGAGCACGTGACTGTAATATGAAAGGTTAGTGTGGTAATTCCTTGTAATTTATATTAAAAAATTCAGGACACGGTTGTGCTAGACATATATAAGATACTTACACATGTATTCTTCGTGTTTACAAGATCCGACCGCAATGCGGTAGAATTTCGTCACTGATGTCTTGTCGAATAAGCAAATATATATCGAAAGATGCTTCCAAAAGATAAAAAAATATCTTCGTCGCATCTTCGATTTAAATTTTTAATAGAGTAAATTGTTTTGTTTTACAACAATAAGCTTCTACTGTGAATTATTGTCTTCTGGAATGTTCAATGTGATTTCTTATACAATTGTTGTCGTCCCGAGGCAACGCACGGACACGAACCTAGTAAAAAATAAAAAATTATAGCGTGCAACATAAGGAGACAAAGACGGGCTAACTTGTGAAACTTGTCTCTTCTCAATGCAGCATAAAAAATAAAAAATTATATATTGCTCGTTAATGCATTATTGTTGCGTGAAGAAGCCTAATTTAAATGGCCGATCACTTGTGTTTGATTCAGCTTTCTCTACTCCTAAAAAGGAGTGGCGGTGAAGCCGGAGCGATACCGCGCGCGTCGCACCTTCCGTCCGTTTGCCACACGTCGCGACGCAATCCCCGCGATCGCTTCCACGTTTGCCGTCCGCGACTGCTCCGTCCCTCCTTCCCTTCCGTAATTACGTTCGCGACCCCTTGCGTAACCCAGCATCCTCGATTCCTCACCACCACCGGCCACCACCGGCCGTCCCTCCTTCCCTTCCCCGATTGACATTCGCGAACCTTGCGTGTTATTGTGGCTTTGCTGCTCCTGCTCCTGCTCCGCCGCCTCCGTCGCATCAAGTTGGCGCCGCCGGAGGTCCTCCTACGGTCGGATCCCTCTACGGTCTCTCCTTTTTCCAACTGCAGACTCCTCCTCATTCTGCCGCCTCCTCGTTCTCCTCCACTCACTCGCACCCACTGCCGCCTCTTCCTCGCCACAAATCGAGGCCCCGGCGCTGCATGTGCGTGTGCGGCGGGACGATGGCGACTACGGCGCCATTACCACCGCCGCGATGGTCGCGAACATGATGGCGGCCAGCCGGCCACACAGCTCCACAACGAGGGGCCATGCTCGCAGCTCGCCCTGGTCAGGGACGACCACAAGTACGCCGGCGCCGGTGCCGCAGACCCACGCGCGCGACACGACCGCGGATGGTGAGAACATCGCCAGCCTCAAGGTAGCTTAAGCATTACGTATTATATACTTCGACTCACCGTTAAGCCATGGACGTGCAGCAAACTGCACGGTGGACACACCACGCGCTACCTCTGACTCACCATCCGGCCATGACTATCCAGTGAGTTAACCTCAAGTTGTTTGGGACTCCAATCCAATCGTAACCTGATCTATCCATCACTGACATTCATAACTTGGGACTCTGTACAAGGTAAACAACTTCCATGCGCACACGTTTGATGCCATATCTATTTGCATATAAGCCGGATTGCATGGTTTTCTATATCTATATGCTTAATATTTTTTATGAACTCTTAAGCACCTTTCCTTTTATATAGCATGCATTGAAGGTGTTTGTTGTAATGCCTGACCGTTGAGTTGACGACTTGAGACAGTCCTGCCGTTCCAAAAAGATTTGGAGAGGAGGAAGGCAGAGGTGTTGAATTTCCTCTTTGGGGCCAGGTAAATTATAGATTAAAGGTAGCTGACATTATTCTAAGCTCAAGACTCCACTAATTATGTCCCACATATTTTCACCATCTATTATGTGGGTTTGCTTTGAAGCTGCTGCTTTATTTGAATTAGTGCATCGTGTGTTCCAAACTGTAAAAGTGAGTTTAGCATATTCTTAGAACCCTATCATGTGATACATTATTTGACTGTCTGGCCAGGAAAGGGCAGATATTTGTTCAGTCATAGTCATCTATTTGCACTTTTTTTGGCTTAGTCTATTTGCTTAAAAGAATTAGGCAAACTGCAATCATATTGGCTCCTCAGCTTGTCAATAATCCAGATAAGTTATACCTGGTCTTTCTTATATATATGACAGGCTGATTGATTGTCAATGGGCTGTGTTTGAAAATATATTATTTGAGCAAAAAAACAAAAGAATTAAATTATGTATACGTAAGCATTGATGATCTTGCTGCATCTTTTTCAAGCAGATGGGACTCAGGGAATTTATCTCACATCGCCTTGCTGCAGTTTAGTTTGGTATGCCCATTTATTTGATTCAGGTAGAAGGACACAGTGCGTGCATCTCGGGTCTTGTGTTTGCAAATGAGATTCTTGGGTAAATTTTTTTGATCATTTTACATAAATTTTTTTTGAAGGTATTGATAGCTCTAACTTGTTTGTACGTAAATGAGATGATTTTAGCTATACTGTCTCTCAGTATCCGAGCATGGATTCATAACTTCCTAACAAATGTGTAATTTTTAGATTTGTGCCCCTATGTGAACAAGAAGGCTCAATATAGACGATCGGAGAAAAAAACTATGATCAAGATTTTGGACAAATCTTCTCCAATTATTATGCTTTTCACAGATTGTTAATTACTCCAGTGCTTAGTGAACTGGCATTTCTGATTTCATATACAACTGAAAAAACTGATTGGCACTGAATTTGATCAGATATTTAGGTTTCCAATTTTTATACAGTCGAATGGTGAATTCAAAACGCACCAATGGTCAAAAATTTATAAGCCACTTATTTAAAATATTATGAATAGTCGGTAATTTGTTGGTTTTATTCATGAGAGTTGAGGCTTGTAAACTTAGTTTTTGTGCATATCTAAATTAATAGTTTGGGCTATTCAATCATGTTCCATGTAACTTTGATTCAAAAAAATATGTAATGTTGTACTTATCAAGAGGCCTCCTATATTGTTTTCTCGTATATATACATGGAGCCGGAGATGCCAAAGCCCAACCTCCTCGTACCTAGGCGGGTGAGGTGGAAAAATTTTGTCACCTGTAGCAAAGCACGTGCATGAAGCTATACTATAATAAAACACAATCTTTACTCACAGTTTAAATGGATCCAAACTTAAAAGAAGTGTCATTGTGACAGATATCCCAATTAAACAACAACAAAGGTTATCAAATGCCATTTACATGGTCTTAAAGAAAATATAACAGCTGAAATGTTTCCATGAATCAAACAAACAGCCATTATTGAAACTTCAAATGATCTCTTGCTTCTCACCAGCTGGCTGCAGAAAAGAAAAATGGTGTACATTTCTAGCAATGTCCAGCACCCTTTCTAGCTGCAAAATGTCAAGGGTAAAATTGGAGTGGCCGTTTGAGTTAGTCTCTAGATTGTTCGAAACTAACAACTCTAATGTACGGCTGTTTAACACCAACAGCAACCTTCTGGCTGCAAAATGAATCCAACAGCATTATTAATCACGTACTCGACCCAGTTCAGATTAATAAACCGAATAATCTTCAAATTCTTCATACTTTGCAGATGCTTGGTGGACACTGTAGATGCCAACAACAGTTAATCTAGTCCCTGGAACAATGGTCGGAACAAGGTGCCTATCTACAGACTGAAGCATATTCCTAGGAAGCTCGGCAGTTGGAGCATCCTAGCCAAAAGGAGATAGTGTCATTCATAACATTGTTGAATTTATCATAAGATGAAAAATAAGCATAGATGAGAAAAAAAATTATAAGCATTCAAGGGACAAAAGACTGGAACAGAACCCCTAGACCATCTAGCTCAATTCGAATGAAGTAGGTAGCATCATGGACAATCGTGCCATTCTTCACCAGCTCCTGAACCCCCTCTCTCTGCACAATGGAATGTTCAACCAACATTTTAATTCATTTGTATGATCAAAACTCCGGCAAACAGGTTTAAATTACACTGACTTTCTACATATCACACTATACAAATCAGAAAGGTGAAACCACTTATAAAGGATTTCTCCTTTCCAATTAACAAATGTAGCAAGGGGTGGTACTGGGTTAACAGTTTACTTGTGTTTCAGACTGGTTCAGCTTCATCTACCATAACCGCACATTTGTAATTGTTGGGGGAAAGACGAGATCAAGAGTGTTTTTCTCCGATTTTCAAAAGGCTTCGGGCGTCGGTCAAAGGTGCGAACGAGTCTCGGCTGCTCGGGTGAGGCCGCGGCGGATCTTCAGTGTGAGGCTTGGAAGCACGAAGGAGCTTCGGGAGCCGGAACGAAGCCGCGACGCGGGGCTTTGGAGAAGTTCTCGAGTCGAAGATGGCACAAGACGAAGGTGGGGCTAACGAAGCTCCGATCAAGTGAAAGAAAAGGGGAAGAAGGTTTAGGGCAAAGCCAAGGGCGGAATTTGAAGGTGACTTCACCAAAAAGGCGGGAAGCAACGGTCTAGTCAATAGTAAGAGAGTTGAGTGTTTAGGCGGGAAGCAACGGTCTAGTCAATAGTAAGAGAGTTGAGTGTTTAGGTGGGAAGCAACGGTTGGAAATGTAATACACGAGGTTGACTCCTATAAATACCGAATGAACAGTGTTTGTACGGGGCATGTAATCTTTGACTCGAGAAATAAAGTTTTACATCTATGTTGTCAACGCTGTGTGTGAAATCATTGTTACAACAGTAATTAACTAAAGAGTAAAGCCAATGTCACTCATCTATGGAATACTAATATGGTGACACAAGACAATTATCACTAAATATATGCACCAGTATAGGATTTTCGCCATTAGAGTTAGACAGTTCTATTTCAAAAGAACCCACTTGCAATGTCCAGTACAATTGTAATTTTTTGTTCCTGCGAGATGGCATATCAGTTTAGCTAGGAGTAGCAAACAAAACATAGCCTTTGCTCACCTCCCCTAGGCGCCGACGGGCAAGATGAGTAGCAGTCACAATACTTAGGCTAGTTTGAAGTTCTGTAATATAAATTCTACTAAGTTAATGTATGTAGATGAGTAGTACATAGGCTCGTCTATGTGTGGACAAAACTTACAGAAAAGATGGTCATTTATCTACAACATCTACTAATCCTCTGTCAGCATCTATAGATTCTGTTTGTACCAGCTGGTTGCAATTTAGAGTATGATATCAATGACGTGCTATGTTTACCTCACAGCAAAATATCAGGTGATGACATCCAGTTAATTTTTTAGGCTACGTTTTGTGGTTTCTTTTTTACGATAAAGGAAGTTTTATTAATTTCAAGTACATTACATCGAGTTGATACAAAATCTTGAAACACTCCCGACCTCTG
Source organism: Digitaria exilis (assembly GCA_015342445.1). NCBI lineage: Eukaryota > Viridiplantae > Streptophyta > Magnoliopsida > Poales > Poaceae > Digitaria > Digitaria exilis. Next base: position 100,649 of record JACEFO010002059.1, on the reverse strand, counting down.
CATAGCGGGATACGTTTTGTGGTTTCTACCTCTATACAATTCCCTCCTTTCCCATATTTTGTACTATGTATTTGTTAGGACTTAACTAACTGTACATCACCTCTCAGATTTGATCTTTTATCATGTTTTTCTAAGATTGTTATAAGAATAATATTAGTCAGTACTGATATTACCAATTTACCTATTTAATTATATAAATCAATCTTGCATGGGACAAAGGTTAGTTAATCTGAAATACATGTATTCTTTTTCTGTCTTTGGATTCTTCTCTCTACTTATAATTCGAAACTTAATTAGAAAACAAACACTGCAATTTTGCCATATGCATGGCATCACGGATAAGGTAACATGAAACTGAAAACATAAAACTTATACATGCAATTGATCAAGACTTACCAATCATTAGTGACATTCAAATCATGTAATCCATAAGATGATAAGAACAATGTTTATGCCAGTAGAATATACGTTGCAACAATATTACGTGATGCAGCAGGCTATACATTACCTGAAACAAAGTTTCCTTGACTTCACGAAGTTTGGGTTACCAAATAGAAGTTCAAGGATGCAAATGCAATCAAATAGACAGTTTAAATCAAAACATTATTTTTCTTTAATTGAAATTGTTTCTCTAACATAGCTTTAGGATCAATACCATGGTTTTGAAACCAATCTTAATGAGTAGTTAAGTATCTGTATCTTGATGTCAGCAGGGCACTGTACCGCTAAAATTGGCAGTCACTATAGTCGATTGTGGTGGTCCAAATAAAATTCAGTTTAGCATCCCTGCTCAGAATTGAAACGCTAGCAAGTAGTGCAGGCTAATGCAGAGCAATGCTTTGTCCCATTCTAAATTTCAGTTGGATGCTATAACATAAGCATTCCACCAAACACCTAGTGTGCAGGACTGGAAAATGACATATCAGGAATATTGAAGTACTCAATTCCATGAATAGAAGCCACAACACTCTCATTTTAAAGCAGACCAATCCAATATATGCGTGTGTAGCATTATCAAATATTCTTTTCTTAGCGCATTTAATTTGGAGATTGGGGCGCCTCATAGAATCAACAATCATCCGTGTATTCACTTTTGATAAGAGGCATAATGTCTGCAACTGCAAAAATGCAAAGTTGGAACGACCAACTATACTTTTATTCGTATCAATGGTATAATAATCTGATAACATCATCTAATCTGAATGGTATGATCACGAAAAAATGGCCCTCATCTGTCAGCACTCACCATGTAATATCGTCAATCAGCAAAAACTGTGCTATCCTAAGATGATATATGTACACAACAACCACGCCTCTACAGTAGCTTGTCGAGCAGAAGTCTCAAGATAAGTGTCGTCTGTCGGTGCGGCATCAGACAAGTGCCGCAGCCGCCAGCAGCGGGAGCAGCAGCAAGAAGCGGCCTCCCAGCGCGTCGAGCGAGCCGGCCGACCTTGGCAGCGGCGCCGCGCCGGGTTTGCTGTTGCCGCCGTCGTTCTGCTGCGGGGTGATCTTCGTCGGGCTCGGGCCCGCCGAGCCTGGGCTGGGGCTCGCCTCCGGCCCTCCTGCCACTGGCGTGTTCTTGTAACCTGCAGCCGTACGTCGTGTCAGATGCATGCATGTAGGGTGAGATGAACGAGAGAGAGGTTCGTGATCTTTTCTTACAGTCGAATTTCTGCCAGCCCAGGACGGATCTCTCCCTGTTGAACACCACCTTGAGCCCGGTCATGAAGTTCTCTGCATCATCCACCTCAATCGATCAGGAATTCAGGATGGCTGTCCCCTCCACTTTATTACTACTGAAAATGCAATGCTATCTCCTATAATTTAAAGTAAGGGGAATCAATTCAAGGGATGTGCTTACGGCCGATGATGTTAGTGCTGATGTCGCTCTTGAGCAGCGCCAGGCAGTAGCCGACGGTGCGAGCCTGGCCGTTAATCTCGCCCACGACGGGGATGATCGGCCAGGTGACCGGGAACACGGCGCCCCCGCTGGCCGTCAGGCTCACATCCGGCAGGAACACCTCCGTTTGGTTACTGCTCAATCCGTAGCAATACTCGAAGGGACTACTGCTGTAATTGGCTCTTTCCTCTCGAATCTGCGAGTTGTACTGCAGTGCAGTGAAATAAACAAGACCACATAAGCTTCGGTTCAGAACTTCAGATGTCAGTCAGACAACATTGCAAGGGCCAACCAACAGTGTAATAAGTAGCTCACGTTGGTGGCGAGCTGTGTGTACTCCGGGTCGTTGAGGTACGTGTAGGAGGTGCCGGAGTCCACGACGGCGGCGAACTCCGCCGCCGCCGACTGGCTGCCGACATTGATCGACGTGAAGCTGACGTTGTAGTACACCGGGCTGGCGATGAAGGCCGTCTCGGACTGGCCGCTGCTGCTGCCGGTGTCGCCGAAGCTGATCCGGCCGACGCCGTCGCTGCTGAAGCACATGGAGAAGCTGTCGGACGCCACGACGCCGCCGGCGGCGAGCTCGCTGGGCACCGACGTCTTGCCCCTGCCGAGCCCCATCAGCCCATCGAGTCCGGCGCCGTCGAGGAAGTCTCCCGTCTGCACCTGCCCGCACCCGAACACGACGGAGGCGTTCACGGCCTCCGTGGCGGCGCCGCCGGAGGTCGCCGGAGATTCCTTGGTGAGGTGGAGGACGTCCTCGACGAGAACGCCGGAGGAGGAGGTGTTGGCCGACACGTACTGGACGGTGTACGGGCAGCTTCCGTTGGTCGCGGCGGTGCAGCCGCTGGGCTCACCGCAGAGCGAGTTGTTGCATGTCACCGTCTTGCTCGTCGACGAGAGGCTCGGGGTGTAGGTCTGGAGCTGAGCGGTGGCGTTGCCGGAGAGCTGCGCGCACTGCTTGCACTCGCAGGGCACCCAGAAGAGGTCGCTGCCGGTGTCCAGCGCCACCAGGAACGTCGTGTTCGGCGTGCCCAGCGCCACCTCCGCGTAGTACAAGCTGCAAATTAGTACTCAATTTGTGATGATCAGTATGTATCTAGAATTCAGAACACGGGATTCCACTACTCACGATCCGAGGCTTTGGAGGGTTTCGTTGCCATCGGCGAAGGTGAGGAGGCCATCGGCGGCGGCGAGGCCGCGGCGGGCGTGGAGGTCGCGGTCATGGCGGGAGAGCTTGGAGTAGTACTCCGGCGAGCCTTGAGGTGGCCACTCCGCGGCGAGGGCGGCGTGGCCACGCGCCTCCGCCCACCGCCGGACCACCGGGGAGGACCGGTGGTGGAGGTCGAAGCCGACGCCGGACACGTCGCCGACGGCAAGAAACGCCGAGACGACGGCGACGGCCACGAGGAGGTCCCGATTGTTTGGGTGACGAGCCATGATCATGAGAGGTGGTGGAAGGTGGGGAGACGTGCAGAGGCGGCAAGATGATGAGAAGGTGAGGTTGGTGCATACCCAACATCTTTTCTTTTGATCGGGAGCGGGAAGAAGCAGAGGGAGGATGACTGAAGCCGGCGCGGAGAGGTCAAAGTCTTCCCGCTGCCGTGTGCTGCCTGCTTTCGTCAACGGTGAGGACGAAGCGAAGAAGGAGAGAAACGGTGAGCGGAGACGGAGTGGCTTGGCCGGCGAGCCGACTGGAGGAGGACGAAGAGGGCTCTCTGGTCTGGTCGGCGTCGAGAAAGTCTGGTCGTATCCGCGTACGCGGTAGTGCTGCTGGTCACTGTCAGTGGTAAACATTTTATGGCTACGTCCTTGTTCATTTCAGTAATCTTGGCACCGCTCTTCTTTGTTTGTTTTCATTTTTTGTTTTGTTCGTTTTCGAAACACGAAGAAACTAACGTGCGTGTACGCAAACTCACCATCAGCGGTTAAACACTCACTTTCATGAGACTGAGCCTAGAGATCTTAACACCGATGACCGACTAATCGTCATGAAAAGCCTCTCGGGTTGTTTTTTTTTGTCTCTTACTCTTTTGTTTTACTGTTTCTCGATGAACTTTTTTTTTAGTCACCATAATCTAAGCAACATGATCTTGATTCAAAGAGAGCACGTAGGGAGAGGTGGAAAGAGAGATTTGCAAAAGTATGATTAACTTTTGCAAATTTCTCCTCCTACCTTCCTCTTGGATCACGCTTGGATCAAGATTATGTCGCCCAGATTTGAGTTCTCATAGTTCTCATAGGAATTGATTTCTCCTAGGATACGTTACCATCAACTTTTTCTTAACGTGAACAGGTGGAAATAAAACAGATTGATTTCAAACATCTGAAATAAAACCACATTTCCGCGTGCCAATCGTCATCTATACATTTACAACAGGAGGAAGGGGGACACATTTGCCGGCAAGCAGCTTCTGCACATAACATTTTGAAAGGGGAAGACTTTTATGCAAAGTTTGGACTTGGACTTTTAACTCATTACATCCGTCAGTTCCCGTCGTGGATTATTCGTGATCATTTTTTTCTTTGGCGAAAAATTATTCCTGGTCGTTGCAAGTAGCCCTACGTACATCAGCCGATGGCGACGTCTAGAACAGCTGAAATCCAATCTAGGTTGTTCAACGAAACATCATTTAGGCCTTAGATTGCTCTTCTTGCATTAAAAAATAGTTTTTGCAATAAAGATACTTGATTAGCCTGTGTTTTATTCTTGATGCCGGGCCGGCCTTATATTATATATTAAAAAATACAAGTGGGTATATTTTTCTTGCTTCCTATGAGAGTAATATAAGTATCACTCCTTGGGTTTTAAAATATAAGGGGTTTTGTTGTGTTCAGATTTAAACTTTGCGAACATAACCAAGTTAGTAGAAGATATTTTTTTTCTAGAAAATAGTAATAGTTTCTGGCCTCTGCATTAATTGCCACACACGGTCTCGTTGTTACAAAGTTCATCTACATAGCTAGTGATACGGAAAAAAAACAAAGTAAACATCATGAAGAACAAACTCTATTATTGAACTTACACCTATGGAAAGAGAAAAATCTCCGGCAGCCGTCTCCTGTGACTAGCTCACCATGCATGCCCACAACAATGCCTAGAACCGCAATCAGTATATTCCCTTGACGATAACTTGCATAAAAGAAGAAAAAAATATATTAACATCTATAAAATCAAATAAATACACTATGAAGACATATTTCATGTTGGATCTAACGAAACTAATTTAGTATTGCATGTTGGTGTAACTGTTCATCAACGTTTCGGCCATGGTCCATGATGGGGAAAAAAGATCATCAACTTAATTTAGTGAGAAAAACCTTTACTTAGGACAAAACTAACACCTTACATTTTTTCTCAAACTAATAGGCCAGCATCTGTTTAAAAGGATAAGGTTAGTTGCGATTAGTATTTGGTAGTTGAACTTGGTACTTGATGACCTTGTCAACTCGGGCAGCACATGCAGGGCTGAGGATCCTCGTTCTGTTGCAACATACACACTCTAATTAACCTCCTCCTCAAATGTTAATAGTAGCATGGTTTCTCTCACAACCTCACTGGTTAGTCATCATTCTGCAGTGCATCATGTCATGACTGGTCACTCACCCCTTCTCGTTTGAAAAAAAAGAAAGAAAGAAAGAGAGGATCACATAGCTTAAATGCATTATAACTGTAAGATTTTGTGAGTCTAAAAACAATTGTAAGATTTTGTCTGAAGCTACGTGGTTACCAAACCTTTTGAGTTTTGACTGTCTGTCTGCCCCCAAAGGGATTGTTGCCCTCTTCTCCATGGTGGAATGGAAGAGAGAAACAAGTCAGGGAAGGACGGAGAAAGTTTGGCACCTAACGAGGACAACCATAACCATACAACACGAGCAAGTCGACCATGACGTTGACATAACATGTATGGACTTATAGGAAATTATTAATTTCTTCGGTCCAGACAAATGCGAGAATGGCAGGTAACTTCACGCCTAAGCATAAAAAAATCTATGTTTTGGCAGGACTAAGGGGAACATAAAACTCCTAATAGCACTAGTTATCTGTAAATAAAAAAATTAACCAATCAATTTAAATTTTCTCATGGTGATGCACTACTTTATGAGGAAAAAAACTAATCTTTTCTTTCTTCTTATCATGATATCGTTCCTGTACAAATATGAGCATAATTTTTGTTCCAATTTCTGGAATGTTTTTTTAGTTAATACTTCTAAAATGAAAACACTCTCTCTATGGGCTTATCAAAATCTCCGTTTGCTTTCCTCTTAAGGCCCGATACTTTTTAGCGACCATGCTTTAACATGTTTTTCTTGAGATTTTAACATATTTTCATTAACAAAAAAGCAGTTTACAAACATAATACTTGCTGCCAAGCAGAACTTGATCGGCACAAGTGCACAATGGACTAAGAAAAAAAAACACTGAAAAAAGGGCCTACACAAACCCACAACAGGCGCCACAACTTAAGGCCCGATACAAATGAATGTGGGCCAAGACGGGGAGGCCCATATACCCTGTCTGCGCAGGTATCAGCAAGGAAATGCGTGTCAGTCAAGCTGAAAAAAAGAGCAAATGTGTTTTCAAAGTAGAATACATCGAGGAGAAGAAACGAGTCTCGTTGTTTTGCTCGCTCTGCTCTGCGCTGATCGCTGACGATCGATTGGCGGAGATGGAGGATGGCAGCAGATACACACATCGATCAGACCCTCCATTACATCATCTCAGGAAGCATAGACCGTTTTATCACGTCGTTTCTAGAATTAGCTAACTTGATGATTCATTCTGTAAGGATAAATCAGTAAATGCACACCACGCATACCTATAGTCTCTAGAGAGAGGATAGTGAGAAACAGGGAGTTTGCTTTAAGTGGTAGGTTAGGTTGGGTAGCACATGCCTTCACGATTATGCATGCATCTAGTTCAGTTCCTCTGCAATGGTAGGAATACGACGCTCAAAGATTAGATTTTGTAGGGGACAAGCTTGATCCTCCTGTCGCCAATCTATCCATCTCTCTGTTCCGTACCTCGCCGTGCAGAGAAGAGAAGCTGCACGGAAGGTGTCTGCTACTATATGATATCATACTACAGTACGTCCCTTTTCTCAGATTCCTCCCTTATGGTGATATTTAGGAGCAATAATGCAAGACAACCTGAATAATGATGTTACTATTTTTATTAAAAACAAAAAACAAGGTATTAGTAGTAACCAAATCACTCATTAAATACCATCAAATCTGAATATCAGCCAGACCATAAGCCGTTTTGGATAACTCATCTCATATACGAATTATTGGCTGTCACTTCTCCAGTGACGCACATCCGATCCGTGCCCGCTCAAGACTGCGACAAGCGGGATTCAGACTGACAGCAACGATATGATGCTGGCTTGGCCTGACGAAACCTTCGTTTCGTTTGTAACCACTCGATTTTTCTTCGTTTCAAACCTTCGTACGTATACGTTTTATGATATCAGGACTTGGACGGTAAGTCTCAAATAAAATGGTGACGTTTTCACTGAGAAGCATGCACGAAGAAATTCCAGGCCTCAAATTTAGCACGTTGCTCTGCTGGGCGCGACCAAAATTCTCCTGGAAACTTCGTCACGACGAGGATTTTACTGAACCGTCCCTAAAAAACGAATCTTTGGTACGGTATCCAAAAGAGAAAGGCCTGCACATGCTCACTCCCGTTAATCTTTTATTTTTCTTGCCTTATTATTTGTCAGTTATGCACAAGACTTTCCAAACAGAACCAATTCCTACAGCTGCTAATTTTCCTCTGCTCGCCCTTCAAGGGGGTGGTCATCCTGATGACCATGCATATTCTCCTCGAAATTTCTTCGCCAGAATGAGAATCTGGACGGGTGGACCGAATCAGAAAAGGGAAAGCATTAGTGTCCCAGTAGGAAGAGGTGTCACATGTTTACTCCCCTTAAATCTTATCTAACCTCTGTTTTCTTACATAGATTGTCCACAAAAATCTTGCATGCTTTTCAATGGGTGGAAAATCACATGAACAAGGGAGCAAAGCACGACCTTTTTTATAGAATGAATAAACAAGAGGCCCTGGTGAAACCAACAAGGAGCTCAGTGTGAAAAGGGTATGCAGGCAGAGCTACCTAACCCTATTGCCATCTAGGCAAGCCGCAAGCAGTTCAATGAGGATGAAGGTGTGTCTGGCGTGCAATTTTAGTTGTAGTGAAGGCATAGGCCTCTTCGTCCTACGGCGTGTTTGGGTTGCAGAAAGATCAGACTAGGGTCATCCGATCTTACATCCGAAGAACTCGATCTGACAAACTCGTTCTATCACTGAACACCGATTCATTTGATATGTGATAGACAGATAGGCTATTATCAATCGAGTTAACACCCCCATCCGATCTGGGGCTAATTAATCAGTCAATGTTCATATGCCTTTGGCATGATCCAGTCACGGCCAGTGTGAACGTCTGAATCAAAGCCATGCACTTGACTGCAGTAGATGCAAAAGGTATGGGGTTGGTGTCATACGCTGGGCGTTTGCTGGTGCAGGCTCTCAGCTGCTGCACCACGTCTGATTATGTTGTTATCCATGTTTAACAGCAGCGCAAAAAGATGGATCTTGACGTGCTTGTGTTTGTCTTGTCAGATAACAAGACCATACAAATCCCCACTGTGCTGAATTTTCAGAGTTCAGACTGTCAGAATTCTGGCCAGTTGAGAACTGAACAATGGATTGTTTTTTTTCAGTAATCGTGGATCACAAAGGTGAGGCGGGCCTGATTAAATCTGGTCAAGCAGCTAGATGATCGATCCCGTAAAGTGTGTGGCTTTTCGATTGAGCCGTAGAAGCCGGTGATCGGATGACCTTGGACAGGTAGGTGGAGCTGCTAGGCAGAGGCAGAGCCATCAGCCAAGTGTGACCAACTGCATCCACATGTGAACTCATTTACAAATCAGATGGTCAGATAACAGATATCTTATTCGTCTTGTAATTACAAAGAGATAACACACCGACAGAGGAATTCTCTGGCTGTTTCTGAGGGCATGAGTTTGACACCGAGTCTGACGAATTCTGTTTCCATCAGATAAGAAATAGCACTAGAAAGCTAGCTGAATGAACAGTCGCTGAATTTGGTTAGATATTTTTTCAGAAGGTAGGTTACCGTAAGGGACTAATCCGCAATTAGGATTTCATCAAGGTTGTTAGCCTCAAATCCCTCTCTGCTTTTTTTTTTGTCTGCTACTCACACGTCATATAGCGTGTCTGTTGCAACGGACCACACACCTCGCGCCTTCGCGCCACTCCCACCGTTCCGCCGCCACTGCCCGCATCGATCGGGAGCCGCCGGTGATCCGCGGCCGCCGGGGCTACGCGACGCCATCCTTCCGATACCCCTCGCCGCCCATCGTCCTCGACTCCGGTCGGTCGCGCAGCGAAGTCGCTTTCTCTCTCTCGTCGCTCGGCCTGCGTCGCCTCGTGGGTCGGGTCGGGCGGGGAGGAAGGGAGCCACCCGACCCGATTGGCGGCTGCTCCAGTTTCTTTTCCCCTTTTGTCTCTCATCACGACTGCTATTTTCTCTCTCCCTTCCTCCAGACCGAGAGAGGCAGAGAGAGGGTGGGGCGACGAGCAGCAGCGTGGCGACGCCCAAATCGAGTGATTTGATCGAGGCCCATCGCCCCGACACTCTGAATCCCAATCGTAGCTCTCCAATTGGGCGCCCCGCCCACGCAAAGGTTCGATTTTTTTGCCGCTCACTTGTCCCTTCCCCGTGTCCCCCGGATTGGGCGTTGCTTGATCCCAATCCGTGAGTTTAGCCTATTAGTTTTCTGCGTTTGAGTGTTGTGATGTCGTTTGATTTTTGTATTTCTGGCTTCGGGCTAGGAAATTGTGCTTGGTTTTCTCGACGAATTGATAGGTTGCCTACTTGCCTGTCATGTGTGGGAAGCGTCTGCGCAATTAGACAGAGGGATGGAGGATTTTCGGGGGGAATTAATGTGTCAATTGTAGTGCCTCTGTTAGCTCCTGTTTGATGGTACCGTTGATCTGCGTATTGGTATAAGTAGTGCCTCTGTTAGTACCTGAGAAGATGAGGCTGTGTACAATTACGTTTTATGGGTATTGGTTTTGATTGTCATTTGCGTGCCTATCATTTGTTTGGTTTACCCGATAGAAGTAGCACCTAAAAGTTCTGCATTTGTCGTTACGTTTTCACTATTTATGAGCCAAATACTAGCTTTCAACAGTTGTCCAAAAGGCATATGATGTTTATTTCCAGTTTTCCACTTCTAGTCTAAAAACTAACAAGAAGAAGGTTTCTGAAGCCTAGCAGTTTTTTATGAGCAGCTGTGCAAACATTAAAATGATATCTTAGTGTTATTGCTAATTGATATGAAAGAAAAGAAATAATGGTCAAACTGTATTGTTATCCTTGAACCTATGCTGATTCTTTCAAGTCAATGGGCTTCTGAGGATTGTCCAGAAGCCGTCACTGTATATGGCTCATTTCTAGCTGTTTTTGTTCCAGGACCAGGACAAAGGGAAGAGTTAGCGTGCTGAGAAGTCCAACTGCACTTTTCTTGGACCACAGATGAAGCGAACTCGAAGGCGTATGTGGACGGGATGAGGGATGCTAGTGACATTGATGAACTTGTTACGGGCGTGCTGGCGACCATCAAACCGGCATGCCCGAACAGGCTCAGATGTTTCTGGTAGGCAGGATGGACTCCTATGGTACAAGGATACCGGGCAGCATGTCAATGGGGAATTCTCCATGGCTGTTGTCCAGGCCAATAACTTACTTGAGGACCAGTGTCAGCTTGAGTCAGGCCCATTGAGCTTTCTAGATTCTGGACCATATGGTACTTTCGTCGGTGTTTACGATGGGCATGGTGGTCCAGAGACGGCTTGCTATATCAACGATCATCTCTTCCAGAATCTGAAAAGTAACTTGCTAACCTTGTAATACCAAGCTTTGCATCACTTTCATTCCTCGTTGTATCGGCACTTTGTTTTCAGTTTCCACTCAAAGGGACCATTCCAGTGTTTAATCCATTCTTTCATGGGCTGTATTGCAGGGTTTGCATCTGAGCAGAATTCAATGTCTGCTGATGTACTGAAGAAAGCATATGAAGCTACAGAAGATGGATTCTTCTCTGTTGTTACCAAACAGTGGCCTGTAAAGCCTCAGATAGCGGCTGTTGGCTCATGCTGCCTTGTTGGTGTAATTTGCGGTGGCATGCTTTATGTTGCCAACGTTGGGGATTCCCGTGTTGTTTTAGGAAGACATGTTAAGGCCACTGGAGAAGTTTTGGCTGTCCAACTGTCAGCAGAGCATAACGTAAGTATCGAGTCCGTGAGGAAGGAACTGCAATCAATGCACCCAGAAGATAGGCATATCGTTGTTCTCAAGCACAATGTTTGGCGTGTAAAAGGACTAATTCAGGTGTGTCCTCTGTAACTGAGAAGCATTTGTCACTTTTAGGTTTTATTACGAATGCCTCTTATGTTACTTATTCCATAGCAATAGGTGTGCCTGTAATTTGTCGCCTTGTGGACAAGCGTTAACTTGTTTGGTTCTTGCACTAACTGTTCTCATGCCAACCTAGTTTTGAACCCGGCTCATTGCAGGCTCTTGCCCCCTTCCATCTCAACTTATCATCAGTGCCATATGTTTAGAGTTTTGTTGCCTTAAACTATAGTCATTCTCATCAGCTAATGGTTTTTAATAAATGACGCCATTCATACATGTCTTTGGATGACAATGCCAAGTAGTTGTAGGTGGTAGTATGTTTTTGGATGACTAAACCAAGTAAGGCTTAGCTTAAGCCGCTAACGTTTGGTTCGGATAAGTAATAAAAGTCTCTTCCGTTCGCTCAGGTGGCCTTCCTTTATTTTCCCTAATCTTGCACTTGTTTATGCAAGATACTCCTTTATGTTATGAATGATCGTGGCACCATTCCTATCTCTATTATGCAGGGAGCTTAAGCATTAGATTTGTGTTAGTTTTATTTTAGTTTTTTTATGCATTATTAGTGCCTGAAGCATGTAGTACCATTAAGCCCATTAAGTTCTTCCTCATATGTTACTATTACCACTAAAGTATTGTTTGATGAACAACATGTTCATTTAGGTTTATTCATTGGTTAGCATAGCTTTTAATTCCTGAAAAAAAAAATATTAGGCCCCCTTAAACCTTCACACTTTGCACTCGTTTGGAAGGTTTAATGGCCTGCCAATCAGCTCTGAAGGGGCTTGAGTCTAATCCCCATCTGTCATGTGACATGCCCATATGCTAATATATGCTCAGATATGTGATAAGCTTTTCTTGTATGAGTAACAATAACAGATTTGATAATACTTTCTACATTGTCATAATCGTCAATTTCTGAGTTTCTGTATTGTACATTGTAGGTCTGCAGATCGATCGGTGATGCTTATCTGAAAAGGCAAGAATTCAACAGGGAACCTCTATATGCAAAATTTCGCCTCCGGGAACCCTTTAACAAGCCCATACTGAGTTCAGAACCGTCAATCTATGTGCAACCACTACAGCCACATGATCAGTTTCTCATATTTGCATCTGATGGACTTTGGGAGCACTTAACCAACCAAGAGGCTGTTGATATTGTTCACAGTAGCCCTCGCAATGTAAGTTACTTGTTTTCTCTGTGCATGAGCTAACACCATGAACGTAGAGAACATTTTACTGCTAGCATGTGAAGCCTTAGGTCTGCAATTCAGATATATTTCTTCTGATCAGGAATAAGAAAAATTAAACATGTCTTCAAATTACTAACATGCTACTAGATTCCATTGTTGAGCATGGACTGTGCGCCAAAGATCACATGTTGAATTGTGCAGAATTCGCTTATACTAAACTGCGACTTATTCCTAAAAAAAGGACTGTGATTTGCATTGTTCAAAACGAATTAGGGAATGGTAACATGCAAATGCCATTGGTTTAAAATTATAATAAAGAACATGGTTCTTGGGCACTTTGCACTTGTTTAGAGATGTATATAAACAAAATATAGGGATTTGTTGGAAAAACAGTGATCCCCTACTGTTGTATGCCAAGGTAGAGTAGAAATGGTGAGTTGAATTTCTTGTTCCTATCCTGGAAGAATTATTATTGCCTTAACTCCTAGGTGAATAAAATTTAACATAGGAGAGTTTCTTTTGGAATACTTTTTTGTAAGAAAATTTCAGGACATGTACTAGTGCACCTGGCCAAACAGAAGATCGACTTAAATATATGATGTCCTAAATGGAGTGATAATTGCGGCATTTGATGATTAATGTCTGTATTTGATGTTCCAGGGCTGCGCCAGGAAGCTGATAAGAGCGGCGCTGCAAGAAGCAGCAAAGAAGAGGGAGATGAGGTACTCGGACCTCAAGAAGATTGATCGGGGTGTCCGTCGCCACTTCCACGACGACATAACAGTCATAGTAGTGTTCCTTGACTCCAGCCTTGTAAGTAGGGCGAGCACGAACCGAGGTCCTGCTCTTTCCCTGCGAGGCGGCGGCGCCACCATGCGCAGCAACACGCTCACACCAACTTGACTAGAGGAGTGCCTGGCAGAGACGGCACCTGACTGGAGGTTACTTTTCCTTGTGTTGAATGTGTTATATACGTATAGGCCAAGACCACCCCCATCCCCTGAATGGTGTAAAGAAATAGGAGAGGCGCAGAAGGTCCTCTCCCGGTGTACTTTAATCCCGTCACAGTAATGCATGCACGCTTCAAGGTCGGCTCAAGTCAATAGGTTCTCTGTTGTTCTGATGATGCTCTGTGGAAAATGCTAAATCTTTCAACCTGCAAAGGCAAGTGTGTGTTCATTCTATTGCTGGAATTAATCCTAGTGCATATGTTATATATGAAATAATAATAAGCAGCCAAAAGGAGGAGTAACTTATTTAACTGATGATGGTGTCAATGTATGGTTGCATCTTGTATGTAAACTGTTTTGACTCTTACTGCATCTAAGCTGTTGTTTATTGACCGCTGGTGAAGTGAAATTAATGGTTCCCTTCTTGCTGGCTGACTGTGTTCGTAGTAATGCTGTTTCGACTGGTACACACATTTTAGAAGGTCACTTATTACTGCCCGTTGATATAATGAACAGTGGGTTACTGTCAGTGGCCCAAGCAAAAGATTGCTGAAGAAGCGTAGCGATGCAGCGGATACCGAGAAGAAGAGCGAAGGAACTTTCAGCCTTGCCCTGAGAACACAGCATGCGAAGCATAATGAGTGGTCCGAAGGTCGAGAGCCACCCCCAAACCTGCAAATCTTAGAACTGGACTGTGTGCTATCTGGTTGCAGAGCAACATCAGAAGCACCAAAAGGGGGAAACTCCACTGCACTCCATTTGAAACCTGAAAAACATGAACAAAATTGGACAAAGAGACGGTCCCCTGCTGCCTAGGCTGCACAGAGAGACATCCAGGAGGTTGGCCAGCACTCCCAGGGGAAGCTGGGTTAAGAGAGAAGCTGAGGTGAAGTAGCAAAAGGTGGACCTGCTACAACTGCTCCAAAGGGCCTTCTGAATTAGCGAGCAGGATGAGGCGAAGGTAACCTGTCAATGAAGGCAAGAAAAACAAAGAGGTTGTAGCTATATCAGCGGCAACCTCAAAACCAAGCCTGCACACAGACCATTCCTTGTTGGTTGTTGCTAAACCTGGGATCACTCCTCGCTCTCCAAAGATACCAGAGATAAGTGAAGACTTGAAGGGAGAGGTCCTCTGAAGAGCACTGAGACAAAGAGGCCTGCAAACCATCGCATTCTGGAGGGATTTGATCAGCAGCAAAACAAACAGCCCTAGCAAAATCACATTAAAAAAAAGTATGATAATCGTTTCCAATCTTACCACACCGGCTGCAGGTTTTGTCAATACGTGTAGATGAAGAACAAGCTCGCAGACCAGTCGCTAAGGAGTTACGCAGAAGTCTCCAAGAAAAGGTCTTCAATCTTAGTGGCATAGTTTTGTGTTTCCAGGATTTTTCTAGAATAACTAAGGCTGAAAGAGAAATGTGTCTAGGACCATTAGAGGGCAAAGAGAGGTCTCTATGGGAGGAAAGGAATTTATAGGCAGCTTTGGTGGTGCATTCCCCAGAAGAAGGCTTCCAACACAGTTGATCACTTTATCTACATCAGAGGAGAGGACTTTTGGGGTTTGGAGGATGCGAGCTGCAACAGGCCGAAGGAAAGTCGAAGTAATTTTGGCCTGATCCCAAGAGGCTTGTTGCTGGTTCCAAAGATTAGAAACATAATTGGGCAGGTTTGTGCAAGGCTAAGAAAGATCTAAATGGCACACCAGGTTCCAGTTTGGAAACATAATCGGGCAGGTTTGTGCAAGGCTAAGAAAGATCTAAATGGCACACCAGGTTCCAGTCCAAACTGGAACCTGCATTAATCTGAAAAATACATTGCTCATGAAGGTAATGTTTAGCCTGCATATTAGAGGCCCAAAAGGCAGATCTGGTACCATAGCAAGGAGCCCTCCAAAAGGTAGTATTGGGAAGGTATTTAGATTTGAGAACAACATATAAAAGAGTATATTACTGACTGCGAACAATCATATAGATACAAGGAATGTCGCATAGTATTTCTTAATACATCAATATGAAATTTCCATTGAAATAACAACACGTAGCTGCAGTATCAACTAGATAGCTACAAGGAATGTGGCATATTCCTCAATACATCAATATGAAATTTCCATTGCAGTAACAACACATAGCTGCAGTGGATATAACAGTTTCACTGCTCATCCGCTAATGCCTCTGAGAACCAGGGAACATAGGGGAGATAAGGCTTGGAGCAGTCATAGCCAAGATTGCGGATGACACGAACTTCCTTGCGGTCCATATCATATGCCATCAGAGTTTTGTCCAACCCATAAACAAAGTAAATCAAATTGCATTCTGGGTGAAATGCAACCAATGTGTAGCCCAAATCAAATTCAAATGGGGCTAGAAGATTCTTCTGTCGAAAGAGAAACATCATTCCGACAGAATGCTTCAGAGTCCATTCATTACTAGCATGGTTTTCCAGGGTCCAGATTGACAGTTTGGAGCGATCAGAACCATCAAGAAAACACAAGCGACCCTGAGATTGATGGATCCAACCCTTAGATCGATGGACGCGGCCCAATTCACCATTAGACGGAACGGGAATAGTCCTCCAAATTTTCCCCTCCATGTCCACCACCGCCACCCCGTCAGCAAACGTGACCATATGCATAAAGCCATTAAGAAACACACTGCTATCATGTAGCATAATATCACTGCCCCATTCATTTTCCTTGAAGCTCCAAGCTGCAGTCTTGGATGAATAGATCTCCACACCTGCGACGCAACTATCCTCGTCCAACACATACTCAACCACATAGAAGTGCGAGGAGACTGCCGGATCAAATGCCAAGCAGGCAATGCGATCCTCGCCACTGCCATCCGGTAACATTACCCACCTGTTGGTCGCCGGATTGCACACAACATAATGGAACGGTGGATTCCAATTGTCCTCATCAAGACAAGCCCGAAGCAGCGGCAGTGGCAGAGGAGGAGGCCATTGCAGGAGTCCATAAGCTCTACATCGTCAGCATTGTCAGTGGCAGCGAGCAAGAAGGACAAGGAGGGGACGATGAGCGGCGCGCCGCCTTTTCCGGTGATGTTGGTGAAGTGGCGCGCACTGCTGGGGAACCGTTCTTCGTTGTAGCTGCTGTAGAAGAAGCCGGTGAGGGTCTGGGGTAGCTTCTTGCGGTGGGCGGGATCGGAGATGAGGTCGCGCCAGGACCGGGAGACGCACTTGAAGCGACACACGGAGCGGACCGGGAGGCGGCGGAGGATCTCGACGAGGATCTCGTCCGGGAGGCTGGCCGCCGGGTTCCTCTTAGCTGGTTCCGCCGCCTCCATCTCCTGGAGCCTGCCAGGATCCCCCCACCGTGAGGATGGATGAGGTTGCCCAGCACTGCAGTTGGATCACAGGCTCACAGCATTTTAGGAATGAGTTGTGAGGAGAGTAAGAAAGCTTTTGTATCTCAAAGTTGGGAGCAACTTGCCTTGCCTTTGGATCTGACCGGAAACGGAGGCGGCCGCGGCCGGAAACGGAGAAGGCGGCGGCGGCGGCGGCGCTGTCGAAGGAAGGAGAAGGGTTTGCGTTGCGCGCTTGGTTGCCGGCCGTTTTGGTGGCCTCAGCAGTGGAGCTGGGCCTTGGGGTTAGATGGCGTGGGCTGTGGAAGAGGAATGGGCCGACTGAAGAATTACTTTTCCTTTCTTCTCTCTCTAAAAAAAGAAGAATGTTACTTTTCCTTGTGTTGAATCTCTCAACTAGTGATGATAGTGTCAAAGTGTATGTATAATGTATGGTTGTTTATTGGCCGCTGGTGAAGTGAAATTTATCGGCTCCGTCTTGCTGGCTGACTGTTCCTGCTGTTTCGAGTGGTACACACATTTTTATTACTGCTTGTTGATATGAATAGGAGCATTGCATATGAACATCAGGGTCGAACAGGAGCCTGGTTCTCCGTCGTAACCCACCTCACCTAACTCTCACCCACCACCAAACCCCCCATGTTCGTCCCCCACCTCCATCTCCATGGCCACTGTCGATACTGCATGCAGGTGTGCTGCCGTGGTCTGCCGATGCAAGATACTAGCCTGTCCGGGTACTCCGGGGCAGAGAACAGCCTCGATATCTTATTTTGGGCGCTATGTTATGATCAATCTTTCTCTCGTCAGAGATAATTCGATTCAGATCCGAATTTATTGGCATGGCTGATGGCAGCAGCAGAAGCAACGCATGCGGCATGCGTGCGTGCGTAGTGGCAGGGCGATTCGGATCGGACATGATGAGATGAATGAATTATGTGACCTAACCTAACCAATCCACCCCGTGCCGTGGTGCCCCGGCCTGTGTCGGTGTACCAATCGGCCGAAACGAAACGGGGATCAGATTTTGTGCTCTTTATTTTTTTCTGTCTCTAAGATACAAGTTTGAAGATTCCAGTTGGAGCTGCAAAGTTTCATGCCAAGTTCTACGAGTACCATCCAACACTCCAATTTACTGACAACCATCGGCTTATGACAGAGGAGTAACAAAAATCTGAGCTTTAACGTTTTCCAGTGAGAGAAGCCGGCATCGCAAATTTCTCTAGTTTTCTTTCTCATCTTTTTGGTTCAACTTGCAGAGTACACAAAGGCTGATTTCTCTACACAGGGCATCCGCCTATTCATCGTTGCATTTGCCAAACCCTGACGAAACTGAAACGACGCGACAAGATCACAAGAAGCTCAAGCAAGGTTTCCAGAGAAGATGACATGTATGTCCAAGTACCCAGTACGATGATGATATACATACTAAAAGTTGGTAATATATTACACCAGATCATAGTCCGGAGGGAGTGAGATGGATCCAAGCACAAGCCAACCGGGACGTCCAAGGGTTTTCAGCAGCAGCAGCAGTATATTACATGATGAGGAGAGAACGGACGAGAGAGGAAGATCTTATAGATCAAAAAAGATGCAAGAAAAGGTAGAACACGTACAAGCAGCAGCAAAAACAAAATCAAAAGCTCTATAAATTAAGGGTTCTATAGATGTCAGTCTCTTCCTCCTCCACCACCTCCTCTCCTCATCCTAGTCGGCAGCGGCAGCAGTGCAGTGCGTGGCACATTGACGGGCAGCGAGCGAGCAAGCATGCATCCATGGCGACGGCGGCGTCTAGAGCTTCCTCCGGCAGAGCGGGCAGGACCCGTGCTTGATCAGCCAGCCGTCGATGCAGGGTACGTGGAACACGTGCCAGCAGTCCGGCAGGCTCCGCACCTTCTCCCCGACCTGGAAATCCTGCAAGAACGAACAATAACATTCGATATGTAAGAACTTTTCAACACATTTGCACGCTCCCAGCAGCAACTTTTGTCTGAATTTAGAACTAGTTAAGGTTGATGACTAGCAGAGTTCTTCAGACTTCGGACCTGGAGGCAGACTGAGCAGCCGGAGAGGTCACCGACGGCATCACGCTTGTACTCCTCAGTGATCCAGGACTCGGGGAGCTTGTCGATGGAAGCTCGTGGCATGCCATTGGTGGCCTCCACCTCGAACAGGTCCGGCGACTCCCTGAACGGCGACGAGTCCACCGCGTTCATCTGCAATGGCAGGGGCACTGTCAGGCATCGAACTGAGCATCGCATAACAACTGTGTTGATTCAGAGAAGCATATATGATGCATGATATGCTTGGCTCAACCGACCTGGCTCCGGACAACCCGCTGCACCGCAGGATCAACCTTCTCGCGGACGAGCCTCCCGGTCAGGAGGCTGTAGATCACGTTCAGCTGCATCACAAAGGCAGGTAGATTTGCACATGTCAGGATCGTCAGGGTTAAGCTAATAGTATGATATACCAGTCCAAGCACAAGAAATATTCAGTTCAGAAATGTTAAGTTCAGAGATGCTGCATCAAGACCAGTTTCAGGCAATATCATGTCTCTTTCATGAGCTATATGGATCACTCGAGGCTCAGCAATGATCAAGATGAGCAGAAGTATAGACCATGCCTAGTAGTGCAGGCTACAAAGAATGCAGACAATTTTTTTGCAGCAAATTTCCTAGTAGCTGGTAAGGTAGGAAAAGCTCAGTCTGACCCTTGAGCAGCAACAGAATAATTCCACTAGAATTGTGCAGGCAAGAATTGTTCAAAAAAGAACAAAAAAAAATCTTCAGTTGCAGGCTTGAAGACGTCATCAGACACAGAAACAAACACGGGCAGTCAAATCCATATGCATATAAACTAATCAGTAACACAGCCGACATGCACACAGAAACAAGCAAGCGCACGCAAGCAAGCAGGTATGCAGTTAGGAGTTGCTGTCCTACCCCCAGCTACTACATGCTTCTTGTGCTTGGATTTGGATAGCTGCTTGCTAGTGTCTTGAGATCAAACAGTCATCGACTAACAACTCATCCATCCATGCTCAGGGCTCAGTGTTTAGTGATCGATCGGGGTGCTTACCACATAGAGGATGCTCCAGATCCCGGAGCGGCGAGACTGCCACAGGCGGATGGAGGAGTCGACGACCTCGATTGAGACGAGTGCGCCGGTGATTGCGCCGATGCCAGTGCCGCGGAACAGCCCGCTCTCCGTGGCTAGCCCGATCAGGCCACCGGTCACGGCTCCCAGGAATAGTCCAGCTGCACGCACGCATCGAATGAGCTTACTTGTTAATTCGGTGCTTTCGAATTAACTTGCAGTATCAACATGCAGGCATACACTTGTGCAGAAAAGCAAAAGTTGCTGATATAAAAGGGAAGAATGCAGTCTGGAATAATAACTGCAAAACTAAAGCTTCAACCAAATCCATCAATGTTATTAGAACCCAAAAATCTGCTAGATTTTTTGGTGGGAAGAGCATGGCTCGATATGTTTCAGACAAGGATGACTGTGTAACTGTTCATGTTTCAGGAATCAGAGACTGCAAGCATCCCTAATCACCCTATGATCTGCAAACACTTTTTTTATCCGAAGCAACTGATGATCTACTAATACTTGAAAGTTCAAACCGAGTTAAATGAATCGTGACTAAAAAGAATTGGGAGAAATACAGCCAAATGAACTTTGATGACTTTGATGAGACTCTGAAAATCATGGGGAACCCCCCCCCCCCCCCTTTTTCCACGGAATTAGGCTAGCAGATGGGACAGAGAACTTGAAAACTGCAAACAAGCCCCAAATCGGCCACCCAGTTTGACGAGATCAGAGAAGGGCGGAGGCGGAATGAAGCGAAATTTGCGGAGCAGGGTGAGAGCTGAAGGAGAAGCGGGCAGTCAATTGACCAAGAGGAGTGAAGAACAAAGGGGGGCGTACATACCGATGGCGAAGATGAAGGTGATGACGCCGCGGCAGACCCTGCGCATCATCCTCCTTCCCCTGGTGGCGCCCCTCCCGCCGCCGCCGCTGGCGCTCCTCGCCAGCGACGACAGCGACACGTTGCTGGAGCTCCTTTCTCGCGGGAAGGATGAGCTCCCCACTTGCTGTTGGGGCTGCAGGAACGCGCCCGACGGATCCATGCCTTAGCTTGCTTGGCTCGATCAGGTGGTCAGTGGTTGAATCCTTCCTTGGCCGGAGCTCGATGACGGACGGGGACGCAGCAGGTGAGCGAGCGATTGGGGTGCGCAAGCGATGCGATGCGATGCAATGGGGATTGGGGGATTTCAGCTAGAGGAAGAGGAAGAGGGAGCCGGAGAGGAAGATGGGGTGGCGGTGGCTTTTATGGCGCCAACCAACCCATCGCCGCTGCATTTATGGCGGGACGAGACGCGAGAGCTCCCTTCTTCCGGCCGCCTCCGCTGATCTCTTCGTTAATTTGACTGCTGGCTTGGTGATACGATCTGATCGTCGCCCTGACAACCATCTCGTCTCGTCTCGTTTCCACCGATCGCCACGGCAGCAGCTACTCAGCTGCCAGTTACAGTGTGACTGCAACTGGTAGGTCGACGGAATACGTACGTACTCTGCTGCCACGGTGGTCGGTCGACCATTGCCGGCGTTGCTTCTTGCTCCGTCTACTCTAGGCCGCAGATATTTTTGGGTGCCGGCGTCGGCGTGCACATGCATGTGCACAGTGCAGTGCCCCCACGTACTTACCAGAGTTAAAACCCTCTTGTTGCCTTGGCACCTCTGGTCCTCCCCGGCCATGTCAGGTTCACCTACCATACCGTATCTCTGGCCTTCTTTAGATAAGGGAAAAAATTCTATACCTTCCACCAACCTATATAGGTTGGACTACATATAAAACGGTCTATATCGTCCTCTGAACTTCTCAGAACCGATCAAATTACCCCCTAAAACAGTTTTAAAAAATCATAGTAAATCACAGAAAAATCATAAAATAGAAAATTCAATTGTGTTGGACTCTAAATGAGTAGATATACACATTAAACATGTAATATGGTATGTTTTAGTACATTTTTCACTATAGCTTTAGATCTATGTTTTTTCTCCATAGTTACAAAAAAAATGTATTAAAGCATACCATATAATATGTTCATTGTGTATATCTACTCATTTGGAGTCCAACACAATTTGGTTTTCCATTTTTATGATTTTTGTGTGATTTACTATGAATTTTCAAAATTGGTGTATGGGGTAATTTGATCGGTTTTGAGAAGTTCAGGGGGTGATTTAGATCATTTCATAGGTTGGGGGGTTATGTAGTCCACCCTCCATAGGTGAGGGGGTGATATAGACTTTTTCCTTTAGATAAGGGGTATAAAGTTGGCGAAAGTTGGCGAAATGTCGCATCCATCCTTTTGACACTAATTAGGAGTACTAAATACAGACTAATTATAAAACTAATTACACAGATGGACTCTACATCGCAAGACGAATCTATTAAGTCTAATATGTGCTGTCATTAGCGTATTTTAATGACGGGTTACTGTAACATGACATTGTCTAATGACGAATTAATTAGGCTTAATAGATTCGTCTCACGATGTGGAGTTCATCTATGTAATTAATTTTTTTTGCACCTATGTTTAATACTCCTAATTAGTGTCCAAACATTCGATGTGACAGGTTGGTAAAACAAGTTGGCGAAAGTTGGTGATCTTGTTACAAGGCCTCTGTATCTGTACGCACTACACGGACACGCACATGCATACGGCCGTAGAGGATACCCGTATATCCTCCCACTCTCTCCCAAAATAAATATAAGATATTATGACAAACACTTCGTTTGTTTGACTTATTTGCACCTTGACAAACATTTTATTTGTCCAGATACATGTCTAAAATTGTATTCACTTCGGCACGGAAGGTGCAGCGAGACTCCTGAATTCCCCTTTGAGCAAACACAAACCTGAAATCGTCTTCTCCGCCGGTGCCGAGACAGTACCATCCTTCCTTTTGGGTTACCGACAGTAATAGCAAAAGTCAAGGCTGGTGAGCTGAGTGAGCCACTGACGTGGCGTACCCTCCGCAAGTGACAGCTGATCGAATTAAAGAACATACCCAACGCAGGAAACTTGAATTTTCCATTGTGTTGAACGAGCATCAGTAGTCAATCGATGGATCAATCAGCCTCTTCTCCTGCTGCCCAGTTGCTGTCATCAAAACTAACTTGCTTCCGCGCTCTTAGTAGCTCTTGGGTTATTGATCATATCAGGTCTCTTCCCTACTCCATATCGCCAGCCAGCTTCGAAAATGACATATGTCACGCCATTTCAAATATCTGAAATCTGAACACTAATAACAGGACAAAGAAATGTTATGGTGGTGTATTGTGGTCGCCTTAGACTCTGTGACCATGCGAAAATGATAGTAGCTAGCTAGCTCATCAAGAAACCCGTACTGACTGAACGAACAACTTGTGTGTTGAGTTAAATAAACCAAAGGGCAGACTAGTGCATTGCAAACCCAACAAATAAGTAATACAGGGGCTTATATTGCTTCAATCGGAGGATAGTACTCGAAAGAAACGGGAAAGACCATGGTATTTTATTTGGGTTGTGCTAAGGTACTCCAGTTACCTTCTAATAGGTAATAGTGCAAATAATCACAACCCTTGATTATTAGAATAAATAAAACAGCTAAATACTTAAAATAATTGGGAAAACAAAAAAATAATGCACCATATCTTACTTTCCTTCCAAACGCAGGAAGTGGCGACATCCTTCCTTGCAATCTGTTTCAACACAACATTTTTTATCCATGTTCCTTCTAATCTTGGGCAATATATGGATCAATCCATGTTATGATACAGTCACATACAGACGTAAACATCATGTCTCCCAAAAAAATGAATGTAGCACACACACTAGCGTGTAACCATATGCAGGTTATGACATTTAATTGAACATGATAAAACATTATTTCGTGGGAAACATTTTATATTTTATGTATTACTCCTAGATCGATCTAGCTGTATTTTGAACATAATTGTATGTTTCACCGTGCAACACATTTATGTCAACAAATCTCAAGTTCTTTTTAAAGAGATCCATGTCAAACACGTTTGTCCCTACTATTTTTCTTTAACCAGAATGGTGGCCATATTCACGTGAGATGAAAAAGGAAACAGAACTATACAATATAAGCTCATGCATGGAGCTAGAATTAATAGAAAGATATGTTTCCTATTTTATGATCTAAAATATATACAATAAAAAATAAATACATTAATTACTTTTGAGGAGGTAATATGTCATCAGGGTGTACCTTAGCAGAACCTATTTTATTTTCATTTTTTTAGATAAGGAAAAGGCATGGCATTGGCTGTCTCAAGAGCGAGCGAGTGCACGCGTCGTGGATGGAGAGAGGTGCACGAGTACGTGCAGTCCATGCAAAATGCACAGCTGCAGGGTGCTGGATCTACCAGCCCACAGGGTCACCAGAGATTTCGGTTAACTCATCACTGCTCCAGCGTCAATCAATCAATGGGCAATGGCCACCGCACCTAACATGTCCTAAGATGACAGTACTACGTGATTTGCAACAATTCCAGATACAATCTTCCAGCTGCAACTTGTCAACCCACTTTGCTTTTTCTAGTTACGAAAACTCTAGAAACATCTCGCAGCTAGTGAAACTGAAAGCCATGTGTAGTCCAAAGTTATCGTTCGTTTCTTTTGTCGGCTAGTACCCTTTCCGTGCTAGATTGTTGGTCACAAGAGTTAAAAGTATCTTAAGTTTGATCAAATTTATATAACAAAATAGTAACATTCCCAAATGAGTAACTTCTTCATCAAATGTGTTTATAATACATCTTTAGTGTCATAAATCTTTGTGATCTTTATTATACTTTCGGTCAAATATGAATAGTTTGACTCTAAAAAAAAATCGAAATGACTGAACATTTTTTAATGGAGATAGTAATTACTAAGGTAATAAACGTAGCAAATGAAAACTAACCACAATCTTAAAGCATCCAAGTTAATTTCAGCTTCATGATGATACAGCTAAGAGGCCGGACAGCCAAAAAATTACTGAAAGAAACTTTATCTAATGATTTTTGCGGCATTAAAGAAGGAAATGCAATTAAATCACCGAACACACGTCTCTGCTTTGATAAACCCTTATCGGCTTTATTCATAAATGCTTATCTTTTGTTGGATCAATGAGAAACATGACTAGAACAGCCCATCCACCCGTGAGCCCAAATAAATAACTCGAGTGTACGAGTGGTGCGTGAGCAAGTCACGTACGTAGCAAAGGAAATCACATGCTATCTGCTAGTGCAAAAAAAAGATTTTTATAAAAATAAAGAGATATCACGTGCAATCTCTGGTCACCTGGAGATGTTATTTTTCTTTTAAAAAAATAGAATTTCCATCTCAAAAAAAGTTTCTAAAAAAGGATCTTTTTGTATTAGCTTTCTTCTAAAGGATCAAATGAGAAGAAACTATAGAGGTGAGATCAAACGAAGGTGTTGTTTAGTTCACAAAGTTTGCGGAAAGTTTTCGTGGTTTTTCGCTTTTTACATGAAACCGACCCCCCCCCCCTCCCCCTCCGTTAGAGTACTGTAATAATGCAAGAAGCTCTCATGTGTGCACAAATTAATGCAATAACTTTTTCGCAAAGTTCATATCACACATAACAACTTTTTTTGCAAAGTTTGCCAACTTTAAACTGGAGGAAGAAGAGAAGATCTTTGTTTGGGAGGCATGTTCACTGTTGTCTGTGACCAAAGAAGAAACGCGCGGGCCACATTACCAAATCCAAATTTTTTCCAGGTACAGTACAAGAACTACTAGTACGAGTTAATGGTGATGGGCCTGTGGGTCGTGGCGCCGGCTGGGCCCACCGCATTGAATTGGGCCTTTCAAGACCGGCTGCTGCCCCCTGCGACGAGCGAGAGAGCGAGGGGGAGAAAGGACACCGGATGACCGATCTATCGCTACCGAATTGAATGCCTCGCCATGATCGATCATTTACAAGATTGATGATCATGATGATGAATTGATGATCGCCGTAGAAAATGGAAGAATCCGAGTCAGGCATCATATTCTTGATCGGTTCCACGATGCATCCGCTCCAACAGTTTGGATTGTGATTTGCCAAACGCCCAAATCCAAACTCCTTTTAAGATAAGAACCTTTAAATTCCTAGATCCGACACGAGTTGGAGCAAATGTGAAACGCCCCCTGCTTGCAGAGAAATGAGAGCCATCCACCGACACGTGCTAGAGAGTGCACTCCGCGTGTCGCACGTTTCGGCTGACGTGGCATATACGAGCAGGCAGCGACGAACTTTTCTTCTCTTCTCTTTTTGGCGATTTTTTCCATTTGAGGTGTTTCGTGGCAGAGCATCAGTGGCGGCGAGTTGCTCTTCGGAGCTCAGAGCTTCCATTACTCGATTTAGTCAATGTCATTTCATATTTTTTTTTCTCCAGCACACCATAGCCAACAACAGTTAAAAGCTCATAATTTCAAAAGAACTTAACATCCATCAGTTCAATTTGAACAGAATTCTCCCCGAAACAAAAAAAAAAGTTTAAACATGATTCGGGGGAAAATGCAAACGTAGAGTATTTCAAAGCAGAGAGGGCCTTAAAGTACAGAGAAACCATGTAAGTTTGGCCCATTCTTTAGCACTATCAGCCCAACTATAGGCCCAGCTACCCAAGCGTTATCTTCTTCACTTCAGTGCTCACCGCTTGCACCTCCCCTCGCCAGCTCAATGGCGGCCGCGACGGCGCCGCCCACGCCGGCGATCGCCGCCACCTTCTCGGCGCTTCTACGCCGCCGGGCCGTTCGTAGCTACGGACGTAGACCTATCTATTCGAGATGTGTCTCCTCCAACGCGAGAGCCGAGGCGGCGGGGGAGCCGGAGGGCCGGAGCAGAGGCCTTGGCGGGACGCGCCTGGAGGAGGCGGTGCCCGCGGGGGAGGGGCGCGAGCGGGTCGACGCCTGGATATCGGCGCGGTTGGGCGGCGGGGGCGTCAGCCGCGCTCGCGTGCAGGCCAGCATCCGCGCGGGACTCGTCGCCGTCAATGGCCGCCCGGTCTCCAAGGTGTCGTGCCTCTCCTCTCTCTAACCTTCCTGAAATAGCTTGATCGTTTTGTTAGCGCGACAGTGCAGTGATGATGCTTTACCATTATATTTGTAGCTTAAAGTAGAACTTCTCTCTTTCGTTTTGTTATTAGGAAAGATTGGCATCATACTGATTAATTCACAAGTTATATGCAGCACCAGTAGTATATATTATTTGGTAATTGTACAAGCACATGAGAAACACTGTTGTATAATTGTATCTTACTGTGGTAGCCGTTTTAGCTTTGTCTTAGTTTGCTTCTCTTTGTGCATATTAGGTTTCGCATATGGTGAAGGGTGGGGATCTGGTCAGTTGCACAGTATCGGAGCTACAGCCACTGAGGGCGGAGGCGGAGGACATCCAGCTAGACATCGTTTATGAAGATGACCATGTTCTTGTTGTGAACAAGCCCGCTCATATGGTTGTTCACCCAGCACCAGGAAATGCAAATGGCACTTTGGTCAATGCTATACTTCACCACTGCAGGATTTCCACGTTTACATGTTTAGCACGCAATTCAACTGGCCATGATTTCCCAAATTCGTCAGATGACGATATTGATGTATTTGATGTTGATCAATTTGCTACCGAAGACGTAAGTTCGGAAGTCAGGAATGCTCTTGTGCGCCCTGGTATTGTTCACAGGCTTGATAAAGGGACAAGTGGACTTCTTGTTGTTGCAAAGGTAGTGACCATCAATCCTGACACCAAAATGAGAGAAAAAGTAACCTCATACTTCAAAAAGTTTGGTAAAAATGTACACATGCTAATATGTCAAATTATTGTTTTTCTTTATGGATATAATCCAGACTTAAGCTGAACTCTTCCCCTTTATTGGAACAGGATGAGCATTCTCATGCTCAATTAGCCGAGCAGTTCAAGCTACACACAATTCGTAGAGTGTACATCAGTCTTACTTGTGGCGTACCTCACCCGGACTCTGGTAGGATTGAAGCATCTATTGCACGTGATCCTAACAATAGGATTCGTATGATTGCTATTGCTGGATCAGGCCACGGATATGCACGGAATGCTGCTAGTAGGTGATTCATGCACATTACTTGTACCCTTTTCTTTTGGTTCCATATATGATGTTGCCTCCCCAATGTTATTTCTCTTTAATAGAAATTAATCTCCCTCTGGCGTAATGATATTTTTGTAGCATAAAACTAGTTGCCTTGTTAGGTTATGCACAATCACTGCAAGCAGTCCGTTTCAACTTCTTAATTATGACCCCCTGTATAGTTACTGCTAGCAGGCAACAATGATGACTTGGAAGTGTACAGGTCAAAATAGCCAAAGGCTATACTGGTTAGTTGAATCCAATCACGACAAAAATGAAATTATGTCTACACTGGTAGGTTGTCATGGCTGTGTAAAAGTCATCTACAAAACTTAATATTTTAAGCAAAATCCACGCATGTAAAATATGTTCCAGAATTTAAAACGTGATTTAAGCTTCATAGCATCATCTGTAATTTGGCCCACTTGGGTATGCCAAAAAAATCTACAGGTACAAAGTAAGAGAGGTCTTTGCTGGTGGTGGATCTGCACTAGTAGAGTGGAGACTGGAGACAGGACGGACTCACCAGGTAATAATGTGTGTATATCATTTGGATTGCATAGAACAGCTTGGGAAATAGTCTCTTAAACATGGGTGCTTCACTTATTGTCTTGCTGATCTTGCACTTGCTGATTATAGATCCGTGCGCATGCGAAGTATCTAGGGATCCCACTTCTTGGTGATGAAACATATGGAGGTACCAAAAGCTTGGCACTGTCACTTTTGAGACCGAGAACTCCTTCAAAATATCATAGTGGGCTTTCAGATATGATATCTAAAGTAGATAGGCCATGTCTTCATGCTACATTGCTTGGGTATGTATTCTATTCTATGAATATTGTGTTTTTCTTAGTTTGGAATGTGATTATTATTTTTTCCCCAGATTCAAGCATCCGCGTTCTGGAAAGATCCTTGAATTCTCATGCCCCCCACCAGATGATTTTACTGAGGTACTTGATGAATTGCGACGTGTTACATCAGCTGATGGACAAAATGGTGATAACAATTTTGTGGCGAGGCAAAGTAAATCAGGCAGTGATGTTTAGCGTATCGTATGTCCGGTCCGAGGTCTGTTTATCAGGTTTTTGTGGGCAGCGAGGCTGTCATTGACAGATTCATGGGATTTGAAAAACAACACCAGGATGTCAAACAAAGCATGGGAAATCTTGAACGTTTTTTTTTTTCTGAAAGAACCAGAAATACGGTTTCAGGCTTTCAGCCCTCTAGATGCAGCGTTTATTTTTCTTTTTGGTTGTGGTGGTAGGCAAGGACTAGTGTATAACTTTAAAGCATTTAGCACTGTGATTCTGGATAATCTGTAGCTACTCACCATGATTGATTTCCATGGTGTAACATGTACAAAGAAAATAGTTACATGATTTTCTATGTGGATTTATTTATTTATTTTACCATTCCAACGTCGTGCTTTGTTGGCATACTTGCCACGCTGATGTTTGACAGCAGCTCCTCTGTTTATCAATTTGGTGTTTAAGTGGTTTGTTTTGAGAATGCTCTGTGATGCAAACATACTGCAGCTCTGAAATCTGCATGACTACTAAGATGAAGGATCTTCCACAGTACAATTAGGATGATCTTCAGCGGGCAAAATGTATGGACATGTACTCCGTATGGATAGCAAAAGGATATCAAAGTTGTTCAATTTCTTGTGCAAAAGTTGCCACACATCAAGCATATGAACAGCTTGAAAGGATGTTTTCCTGTCTTTAGCAGTCCGACTGCTCATGAATTGCGAGAACATTTCATTGTTGTTCAGTTTATGGGCATAAATTGCCACACATCAAGCATATGAACAAATGTAAGGATAACTTTGCAGTGTTCAGCATACCAAAATAATATAATCTTTGTGTTCAGCAGTGCACCAGGAGACAAATATATGTGCTCCTTTGTCTCGCGATTAGATCACGAATCTTTAACAGGTGAAAACAACGCTGCAGAAGGAAAAGATCAGTTGCCACTTCATCGGAGCCCCCGCGGAGATGATGAGCGGCATATTCCAGAGTCCATATTATACAGACAGGCCTAAACTTTGCTACTCCTGTATCCTGTCCAGATAGTCGAGTTCACAATCTGAATTTATGTAAAGTGTAATACAAACTGTACAGGTTATCGATTTTGCATCAGTGTTCATACAAGGGTAACACATCAATATTGATCCAATTTGCATCGCTAGTCATACAGGAGGAACCATCAAGATTGATCCTTAGGTATTGCAGGTAAATGCCATACATTCTATGAAAAATACTGATGACATAGCAGTACGTACGAATTCACACTTCAGGAGTTGAGAATAGTAAGGTGTCAACATTCTCGCGCTTTAGTTAATACACATCTATGCAGACAAAGGAGAAGGGGGGCCGTCGCCAAAACATAAATAATCAAAAGACAACAAAGTGAGGCAGAACAGCTTTTAAAGTGCGTCACATGAACATCAACTATCTAGTCTTACAACTTACAACAGCAAGATGTGCCAAATATATAATCTGTCCTGTGTCAAAAAAAATAGCTGAAGATACAGTATCCGTGCCTAGCAATTAATCAGGCGACCTCAGCATGGTCACTTCTGCTTCTTAGATTTCTTGGGGGGGTTCTTGATGATTGCTTCACCCTCGTCATCAGATTCACCCTCGATGGACTCATCAGGTACATCGTTCGGAGCATTATGCTTGGTTATGTATTCCTTGAGGATTGCCATGCCCTTCTCCTTCATCGCAGCCAGCTGCTCTGACAGGATTCCAGAATCGGAACTGATAACAAATGACTCTGCACCAAGGACCAGGTTCGCTTTCACTCTTGAATCAAGAGTAGCCTTCTCAGCACTTGCTTGGCCTTCCATCACTAAGGTTCTGCAGGCAAAAGTTGGACTGCAAAGAGAAAAAAAAGAAGGATATGTTAGCTAGGTGGAACAAAGCCAAGGAATGATTAGTAATACTAGTAGTCGGTGTTTAATTACATTACGCTAGAGGTGAAATACTGAAATGCAATCATCGAAGCAGAATAGCAGTAATGCTCAGAAACTTGTCTAGGTGCAATGCGTAGATGAAAGTTAACAAGTATATATGCCACCTTCAGAGATAACTGAACACTGTCGATGCAAAGAAATAAATTACAGCATCCATGGAGTTTCTTATAACGCGGCAAATATGTCATCTTTGCAGCTAAATCTCCTCACTACCCATATAAAATATTGTACGGAATTGTGAACCTCAGCACAATCCAAAGTATTAGTTTCATGGCATGTTAATCTAACTTATGATTCGGAATTCCCATCACTGTCCACATGGCACCACCATCCAGCTGACGGGAGTTGGATACTTGGGTACTACAAACAGTACAGGAAAATAGCCCTACCCTACATAGCAAGAGCTGAACATAGGCAGGCTTCAAAAGCCAAACTTTATATCTACAGGCAACTTTGGAAAAAATCCGTCTTCATGTATCCAAAATCCTAGCAAACAATCACGACATCCTATCGGTTATCCATCCAGAATGCCAACCTGCAGACGCTTTGTACAAGGACGCTGCTGGGAGCAGGAGATACAAACCTTGGGCGCGGACCGCCTGGTTTCACGGGAAGGAGATCCACGCAGGGGAAAGCCACCAGAGGGTCCGCGACGGAACCACAGGCCGAGCAGGCACCGGCGGGCGGCGTCTCGGCGGGAGCTGAAGTTACTGGCGGCCGACGGTGGCGAAGGGAGAGTATTGACATATTGGGGAACGGGACGGAGTCAGTCGAGCAGAGGGAGGGCTCCGAGTTATCTGGGCTGACTAATCTATCCTATTGGGCCCAATCCATCGCCCCCTTTTTTTCTTGTGAATACTGGGCCCGAAAGTATCACACTGTCTGGATTCTTTTTTTATTACTTCGAATGTTTGTTGTTGTTATCACAGTGGTTAACCATTTGTTTTATTAAAAAATATTATGATTATACAAAAAGATATATGCTTAAGCAAACAAAAATAAATGAACATAAACTTTTTAATAGTTCAAACGTTGTTGCCAAAAATTAACGGTGGCAAACATATGGATATCGAGGTAGTAAAGCATTTATTTTTGTCTCAAGTAAAATGGTTTCCACAAACTTTGGTAAGGGTTCTTGTGGTAGGTGACGTCCTCGTCAACTGCGAGAGGCCTGTGGTGGTGACTTCGTTAGTTTTGAGATCAGCCGGCTCAATCTCTTGGAGATGCTCATAAGATAGAGCTACGTCCATGTATTTATAGGGGTGAGTGTGTGTGAGTATATGTGAGTGTTGCGATAGTACTGATTTTTTTTAGAAAAAATTAAAATGGTTTCGAAAAGATTTGGAAGAAACCGAATTGACAATGAGACGACCACACACACTTTTGCCTTTCACCCGCCCGCCATGATTCGGTCCTCCGCTTGCTTGCTTTGGGACAAGTTCGAAGCATTCTGCCTGCTGAGTCATCAATGAGTTTTTAGCTGCATCTATTCCCTCTCAATCAGCCGGTCGGCCAATTTCTCCTTCCCCATTACTTCCCCCCTTGCACTGCACTGCACTGCACTGCTGCTAATGCAATGCAACGGACGGACAACGTTTTGTTGCGATTGTTAAGTAGGCTTACTTATTAATTTGATGCCATTAGTGCGATTTGATCCTACCAGAACTGGATTTGTTTAGTGATTGACTTGTCTGTTACCGGCCGAATTTCATAAAAAACACATCGAAAGAAAAATAGGAGATTTTCAGAGACTTGAGGGCAACAAAAGGTGGGAAATAAAGCTGCTTTGGCCCTGCAGGCAGCTAGCAGCGCTTGGATAGCAATGCAATGATCTGCTAGCCTTTTTCCTGCATTGATCGTTCGTCGACACATGCGTTTAGATGCTACTAGTACGTACTAATATAATAGCTGGTTGTTAACCGGACCGGAGTAGGACAAAGATAATTGGGTGAGTGATAGTGGAGAGCAGGAAACAGTGGGAGAGGAATGTTCTCCAGGTGAAAGGGGAAAAAATGTACTAGAGTATCTAGGGGGTAGCATTTTCCTGTGGTGAAGCTATTTGTTCATTGCATTGATTAACCTAACCTAACAATGCAGATAGCTAGCACTGCTGTGCTATCTGCATATTGTAATGTCGGATGACTGTTTTGGTGTATCAGGAGGCTTTTTACATTCGGCTTTGAACGTTCAAGAGCTAATACGCAGATGACACGCATGGATGTGGATTGTAGCTACTTGATCGTTACGTATTCTGCGTTTTGCTCGAGTACAGCGCTGCCTGGTTTGGCCTGACTGATGACATTGCTCCACTAATCGGATAAAAATCAGGACCAAAACCTCCTACCATGACCCGGCAAGAGAGAAGCTGAGAGTAAAAGGGAGACCAGGTTTTGGACAGTGCAATATAGTCCCTGTTTGGAACCGGGAATTTTTTCTTGTTTCTTGAGTGTTAACTTTTACCAACTTTTCAGTCACATCAAGTCACATCTTCTTTCACATACACGTTTAACAATGCACTATTCACACCTCAAACTTTCTCCAACTTCTCCAACTAAACAAGACTTAACACGCGATTTAGCATCACTGAAACTGGTACTGCAGCAGTGTCTTTGGATTGCATTGCACTGAAACTAGTACTGCAGCAGTATCTTTCTGATGTTTTTGAAACGGAGCGAGACAATGCTCCCGAGAAATTCCACAAAGAACATTAATCCTTGACGGACAACAGTGTCACATTGTGATGACTCCGCTCCCCTGTAGTAATCTGTTTCGCTGGCTGGCAGGTCTACCGGTGCAAAAGCAGGGCCGGCTATGCTCTTCTCTGCTTTGCTTTGGCTTTACGCGACGACCAAGCAGAGAAGCAGAGCACACACCTTCTTCAGTTCAGGGGGCAGGCTAGCAGCTAGGCCGTGGTGGGCCATAGCTGCTGGGGCACCGGGGCAGGTGGGCCATCTCTCATGGCCTACAGTATCTCACCTGCAGGCCGTAGGACACATGCATGCAGGTGCAGGTACTGTGGTGGAGAGCTGGCAGCAGCGCCATGCTTCCATGGCCTGCCCTCGAGGAAGATCGGAAAAGAAACTTTCTTCAAACTTTTCTTTCATCTCCTGGGACGAGAGAGAGATCGGTGGGCGAGGTAGTATGAGGATTGATCCTTGGCAAGAACGGAGCATGCTATGAAGACACTGCTGTTTTACCCGTTTGTCTTGAGCCTGAACCTGAATGATTTTTTATCTGAATCGGATGCACCACCGTTGCCGCGGCGGTATCACTAGAGGAGGGCGTTACTTTGAGTGTGTGACGACGAAGAGTAGGAGTACACATGTACAAGCAGCCATGCAAGAGGCGCCCCCAGGCAGGAGCGTGGCCACGTTGTGCTGAATGTGTTAGTTGAGATTGGAAGTAAAAAGTACCGAGAAGGGCATGCTGCTGGGTGTGTGGGTGTGAATAACCAAAGGCCGTTGAAACTTCCCCTAGGATGATCTCCTTTCTCAAAAAGCCCCAGAAATGTGGTGGCAGGCTTTGCTCGACACAACAAAATGTTGTTGAATTTCCAAGCATCCAAAATGTCCTGCGCCTGCCTGATGCTTGAGCATGGCGTCTCCGGCTCCGGCTCCGGCTCCGTCCTGTCCCATCCAATCTGCCATCGCATTGTATCTCTGACACCGGCCGCCCACCGTCAGCTAGCCTGACGACCTGACGTACGCCGACGACCAGGCATGGCATGGCACACCCTCTTCCCTTCCCTATCCCCTCCCCAAAACCCAACCCTCCGGCTGTTGAGCTCGCTCGGCCGCCGGTGGCCGGCCGCTGCGGTTTCCCTCCCTCCGTGATTCCATTCCTTTCCATATGCTCATTCCCTCCTCCACCACCGCCTCCCGCCTTTTATTCATTCCCCCACGCACGTCCCGCTCGCCACCACCATTCCAGTCCACTCCAACGCCGCCGCCGCAGACACGATGCCTCAGCCACTCCCTCTCTTCCTCCTAGCTCTCCTCCTCCTCCTCCTCTTCCCTCCCGCCGCCTCCGCCTCGCCGGAGCGCGACGCCTACGCGCTCGCCAAGCTCAAGTCATCCCTCCTCCCTCCCTCAACCTCTTCCACCTCCCTCGCCGACTGGGACACCACCGCCACCCCACCGGCGCACTGCTCCTTCTCCGGCGTCACCTGCGACGCCGCCACCTCCCGCGTCATCGCCATCAACCTCACCGCCGTCGGCCCCTTCCACGCCGGCTCCCTCCCGCCCGAGATCGCCCTCCTCGACGCCCTCACCAACCTCACCCTCGCCGCCTGCTCCCTCCCCGGCCACATCCCCCACACCCTCTCCGCCATGCCTTCCCTCCGCCACCTCAACCTCTCCAACAACAACCTCACCGGCGCCTTCCCTTCCTCTCCTTCCTCCGACAACACCTCCCTCTACTTCCCCGTCCTCGAGCTCCTCGACATGTACAACAACAACCTCTCCGGCGCGCTCCCACCATTCGACCACCGCCACGTCAGCCTCCGCTACCTCCACCTCGGCGGCAACTACTTCAACGGTTCGATCCCGGACACCTTCGCCGACCTCGCTTCGCTCCAGTACCTCGGCCTCAACGGCAACGGGCTCACCGGCCGAATCCCACCGTCGCTCTCCCGCCTCGCCTCCCTCCGCGAGATGTACATCGGATACTTCAACCAGTACACCGGCGGCGTCCCTCCGGAGTTCGGCGACCTCCGTTCCCTCGTCCGCCTCGACATCAGCAACTGCAACCTCACCGGACCCATTCCGCCGGAGCTTGGCCGGCTCACCAACCTCGACACGCTCTTCCTCTCCATCAACCAGCTCACCGGCGAGATACCCCCACAGCTCGGCGACCTCACCAGCCTCGAATCCCTCGACCTCTCCATCAACAACCTCACCGGCGAGATACCGCCCACCTTCGTCAACCTCTCCAACAGCCTCAAGCTCCTCAACCTCTTCAAGAACC
Source organism: Digitaria exilis (assembly GCA_015342445.1). Taxonomy (NCBI): domain Eukaryota; kingdom Viridiplantae; phylum Streptophyta; class Magnoliopsida; order Poales; family Poaceae; genus Digitaria; species Digitaria exilis. The sequence continues at coordinate 64,728 of JACEFO010002059.1, read as the reverse complement.
ACCTCCGCGGCGACCTGCCGGGGTTCCTCGGCGACTTCCCGCATCTCGAGGTGCTCCAGGTGTGGGACAACAACCTCACCGGCCAGCTCCCGGCGAACCTTGGCAGCAACGGGTGCCTCAAGAAGCTCGACGTCACCGGCAACCACCTCACCGGGACCATACCGCCGGACCTCTGCAAGGGGAACAAGCTCGAGCTCCTCGTGCTCATGGAGAACGGCTTCTTCGGCGGCATCCCTGACTCCCTCGGCGACTGCAAGACGCTCAAGCGGGTTCGCCTCGGCAAGAACTTCCTCACTGGCACCGTCCCGGCTGGCCTCTTCGACCTCCCCATGGCGGACATGCTCGAGCTCAGCGACAACCTCCTCACCGGCGAGCTCCCGGAGGTGATCGCCGGCGACAAGATGGCCAATCTTTTGCTGGGGAACAACGGCATCGGCGGCCGGATTCCGCCGTCCATCGGCAACCTCCCGGCGCTCCAGACGCTGTCCATGGAGTCCAACAACTTCTCGGGTCCGTTGCCGCCGGAGATCGGGAAGCTGAGGAACCTCACGAGGCTCAACGTCAGCGGCAACGCGCTCACCGGAGACATCCCGGCGGAGCTCACGGGGTGCGGCTCCATCGGCGCCATCGACCTCAGCCGGAACGCGCTCACCGGCGAGATACCGGACGCCATCACGTCGCTCAAGATCCTCTGCACGCTCAACGTGTCGCGCAACATGCTCTCAGGCGAGCTCCCGCCGGCGATGCCCAACATGACCAGCCTCACCACGCTCGACGTCTCCTACAACCAGCTGTCCGGCCCCGTCCCGATGCGCGGCCAGTTCTTGGCGTTCAACGAGAGCTCCTTCGTCGGCAACCCTGGCCTCTGCGGCGCGCCTTTCGCCGACGTCGCCTGCCCCCCTTCGTCGGCCGCCGCCGGCGAAGGCCCCAACTCGAGGAAGAAGACGCTGGTGACGTGGCTCGTCGTCGTGGTCGCCCTCCTGATCATCGCCTTGTTCCTCGCCGGCGGGAAGAAAGGGCTCGAGGCGTGGCGCGAGGCGTCTCGCCGGCGTTCCGGCGCGTGGAAGATGACGGCGTTCCAGAAGCTGGACTTCACCGCCGACGACGTGGTGGAGTGCCTCAAGGAGGACAACATCATCGGAAAGGGCGGCGCCGGCATCGTCTACCACGGCGTCACCGGCCATGGCGGCGGCACGGAGCTCGCCATCAAGAGGCTCGTCGGTCGTGGCTGCGGCGACCACGACCGGGGGTTCACGGCGGAGGTGACGACGCTGGGACGGATCAGGCACAGGAACATCGTGAGGCTGCTGGGGTTCGTCTCCAACAGGGAGACCAACCTGCTGCTCTACGAGTACATGCCCAACGGCTCCCTCGGCGAGATGCTCCATGGCGGCAAGGGAGGGCACCTCGGGTGGGAGGCGAGGGCGCGCGTCGCGGCGGAGGCGGCGTGTGGGCTGTGCTACCTCCACCATGACTGCGCGCCCAGGATCATCCACCGCGACGTCAAGTCCAACAATATCTTGCTCGATTCGGCGTTCGAGGCGCACGTCGCCGACTTCGGCCTCGCCAAGTTCCTCGGCGGCGTAGGCGGCGCTACTTCCGAGTGCATGTCCGCCATCGCCGGCTCCTACGGCTACATCGCGCCAGGTATGTACAGTTTTTGTACTAGTGTTCTGTTGCCTTTGTCTCGTGCATAGTAGTCAACTGGAGAGATGACAAAAGCGAATGGCAATGCATGGCTGTAGACTACTGTAGTACTGGTGTTAGTACATACTACGTACGTAGTAGACGACAGGCAGAGATTAATGTAATCGGTGTCATGTTCTAGCTCTGTTTGTTTCTTGGATCCTAGTAGCATGGATTTGGCATGTCCTAGAAGCAAATCTTCTTGTCCTCTGGGCGGTCAATGGCCAATGAGGACAGTAGCTAGTATCAGACAAAAACCTGCTTTAAGGATTACAGGATTGGGCATTTTGGCGCAGTGCTTGTGCTGTTGTTCATTTTGTTTTGTTAGCCTCGTGGGCCATTAGACAAATTGATCCGACAGAGATAAAGAACTTCCTATCCATGGCAGCTCCATGCCTGGAGCAGATCTGCTGCCCATATCTTGACTTCGTCAGATCGCTCATAAATCTGTCGGCTTCTGCTTCACTCATTCATCCAAATTCAGTGTTACTCCAGTAATTTTGTTTCCTTCATCCATCCGATGTTACTGATCCCATGAACCTGTTGTCATGGCTTGCAACGAACAGAGTACGCATACACACTGCGTGTGGACGAGAAGAGCGACGTGTACAGCTTCGGCGTGGTGCTGCTGGAGCTCATCACGGGTCGCCGCCCCGTCGGCAGCTTCGGCGACGGCGTGGACATCGTGCACTGGGTCCGCAAGGTCACGGCGGAGCTCCCTGACACGTCGGACGACGCGGCGGCGGTCCTCGCCGTTGCCGACCGCCGGCTGTCCCCGGAGCCGGTGGCGCTGCTCGTGGACCTCTACAAGGTGGCCATGGCGTGCGTCGAGGAGGCCAGCACGGATCGGCCCACCATGCGCGAGGTCGTCCACATGCTCTCCAACTCCGCCGCGGCCCAGCTACAGCCCGTCGCCGACGACCTCCTCCACACCGGCGCCGGTGGCTTCTGAAGCGTTGTTCTTCCCTCCCTTTTGATGATCGATGATGATGATGATGATTTGGGGGTTAATGTGTGCGCTTAGTGGCTAATTTTGGGCTTTTGCCTGGTGATTAAGATGATGATGGATGGATGATGTGTAGAATAACAACTAGCAGCAGATGGTCAAGGTTATTACCGTCCTTGTTGTCGCAACGCTATTGGCTGTCGCATTGCTGGATGATGAATATGTGCATATTAGTAAAGAAGTTGCAGTTGAAATATCTCCACGATCCAACACATGATCTACTCCCTCCGTCCCAAATTGTAAGTCATTCCATCCCTCCGTCCCAAATTGTAAGTCATTCCAAGATTCTTGGAATCAAACTCTTTTTTAGGTTTGACTAAAATTATAGTGTAGATCACAAAAATTTATGGAACTAAACAAATATAATCTAAAAATATATTTAATAAAGAACCTAATGGTACTTATTTAGTATCATAAATCTTAGTATTTTGTTATATAAATTTGGTCAAACTTGAGATAGTTTGACTCTCTAAAAATCTTGGAATGACTTACAATTTGGAACGGAGGGAGTGCTATGCAATTACTCCTTCATTGCCGTCTCTATCTTTTGCTCGTTTCATTTACGTCAAAAAAACATTAATGAAAAATAAACCAAGGAATCCCAAAAGACAAAGGAATCGAGTTTTGTAGCAATTAAAGATTATTCACTATCCATCAGTGGATGGTCCTGGTTGCAGGCCGTCCCTGCAGAATCGAATCCGAGCCTGACTGGGCTACCAAAGCCTTTCTTCTCCGTCTTTATTCTCATCTCGCTTATCCGACCTCTCTATATTTCAGTGCTTCGTTGCTCATCGCCCATGCAACTGAGATGGCATATATTCCATGGCGCTGCTTTGGTTATTCGATATGGCTTCTTGTAAAAGTTGTTGGTTTTCTTCTGTTTTTTTTATAAGGAGCATGTCTGATTCTTTTTTCTCCAAGATAAAGGAGATGGTGATGTTTGAAAGTTGAAATGAATGAAATTTGCAAGGAGTAAAAAAAAAAGTAGTAAGAATCAGAATGCTATATCGTGGGAGACGAAATGGGATGGGCATCTCCATGACCTGCCAATAATAAGTCCAGTTATTATGGGCACAGTTTGTAGACAAGCTGACCTGAAAGGAGACCAACAAATTTTGTAACAAATACGGTGAATTATGGTGTGTGGTTTTGCTATGGATTTGGGAAGCATCAACGAGCCACGAGCGTGGTCAGAGGTGGTTAAGTTTAATTAAAGCAAGAGGCAGGCAATGCTGATTTTTTTTTTTTTGGTAACTTCCTTCCTCGTGCACGATCATGGAGAAAGTCCCGTCGTCGCTGCCAGCTGCCGCACGGCACCGCTCGCCTCTGTCAGGAAGGCGCAAAGAGCAGAGGAAGGGAAGGGGAAAACGAGGATAGAGAGGAAGGAGAAGATGATGACAAGTGGGTCCATTTAACCTGACATGTGGGCCCTGTCCAAGTCAGCATGGTGACATGGCTACTGGGTCCATCGTGGCGGCCAAAACCGGGACAAAACAGGTGTGGTGGTCATTTCTACTCGGTTCACATAGTTCAGTGACCAAAGAATTTTAGTTTTGTAGTTAGATGATCAAAACCAAACCCACGCGAAAATTCAATGACCAAAAATAGACTTTTTCCCTTTTTCGAAAAAAAAACTTTCATTCATTAGTCACAAAGTAAATTTAGAGGGTAAAAGCTTCCAGTTTTCCGATCTTAAGGCCTCCAGTGAGCTTGAGCTGCCAGACGCAGACGGTGAGTAGCAACATTTTGTTATCTTTCAATCTTGTCCACCTGGAAGCTCAGACAGGCAAGAAGAAAGGAACAAGCCCTTTTTGCTTGAAGAACTGTACCGCCTGCAATCACCTGAGATCTTGATTGGATACGAATACAGCAATGCAATGGGTAGTCCTTCAGATCCATGACTGCACCCAAACCTGCAAATCCAAAAGAGGTACCTTGTCCATCAGGAAGAATAGCAGCATCAGTTGCTACTTTGTTGATCGGCAGGAGAGTGAACCCATGGGTCTAAGCAAGAGTGGCTTTTTCAATTTGGCAAAGAAGAATCGATGAATTATTGTAGGCACAGACACTATGGTTAATAGAAGAGGCAGGGACCATTTCAATTTTATTGAACCTGAAATCATTTCTAGCCTCCCATAGGTAAAAACCTGCTGCAGAAGGTTCTCTGAGCAATTGCTAGATAGAATTGAATGCAAGTACCTTGGAGCCTGACTCAACTGGAAGTCGATTTGTTCAGAGAGAACCAGAACCCTCTGGCAAAATCACATTCAGAGAAAATCTAGAAATTTGTTTCCACCTTACCACAAATTTTGCAGGCATTGTCAATTCTGGAGGAGAACACGCCTAGCTCTTTGACCAGTAGGAGTGTAAAAAAAAAAGTTGGAAGAATCAGAATGTTATATCGTGGTAGACGAAATGGGCTGGGCATCTCCATGACCTGCCAATAATAAGTCCAGGTACTGAATGAGCACAGTGACTTTGTAGACAAGCTGACCTGAAGGAGACCAACAAATTTTGAAACAAATAAAGTGAGTTATGGTGTGTGGTTTTGCTATGGCTTTGGGCAGCATCAACGAGCCAAGAGCGTGGTCAGTGGTGGTTAAGTTCAACCAGCAAAGGCGCAGGCAATGCTGAAAGCCTGAAATCCATTTTTGTGACTTCCTCCTGCTCGATCATGGATAAGCCTTCAGCAGGCAGAACTGAAGACATCTGTGCCAAAAATTCTGATGACAGCCACATAACAAATGAACTATAATTGTCAGATGTTAAACCAGTGAACTCGCCGGACGGCGGGGGCAGAAGATGGTCCAAGCATGGCAGCTCGATGGGATCGTATTCTAGCTAGGTTGTAGTTGTAAAGCGGCGTGGCAGCACGGAGAAGCGACGAGACCTGGGCGCAAAGTGATGTCGAGGAGGTGAAGCCTGGGGTGGGTGACCTTGGCAAGCACAGCTTTGAGCAAACGGGGCTGGAAGCCAATGAAAGTCATCTACGGCAGACCGCTCCGGCGCGCGCGGCACTGGCGGTATTCCTGAGACGGCAGAGCACCTCCTCCTCTGAGGGACGGCGGCGGCGGCGGCCTCCTTGCTGCGCCGGCGGTGGCGAGACTAGGCGACGGCCGGAACGGAGCCGCATGTCTCTCGACCGGAGACGCATTGCTTCGGTCGCAGCAAAGTACACCGGCGAGCGGGAGGGCGACTGACCGTATTGTAGGAAGCGCCTCTCCTCAGATCCAGCTCCAGGCCGTCGATAGCGCGTGGCCTCTGAAGCGAAACGTGCCTGCTTGAACGGAACGATACAACACTCTTGTATTGTATCCCGAATTGTCTGTACATCCATCTCTATCTCTCTTTTGCTTTGCGCCGACTACACAGTAGGACGCTCTAATCACCTTGACCTGATTTTATACCAAAGCATAAAATGTCAGTGTGTGTTGCGTATGCCTGTGGTGATGTGCTGCCTCCTACATCCCAATAATTGTTAACACACAAGATTAAGAGCATCTCCAGCAGCTAGGCTAAATAAGACTATCCATATCTTCATTTGGCTATCCACTCCAAAGGATTCCCTCTCCATATTACGCAGCGCTTCAGCAGACTAGCCAAATCTCACCATCCAAATCGCATTCCCTATGTTTTATTGGAATCCAAATCATTTTTAATCAATTTTGTTTTTGCAATTGTCCTAATTTGAACAGTCGTTGAACACATAAGCAATTACGGGATAAAATAAAGACAAAGGAAAAAATATAAAACATGATCAATTTCTTTGTTTTAGATCAATGGGTTATTTCTCCCCGTGATCACTAGATCATGAGCTATTTCCAACTGGATCATATAGTCCGCATGAAAAAAAATATAAATAATATTAGTTAATTGTCCCCATAGTTGTTTATATGTCACAACTGAAATGCCCACACAGGTCGATGGTTCATAGAACAGAGCACAACTAAAAGCCTGCAGGTTTCTACAAAATAAAAACTACGCTCCTGCTCACACAAAATAAGTCATGCTAGCTGCAGTTGCACAACTGATGCAGGCACCACGCATAGCACTACAGGAACTTATGTATACGGCTGTCCAACAGCCACGAGAAGCAGAGCCAAACATGTGCAAAAGACTACCGTCCATGAAACATAATATGACTCAACCATAGCCATTGCGTCGCCTAGCAACGATTTCATTCTGCAAGCCCAAATAGTATTCTTGTTGTGGCCCACTCATGACACTAGTGTCGATCCCCATGATTCTCTCCTCTTGAATCAATTTGTTCAAATCTAATTCTTTATTCTTAGCATCAACCTTTCTGGACTCAATTGCATTCCTCTCTTTTTCCAATGCAATCCTCACTTCTTCCCTCTTTTTTTCTAATGCAATCCTCACTTCTTCTCGTGCATGTGCACGTTCAAAGCGCTCCTCTCTCTTGAGCTCTTTCTGTTTCTCTGCCTCAACCTTATTTTCCCACAAAGCATCAAAAGCTTCATTGTACAAGCTGTCTTCTTTGCCCAAGCAGCTTCTACCTCTTTTTAATTTTTCTTTTGCATCTTTCTTACCAGCTGGTCATTTCATGTGATCAACATGTGCAGCGGCTTCATTCTCAGGATCGATCAGGTTACATGAGTCTGCGCCAGGGGTGGGTGATCCTGGATATGAAGTAGATGGTGTCTTCTGTTTCTTGTTTAATGAATCAATCCACTTTGGTTGGTGCTGTAAAAGAGGCCAACAGTGCAAGAATTGGAATGCCTTGTCTCCATTTTTCCCCTTGTAGATAGTACATGCTTGAACAATCTTACTATTACTAATTGGAGGCTCCTTTTGAAGGTTCTAGGTGATGCCACATAGGATCCTAGGTGGACAACCTAAAAAAATAGAGAAATCCTACAAATTCTCTAAAAAACAAAACATCCACCTAGGATCCTACGTGGACACTGATATATTTTATTTAATAATTATCCATTGCAACTAATAAATATGAAGTAGCCCATATATGTATATATATAAACTACCCCTAAATGTGTATCTAGATTATATATTATAAAGGGCAATGTTAAAGTAAACCATTTACCTTTTGGGAGGTAATATCTCGAATAAATCTCGGTCCTCGATTTTTAGAATACACAAAACATTTTAATAAGTAAAATGTTTAGAGAAAAAAATCCTAGATCTCCGGATCCCTCACCCCCTCTGCTTTCCTTATCTGCTCCTTCGAGTCAAAGAAGGTACCGCAATGTACGGAGGCAGGATACTTATGTGCCCTATGGATTGCAACAACCCAAACAAAAGTTCGAAAAAACTATAGAATTTGCAAATAAAATTGACAAAGAAAGTTGTGAGATCTGACACATGTAAATGTATGGCAATTAGCACAAATAAGTTGCATTAAACATAATATTCACATCACTGGATCAGATGTTTTTTTTATTAATTGTCAAATGAACTCCATCCAATGAGCGTGACTTGAAACAAAAAAAAAATTTAAAAAGGTGGACGGCATGCACATTCCCTTTACATTTATTTTTTGTTTAATAGATACATGTGAAATCGTAGGAGGAAAAAAGAAAGTTAAATCTAATTGAATCAGGTGAGATCTAATAAGATGATATGTTTTCTATTTTCGGATTTCAAAATATATATAATAAATATTAACACTATTACCTCATACAAAGTAATATGTCATCAGATCGACAGTCCATAGTCATTTGAGAGTACTTTAGCAAAACTCTAGATCATTATTAACATTGTTGCGCGAGAAGACACAAGAATAAATTTTTATATTGTTCACACATCTCAAACAATTAAAAAAACACATATGGAGGTGTGATGTTGTGTAAAAAATTTGTGACTAAGTAAGGGGTTTGATATGGTACTCTAAAATAACGGTGAGCCATCCATTTAATTAGATCAAGATGGTCATAATGATATATTAACTCTTAGGAGGTAATCGATTATTTTTTATTTATATGCTTTTCAATTTAAAAAATAAAGAAAATTACAAAAATATCTTCCTAGGTCTAATAAAAAGGAGATGTGGTTACTTTTTTTTCCTTTTTTTTATCTCCCGCCTGTGTTCTCTACTATTGATTCTTCGCCTTTATTTTTGTCTCTCCATCTTAATGTTTTTGTCTCTCGACCTGAACGTGGCATGTCCATTGCCTAAACATTTTTTCTCAGCTGATGTTTTGTTTTTTTACTCCATGTGAATGTGACATGCCTATAGCATGAATGTTTTTTTTCTCTCAATTAATACTTCATCGTTTTCCTCTCTACTTGTACATGACATGGCCATTTATTGTCATCCAAAATCTGAATATTTTTATTATCTACATTATCTACATGATCACTTTTTGTCCATAATACGAACTTGACTGTGGATGACAAGAAACATGGAAACAAAAATCAAAACCTCTCTACGAACGTGACGGGAGTTGGAATAATGTTGTGCATGCATGCATGTGGCCGGTGGTAGTTAAGGAGACGGTCAATAAGTGGTTCATAGTTTCTAATTTATTTTTCTCTCTATATATTAAAGGGTCTATATTTAATTAAAATCTTACCTCCTTAAAAGTAAATAGATGTACCATAGCAAGCCCCCTAAATCTGAATCTAGAATATATATTATAAAAATCCTATGATGCACCAATATAAAAGTATAAATCATTATTTCTATCATTATTTATATTGTTGTGTCAGATTTATATATGAGAGAAAACATAAGAATAATTTTTTATATTGTTTATATAGCTCAAGCAACAAAAAACACATATGGAGGTGTGATGCTATGTGAAAAAATTGCGACTAAGTAAACATATTGTAATTAGATAATAATAACTATGTATCTTTAGAGTATTGTGTTTAAGATATTTAACAGATGAAAGATAGAGTGCAATAGATAATTATGATTATTAGGTATATGTTTTAATTTTTATATTAATTCTAATTAGTCCGTACGGCAGCACGGGTTGATAGGCTAGTCTACATAAAGAAAAATGATTTAACTAGTAAACACAAAAAGCAAACTTGCTGACGGCTCTGTGAATATCAGACCTTGTCTCTCTCTCTCATCCCGTTTGCCTTCTACGTTCAACATCAGCAACACAAGAAGCAAACTTGCTGACGGCTCTGTGAATATCAGACCAACGGTTCTGGAGTGAAGTTACACTACGATCTGACCCGAACTTCTTGTGCTCATGGAAGAATAAATACATTCTACCCCAATAAGTAGCACGAGATTGATTGATCCCTTTGGCTGCATCAAGAGTCACGTTTAGCCACGCTGACACCAACACCTTATCTTCCTCTTCACTAAAATTTTTTGATCTTTTGCTGATTGATCTCTTAGGAGGAGGTATTTCAGTTGGTGTCACTTGCTCCTCAGTTTCAAGCCAGCTAAGATTTTCATGCCAAAGATTGCCATTGTTTCCACCAGTCAGTAGATTCACATATGAATCCTGATCTTTATCCATGGTTCCTAGCAAATATAATAACATATAATTAGAATACTGTTAGTTAACTTCTTTGATCAGATCGACTAAAAATCTGGCGGCATTTTCATATCCATGTAAGCTGTTAGTGCCTAAATAAACACAGACCTTAATCCTTATCCATAATTCCTACCAGATTTTACACCAATAATTTAAAAGCTTAAACTGGAATTAAAGTACTTGGAACAATTAGATATAACTAGCAGTGAGCAGAAACCAATGCACATCTGACAAAATTAGCATACAAGAACAAAAGAAACATTTTTCCCATAGAAAAGAAATATTTTCCCCATAGCATCGACCAAGATCTGCAGAAACCACATCCCAATCTCATTCCCCCTTCTTCCCCCATATTAAATCAATGTCAATCCGCATCCCCATCTCTTTTCCCCTGTCCCAATCAGCACAAATCCTAGACGCGGAAGCAAGACCGAACTCCATGCTCGAGCATGCAAGCAGGAGGTCCACGCCAAGAATTGGGAGTAGAGAATGGAAGACCTTTTACCTGGATGCCTGCCTAGGTTGGTGACGACCTGGTATTGTTGCGTATGCAGGAACGCCGGCAGGTTGGTGGCGACCTGGTGCTGTGCCGTCTGCAGGGACGCCGGAGCTGGGACAGTCGGGGGCGAGGAGGCCATTTGGGGGCGAGGAGGCCACGGCTGCACGGGAATTGGGAGTGAGCGCGGGAACGGAGAGGCGCGCGGGAAAAGAGAAGGCTCGCGGGAAAAGGAGGAGAGCGTCGGGCGGCCTAGGAATTCGTGATGGCATAGCGCGGGATGGCCAGCCAACAGTGTTGGCGACGCTGATACCGAGTCTGCTGGACCGCTTGTTTTTCCGTTTACCGAGGGGTACAGCGATGGCGTGCCTGTTAGCCTAGCTGCTGGAGATGCTCTAATAAGTTGTCGTGCTCGTCCTCTTTTTTTTTACATGTTGCCGTGCTAGTACTGGGGAAGGTATGCATTTCCTTCACGGAAGGAAGATGCCATGTTTTTTTCTAAGGAGTGTAAGTAAGATGCCACGTGATCTCTCCAAATTGCTTACTTAGGGTGGGTTTAGATTGGGAGAAAAAACACTGTAGGTCGTGTTAGAAAGCGTGTTCTGTGAGTAGAAGGAATAGAATAAATAAGAAAAAGTTAGATAAATACTGTTTTTTTTGTTGGGGTTGGCGAACAGGAAACCAAAAAAAACACCGCCATGACCGTCGCCGACCACATTCACCCCATTCTAGGCCCACTCGTCAGCCGGGTTGAAACAGTCCTCTGCCATTGGCCGACGTGATCGCCACGTGGGACGGTCCTGCTGCACACGCGGCCCAACTCTCAACGAAGGCCACCGGTAATCGCTCACCGACAGGTAGGCCCACAACGATCTCGACCCCACAAGTCATCGACAGCATCCTTTATAACCGACACCCACCCCAACTGCAAACCTGGGCCCGCCCTCCTCAACTGCGTGGACCCCACCACCCTCCCCGTCGCCACGTACGCGGCCGGGGCGCCCCTATGCAAGCGCCACGTCGCCTCGCCGTCGACGCGTTCCCCACGGCTCTTCCTCCTCCCTCCGGCGAGGTATAAATCCCTCCCGCCGACGCGATCTCATGGCATCATCACCGCACGGCGCATCGTCCTCGCCCTCCTCGAACAGCCCGAACAACCCCTGGCCGGCTCCCTCCGCCCCACCGCTGTACCCGACGCTCTCCATGGCCGACCTCGCGCCCGTCGAGATCGGGGCCCCCGCATCGTCGCCCACCGCCGGCGAGGGCGGACCCCCGCCGTCGGAGGACGTGCTCCTCCGGATCTCCGGCGCGCGGCTCCACCTCATCGACCGCAGCCGGAGCCACCCGCTCGCCGCCGGCGACCTCTCGATCCTCCGCATCCGCTCCGGCGACACCAGCCTCGCGGCAATCGCGCTCCTCGACCCCATCCAGTGGCCCCTCGCGCGGGACGTCGCCGCGGTCAAGCTCGACCCCTGCCACTATTCCTTCTCCCTCACCGTGCCGCCCTCCGCCGACGACCCCACCCCCGGCCCGCTCCACTACGGCCTCACGCTCGCCCACCCCGACGCGCGCCTCGATGGCCTCCTCACGGCGTACACCAGCTTCTCCGTCCACTCCGTCGTTGGGACCAAGGAGCTGGAGACCAGGGTGCGCGACGAGGTCGAGGCCGCCGCCTACTGGACGACGGTCGCGCCCAATGTGGAGGAGTACGGCGGCGCAGTGGCGAGGGCCATCGCCACGGGCGCCGAGCACCTCGCCAAGGGGATACTCTGGTGCGGGGTCGTCACGGTCGACAGGCTCCGTTGGGGAGATGAGGTGCTCAAGAAGAGGATACAGCCCGGCGACGCCAACGCCGAGGTCAGCCCCGAGATGCTCAGGCGGATCAAAAGGTAGCTCCTTCCTTTCTCTGTTTTGCCCCCTTCTATACTTTTTTTTTTTTTGAACGAAAGGCACGAGACGGTGCCTAATTCATATAAATGTCATAAATGTGCAAAAGTACTATCCATGATTCAGCATTTCTGTATGGCGGTTTCTGGATGTGGATTTGATTCTTTGCTTTTGTCATATGTAGAAAAGTTTGTCCGTATCCAGACCATTTCTTTGGTGACCGCCCAATGAAATTGACATAGCAATATGCATGTTGGAATGGTTTTTCTTTGTTGCAAATGGACCAAACTGCTGGCCATCATTGTGCTGTTCAAATGGTGCTGTTTATTAAGTTCTGTTCCTGAACTTGTAAACTCTTAGAGTAGTGCAATGTTGAGACATTGTTTAAATTTTAGTGTCATACAAACATGTCTGCGTATCTTATTAGTACAGGAGTTAAACTTCTTTTATGAGGATTTTTAGTTAAAGGTCATCAGTATCAACACATTCATGGATGTTCAAGTGTTCTTTTATGGCTAAGCTTATATCTGTGGATACCTTTACAACTTCAGATAGTTCACAATCTTTTATATCACCTTATCTAGAAAGATTGCACACAAATATGGCCATATTACTTGACAAATGTCTCTGTGCTATATGATTTCAGAAAAAAATATTTAAGTTGCTTTCGTCTTAAAAATATCCATGCTTGCAATTGCTCGCAGGGCTAAGAAGATGACCCAAATATCTGAGAAAGTGGCAACTGGGATTTTGTCTGGAGTTGTGAAGGTCACAGGCTATTTCACAAGTTCATTGGTCAACTCAAAAGCGGGCAAGAAGTTTTTCAACCTATTGCCTGGAGAAATTGTTCTTGCGTCACTTGATGGATTTGGTAAGTGTGTTGTTTACTATATCAATCTTATCTGTATTAGCATTTGCAGCAAGATCAGTGTCTTTTGTGCCACTGTTGGTTTCAGCTGTCGTTGCTCTTCAGCTGCTCTGTTTTGCTGACATATTCTTGTGCTGGTGTTGAACAGGGAAGATCTGTGATGCTATCGAAGTGTCTGGGAAGAATGTTCTCTCCACATCATCAACCGTGACTACTGGGCTTGTATCTCACAAGTACTGTCCTACTACTCTTCTGCAAATTCATGTCCTGTGATCCAGATTAGCTTCCACATCCAGCAGTGTCGAGTGTTTGACACTGAACCTTTGTTGTGTGCAGGTACGGGGACAAAGCCGCCGCTGCAACCAACGAAGGGATGGATGCCGCCGGCCACGCCATTGGGACGGCCTGGGCCGTGTTCAAGATCCGGCAGGCCTTGAACCCGAAGAGCGTCCTGAAACCCACGTCGCTGGCCAAGTCGACCATCAAGGCGAACGTCGCTGAACTTCGTGCCAAGCACAGCAAGAAGTAGTTCATGCTCACGCGTGCCGTTCGTAGATGTACTGATCCTGAAAAGCCTTTTCACCGAGAGAAGTAGGTGTTGAGGCCGAAGCAAGTTTTTTCAAATGCTTTCGTTTTGTCACGACTGTCGGACGCACTGCTATCTGTAGCAGCGTTTGCTTGTAAATTTCTGTGCTGTGGAAATGAAAAACAGTGACGGGGTCCTTTTCATGACGATGTGCTCAGAGCTGAAAACTGGAATGCTGGAGACACTTGCAAACATGCTTTTTCGTTTGTTAGCTTTGGTTTGGTCGTGGGTGTGTATTATGAATCAGCTGGGTCTCTTGTTGATCCATGGACATGTCATGTGAAAACTCAAGTTAAGATAGCAGTGCCACAGACGTGGAAACACCGGCAAATTTGAATTGAGTCGGCGAAATTTGATGACTCCATCACACGGAGAAAGAATTCCCTGAAGATTGGAGCTTAATGAGCTATCCCAGAGGCGATTCAAGCTAGCCTTGAAACTGACAGGAGATCTTTGTATCCTTTGCATGCTCTCTGATGAAGTTGAGAACTCAAGTGTGCAGCTGAAGGGGTAGAAGAAGTATAACTAGCAAAAGCCCCCACCATCTTCGCTTGACCTCAAGTTTGATGTGCATCATCCTTGTCCTATGTGAATTCGATTATTATTTGAATATTTTACAATCTCACTTGTCAGTCAAAAATCAGTGAAACGGGTCTAATTCAGTTGGCTATGACACATAGCCGAAGTGATTTGCGCAAGATCAAACCTTTAATCTTGACTGTTGGTCCCTTTTCTTTTCTAAATTAAGTCTGGATAATTGCATTATTGTTTTATACATGCTGATCTTTCTACTTCTTCAAGCTTTTGAAATGTTGCAAAGTTTACGCGTTTTAGAGTGGCGCTATGCACTATAGCCACTGTCATTCCAAGACTGATACTAACAAAATAACATCATGGCTGAATCAACGAAAGGCCCAGCACAGTATAGCGTTCTAAGCACGGCCATTGACCGACCGGTCACTCGTCAACACCCGTTGACTGACCTGTGGGCCCGACCAAACTCCACGGCTCCTGCCCCACCACAATTGCCCTTTTCCCCGAACTAATTATCCACTGAACACCTCCGCTCCGAACATTCTAGCACATCGACGTGGAAGACCCGGCCTCCAACCAATCATACGCCTCCACGTGTCCTCAATTAAAGGCCCGCACGAGATCCCAGCCCTCCGAGCACGCGGGCGTTCCCATCGGACGGCAGAGCCTTCCCCTCGCGCGTGCTCCACGTCAAGTTCGCCGCATCGCCCAGTGAAAGCCCGCCACGTGGACGAGATCAAATCGGCGCCGTCCGTTTGTCCACGTGGCGGGATCGCACCCGCGTGGACCGGGCGCACGGGTCTTCTGGGCGCGGGGCGTTTAAAGGGGCTTCCGGCTCTCCGATGCGGAAGCGCGACGAACTCGTCACTGGTTTGGGTTTGGGCTCCCCGGCAGAGTGAAGCGACGATGCGGAAGTGGGCGCTCTCCTCCGCGCTGCTCCTCCTCTTCCTCCTCACAACCCTCCCTGATCCAGGTATGTCATGGCCACTCCTAGCTTTCCCACACTTTTCGTGAATTTTTGTATGAATTTTTAGCGATTTGTTGATCCTGAAGTTTTGGAGTCGGCTGTTGACAGATTCCATCTCACCCGATCACTAGTGATCCCCTGAGATCAATGTTTAAGGCGATTTTGCTGCTAGATGCGATATCTGTTCAAATTCCGATTGCAATTTGCTGCTAGATCTCGACTTTAGAATTTTCGCTACTGGTGAGGATCTCCTGGCCTCTTCGACCTAGTGTACTGGCAGGGGTTGTCACGAGTTGGAGATTGCTGGCGAGTGGCGAGTTCTTAGATCCGTCACGGCCCCTTCACATTTTTATGGTTAATAACGTGGGTTATTCCATCTTGGGGTTTAATAGGGTTTAGACCTGTTAGCTGTATCCATTTTTAGTTTTCACCTACCTGGTCCTTATCTCGGTTATTAATTATACTCCTCACTGTGGCTGATCTAGTGTTCTATCATACTATTTCTAGTAATTTTGAGGACACTCTACAATTGTCTCTATTATGCTATTCTTGGTCGATTTAAAGGACAGTCTAGTATATTATCTGCACTGGTTACCTGGTACCCTACCGTACATGCATATCCAAAACCTAAATCCAGTTCGAATTTGTATCTTGATCTCACGCTTCTTCTTGTAATGCAGCTAAGAAACTACAAGTGAATGCTGAGGAGAGCAGCGATGACTTAGCCAACCCACCGAAGGTGGAGGAGAAGCTTGGTGCTGTTCCTCATGGCCTGTCAACTGACTCTGAGGTTGCCCAAAGGTGTGCACGACCTTCTGAGCAGTGTCCACTGTCCAGTGCTGATTGTTACTGCCTTGTCCTGCAATTGAAATTTTTATGAACATTGTTTTGATTTTTATGTGTGCAGGGAGGCCGAGTCAATCTCTAGGAAGACTCTCAGGAGCTCGGCGGAGAAGTTTGAGTTCCAAGCTGAGGTGTCCAGACTCATGGACATCCTCATCAACTCACTCTACAGCAACAAGGACATCTTCTTGAGGGAGCTCATTTCCAATGCCTCTGATGTATGTATTGCATTTAACCCCAGCATTTATGCTGCATTGTGGATGCTCGAAATTAACTCTGCTGATCTGCATATTTGTAGGCATTGGATAAGATTAGATTCCTTTCCCTCACTGATAAGGAGGTTCTGGGTGAAGGTGACACCGCTAAGCTTGAAATCCAGGTACAGTATACTGCAACTTTGAAAGCCTATTTCTCTCAGTGTCATATCTTGCTGAATTCGTTATTGAGGCATCTGGTCTGTGCAGATTAAGTTGGATAAAGAGAAGAAGATCCTCTCTATTCGGGATAGGGGTGTTGGTATGTCCAAAGAAGATCTGATTAAGAACCTTGGAACCATAGCAAAATCTGGGACTTCAGGTACTGCCTTTCTGTTCTACTGATCACTGTACTCCAAGTCTCCATAAATATACTTGGACTATGCTCTCAGATGTTGTTCATTTCCTTTATAGAAAAAAAAAGTGTTAATTGCTTGCAAATTTTGCAGCTTTTGTGGAAAAGATGCAGTCTGGAGGTGACCTCAATCTGATTGGGCAGTTTGGTGTTGGTTTCTATTCTGTGTACTTGGTTGCCGATTATGTCGAAGTGATCAGCAAGCACAACGATGACAAACAGTAAGACATGACACTGTATATTGTTATTGGTACATCTCCTGCTTTGTATCTGCAAATTTTCTTACTGCTGTTATGGTGCTGTACTTGTATAGGTATGTGTGGGAGTCAAAGGCTGATGGAGCATTTGCTATATCCGAGGATACATGGAATGAACCCCTTGGCCGCGGAACTGAGATTAGACTCCATCTGCGAGATGAGGCCAAGGAGTACTTGGAAGAGGACAAGCTTAAGGTATAACCATATTGCTGTGTCTTTTATTGGGGTTATTAATTGGCTTTTCGGCATACATATGATGTGCACCAAGTTCGTTGTAGCTGTATATATGTTGAAATCAAACAGTTTAGTATGAATCAGCATATTTTAATACTTTGACAGTGCTAAATATGAATTCCATAAAGTCATGGTTTCACGGCGATCAGTTCATTTCATAATTATAGCACACTAAAGCACATTCATCAATCCACAGGATACTTTTTCATATTACTTTGTCAGTGCAAGTGCAATACATTTCTTTTTCCTGTTTACTAGTTGAGCTGGATGCAATGTAAGATGAAGCGCATACCTTCTAGACCACATCAGGAATTTTGGTATCTGTTGTTAGCTTGTTATAGATGTTTAACTTGAATACTCTGTTTTGCAGGATTTGGTGAAGAAGTACTCTGAGTTCATCAACTTCCCCATTTATTTGTGGTCAACCAAGGAGGTTGATGTTGAAGTGCCAGCTGACGAGGAGGAAACCAGTGAAGAAGAGGAGTCGTGTAAGTCTTTAGTCAGTTTTTTTAGATGGTAGCCATGTTGTGTCTTGACCTTTGTTTCTTGGGTATCATCTCTAGCCTACCCCAACTTGCTGTTGTAGATGGTAGCCATGTTGTGTGTAAGTGCTAATGAATCATATGTGTCTTTAACAGCCCCAGAAACCACTGAGGAGGAAGAGACAGAGGACGGTGAAGAGAAAAAGCCCAAGACAAAAACAATCAAGGAGACTACTTCTGAGTGGGAGCTTCTGAATGATGTAAAGGCTGTATGGCTTCGTAGCTCCAAGGAGGTTACAGATGAAGAATACTCGAAGTTTTACCACACACTAGCTAAGGTAAAGACTATAGTAATGAATTAATAGATTTGAACAATGAGGCTTTATATTTATGCCTTATTGAAGAAACTAGTATAAATTCACTTTTTTTCCCCTTTTGGTAGGATTTCAGTGATGACAAGCCTATGGCTTGGAGCCACTTCACTGCTGAGGGAGATGTTGAGTTCAAAGCTCTGCTCTTTGTTCCCCCGAAGGCTCCACATGATCTGTATGAGAGTTACTACAACAATAACAAGTCAAACCTCAAGCTTTATGTTAGAAGAGTTTTTATCTCTGATGAATTTGATGACCTCCTTCCGAAGTATCTCAGCTTTTTGAAGGTAATATATCACTTTATATTTAAAAAATCTATACTATTCATATCATTCACATATAGCAGACTAAATCTTAGAGTGGTTTTCTCTCTAGGGTATTGTTGACTCAGACACACTGCCCCTGAATGTATCACGAGAAATGCTTCAACAACATAGCAGTTTGAAGACCATCAAGAAGAAGCTGATCCGCAAAGCTCTTGACATGATTAGGAAACTCGCTGAAGAAGATCCTGATGAGTACAGCAACAAAGATAAGACAGGTAATGAGTTTTACTGTAACAAATGGCCATGCCACATACTCTATGTAGGGTTGTAGTACTCATAAAACTTTGTTGTAATAATCAGATGAAGAGAAAGGTGAAATGGAGGAGAAGAAGGGTCAGTATGCCAAGTTCTGGAATGAGTTTGGCAAATCAATCAAGCTGGGCATCATCGAAGATGCAACTAACAGGAACCGCCTTGCCAAGCTCCTGAGATTTGAAAGGTTCATCCTTCAGTGCTGTTTTCCGTTCATTGTGAGTTTAATTATATATATATATATATCGTAGGCGAGAAAGCTGATCCTGTATTTGCCTTTTTGTTTCAGTACCAAGTCAGATGGCAAACTTGCCTCTCTTGACGAGTACATTTCAAGGATGAGGCCAGGGCAGAAAGACATCTTCTACATCACGGGAAGCAGCAAAGAGCAGCTGGAGAAGTCTCCATTCCTTGAGAGGCTAACCAAGAAGAACTATGAGGTATGTTGCTGATCTGGATGTAAATAGATATATCTATTCATGAATGTCAGGCACTATGGGTCATATCCCGGTTCCCTTTTAGCTTGCTTTTCAGACGGGGTATACTCTGGGATGTGGATACAGTTTGTGAATTAACACTGTGCCTGTTTTTGTTTCACAGGTTATTTTCTTCACTGACCCAGTGGACGAATACCTGATGCAATACCTGATGGACTACGAGGACAAGAAGTTCCAGAATGTGTCCAAGGAAGGCCTGAAGCTGGGCAAGGACTCGAAGCTCAAGGACCTCAAGGAGTCGTTCAAGGAGCTGACCGACTGGTGGAAGAAGGCCCTGGAGACCGAGAATGTGGACTCTGTCAAGATCAGCAACCGGCTGCACAACACCCCCTGTGTTGTTGTCACCTCCAAGTACGGGTGGAGCGCCAACATGGAGAAGATCATGCAGGCGCAGACCCTCTCTGACTCGAGCAAGCAGGCTTACATGCGCGGCAAGAGGGTGCTCGAGATCAACCCCAGGCACCCCATCATTAAGGAGCTCCGCGACAAGGTCGCCCAGGACAACGAGGTACCCACATCCCCATTTTCTTTGCTCTCCATAGTCCAAGGCTTGCTCTAGGTTCTCCTCAGATCTGAATTTAGTGGAGCCACGGTAACTGATTGTGTTTATCTGTGGATGAATTGAAAACAACAGAGTGAGGGCTTGAAGCAGACGGCGAGGCTGGTGTACCAGACTGCCCTGATGGAGAGCGGCTTCAACCTTCCCGACCCCAAGGAGTTCGCGTCCAGCATCTACAAGTCGGTGCAGAAGAGCTTGGACCTGAGCCCCGACGCGACCGTCGAGGAGGAAGACGAGGCCGAGGAGCAGCCGGAGGTAGAGGAGAAGGAATCGGCCAAGGAGGATTCCGAGCCGTCGTACGACAAGGACGAGCTGTAGGCTTTTCCAGAAATGTTGTCTAAAACATCTAGCCCCTCCGTTTAGGTGAAGGGGTTCTCCACTCACTGCCTCATGGTGTTAGGAATGTGCCCATTTTTCCCTTGCGAACATGCAACGTGATACGGGGTTTTGTCTCTCTTTGTACTTATACAAACTTTAGTTCCAATCTAATTAGTGGTTGAATACGTTAATCTTCGGGGTGTGCTGCTGTGTTCTGATTTCTTCTAGTGACAAAGTAGGAGGTTGGAGAGAACGAGGTGGGCTTGTGCAAGACACCATTGAGACACCGCATTGTTGAGTGTTGACCGAGCGCGCTCTACCTTTTCTGAATATGCGATTGGAACTGTTTCTGAATGATGAAATTTGAACTATTTCTTTGAACGAACAAAATTTGAACTATTTCTGAATAAAATGCCACTGGAACTGTTTCTGAATATGTGATCAGAACCAGTTGGAACTGACCAGGTATGATAAGGTAAACTGTCGCAATCTGGGTGGTTCAATGTGTAGTTCTAAAGGGAGGCGACGCCGAATGGTAATGAACAGCATTGCTGACACTGAACCTGACCATGGGGTACGCCAGATTAACCAACAACAGTGCAGATGCAAGAACACTGAGGTTAAAAATCCGGGGTAAAAATTAGCAGATTTTTCCTAGCAAAAATTGTTCGCCTGATCACACCTAGCACAACCAGAACAAATGTTCTACCAAAAGTCCAAAATGTTGCTCGGATTTGTGCAATGAGCACAAACGTACACAGCAAACTGAACTTTTCTGACAAGCGATGCACTAGCAGGCAGGCGTTCAGCAGCTTCTGCCGCGGTTATAGAAAAAACGTATTGCCGGCACGCAGCGCTCGGGATCACAACCAACATTGCCATGACATCGCGGAGAAGACGACCGATATCTGCAGGAAGACGGCGACCACGTTCCTCATCCTGCTCGTCATCAAGCTGTCTGCGTCTCCAGAGAACTCCATTGTTGGAATGGAGGGTGGCAGGCCGGCTGCCTCTGGATTCCCGCCAGATTTTAGGCTGCATCAATCAGTCCGCAAGAAACGTAGCGTTAGCTAATGAACCAAATATGCACTAGGATGAACGGATTTTCCTTCTAGAACAAGGTTTAAGGGGGGGGGGGGGGGGGAATTAGGATCATGATCCATGACGCTTGTGATGGGCTGATGGCATGTAAACGCATGCCGGCCCTTTGACGTCAGGATGATGCGTCCTTTTTCATATTTTGATTTGAAACAGGTGGTCACAAAAATGATTGAGCTGAAAACTAGCAACAACTTGCGTTGCAATCCACCAATCAGATGAAAACCTGTAAATAAACTCGGTCATTGTTCAGATTGGACTAGCTAGTGACATCCCAAATCGGCCGTCAGCACTGTCTTGACATTGCTCAGATTGGACTAGCGTTCGTCTCCACTGAACAAACAAGTTGCAGAGACTTGAACCGGTTATTTTAAAATTGCCCGTCATTTTCTTCTACCATGACGAGTCACAGACTCACAGCATGGCGCCAAACTAGTTAAGAAAAAAAAGAAAGAAAAAGGATTTGAAATTTGACAAACAGACACGGCCAACTTGTCCACATGGAGAGATGCCAAATGGACGTTGCAACGACGTGCAAGAACTGGAACGTGCCGAGCCAGTGCAAAGCGGAAGAAAAAAAAATAGAGCATGATCGTGCATCGCGTTGCATGCACGGACGTGCGAACATGCGAGCTCCGACATCACCGGCGGCGAGCGTACCTGTTCGTGGCGGGGCAGAACACGACGTCGTATCCGCCGCCGGCCGCCGCGCAGGTGAACGTCGACGTGGCGTCGTCGTACGCGTAGCTGTACGCCGCCGGGCACGCGCCCTTGAAGAACCTCGAGTACGCCGTCGGCGCGCACGTCGCCGGCGACCCGTACGCTCCGCTGCAGCAGTACTCCGCCTCCGCGAACGCCTCGCACGCGCTCCGGCACGCCACCGCCCCCGCGCCTCCGGCGATCGCCGCGACGCGGAGCTCCGGTGGGCACACGCTGTTCACGTCCGCCGGGCACCCGGTGGCCTGGCAGCTTCCATTACTGGTCGCCGCCGGAGACTGTGGCGCGACGAGCATGGGCACGTTGAAGCCGTCGACGAGGCTGACGTCATAGAAGTCGTCCCCCCCGGTCCCTCCGGCGAGCGTGAACTCGGCAAGGGTGGCCGGAGGAGCGGCGCCGTGGCCGGAGCACTCGACGGAGCCGGAGCCGCAGTCGGCGGTGGCGCAGGCGAAGGCGCCGGAGGTGGGGTCCGTGGCGCAGAGCGTGCGGGCCCAGATGCGACCGGACCACGCGGAGGCGACGGTGACGGCGATGGTCTCGCCCGGGGGCAGCGCGAAGCCCGTCGTGGACGGCGGCGGCGCGCCGGCGTTTGAGAGGATGCCCGGCCACACCGTGTAGTCGCAGCTGTTGGTTATGGTGAACGTCGCCGGCGCTGCTCCTGGTGGTGATTACAACGCACTGTGCATCTGTTAACAGCAAGAACGTACACAATCCAAGGCTCGATAGTAACAAGCAACAAATTAACTCAGAGGTATGTAACATACACTGAACACACTCTTAACATCCAATTTCCATAAGAAGAAGAAATAAAAGAATGATCATCGAATTGGCACGAGAAAGAAGGAAAGAAATTTGGATGGTATGCATATGAACTCAACTGCATATGCTTATTGCTATGCAAATTAGCTCACCCTCGACTTGGGAGCAATGCGAAAGCTTATCGGTTACCTTGGAGGAGAAATGTGAGGCAGCAGAGCAGAGGAAGGAGATGGGCAAGTCCTCCCATGGAAGAGAACCAAGGGGTGAAGAAGACAGATGCAAAAATTTTGGTTTGTCGATGCAAGGCATGATGAGGTAAGGTAATCAAGATACTCCTAACCGGAGCTATTAAATTAAGAAGAACGACTTCACTTGGTTCCAAGAAACATTCAGGGAAGGTTCCATGCTCCAATTTGCTGCGCATTGAAATTTTTATTGCCAGTACGGCTGTGGTTGCATTACATTGCAGCCTTGCAGGAGGACTGAAGACCAGGAACTGATCGAGATGGACAAACAAACATGGCAGAGCCTGGCTGGCCTCTTGGAAAATGGGGAGCTGAGTTGAAAGTTGGTGAACGAATCGTCAGGGTCGAGCTCGGATTTGTTTAGTCATGGTGGATCGAGATGGCAACTCTAGCTAATTGTGTTCAGGTGAGGTCAGCTGCACGCGGAGAGCCGTTGATCTGATTGAGCTCATTTGCACCTAGCTTGCTGGCTGGGTAAACTTACGATCAGACATGTGGCCGTAGTGCCAACTACCAGGAACCTTGTGACCGATAGACAGTCCAAAGGATCTATTGCTGAATAAGTTCAGCGCCAAATCATTCGGCAGCTGAACCATCAAACTGTAATGCTATGGTAAACTGAATTCGTATCCACCGGCTGTACCTTTGGCTCCATGGTTTTGCTTCAGTGCCTGGATATATGTTGCAGAAGCTTGAGACAAGAATGTACGCAAATGCGAGCAACCAATGTGCAGAGCCAGCAGAGCTACCGTTAGTTGACCTGTCCTGTTCTTAAACCAAAACAATGAAACCGGATCTGGATCCATAAACAACCTCCTCCGACCTGTCATCGTCATCACAATCACTTGCGAAATCCATGAAAATCATTTCCGTTTCTTGCATAATCAACCGTCCCAGACGAGAATTTATATTCACAGAGATTATCAATTAGGATTCAATACAAGGTGATCATGTAAGACTGTAAGTACACAAGAGATGTTAAAAATGCCTCTCTTCGTGCTGCGGCGGGACAAAGTACGAAGAAGAGAGGCGTCCCCGCTCCCCCGTCTTTCCTCCGCCGCCATGGTCACCGGCGGCCGTCGCGGCGTGAAGCCCGGCGAAACCGCCGCTAGTGTCCACGATCCAACTCATGGACCGCTTGCAGGTGGTGGGCCCGATGGGCCGCGGAGAAAAGTCGCGATATGTCGTTCGTTGTCCAGGTGGGCCATACCCTTCCCTCATCCACATGGGCTGGGCTAAGATGGGTCCGTTCGCCGCCGGCGACGCCGCAGCGGAAGCCGGCTGAACTATCTACCAGCACTGGTCCGTCTCCCACCTCCTTGGCCGGAACCCCGCCGCCGGCGAGCGATGGACATGGACCGCCGCGGAGCGCGCCACGACGGAGCGGTCGTAGCGCGCGCGCTCGTCGGGGTCGGCGAGCGTGGCGTACGCGGCGTGGAGCTGGATGAACCCCTCGTCGCGTCCACCGGAGGCGTCCGGGTGCACCTCCCTGGCGAGGCGCCGGTACGCCGCCTTGATCTCGCCCCTGCTGGCTCCGGCGCCGACACCGAGCACCTCGTAGTGCGTCCTCGCCGCCCCCCTCGCCGGCGCCATCGCCACCGCGGACGCCACGCACCGGCCGCCGCGCCTTGCGGTTGCTCCGGTGGAGCAGCAGGGAGAAGCCGTCGCGCCGTACGCCGTCGATGCGAACGAAGCCATTGTTTCGCGCTGTGGATTGTTGTTCGATCTTGGTTTCTTGGTGAAGTGATTCGTCGTCGTCGTCGTCGAGGATGATTGATGGGGTGGCGGGGAGATACTAGATTTATAGGGCGTCGGTGGCGGGGAGCTTGTGGTGGCGCTGCCGCGTCCAGCTCTTGATCTTATCCGCTAGAGGGGCTGGAGATTCTATCCGAGGATGATGCGAGGAGTCCGTGCTGACTCATCGTGTCGTCCTCCACAGATCTGGGCTCTGTCTGGCAGCTGCTGCTTTCATCGTTGTTTACTTTGCCGACTTCTTCTTCAGCAACAAGAAGGAGTCAAGGAGCGAGATAACATTTTTTTTTATCGAATCACAGTGCACCATCTTACGTGGATGGTGAATCGGTGAACCAACGGCCATGGATGGCTGTTGCAGGAGGTGATCTTTTGGATGGCTCATGTGAGTGACTCCTCATGTCATCTGGTCGTGAGGTACTATTGTTGTGGCTATCTGAACTCGGAGCTCACCGGCCACTTAAAACTCTCTGAAAGTGACGGCCATTTTTGATTGAGATTCCCGGTGATTCGGTTTTCTGACCAAAAAACTTGATTTTTTTTGTTTGGCATACTGTGTACTAGCATTATGGCCAACAAATTTGTGTTAATTTTTTTTTTGTTGATGACAGTAGTTGTTTCACCAATCTACCCTACTGTTCTGCTCTATTCTGCTGAGTTCACGATTCTAGTTTTCACACATTGCGACACATTTCTTGCCAATTTGAGACCCCAGCATGTATTTCTTGCTTCACAGGGCTGTACAACTGGACCTACGTCCAGCAGGGACGCTTCTCCCTTTCCCCTGCAGCATTATCCACAGCAAGAAGGCGAATCAATGTGCCGACCACCCACGTGGCGACGCCGACGGGGGAAGCCGGTGCGGTGCACCGCGCGCGCGCCGTCCCGTTCGCCGCGGACAGTTGGGTGGTGTGGTGGTGGACCAGACCTGGACATCGCCGGAGAATCAACAGTACGTTATTCGGATGGATCAGGACAGAGATCTCCCAAGATATATAATTTCCTTTCCTTCTCTTGGAGCAAGAGGATACGATTTGAGGATGTAACCTCTGGCCCACACCTTGCTCACCATAATGAGCAATGGACATTTCAGGTCCAGCACGGCGAAGATCCATCGCTACTATGTGAATTTCTGATCTCGCTTCTTTTTCTACTAGCAAAGACGCACGTGCGACACGCACGTGATACAAAGGATATCGTCAGCGGGTAAGAAAATTGATATCATTATACACTAATCAATAATTTCTCTTAAGATGACCGCACACCGACTATGAGAGAGATGGAACGCGAGGATGGATGAGTCATGCCTGCGACAATGCAGCGGCAGCGATTTTGGGTGTGATGCTGGCGGATGAAGAGTGCGACCCGTTGGGCGGGGAAAGGGAGGATGGGCTCATGCAGGTACGGCGTGGGTGCGCATGGCCGACCCTATAAAATTAATGGCCTCGAGCGAAATTAAAACTGGAGCCCTTCAATGTTTATATAATAAATATTCATATCAAATAATTTGCGTATATTAACTATGATTTCATAAAGCAGCTTGTTTCGTTCCTTTTATTTTGTATTAGTGGATACATACCTTCTAGATGTGAATATGCTAAAAATTATGAAAAATTAATTAGTAATTGAAGTCAGCTATTGCAAAGATACAAAGATATTAGATTGACCCGCGGAGATATTATAGATTAATGTGTGGAACTCTCATACCTATATAGCATCTAGCATCACTTACCAATGTTCTCTGAATCTATTATTATTATTGATCAGTTACCTAATGTTGCGAACACCCAATATTTGTTTGGAAAACATTCATTAATCAAATATTCAAATATATAAAATACCAAATTATCTGCTGGTGAGATTAATTAGGGCTTAGGAGGAAATAAAAATTCCTACCATGGATTGCTGTCTTCCTAACTGCATTGCCGTTCGCATTGCCATATTGCTAGTCGTCTGCTCTTGTGTGAGGCCATGCGCTGATGCTTGGTGACTTGTGTGCTCCACTTCTGTGCTGGTTTCCTCTCGATCTGCTGGAATCAGCTACGGTAAGAGACAAGATAGAGTTCTGGAGGATCGGAGAGGCAAGCAGATATAGGGGCGCACGATGACTACCGTCGTGTTCGGCCCTGTCTGTATAACCAGCGCACGTATCCGCGTATACATACGTGGCCGGCTGGGCCCTATGATGCAGGGCGGGTGGGTAGGCATACCTATGTGATAAAAAAATTTAGATTTTTGGCATGAACATTTTCTAAATATCAGTTTTTATGGGTTTGACCCTCTTCCTACCTTCGTTGACCCTTACAAGTGGGTCCGACGTGAGGGGGTAAGGTGGACTCAAATTAGGTGAGAAACATTTTCAATTGTACTCAATCTTTTATAGATAGATTTGAACTCAAATCGCAAGATACATTAGGAATTTCATATATGTACATGAACTCCGATAAAAAAAATATATGGACAGATCACTTCACAAATATACAAAAGATATATACGTTGAGCCGGGCAAAGCAGCAGCAGTAGCAAAAGAATCGCTAGTTGACCCCTCTGTAAAAAGAACTAAGAACGTTGTTTATAGCGATGTGTTCGAACAAATAATAGAGATTAGTGTGACAGATCATAAACAAACATATTTATTTCCTTTGATCAGATACAATAACGATTCTTCATTTTTTTTTTCGCATTGTGTTTGGTGTCACGGTCTTGCATCTATGAGCTTGGTGTGAAAAGTACAGGATAAGATAGTGCTGTGTTGTGCTATTTTTGGCATTGTATTAGAATTTTAAATACCTTTTTCACATATTTATCTTATTTTATCATGTATTTTTTACACACATGCTTGTGTCACGTGCACTCTACTAATAGTACAGATAAATGTACATGAGTCTTGTTACGCCATTTCTTTGGAAGAAAATAAATTTGTGCCCTTTTTCTCATTTGGAGAGGATGATTTCGGGCTTATGTTCTGATGTGGGCCTCAGATCACTCCGGGGCTCAGTGTGATAACGGAGGCCCAAGTAGAGAATCCACGGTGAGGCCCAAAATTCGCATGGTTGATTACTCGGAGTCCGTCCCCCAAAGAAAAGGAAAAATAAAAGCGATCGCACCCAATCCTGATTCCTGATTCCTGAACCCGATAGCCGACGCCTCCTCCAGATTCTTCCCGCATGCCAAGTGGCAGCACTTCTCGGCAGGATCTGAGCCCTCGTGATTCGTCGCCGGCGGACTCTCCGCCTCCCACCTCTCAGGTACGCTCTCGTTCCGTCGATCCACCTGCGATGCCGGCAATTCACTGTCCGATTACTACGAGATTCATCGTTTGTCACGAAATTCCAGCAGAAGAACCCCCATCAAACGCGCAAATTATATGATGCGCCAGAAAATGACGAAGATAGATAGGGTTTTGATGCAATTTCTTGTTAGCAGAGGTTTTCTGTACTTTGACCCAATAATGGTGAATACTGCCACTAAAATTAGCACAATAAGTGCCGGATTGCAGAGATGGCCTACCTTAGGTACATGTGCCTACCTTAGGTACATGTGCTAAATTTGTTACTTTTCCCTGAAGGAAAGTGGCGATATTTAGTTTTTACTGAAGCAATTTGTACTGGGTGGGGGAGCCATAACCCGTTACCCGTGCCTCTACATTGAGTACACCGAGGATATAATGACAGATAATTCCATAGTACTCCATCCGTCCGATTCATTTTTTTCTAGGTGACCTTTTGTGTTCCTCAGAATATAACTTTGCCTTACTTTATAGCTTCTATATCAAATGATGTTCTAAATAGTGCTGTTTTTTTTTTCAAATAGAAACAAGTCTAGTGATATAAATTTCATATAGTCAATATTGATAGCTTTAGACATACTACTAGTGGTCAACTTTTGGAAGTTTGATAGTATTATGGATTCTTAAAGGACTGTTGTTAGCCAATCGCATCCATGCTCTCTCGTTAGGATTCACTAGCATACATGGGTAGCTGTTTTAGCCTAATGCATTAGCATCCCAACTATATTTCTCTTATTAATCCTAGCAGGGTGGATCTGGCAATGAAGCTAGAGATGATGCTGCTGGGAAGATGAAGGAGGTTCAACATATGTTGGCAAATCTAGAAAATGAGGGAGTGGAGATAGATGGCAAGATAGGTAGCATTATTGATGATGAGGTAGCTAGAATTAAAGCTCAAGTGGAGAGGTAATTACTTGGAGGAATTACGGCTTATTTGATTTGTACTCAAAATGAAACGATCCTAACATCCATGCACCTTTTTTATAGGGAGAAGAACATTAAAGGGCTGAAAAGGAAAGGGGGGATGTTAATACTCACAATTTCATCTGTTGCTTTTGGTTTCCTATTGGGAATAGATTGGTGTGAACAGGCCCTCTGTGCAGAAGTGGTCAAGATAATCCTTTTTGGTTAAAAATTACCAAGTTCAGCTAAACACTGCTAGATAGCCATGGCAGGCAAAACCTATTTATGTTGTCCCGTGCTAAATTATGGTTGTCGGCATATGTATTGTAATTCGAACTGGTATCACCATGTCACTGCTCACTGTTGCATGGAGTAGGTGCTTGGCTAAGTACTGCAGGTTAATTCGTGTATCAAAATTGAATCTAGTGTGTGCGGTGATTATCTTTGTGGCTTCATTTGCATAAATTATGTATAGGAATCTCCAAGTACCTGCTTTCGCCCCAGGGCTCTTTTCTCCAGTTGGTCTTTTATTTTCAGTACTGAGCCTATGATAGAGCAATTCGAATGTTGTCAAAAATAGAAGGTAAGAAAGAGTAAGATGTAATTGACCAATCAGGCCAGCAGGATTTTTTTTCTTTAGTTTTTTGACCGAGAGTTGACAGGTTTTGCGGCATGACTCTTGTGGAGGGTACATCGCATCAAGGTTTTGCTCAGTTCTGAACTTCTGGGCTTCTCCAATGAGACACTATTTATTAGCTCTTAAATTGTTTGATCTATGAACAGTGTCAAAATAGTACTTAAAATACAATGAGTTGGCTCTTTGCTAGCTCTTAGCTGTCTTATAATATTTTTTATTCATTCAACAATGCAACTTTTGATGTGACCAGCTCTTATTTAAGAGTCGGTCACGTCATGTTTTCACTCTTCAATAAAGACGGCTAAAAACTAGCAAAGAGCCAACCTACTTGCAAAAAATCAACCTAATTTTGTACTGTTTTAAAACTGTTCATCGATTAAACAATTTAAGAGAGAGCTAATGAACAATGACCATTGGAGAAAGCCTAACTCACAGAGAACACCAAGCAGTTCTGCGAATTGGTCATGTCCGGGCATATATTAGAGTGGCTATCGGACAGCATTTCTGCGAAATGATTTCCAGCCTGTAATGATTTTAGCAAAATGACCACATGTTCAGTGGTGAAACTTTTGTTTCTTAAACTAAGATACTTGAAAACAGTAATACACTTATTATATTTGGATGTCATTTTCTCGAAGAACATTTGTTTATGACGAAGTTCAAGAAAATAAATGTTCGTTCCACCTCCACGTGTAAATTGTTCAGGATCTGTTTTAGAAAGCAACTTCTTCAAGATCTAGGGGAGAGATGTTTTACTTTTTTTTTATCCCCGATGTAATACTAGTAGGTTTAAAATAGGACTAAGTAGGGTGCCACGTGCCACTAGGGTCACTTGAGTCGCGTTGGACACGGAACCCAGCCACCGCCTTGATCGAGGAAGCAAGCGACCGCACCCAATCCCAAACCCTAGCCGACGCCCCCTTCCTCCTCCACATTCTTCCTGCGTGCCGGTGCCATGGCGCTGCGCTCTCCCGAAAGCACTCCTGGGCGGGATCTGGGGCCCCGTGGCTCGCCGCCGGCGGCATCTCTGCTTCCCAACTCTCGGGTACCTTGTTCCACTCTTGTTCTATCGATCCCAACAACAATACCTTTTATCCGGAAAAAAAAAACAATACCTTTAATTAGCTTGTCTGGCTCCTTAGTTCTGACGAGATCCATCAACAGGCAGAACCGTTTATTTTTTTGGGTACTGGCACGAATTATACTACGCGCCTTAGCGTTTTCTCCGGACAATAGCAAAGATGGGTTTTAGATGCAATTGCTTGGTTCAGATCCTTTTTAGCAGAGGCTTTCTGTAATTTGACCAATACTGGTGAATGTTGCGCCTGAAATGTGCATAATTAAGTGCCGGATTGGATAGGAGACATATGTAGGTATATGTGCATTGTGCTAAATTTGTTACTTGTGCTTGAAAGAAGGTGGTGACAATTTGTTTTTACTGAAGCAATTTGTAGTACACTGACTACTCGGCAGATACGATGAACAGGTAATCCATACGTGTTTAATTTACTTAGGGAAGACAAGAGTATTCTGTTCTAATGTTGTATTCTTCTTTAGTGTCTTTTTGTGGTTGTCGAAATTTAAGCTGTAGAGTTTGATAGTATGGATTTTAAAAAGGACTACTGTTAGCATATTGCAGCCATACTCCCTGGGTTAGCATCCACTAACTTATGTATTATTACGTCAACATAAAATTCTCTAATTAATCTTACCAGGGTGGATCCAGCAGTAAAGCTAAAGCTGATGTTGGTAGGAAGGCAACGGCGGAGGTCGATCTTTTGCTGGCAAAATTAGAAAAAGAGGGAGTGCAGCTAGATGACAAGATAGCTACTATTATTGATGACGGGATAGCCAGAATTAAAGCTGAGGCCGCGATGTAATTAATTGGAGGCACTTCAACTTTGATTTGTACTAATACAAAATGATCATAATATTATGCATTATGCACATCCGTTTGATAGGGAGAACATAAGTGAGGTGAACAGGAAGGGAAAGTTGGTACTGCTCACTATTGTATCTGTTGCTGTTGGTTTCGTCATGGGAGTGGATTGGTTTGAAAATGCTTTACGTAAGAAATTGGCCAAGAGCAGACGTGAGTAGTTGAACAGCCTAAGGCTTGCAGATGCACTCTGTTTTGGTGTGTAAAACCAAGTAGCAGTCTTTGTAGAACACAGTTTGCTAATTGTTGTATGCAAAACCTATTTATGTTGTCTAACTATGCCTTTTGGCATGTCTAATGTATCTCTTACTAGTCGTTAAACACAATGTTGCTATGCTGGCCTAAGCTTTGGAGCAGGTGATCTGTTAAGTACCGTGGTTTAATTAGTGTTTGGCAACTGAAGCATGTGTTTGTGTGTGTGATATATGGAGCTCTGCTATGATAATTTATGGAATAACCCATGATGACCCTTAAATAAAATGTTTTTTTTAAAAATAGTCGTTCACTTGCATTAATGGTTTATTAAAAAAAAAATCATATTTTGTCACTGGGTTGTCCTATATTGGAGTTCCAGTTACCGGTTTTTTGCCCGGGGCCTTTTTTATACAGTTGGTCTTCATTTTTAGCATCATGAGAAATGCTTCAGTGGTCCTCCTTCTCGCTGGCTAATTAAATTGGGTGGGCCCTACCCGAGCCCTAATGGAGCCCGGTCCATTCCCCAACCCGGGCAGCTGATTGTTTCGGCTCCCTCAGCTACCTCATCCTCGGCATCGCAATCTGGGTATGTATCCCTTGATCCCTCGTCCTCAGTCCATATTGCTTCGGCACAATGGTGAAGCTTCCGCCAGATACTTGATATGACTATATGACTGAGGCTGAAGCTCATTTTCATATGAAGCAAAACAGACTACATTCCTCTACAATCTCGGTGCCCAGACATTGCAAAAAAAAAGTCATCACTGCTTTTCTATGACATTAGAATATTTTAATAGTCCAAAATATAGGCACTATGTTACACTGTCTGTCTGAGCACGTTCTTGCAGCTTCTGTAGCGATCAACTCAAGTGTGAGCAGTTGTAATAAGGTATTTTGCTAATACATACAATGTTAATCTGTACATTATATCTTCTGAGCTGGTCACCACTAACTTACTTTTTCGCAATATTGCAGGAGTCAGGCAATCTTCCTTTTCATATCCTAACTGATGCTCAGAGTTTATATGCCGTGAAACACTGGTTTTCCAGGAATTCATAAAGAAATGCATTTATACATGTCGTCATAAAATGGTGATGATCACATTGTGTGGGTCCTTTTTCTTTCTTTGCATTTTTAAAGGCAAGATCACATGTGGTTGATTTGCACATTGCATGCAATATGAAACCTGTTGCATTATTCTTGTTTTGTTTGTTTTGTCTATTTTGTATTTCTGATTTCGCCACAGTTGTTAAATTCTCTCCAATATTACTTTTAAAAAAATATTCTCTTTTTGGTATAAATGTTAATTCACAAGGTTAGTTGGCATCAATTTATCTCACTCTTGTTGTATTACAGTTCAAATTCAAGGATGTATGACTTCTTAAAAGCTCTGCATCCGAACAACAAACACTGAAACACAGACGTTGAACAGGGAAAAGAGGTGTTGTCGTCAGCCGTAGTGTTGTGGAGTAGAGACAGCGCCTTGCTGCCTTATGTTTGCTGAAAACAAGTGTGGTTGATGATTTTTGTATCCTGGAACGAGTCGCAAATCAATGACGATGCAGCAAGAAGGGATAAATTGCATGAGAATTCAAGTAGCCAGTTGACCTCACTGTCCAGATTTTTAGATAGGACTTTTTTATGAGTTTGTGCCACCTAAATTGAAATTGGTGTATCCCGCTCATCATTCCTGATCCCCCCCCCTCCCACCACACACACACACCTTTCCCCTCTGCCAATAAAGGCACACACATGTATTGCGATGTAGTCATTTTTTTTGTTATTGGTTGTCACATTGATTATTATACCAAAATTACAATCCTGTAAGATGGTTCTCCAAACCTTCTCATATTTAACTTGTATGTTATTTGTCTGTGTTCCCCCTAGCTCCTGCAATGCTTTTGAGCAGTAGGGCTTACCTATTTTGGTATTCCTATATGTTGTTTCACGGATAAAAAAACCTATCGGCATAACAGTGATCAGTTATTTGTGTTATCACCTATGGCCTGTCTAGAAATGTGCACTAAAAGCCATCAGATACGATGTTGATCAATACAAATTCAGTCTATGGCTCATGGTTTGTCCAGAAATGTCAAATGTGCACTAAGAGCCATATTGTGGTTTGAAGCTTAGTATCATTCGGCATGCAACCATGAATAATAAAAATAAAATCAATAATTTTTGCAACATCTTAAATTAAATCGGCAGCGAAGAGGCAGCCAAGGTGTTGAGACCCATGTTGCTGCCCAGCGCTATGCACTTCACCGTCGATGCCTGCGCCGCCGCCACTGAAGAAATCGGATCGGGTGAGGTGAGCTTGAGGAGAAATGTCGAGGGAGAGAAGAGGGAGCGATGGGTGCACGGATGAACCGGTGGCGAGCGAGGATGAGGGAGCCGCTGGAGAATGGAGAGTGAAAATGATCGACTGCTTGGGTTGGGAAATGGACTGGGAGGGAGCCGCTGGAAACTTGGAGAGTGGAAATGATCGACTGCTTGGGTTGGGAAATGGACTGCGCTCATTAGGGTTCGACTACCACCGAATTAGTCGGTGGTACCACCTCAACTAGCCGTTGAATCTTGTGTCACTAACAACGGGACCCTCTTCAACCACCGACTGAGTCGGTGCCCTCTTCCTTCGCGAGCCAATCTTCATCTTGGGTCTTCACAAGCACCGACTAATTCAGTGCCCCTTCTTGTGTACCACCGAATTGATCAGTGGTCTCTGAATACTTCTTAAGCTTCTAACTTCGCTAGCACTGACTGATATGATGCCTCTCTTCTTGACCCCACGAATAAATCTGTGCCCTTCAAATTCATATAGAGTTGAACTAGTATTTCTGGGCATAATAACCGATTGATTCGGTGCCCCTTGATGATACCACCGAATGAGTTGGTGATTCATCTTACTGGGCTTTACAGGGCTTTAGTTCCGGCATCACCGACTAATTCGCTGGGCTTCAGCACAAAGCACCTGTTTGAGAAAACAAAAAAAATAAAATGAATAGCGAAGACAAGAAAAATAAAGATAGTACACGGGACACATGCACATATTGGGCGAGAACATATATTTCATTAATCTTGATCTTTTACAAAATCATAAAATACATGACTCATGACTTGTCTTTTGCGTCGATACTTAAGGAGAGGTCTGACTTTAAGAGATTGCGTAGTTCGCTGATTCCTAGGGCCTGTTGGGCGCGACCGGTTAATTACATCCATAGGACAAGCCTACGGAACACCTCCAATTAAGCTGCGCTCTTATGGTCGTGTAGAATTCATCTGCTCGTCGTCCATCATTATATGGAGTATGGTGGAAGCATATGATACGGGCGGCTTTATATCACCGAGACCCGGCCATGTGGCACCATCGCCATGTCGGCGGTAAACGTGTCGGCGATAAACGGGAAGCACATTGATGAAGGGGTGACTTTCGCCTTGTCGGTACCCAGTCATATGGCCCGGTTTCATCAAGTACGGATATATCTAAGTTGCCTTCGCCTCGTCGGTGCCCGGCAACACATTATCTGATCCGTTATCTGGGACATGTCGGCACTTGGCCAAAATTGGGTCTAGCCTCATCGGTACTAGACAAGTTGCAATATACCGCGGCTTGCAGTATTATTGTAGCAACATAAAGGATGCTCACGAGATGAATCATTCGACAGCCTTTCGGCGTTGCTTGTTGTAGGATGCTTTTTTTTAATGACCTCTCGTCGTTGACGAGGAAATAGATTTTAGTAGCCACCCGTCGTTTGACGAGGAAATGGATTAGTAACCTCTCGTCACTTGACGAGGAAAGATTTCATAACTTGGCGGCGTCGCTTATTGAGCGACGCAGGAGAATTTCTTCGGTCGCCAATATTCACCATGATCTGGGAAGGGCAGGCATATAAGATTTATTTGCTCTGCGCTGCGCACTCACCATTCATCATGGTGATGGGCTGGTCGTCCATGACGGATGGATTTTGGCTTCACGTCGGCGGCGGCAGCAACCTTTACGTCGGTGGCACATCGGTGGCGGCAGCGATTTAGCCAGGCAGCCAGCAAGCAATAGTCTGCGCTGCGCAGCCTTGTGGCGTCGGAGACCTCCCTGGCGGCGGCGAGATTTGCTTTTTCTGTTTCTCCATGGGTGAGCGGTGCCCTCCTCGGCCAGCCCCCTTCAACTTGGGGTCTCGGCTGCTTTATATAGGCAGAAGGCCAGTTGGGTGCTTGAACCCTCGGCCAAGGATATCCTCTACGCGATTAAACAGAATGATCTTATCTCTAGCAACAAACCTGGCCATGATCCGAACCACCTGACTCACACACGTCCCATCTGTATCTGCAAGCCTATCTCTATCTGCAATCAATCAATCCAGGGGTCGTCTCCATGCATGTACGTACCCAAGCCAACAAGCTTCCAGATAAGAGCCAATGACAAGTGGGCCAGCTGGTGTAGCAACCTGATCAAATTTGCAATGCATACGTGACACATAGGCCGGTCGTGCATGCACTCACATTAGTAATGACGTGCAGGATCGTTTGATTTCTCTTTTCATCAAGAATGACAAGAAGCAATGTCTGTGTCAACATTTCAAACTCAATATGCTCACCCAAAGAACTACGCTGAAGCTTGATCCAGTTATTCCAAAATAACGGAATGTGGGGCTCACATAGTATAAGCTCGACCAAAATATATTTGTAAATGTACACCACTCATTATATTTTTGTGTCAAAATAATCATCAAACAGCACCAAATGAGTCAGTGCCTCTACGAAACTTGCAAACTTTTTTTTTCTTCGTTGGTCTTTTGTACATCTTCTTTGCAATCTTGAATATGACTAAGTCAACTTTTACCAAATATCTACAAATATTCATCTAGATAAACCACATTAGTCCAAATGATCGTATTGTCAATCAATCATCAAAATCACAAACAATAACATAAGGTCATTTTCCTTACACATACTTTGTGGAAAACTTGACAGAGGATGAAGCTTCATCAACCGATGTTGAAGAAGAAGAAGATGATGATAAAGAAGAGTGGGATGCAGAAGGTCTCCAGGGAGGCGAGAGAAATTCATAATATTTGGATGATTGTGATGAAGATTGAGAGGCTCTAAGTGATGACAAGGAAGATATTAAAGAAATTATGGTAGAGCCTAGTATTCATGAAAACGAGGAGCTACAAGTGTATGGTGAAGATATAGGCGAGGCATTGGAGATCCATGAAGAAATGAATAAGTATAATACGAAGAAGCTTCCAGAAAGATATAGATGGAAAGAATTCAGAGCATAGTTGCTTCAAGTCTACAAGGAAGCTCCCACTTAAGATAATGGTTAATGTGGCGAAGGAAGAGAAGACCATGCCAAGAGGGCACGAGATAAAGAAGGCTCGAAACAGTAGAGCGCAGGAGATACAAGGACAGTGAGATGTAGTGGTCCTATCACCTGAGACAAGTATGTATTGAGTGGAGTGTTGAAAATAAGTAATGCATCCTTGTAAGCTTATAGAATATTTGTGAAAGAAAAGGAGAGAAGATATTTTCCATGGAGAGTCTAGAACTATTTCTTCATGGCAAAGTAAAGAAGAGTCTAGAAACTGGTTATTTATGTATGACAAAATAACTAGATATTAGGATAAGTATGAAAATATTCTAAAATTAGATATTTGTTAGGAAGAGTGTATAAGGTGGACACATAGCATCACTACATGAGCCATGGTCTCCTATAAATAGGGTGCCCTCCACCCCTCATGCATGCCATGATATAGAGTCTCATATGAGTCATAGATAAGAACATGTCAGGATTTACTATGGTGCACTAGTGTGTATGTGTCATCTTAGGATAGCCACATAAAGAGTAAAGATTTATCTTGTGTTTTATAAAGTTGAGTCATCAATAAAGGTTTGAATTCCTTAGTAGAGAGTTGGTTTTCCATATCAGTGTTAGGTTAAGGCTTTCACAAAGTGAATAGTGTGGGTAAATATCCAAAAAAGGATCAGTGTCAAGGTTAGGGGCACCGATATTTTAACAGCAGCCATGCCCACAAATTAGCATCCTCTAACATGCATGAACAACTGTTTAAATCATGCATTACAAGTCCAACCGCTGCACATACTGTACACGAGATAGCCAAAATCAGGTAGTAAGAGATCTAGATGGCAGGAGGCATTCTTTTCTCATGTCAATCAAATTGAAAAATACATGCATGTTTTCTCTAGGATTCGTCTTTGATATAGAAAATTAAACTCACTTAGTATTTTTCTAGAAAAGATAAAATCTGCTAGTCTAGCCGAGCATTCAGAGCTCCAAGGTCACTCAATCGCTCGTTTTCCTCAAGCTTGCCATAGCTACTACTCATAATAAGAGTTTAAAGAAGCTAAAGAAAGGTAGGACATCCTTTTTGTCTATTGTGTTTAGCTGCCTAAGGCTACGCCAACAAGCAATATCGGTGATTGCTTCACATATCTTCACTCTCATCTCTTGATCACCTAGGTAGGTCATGATGAACTTCTTTCCCTGCAGGTGTAGTCTTGCATGTATATCGTCGTTGTCGATATATCTCAACAGGAATTTTTAACAAAAGACACCTTGGCAATCAGATAAAACAACAACCCAGAAAAAATACTATGAGCAGAGCATATGATAATACCGACTGTAGCGACACAACGCGCTTCCTGTTACCAAGAGTAAGAGCATTACGATTACGATCAATCAAACAATTTAAAGACTTCAAAAGATAAGCTGAATGATCCGCGGAAAAAATGAAATGCATCTGTGAAGCTGTTGCCGCTTGCGAGGGTGTAGGGACGTAGGCACGGTTTGCTGCTGGATCGTGCGCTCGCCGCGAACACTACTCAATGACGCGTTCGGAACTCGCCTCGCCTCCACGCATCCATGGCCGGGACGGCAACGGTAGGGCCCCTGGGCGTGTCGTGTAGTGCTTGGCGTCGCTGGCTTACCGTGCCTGCGGTGAGGCTCGACGGCCATGCGTGTGCGCGCCCGTGCTCACTGCGCCGTGCATGCCCTGTGCAGGCTATGGCAGCTCACGAGGGTGTACTCGATGTACCAAGCCATGCGCTCGAGAGGGGCCTTTGGCTCGACCACCTCAAGTTGCTGCTGGGAGAGAAAGGTGATTATGAAATGATGTCGTCATGGACATAACTTTTTAGCCTGGTGGAGCTTTGTTCATTGTTAGTTCTAGATTAACTTTGTTTTCGCTAGTATCTTTGAATGTAATAGGAAGTCTTTGCTACCTGCCTTGTTGGACGATCCCTCTTAACTGTGTTGTAACCGGTTTTGGTGTTTTGCAATACATGGGACTAGGGCTTACCCTTGAACTCTAAAAAATTGAAGTCCAACACGAAGATCCATCGCTACTAATTGTGATCTCGCTTTCTTTATATATTTGAACTCAAATCGGAGGCTACACCACGAATTTCATATATGTACATGAGCTACGATAAAAAAAAATATATGGACAAATCACTTCACAAATATGCAAAAGATATATACGTTGAGCCGGGCAAAGCAGCAGCAGCAAAAGAATCACTAGTTCCTACTCTACGATCATCGTCTAGCAAAACGTTGGAGACGACGGGTGCGAGTAGGAAGTCAGTCTATCCAAGCCATCGATTACATCAAGGTCCCTCAACGTGTCACGGTCCATGGCGGCTCCGGCCGGGCTCCTGCCGCGCTCCCTCGCCGGCGAGCTGCCCTGGCTCCGGCATGCGTCCCAGCTCCGGTGCGCCTTGTTCCTCCCTCTCCCGGGCGGGGGTTCGCAGCTCTGGCTCCTCCCGTAGCTCGCCCTCCTGAAGCTCACGTGGTCCAGCGCCGCGCGCTCGCACTCCGACAGCGGGCTCGACGCCACCACGCCGGCGTTCACCGGCGACGTGTTGTGCCTCGTCTCCGGTGCCTGAAGGTCAATGGTCACCTTGGATCTGGACCGCTCGTGCTTGGTTGATTTGTTACCGTACCCCCGGTTCTTCACCTGGAGCACCAGGTGGTGGAGGAGCACCACCAGCTCAAGGATGAACTGCTCCGTCTTATCCTTGTCGGCGTGATGGAGCGTCTGGATGCGGGTGATGCTGTGCTGGGAACCTGATTTCTTGCCCATGTCGCTCCTGTAAGAAGGAAATAGATGTTAAGCATTGTTGATGGGAGTTTCAAAGCGTTTATGAACGGTGACAAGGAAAGCATGACTTGTCGATTTGATACTAACCCAAGGTTTGCCCATTCGCCGACCCATCCAAACCCTTGGTGTGCTCTGGTCAATGAATCAAAAGATGGAATTGTTAGGACAAAGTAATATAATCGTCTGATTGTCTGAAAATAACTTATAACAAGCTCAACACACCTTAGTGTATTTTCTGCTATAGGCAGAAGCCAGCGAAGAGTTTTCTGCATTTCAGCTTTGATTTGCGCTACAGTACGCTGCACCAATGGAACAAATTTATTAGCGCGCAAGAATGGTTGCCAATAAATTAGCTGTCAAATCAGGCCCTTGCGTGTCGTTTCGGAACGAAATTGAGAAAGAAATCCAGTTCTTCAGGTCGAAGAATGCATGTAGCAATTGCATTAAACAGAATTTTAAATTTTCGCCTGGCCTTCAGATATTCAGGTTTAGGGACCTACTACAGACTTAATATACAAAGGAAACGAAACATCTAAGCTCTGAAAGGCTGTATAAAAAATACAAACCTCCTCTTCGGTGTTAGATGATTGCAATCGTGATCTTAGAGCCGACTTCACTGCTATTGGCAGACCATGGTACAAATTGTCTCTAGAACTTGGAGGAAGAGAGAGGGGCCGAGAAACCTGTGTATGTACACAGGGTAGATTGAAAATGCAGTTCTCTTTTATCAGTGAAGCATAATCAATAGCAGGCTATTTTTTGATATGTAGACTTCGGTGATACAGCGCATGCACAATGATGTCAGTACAAGTATCTTGCTGCTAAGAGACGGACATGCTAAATTTTCAAACCACGAACATTACAGTCCACAACTTTAGTTTGCATTATGGAAAGAAATGGCTTGATCCTGGCTTATCAATGTGGTAGAAAAATATTCTGGATGAACAGGAGAATGTATCGAGATCTGCTGCCATGCCAATATAATAAAGAGGAACATCAAGAAGAAATAAATAGACATTGCATGGTTTATCAGAATAACTTACTATATTTTCAATCTGATTGATAATGTTAGCATAATGTAGAGCCAGACCACAGGAAC
Organism: Digitaria exilis; assembly: GCA_015342445.1. NCBI lineage: Eukaryota > Viridiplantae > Streptophyta > Magnoliopsida > Poales > Poaceae > Digitaria > Digitaria exilis. Next base: position 23,722 of record JACEFO010002059.1, on the reverse strand, counting down.
CAAGCTTTCGGTTCTGAGTATGCTCTGAATCGAAGAAGCCAGTTTCTGCAGGAATTATTTTTTTCCCAGCGAGGTGTTAGGACATTGTTGGATGCACTTTTTCTTAAACAAAAAACAACACAATTGCAGTACTACTAACCAGCTTCCTTAAATGAGTCCCTGATTTGTTTATGTAAAAATATTACAATATCCACCAGTTTCTCCACAATCTGCAGTTAGGAGAATGTAGATTGTCAGCATTCTACGAAAGAGTTTTGAGGGCAAGGAAATGTTTCATTAGCTTATCCATGCTAACTAATACAAAGTAACAGACACAAAGTTATAGTAAATAACAAAGCAAATATGGTTGAAATTGTACCTCTTCCAAAGTTTTAGACCACAAGGATTTCTTCTTCAGATTTTTCACAATCTTCCTCTGGCGCTTTAGTTCACTGTGCAATATCATAATGCTCTCTGCAATAAAAAGGAAACGAATACAATTACATCCCACGATTCAGTTTTATCTGTACGTGGATACGTGAGCGTATAAAAGAACTGACACTGTTAAAGGATGCTTATATCTTTTTACATATCTTAAGGACCTTTCAGAATCCCTCCAATAAAATGGTTAGGAGTGTTAGACATTTATTGTATTTCATTCTCCGAAATTGTGGATTTTAATTCCTTGGTTTCCCATGTGATTCCTATCTGTCAGTCAATACTTGTGAACCAGTCTATTTATCAGTGACTGTCATACGCCAGTTCATTTGAAATAAAAAATACGAGTGAATAGCAGAGAACATACAGTGTTTTATCAAAGACAGGTCCATGAAAAATGGCCGCACTACAATCAACATACACTACATTTCCATTTATTTTTTAATGTGAAACTGTAATGATTAGCTTGGTAACTTACTAGTGTCATGATATTTCAGTATCTCACTCAAGACTTTGTTCGCAAAGTGTAAAAACACTATTTCTAGACGAGCTAATGAGAAAAAAGTCTGAAGCTTGCATTCTAGTTCCTCTTGGTACTGTTCATAAAACGCATCAATCTGATTGTACCTCGTCTAGTTGCTGGCACATACTCCTCTTCATGAAATTTTCTTTTAAAATCCTGCTCAAATCTGTCCAGGGCGTGCAATTCATGGTAAAGTTCCTGCAATTATTTGTTTGAAAAGCATAAGTTTCACCAACACTCTCGAAACTGTCGTTCTAGATTGAGTTTCAGGACCCAGGGAAGATTAAGTTAATCAATAAATCAAATGGTGGAAATCTAAAACAACATCGGGATCCTTTAACTCTATAAAACAAGTATTGTAAACTTCAAGCATCTTCATGTACACAGATCACGACATTAAAGCAAACAAGTAAAAATTCTTTATAGCATACATACAGAAGTGTTTTGTGCCAAATTGACCAAATACTGGACAGTAGCTTCCATACTCTCCTTTGAATGATCCTGAGGCGTATTATCTGTCGCTAACCTGCGTATCAAAGTCAGAGAACATGAAGTGTTGATATGATTGTGGATAGAGACATTCAAATCACAAAGCATACTTTTCAGGGGAATACTTCTCAAAATATCGTCCCAAGTTATGCCATATAGGATCTTTACAGAGGTCGCCAAACCGTATTACTTCTTTTGAAAAGACAGTGAGTTCTTCCCTGTTGCATTCATTTTTCAAGTCCATGTCAGTTACGTGTTTGACTATATCAACCAAAAATTTTCGAAGCAACATAACAAATCATACCTTTTATCAACAGCAGCAATATGCAACAGCTCATTGGTATTCGAGGAAACCAACATTCGCACTCCATCTGAATGCAAAATCTCTTCTTTGAGCTCTTTTATACTCTCATCAGAGCAGGACCTCCATAACTTAGAAGCTTTGGCTATTGTATTTGCAACTTCAAATGCTAAAATACACACTTTATTTCCACGGTTTGTACCCCCAGAGAGAAAGCCACTGCCATGATTCAAACTCGTCATGCTGCTCCCGAGGGTATCTAGCACCTCAACGGCCTTTTCCAGACTAGCAATGCTAGCTCTTCCCAAAAATGTACCTGGTTCTGATACCTGGCAGAACTTAGTATGTCAGAGTTAATGTGAAAAACCTATTTCTATGTTCTCATGTAATAATCTCTTAGTTTATGATTTCAGCTAGAAAGCTAACTGGCTGTAGCAGGAAACCAAGCAAAGAAAAGGTGATCGAATATATTATCCATTTAACAACTATAAGCTCGTGAGAGAAAAAAGAAAGGTACTATGTTTTTAAGAATAACATTTTGATCTGAAATGTTGAAAACTATAAAACAACACTACTTTTCAAATATGAAGCTAATGCAACTCAATGGAAACATGACGTATGGAAAGAGATGCCACTCCTTCAAAGCTATTAACCAACATCAGTGAATTCCTTTAACTGGGCGCTTTGCTATCCTGTAGCCTAGTTTTTGACATCTCGAACTATGATATTCCAGTCAAACTCGCTCGCCTAGTCGCTGCTTCTCAAAATCTCTCTCTCAGCATCTTGACAGTAACATGCAGTAAGACTTCTATTCCCTTGACAATCATCACACAGCCTGTATTTTGACAAATTCCTTGCACATCCAGATCTTTCTGATCACTGCGAACCAAAGCTGCCCAAGTCCATGCCTTTGCAAGAGCAAGAGGTATACTTTGTCAGATTCCATAAGTAGAGCCAAGAACGCGGTCAGTAGTAGCCAAGAGGCTACAAGTTCGCATTTTGGGTCACAGGCTTGACCAGTCCAGAGGGTAGACTTTGCTGACAGCACCCTTAATGTAGATTAAGCAATAAGCACGGCTGCCCTTCGCTTATCCCGGTAAAAAGAAGAGAATCATCCTAGGACAAAGCTTAGAAAATGCAAAAGGAAGGCCGCCAAGCTTGACTTCACATTGTATGCCGACATGCATATTTCTGAACTTTTTTATTTTTTTTATTTTGTTGGCTTCTCCTGCTGTGTCTGTGTTTCCTTCTCCTTTCCTTGCCCTGCCTAAACGACGCATGCAGATTTTGCAAGCACCAGATACCGAAACGGTCTGATACATCCGGCGCCTCGCCGCAACGGCGCAACCAATCTCCGAAAGGTGTTGTATTTCGATGAATGAAACAACTGGATTGAAGAGCTTCACAACCACCTCCGTACAGATTTAGCGCAGCGGCGACACCTGAATAGAGCAGGAAACAGCTTCAGCTTCGCCGACGAGTATCCCTCTGATCACGGCAACTTGTTCAGCTTGAGAAGACTGGGCTCCCGGTAATTTGGAAATTGGAGCTAGTGCCTTCTTCCCGTAACATGTTTTTTTTTTTTTTTGCGTGAATTGGCTGGTTGAGAACTCCGAGGACGAACTGGTGAACTAACAGAAAGCAAGCACCGGCGTGACATCATGCTCTTCCCGTCGACCTTTAAGCTACGTAGCTGACAGAGTATGCAGTAATACAGCACAAAGCAGAGCAACACGGCTCGATCCCGGGCGTGAAGCGGCGGGAAGGAAGATGGAGGGAGGAGGGACTAGGGAGGACGAGAAAGGCGACATGGCATGGCATGGCACGCATGAGAGAGGCAGGCAGAGCAAAGCGAGCAGCAGACGAAGGAAGAAAGCGCATACATACCTTGTGCGACGGGGGCGGCTTGGGCGGCGGGATGGCGAGCTCGCCGGAGTCGTAGTACCCGGGCCCGTACCTTCCGCGGCGCGCGGTGTAGGTGTCGGTGAGCGCCCGCGGCGCCGGCTCCTGGTGGAACCGTCTCGAGCAGACGCACCCCATGGCGGATGACTGACCTCACCTCACCGGCGGGCAGACAGATAGCTCGATATCCCAGAGGCGGATGTCGCGGCGAGGGCGCAAGGGAGTTGGTGGGGTCGCAGGTTTGAAGTCGCAACTGAATCGGAAAATTCGACGGACGGGAAGAAGAGGGAGGGAGGGAAGGAGGAGGGTTGGTTCTTGGTTGGGTCCTCCCGGGTTTGGGTGTTGCTTTTGTTCCATGGCGTGCGGCGCGGTGCGCTGCGGTGGTGGCGTGTCGTGTGGTGGTGCGGTGCGGTGTCCCCTCGGCTCATCCATGGTCGTCGCCCCGCCGTACGCAACTTTGACTGCTTCCGTTCCGTCCGTCCCCAGAATTTTTTTTATTTTATCCTTTTTATTCTAAAATATTAAAAAAACATGTCCCCAACTAATATTCCAAGCGGTGAGCCTTTTCGTCGCGCCAGGTCCCGTGGCGCGACCAAAGTATGTGTCGCGCCACAAGACATGGCGCGACAAAAAGACACGCTGGCACGGCACGCATGCAAGGTGGTGACTGGACGCTGACGTGGTCAGATGAGCCGCGCCACATGCTTCAGCGCGACTCAGTCGCGCCAAAGGTCGTGGCGCGACTCAGGCATATACAGAGCCGCTGCGCGCCCCTCCCTTCTCCTTCCTCCTTTCTTCTTCCTTCATTTGTACTTGTTCAAGACCTCTCCAATGGCACCGCCCCTCGCCGTCGCCCTGTAGATCCGGTGGTTCCTTCCACGGATTTGACGGGAAAACGGTGGGAAATCAACCCGGGAAGGTAACTTATCCACTTAACCTTATTTGTTTCCTTCATTTCGTTGTTTTGATAGGTCTCTATGCTCTCTAGGGTTTGTGTTGGTATGGTTGATTTTGCACGAAACATATATAATTTGTTGTGGTAAATCGGGCAATTTTCTCTTGGCAACGATATTGTATCGTCTAGAATGAGTTGCATGTAAAGATGTAATTATCATTTGAGGGGATAGATTTTTGAATGAAAAATAATGGAAACTTAAATTTTCTATGTGTATGGTTAATGGTAGTTTGCTTTTGCACTTATAGCAAATTGGTGGTGCTATACATGTAGATGGATCGGTTGATTCGTTTTTTCTCGGGGGGCATTGTGAAGGAAAACGGTGAGTTTGCTAGGATGAGGCAACAAATTTCAAGATTCCATAGGCCACCATCATTCGATAATTTGGTTGTACAAGTCAATGAGTTGTTCAAAGTAGAAAGAGAGCAATGGGATATATGTCTTCGTGGGAGGTTTGATGCCGGTGAGAAAAGAGCTCATTATGTCTTAATTCTCATTGCTACGGAAGATGATTGGATGTTTTACAAAGATGTGGTTAAGGGTTCTCAAGTCAATGTTGCTGAGATTGTAGTTGATTTTTGTACACGTGGTATTGGTGGGCATGAAGTAATCCAAGATGATGATCCCACGGAGCACCTAACCCAAGAGCACTTAACCCCTCAGGATGCTTTGAGTGAAGATGACGAGGAGGAGGATGAGGATGATGAGAATGTGGGGGAAAGTGATGATGAACATGACTTTGAGAGATGTAGAGCTAACAATAGCTTTGGTGATTTGAGCAGGGAAAATGAGGGGGTAGATAATGATGACATATCTGAAAGTTCTGACGAAGAGGATACCACTGTGGATCCGCAAGAAGTGCCGTTTGTGCAACCACAAAGAACCACTATGGATCCAGGAGCATCACATGAACCTTTAGATATACCCGTGGAATTAGATGATGGGCCTATGTTAGAAGAGTTAGCTGGAGTGGGTAGATTATCTCTTTCTGGTGTACGTTTGGCCTCATTAACGCCCCTTGAGTTGAGACAACTTAAAGCTGTTAATGTCCAAGTATCAGAGGTTCCTATATTTCATTCTAACCCAAGCAAGGCTTATTGTGATTCTGGTTTGCGCCTGAACCCTTTAGATCCTGATAGTGGTGAGCAATTTATAGAGAAAGGGATGAGATTCGATAGTTTAGAAGATCTGAAATTCTTTCTGAGAGATTACTCGATGCGGCACCACAGTCCGTACAACGTGGTCCACTCCAACAAAGAGGAGCGGTACACAGTTACGTGCCAGCAAATGTGTCCGTGGAAGGTATGGGCTCGCCCTATCCCTGATGAAAGGGGGAAATGGAAGATCACAAAGGTTAAGCAGCCTCACACTTGTGGGTCATCTGTGGTATCACAGGACCACTCTCAGTGCACTGCACGCTACATAGCAACACGGATTGCCTCATTGACCTATGCAGATCCAGATGTATCAGTAGCTACTCTCATTGAGGCCATATATGGATTCACAAATTATAAGGTTAAGTACGGCAAGGCTTGGAGGGCTAAGCAACATGCAATCGCCATGCTATGGGGTGATTGGAAAGCTGCCTATGCTAGGGTGCCTAGGATTTTAGAAGCAATTCCACTTGAATAGAAAGTTCACAGAGGTGCTCTAAGAGCTATATATGATGATCAAGTACAGCGGAAACCTTTATAGGGATAGATCGGGCAATATATAGCAAATATGAGAATATATGAACCAAAATAAAGTAAGCAACACAAAGAGACACGAGATTTGTTCCCGGAGTTCACTCCCAAGAGAGCTACGTCTCCGTTGAGGCACCCACAAAGGGTAGAGTCTCTTTCAACTCGTTTCCTCCCTCAATCGACCACAAAGATCAAGATTGAGTCACTTATTAGAAAGTTCCACACAAGGAACGGGTGATACAATCCTCCAAGGCGCTCCCACAAGCTAGGTGCTGCACTTGGTGACCTCTATCCGTCTAGGAGCAAGCTCCAAGAGTAACAAACGCGAATCACAAGCCAAGGATGCTTCAAGTGCTTCTTGAGATGAACAAATGCTTCTCCTCACTCAAAGTCAACCCACAAGCCTCAAATCTCTTCTCTCAACCAATCCCCAAATGAATCTTGGCTTGGGCAAGGTTTGGAGGGGAGTGGAGAGAGGGGGAGAGAGCTAGAAGAGTGTTTGCTGTTAAAATGTGCGAGCTAGGGTTGAAGGGGTGAGTGAGGGGGTATTTATACCCCTTCTCAAAATCTAACTGTTATGTTCTGAATCGGGCAAACCGGATCTTTCGAGTACTACTCGGATCTTCCGGATGGGCTTAGGTTAGCTGTGAAAAACCTAAGTGTACTGCCAAACCGGATCTTCCGATGAAGAAAACCGGATCTTCTGGTTTTACGCAGAATGGAACCGGATGTTCCCAGGAACAAAATCGGATCTTCCGATTCTACGCAGAATGGAACCGGATGTTCCGAAGAACACAACCGGATCTTCCGATTATACGCAGAACCGAACCGGATGTTCCGAAGAACAAAATCGGATCTTCCGGAAATCTCTGAGAAAGTGAGTTTTGCCCCTTTTTCGTCTCAAAGTTAGTTTTCATCTCAATATAGTTAGTTTTCATCTCAATATAGCACTTTAGCAGCCTTGATTCATCAGACACGTCCCCCTTGATAGTACGGTGTTTCCTATATTCAAATTCAAAGAGTAAATTCAATTTAAATCCTCCATATGAGCTTCACACCATATAATTCGAATTGGGGACCTCCTTTGTATATATTATTTTTCTTATCTCATTTAGCACCTGCACATATCTTAATAAAAGTATGAAACCTCCAAATTATGGTTGTTATCACCACCAAAACCACTAGGGGGCCAAATGCACTTTCAATCTCCCCCTTTTTGGTGATTGATGACAACACAATTTGGGTAAATGATAATAGATAGATGGTTTCATTTCATTTCCGGAATTCATATGAAAAAGCTCCCCCTAAATATGTGCATTACCATAAAACCGGCCTCAAATGGCTTTGCACATATTTTTGTGAGAACTTTCTCATATCAATTTGAAGCATAAATACATGTGCATAGTGTGAGATATAAATCCGTGATGCATATGACAATATAATCACACAACAAAGTGAGAAATAACATTACACCATCCATAGCATCACTCAAAACAATAAATATGATAATTAAACCACACATCTAATAAGTCTCACAAATAAGTTTCACAAACCGAGTAATTCAAATGTCTCATGCAACACACCAAATCACAAACCATCACAAAGTTCTTACATGTCCACACATAGAACGGGAAAAGAAAAGATAAATAGATTGAAAGTTTGAGGGGGGGGGTCTCCAAGCACCAAATTCACTCCCCCTTTGGCATCAAGCACCACAAAGGGGAGCTACTCACTGTCGTCCTCAGTCTCCTCATCATCATCATCTTGTGCACCACTAGTGCCAGCTCCCATCTCACGGCCACCCAAGTCTTCCTCAATGTCATCTTCATCATCTTGAGCGCCAGGGCCAAAAGTGTACTGCTGAGTCTCAGGACCAAAAGCATACCCTTGAGGAGGAGCCCACTCATAGCACCAGGGGTTCTCAAAAGTAGGAGGAGGAGGAGGAGGAACCCTTTCTTCAGGTGGAGGAAAAGGTGTGCGCTGGATGTCATACTTGTCAAGAAGCTTCTGTTGCCTCCGCTCAATTCTATCAAGTTGAAGCTGTTGCCTATGCATGGTGTCGGAGTTGTGCTTAGCAACTTTAAAGCATGCAAAGAGGCCATGAGCAATGAAGCCAAGAGTGCTCTTCTTCTTCTTTGGCATGGCTGACGAGGGCGGTACTTCAAAATGAGAAGATGGTCCTTGAGAAGATGAGGCACCTGGGTCACCTCTAGGAGTTTCTCGGAGCGTGTGAGAACCAATCTTCAGAAGTTGCTCAAGCTTGCCCTTTGGTGGCTTGTATGGCAAGTGAGTCTTGTCAGTCATGATATTTAGGCCAGTCAAATTCTTTGATCACATGGAAAATATAGGGTGCATAATGACGGCCTCTCTTGGAGTCATGAGAACAGTTGGCTATCTCATTCCATAGGAAGTCTGTGACCAAGAAGCCATGTCGGTGGGGATCCATTTGAAGGAGGAGGTTTCTGGCATAGTTTGAGATGTTGTCAGAATCTCCAGCTCTAGGTGTCAAGGTGAATCTGAAGAGCTGATTTAGAAGCTTGTAAAAGGGGATGAGACCCTTAACCTGACTATGCACACACTTGGGACCATATGCCGCATCATACATGAACGCCATGCGGCTGCTCTCTATAACACCCGCATTGTGCAGCGTAAGATTGTTCTCTCTGTCAGATTCACCAAACCCAAGAAGTTCTCCAAACTGTGCAAACTCGAGAATGAACCGCTTCCCTTCGATGGTGAAATGCATCTCATACTCATCTGCATCAATATAGAGAGTGGCATAGAATTGTGCCACAATCTCCTCGTTCCAGTCACACCTGAATGCCATGAGCTTGACCAAGTTTTTCTTTCTGCACTCAGCATATACTTGCTCAACCACATCTTTGATTGGCTGATCCAAGGATCTCAGGTAAGCCCAGTCAATATACTTCATCTCTGTGGTAGCATGGGCTTTGCTCATGATAACGCTTTCATACCAGTCAGCCTGGAATGGAAGCCAGAACCGTGGATCTCCCCGAAAACCTCTGGCAACTGTGCTAGGATTTGTGCCATACCGGACGGTGCACATGTCCAACTCAGCATTGCCCTTCCTGTAATCCACCAAGCGAGGATCACGAGACTGTCGCTGTGGCATGGTCAGCTTTGCCACAGTGGACTCAAGGTAACTAAGATCAATATCCTCATTAGTGCCTCTGCCACCACCCCTGCCTCTGCCACCACGACCACCTCTGCCACCACGGCTAGAACCTTCAGTAGCTGTCGTAGGCTTTGAGCGAGCAGGGGCAGTTTGCTCCTTGGTTCTCTTGCCCTGAGGATCTTGTTCCACAAACTCTTCCTCAGATGATACCTCCTCTTCTTCTTCTTCTTCATTTGAGTCGGGTGGAGCAAGTGGGAATGAGTGCTTTGAAACCAGTCTCTTGCGACCCATCTGAGAAAAAGAGAGTGACAAGGTTTTAGATAAAGAAACAACAGTTAAAGGCTTGAACTGGAGCAAACCGGATGATCCGGGTGGGAGCCGGATGATCCGAGGGTCGGATCATCCGGGTCGGACCCGGAACTTCCGGTTTTCACGGGTTCAAACCGAAAATCGTTGAATCTCGAGTTTCAGCCCACTAAAGTTTATGAGATCAAAGATATGAGTTCTAGGACAGAGCAGGAACCTAAAACTGAGAGTATATCAACATGCATCCACTACATTGGGAGATCAGGTCTATGTATTTTGAATATGAACCATAGGTTTGAATCCATAAAAATTTGTGATATCCAATCCATTCAAGTGCTAGGCATGTGTTCTAGAGATGTCATAGACCTAGTAGCTTTCATAGAATCCATCCAAAACTTGCATATATGAAACTTAGAATGACGGAAGATTTTGAATGAATTACCGTTGGATTTTCCCGTGTGTTTTTGAACAACCGGAGGATGGATTCGGGTCTTCCGAAGTGAGGAGCACCAAATCCACGGATTGGATTTGATTTTTGGTGGTGGAACTCGAAAATCCCCGCCGGAGGGAGAGAGAGGAAGGGGGCGCCGGCGGTGGAGAAGAATGGGGTGGAGTTAGGGTTCATGAGGGGGTAGAACAAAGTATATGTGGTTCAGCCGGACGAAACCGGAACTTCCGGGTGGGAGCCGGAAGATCCGGTTTCCACCAGAGCCGAACCGGATCTTCCGGACCAGAACCGGAAGTTCCGGTTCCACAGAGGAAAGCCCAAAAGATTTTTCAAGGAGTTTGATTTTGAAATAAAAGATGGTTTAAGATATGGACATGTAAAATTCTTGACTTATAAAGATCAGTGACAAACAACAATACATAGCTATGATCTTTGTGAGCAAGATATGATCCAACGATCACAAAATCCAACATTTTGAAAAAATCACTCAAATAAAACATTTTATTCCTATCTAGGCAACATATCAAGAGCGTGTGCTAGACATCAATCCAAGTTACGAGAATCCAAGATATTTAACTCATTCCTTAGATAACAAAACCTTCGCTCATCAAGTGGCTTGGTAAATATATCCGCTAGGTTTCTCTTTGTGCTCACATGGCGCATGTGTATATCTCCCCTAAGTTCATGATCTCTCAAGAAGTGATGTCTTATGTCTATGTGTTTGGTTCTTGAGTGGTTGATGGGGTTCTTGGCTAGGTTGATGGAGCTCTCATTGTCACATAGGAGTGGAATTTTGGTAAAGTTGCATCCATAATCACTCAAGGTTTGCCTCATCCATAATAATTGTGCACAACAAGCACCCGCCGCCACGTATTCCGCTTCCGCGGTGGATAAAGCAACCAAATTTTGTTTCTTGGAACTCCACGACACTAAGGACCACCCAAGGAATTGGCATGTCCCCGTCGTACTTTTCCTATCCACTCTGCAACCGGCATAATCCGAATCGGAATAGCCAAGTAGACGGAAATTGGAGCCTTTGGGATACCACAAGCCAAGGTTAGGGGTATGAACTAAATATCTAAAAATTCTCTTAACGGCCATCAAATGACACTCCTTAGGATTGGCTTGAAATCTAGCACACATGCACACACTAAGCATAATATCGGGCCTAGATGCACAAAGATAAAGCAAAGAACCGATCATAGAGCGATATACCTTTTGATCAACGGATTTTCCTTTGGAATCAAGATCAAGATGTCCATTCAATGCCATTGGAGTCTTGATGGGCTTGGCTTAGCCATGTCAAACTTCTTGAGCATATCACTTGTATACTTAGTTTGACTAAGAAAAGTTCCTTCCCTCAATTGTTTGATTTGGAAGCCAAGAAAGAACTTCAATTCACCCATCATGGACATCTCAAATCTCTTGGTCATGATCCTACTAAACTCATCACAAAATTTCTTATCGGTTGAGCCAAAAATAATGTCATCAACATAAATTTGACAAACGAATATAGCATTATCAACTTTTCTTGTGAAGAGAGTATAATCGGCTTTGCCTATTTCAAAGCCATTCTTGAGAAGAAAATCTTTAAGGCATTCATACCATGCTCTAGGAGCTTGCTTAAGCCCATAGAGCGCCTTATTGAGCTTGTACACATGGTTGGGAAATTTAGGATCTTCAAAGCCCGGTGGTTGTTCCACATACACCAACTCGGAGAGGGGGCCATTCAAAAATCCACTCTTCACGTCCATTTGATAAAGCTTGAAATCATGGTGAGAAGCATAGGCTAATAATATACGAATTGACTCAAGCCTAGCTACCGGTGCATAGGTTTCACCAAAATCCAAACCTTCAATTTGGGTGAAGCCTTGTGCCACTAACCTTGCCTTGTTTCTTGTCACTATACCATATTCATCTTGCTTGTTACGGAAAACCCACTTGGTGCCAATCACATTTTGCTTCGGTCTTTCCACCAACTCCCGTACTTCATTTCTTGTGAAGTTGTTCAATTCATCTTGCATGGCTAAAACCCAATCCGGATCTCCAAGTGCTTGTTCAACCTTAAGAGGTTCCAAAGAAGAGACAAAGGAGTAAAATCCACAAAAATTTTGCAAGCGTGAGCGAGTGGTTACCCCCTTTCTTATGCTACCAAGAATATTATTGACGGAGTGATCTCTTTGAACTCTTCGGTGAACTCTTGGATGAGCAACTTTTGATTGTCTTTGAATGGGTTGCTCATCTTCATCATCATCTTCATTTTGATTTACATTTGCTTGATCACCACCTTCTTCATGAGTTTCTTGACTTAGGCTTTGAGCTTGGTCATCAACTTGAGCTTGATCTTGATCTTGCTCTTGAACTTCATGAGTGCTAGGTGGTTCAACTCTTGTAGATGATGATGATTCCTTTTCTTGCACTTGAGCTTCCTTCTCTCTTGGTCTAACTTCACCAATGGCCATTCTCAAGATAGCTTCACTTGGAGGTTCTTCTTCATTTACAAAACTTGGATTAACTTGCTCTACTTGAGAGCCATTAGTTTCATCAAATTTCACATCCACCGAGATTTCGACACAACCCGTGGTTTTGTTGAAAACACGATAGGCATGCTCGTTAGTACCATAACCAAGAAGAAAACCTTCATCTACCTTTGATGCCAACTTTGAGCTTTTGGGTTTCTTGTTAAGTATAAAACACTTGCACCCAAAAACTCTAAAGTAGTGCACCTTGGGTTTGTTACCAGTTAGGAGTTCATATGCCGTCTTGCCAAGAATCTTGTGAAGATAGAGTCGGTTGATGGCATGACAAGCGGTGTTGATTGCCTCCGCCCAAAATTGATCCGAAGTCTTGTATTCATCAAGCATGGTCCTAGCGGCTTCAATAAGAGTTCTATTCTTCCTTTCCACTATACCATTTTGTTGAGGGGTATAGGGAGCGGAGAACTCATGCTTGATTCCCTCTTCATCAAGAAATTCTTCAATATTTGTGTTCTTGAACTCATTGCCATTGTCACTTCTAATGTTCTTGACCTTCACTTCAAATTCATTTTGAGCTCTCTTAATGAATTTCTTCACAACACCTTGCACTTCACTTTTATCTTGCAAAAAGAATACCCAAGTGAAGCGAGAATAATCATCAACAATAACAAGACCATATTTGTTACCACCAATGCTAATGTATGCAACGGGGCCAAATAAGTCCATGTGTAGGAGCTTGAAAGGTCTTGGTGTGGTCATCACGTTCTTGACGGAGTGTGGAACTCCAACTTGCTTTCCGGCTTGACAAGCACTACACAACCTATCTTTCTCAAACACAACATCGGTTAGTCCTAGGATGTGCCCACCTTTTTGAAGTTTGGCCAAGTTCCTCATCCCAACATGAGCTAGACGGCGGTGCCATAGCCAACCCATGTTAGATTTTGCCACTAAACAAGTCTCGGGCGTCACTTTATCAATTGTGAAATCAACTAAATAAAGTTTACCCTTCAAGCGACCCGTAAATGCAATAGAGGAATCCTCCCTTCTAAAGACGGTCACACCCTCATGAGTAAAGAGACAATTGTAGCCCTTTTCACAAAGTTGAGAAACGGACAACAAATTGTATCCCAAAGATTCAACTAGAAAAACATTGGTAATAGAATGATCATTTGAGATGGCAATCTTACCAAGACCAAGTACCTCCCCCTTACTATTATCACCAAACACAATCTTCTCCGTGGGTTCAATACTTGGCTCAAATGATGTGAACATGTCCTTCTCCCCGGTCATATGATTTGTGCATCCACTATCAAGCACCCATCCCGTGCCGCCGGAGGAGTAGACCTACAAAACAAGTTTAACCTCTAGATTTAGGTACCCAAAAAGATTTGGGTCCTTCAAGGTTAGCCAAATACATTCTAGGTACCCACACATTTCTCAATATGGATTTCTTTGTGTAGGCACCAACATACTTAACCACAAATTTACCATTCTTATCCATGGTTACCATATAGTCACTCGTATAGGATGGAGAAGGCTCATGTGTCTCACTCTTCACCTTCTCTTTACCTTTACCTTTCTTTTCACTCTTAACCTTGTTTGAGTGACTCTTACCAACATCACTCTTTGGAACACCATGAGCAATGTTCATTAACTCACCAAGTTTGGTCCCTTTGATGAACTTGGGACCTTCATAGCCATTTGTCACTTGCTTACCATTGGTCTTACCACCTCTCTTGAGTCCAAGACCATCCTTGATGCTATGATGCCTACCATCATCATATTTCACCTTGGACTTACCTTTGTCCTTACCTTCTAACCCTTCTCTCACTAGCATGTTCAATCTCTTGATCTCATTGTCTTTTGTTTTCACTAACTCCTCTAGCTTGGCAATGTTAGTGAAATAAGCATTCACATCAAGTTTATAACATTTAGAACATCCTTCACTAGTAGAAGCATTAGAGTCAAGGTTAGCCTTGGATTAAGAAGAGGTGCTCTCCCAAAGAACGCTATAGTTCACTTCAAGATCTTTGTATTTGATCTCTAAGCATGATAAGCTTTGTTGAAGTTCACTATTTTTGCTCTTTTGAATAGCAAGAGATTCATTTACCAAAGTTAGATCCTTTGACATCTTCTCTTTAGAGTCATTAGCCATAGACAAGTCTACTTCTAATTTCTCTACCTTTCCTTTTTCTTTAGCAAGAGCTTCTTCTAAAGCACGGTTTTTCTCCTTCTCAAGGATGAATAAGTCTTCTTGCTTTAGAAGGAGCTCATCCCTTTTATCTAGCTTCTTAGCTAGCTTTTAATTTCTTTGTAACCTTTCTTCCCAAAACGTTTTATCATGTTTTCCTTAACCATTTCATCCTCATCACTAGATTCATTTTCTATGTCATTGCTAGGAGGAGTAGAGGAAATAGATTTGGATGTCACCTTAGTGCCCTTAGCCATAAGGCAAAGAGGGGCATGGTCTTCATCATCACTATCGGACAAGTTGGTGAAGAGGCGGCTTGATGAAGAGCTTGATTTATGGATGGCAAGTGTAGCTACGTTCTCATCTTCCGACTCTTCATTACTTGATAGTCATTCCATACCAAGATGAGCTTGTCTTGAGTACTTCTTCTTATGATCATAGCACTTCTTGTTGTCATAGCTTCTCTTGTTCTCTTCTCTCTTGTCCTCCTTGTGCTTACCATCTTCCTTCTTGTTGGGACACTCGGCAATGAAGTGTCCATATTCACCACATTGGTAACATGGTCTCTTCTTGCTTCTTCTAGTGTCCTTACTCCCATTTCCTCTCTTGAAATTTCTCTTCTTGAGGAAGCCTCTAAAGTTCTTGATAAGCAATGCAATTTCTTCATCAGTGCTCTCATCTTCATCACTTGTATCTTCCTTCTTGGCTTTGGATGACTTCCTTGTTTCTTCGCCTTCTTCTTTAGCCTTCAATGCAATATCCTTCTTGTTCTTGTTGCTTAGGGCCACTTTTGCTTCCTTCTCGGCAAGTTCATGTTGAAGCAACTCGCTAAGAAGGTGAACCGGCGTCATCTTCTTGAACTTCTCATCTCTTCTAATCATTTGGGCAAGATGAACGTCCCTTGGAGTGAAGGCCTTCAATAATTTTTTTGTGGCTCGATAGTCACTCCAATCTTCACTTCCAAGTGCTCTAATGGTGTTGATCATCCCCATGAGCCTATCAAATATTTGTTGAGTGGTCTCATTATCAAGCATGACAAAACTTTCAAGTTGATTATCTAGCAAATCAATTTTGCCCTCCTTGATCATGTATGTCCCTTCATGTGACTCTCTAAGAATATCCCAAATATCCTTTGCCACCTCCACATGTTGAATCTTGTTGAATTCTTGAGGAGACAAGGAGTTGGTGATGATTCTTGTAGCTTGAGCGTTGCGGTAGTAGTCTTGTGCAAGCTCCGGAGTCATCTTCCTTTTCTTGGGCTTCTTCACACCTACACACACAATCTCCCAAAGAGAGGGGTGAAGCCCGAAGAGATGCAATTTCATGTCATAGGCCCATTTTGAATAGTTTGATCCATCAAAATATGGTGCCTTGCAAAGATTAATAGATTGAAAATGAGATGTATTGAAACTAGATATATCATGATAGTCAAGTGGAACACGAGTTAACTCCCTTGACTTGTGTTTCTTCTTCTTCTCTTTCTTCTCATCCTCCTCTAGCTTCTTTAGTTTCTTTTTCAACTTTTCTATCTCCTTAGCCTTTGAGTCGTCGTCCGAACTCTCATCCGAGCTACAGTCCGAACTTGAGCTTGAGCTTCCACTTGGTGTGGGTGATGCATCTTTCTTTGATCTTTTGCTTCTTGTTGACTTGAAAGAAGCTTTATCATCATTATCTAGAGGAGGTAGATCGATGGGTGGAGGTTGAGAGTTGATGATGTCCACGTTCTCTTCACCTTCAATCCTCGACATCTTGATTCTCTTGAGCGGTTAAGCCTTGACAAGAGCCTCGGCTCTGATACCAATTGAGAGGATCTTGTAGATGCCTAGAGGGGGGTGAATAGGCGTACCTAATAAAACCTGAAAATTCTTTCTTCTCAAGTCGTCAGTGAAACCGGATCTTCCGAGTACTTCTAGGAAGATCCGATGATCGGATGTTCCGAGACTTACTCGGATGATCCGATGTGAGAAATAACCTTTGCTCGAGATTCAAAATCTAACAAGTTATTTGCAATTCCACTTGAATAGAAAGTTCACAGAGGTGCTCTAAGAGCTATATATGATGATCAAGTACAGCGGAAACCTTTATAGGGATAGATCGGGCAATATATAGCAAATATGAGAATATATGAACCAAAATAAAGTAAGCAACACAAAGAGACACGAGATTTGTTCCCGGAGTTCACTCCCAAGAGAGCTACGTCTCCGTTGAGGCACCCACAAAGGGTAGAGTCTCTTTCAACTCGTTTCCTCCCTCAATCGACCACAAAGATCAAGATTGAGTCACTTATTAGAAAGTTCCACACAAGGAACGGGTGATACAATCCTCCAAGGCGCTCCCACAAGCTAGGTGCTGCACTTGGTGACCTCTATCCGTCTAGGAGCAAGCTCCAAGAGTAACAAACGCGAATCACAAGCCAAGGATGCTTCAAGTGCTTCTTGAGATGAACAAATGCTTCTCCTCACTCAAAGTCAACCCACAAGCCTCAAATCTCTTCTCTCAACCAATCCCCAAATGAATCTTGGCTTGGGCAAGGTTTGGAGGGGAGTGGAGAGAGGGGGAGAGAGCTAGAAGAGTGTTTGCTGTTAAATGTGCGAGCTAGGGTTGAAGGGGTGAGTGAGGGGGTATTTATACCCCTTCTCAAAATCTAACTGTTATGTTCTGAATCGGGCAAACCGGATCTTTCGAGTACTACTCGGATCTTCCGGATGGGCTTAGGTTAGCTGTGAAAAACCTAAGTGTACTGCCAAACCGGATCTTCCGATGAAGAAAACCGGATCTTCTGGTTTTACGCAGAATGGAACCGGATGTTCCCAGGAACAAAATCGGATCTTCCGATTCTACGCAGAATGGAACCGGATGTTCCGAAGAACACAACCGGATCTTCCGATTATACGCAGAACCGAACCGGATGTTCCGAAGAACAAAATCGGATCTTCCGGAAATCTCTGAGAAAGTGAGTTTTGCCCCTTTTTCGTCTCAAAGTTAGTTTTCATCTCAATATAGTTAGTTTTCATCTCAATATAGCACTTTAGCAGCCTTGATTCATCAGACACGTCCCCCTTGATAGTACGGTGTTTCCTATATTCAAATTCAAAGAGTAAATTCAATTTAAATCCTCCATATGAGCTTCACACCATATAATTCGAATTGGGGACCTCCTTTGTATATATTATTTTTCTTATCTCATTTAGCACCTGCACATATCTTAATAAAAGTATGAAACCTCCAAATTATGGTTGTTATCACCACCAAAACCACTAGGGGGCCAAATGCACTTTCAATCTCCCCCTTTTTGGTGATTGATGACAACACAATTTGGGTAAATGATAATAGATAGATGGTTTCATTTCATTTCCGGAATTCATATGAAAAAGCTCCCCCTAAATATGTGCATTACCATAAAACCGGCCTCAAATGGCTTTGCACATATTTTTGTGAGAACTTTCTCATATCAATTTGAAGCATAAATACATGTGCATAGTGTGAGATATAAATCCGTGATGCATATGACAATATAATCACACACAAAGTGAGAAATAACATTACACCATCCATAGCATCACTCAAAACAATAAATATGATAATTAAACCACACATCTAATAAGTCTCACAAATAAGTTTCACAAACCGAGTAATTCAAATGTCTCATGCAACACACCAAATCACAAACCATCACAAAGTTCTTACATGTCCACACATAGAACGGGAAAAGAAAAGATAAATAGATTGAAAGTTTGAGGGGGGGGGGTCTCCAAGCACCAAATTCACTCCCCCTTTGGCATCAAGCACCACAAAGGGGAGCTACTCACTGTCGTCCTCAGTCTCCTCATCATCATCATCTTGTGCACCACTAGTGCCAGCTCCCATCTCACGGCCACCCAAGTCTTCCTCAATGTCATCTTCATCATCTTGAGCGCCAGGGCCAAAAGTGTACTGCTGAGTCTCAGGACCAAAAGCATACCCTTGAGGAGGAGCCCACTCATAGCACCAGGGGTTCTCAAAAGTAGGAGGAGGAGGAGGAGGAACCCTTTCTTCAGGTGGAGGAAAAGGTGTGCGCTGGATGTCATACTTGTCAAGAAGCTTCTGTTGCCTCCGCTCAATTCTATCAAGTTGAAGCTGTTGCCTATGCATGGTGTCGGAGTTGTGCTTAGCAACTTTAAAGCATGCAAAGAGGCCATGAGCAATGAAGCCAAGAGTGCTCTTCTTCTTCTTTGGCATGGCTGACGAGGGCGGTACTTCAAAATGAGAAGATGGTCCTTGAGAAGATGAGGCACCTGGGTCACCTCTAGGAGTTTCTCGGAGCGTGTGAGAACCAATCTTCAGAAGTTGCTCAAGCTTGCCCTTGGTGGCTTGTATGGCAAGTGAGTCTTGTCAGTCATGATATTTAGGCCAGTCAAATTCTTTGATCACATGGAAAATATAGGGTGCATAATGACGGCCTCTCTTGGAGTCATGAGAACAGTTGGCTATCTCATTCCATAGGAAGTCTGTGACCAAGAAGCCATGTCGGTGGGGATCCATTTGAAGGAGGAGGTTTCTGGCATAGTTTGAGATGTTGTCAGAATCTCCAGCTCTAGGTGTCAAGGTGAATCTGAAGAGCTGATTTAGAAGCTTGTAAAAGGGGATGAGACCCTTAACCTGACTATGCACACACTTGGGACCATATGCCGCATCATACATGAACGCCATGCGGCTGCTCTCTATAACACCCGCATTGTGCAGCGTAGATTGTTCTCTCTGTCAGATTCACCAAACCCAAGAAGTTCTCCAAACTGTGCAAACTCGAGAATGAACCGCTTCCCTTCGATGGTGAAATGCATCTCATACTCATCTGCATCAATATAGAGAGTGGCATAGAATTGTGCCACAATCTCCTCGTTCCAGTCACACCTGAATGCCATGAGCTTGACCAAGTTTTTCTTTCTGCACTCAGCATATACTTGCTCAACCACATCTTTGATTGGCTGATCCAAGGATCTCAGGTAAGCCCAGTCAATATACTTCATCTCTGTGGTAGCATGGGCTTTGCTCATGATAACGCTTTCATACCAGTCAGCCTGGAATGGAAGCCAGAACCGTGGATCTCCCCGAAAACCTCTGGCAACTGTGCTAGGACTTGTGCCATACCGGACGGTGCACATGTCCAACTCAGCATTGCCCTTCCTGTAATCCACCAAGCGAGGATCACGAGACTGTCGCTGTGGCATGGTCAGCTTTGCCACAGTGGACTCAAGGTAACTAAGATCAATATCCTCATTAGTGCCTCTGCCACCACCCCTGCCTCTGCCACCACGACCACCTCTGCCACCACGGCTAGAACCTTCAGTAGCTGTCGTAGGCTTTGAGCGAGCAGGGGCAGTTTGCTCCTTGGTTCTCTTGCCCTGAGGATCTTGTTCCACAAACTCTTCCTCAGATGATACCTCCTCTTCTTCTTCTTCTTCATTTGAGTCGGGTGGAGCAAGTGGGAATGAGTGCTTTGAAACCAGTCTCTTGCGACCCATCTGAGAAAAGAGAGTGACAAGGTTTTAGATAAAGAAACAACAGTTAAAGGCTTGAACTGGAGCAAACCGGATGATCCGGGTGGGAGCCGGATGATCCGAGGGTCGGATCATCCGGGTCGGACCCGGAACTTCCGGTTTTCACGGGTTCAAACCGAAAATCGTTGAATCTCGAGTTTCAGCCCACTAAAGTTTATGAGATCAAAGATATGAGTTCTAGGACAGAGCAGGAACCTAAAACTGAGAGTATATCACATGCATCCACTACATTGGGAGATCAGGTCTATGTATTTTGAATATGAACCATAGGTTTGAATCCATAAAAATTTGTGATATCCAATCCATTCAAGTGCTAGGCATGTGTTCTAGAGATGTCATAGACCTAGTAGCTTTCATAGAATCCATCCAAACTTGCATATATGAAACTTAGAATGACGGAAGATTTTGAATGAATTACCGTTGGATTTCCCGTGTGTTTTTGAACAACCGGAGGATGGATTCGGGTCTTCCGAAGTGAGGAGCACCAAATCCACGGATTGGATTTGATTTTTGGTGGTGGAACTCGAAAATCCCCGCCGGAGGGAGAGAGAGGAAGGGGGCGCCGGCGGTGGAGAAGAATGGGGTGGAGTTAGGGTTCATGAGGGGTAGAACAAAGTATATGTGGTTCAGCCGGACGAAACCGGAACTTCCGGGTGGGAGCCGGAAGATCCGGTTCCACCAGAGCCGAACCGGAATCTTCCGGACCAGAACCGGAAGTTCCGGTTCCACAGAGGAAAGCCCAAAGATTTTTCAAGGAGTTTGATTTTGAAATAAAAGATGGTTTAGATATGGACATGTAAATTCTTGACTTATAAAGATCAGTGACAACACAATACATAGCTATGATCTTTGTGAGCAAGATATGATCCAACGATCACAAAATCCAACATTTTGAAAAAATCACTCAAATAAAACATTTTATTCCTATCTAGGCAACATATCAAGAGCGTGTGCTAGACATCAATCCAAGTTACGAGAATCCAAGATATTTAACTCATTCCTTAGATAACAAAACCTTCGCTCATCAAGTGCTTGGTAAATATATCCGCTAGGTTTCTCTTTGTGCTCACATGGCGCATGTGTTATATCTCCCCTAAGTTCATGATCTCTCAAGAAGTGATGTCTTATGTCTATGTGTTTGGTTCTTGAGTGGTTGATGGGGTTCTTGGCTAGGTTGATGGAGCTCTCATTGTCACATAGGAGTGGAATTTTGGTAAAGTTGCATCCATATCACTCAAGGTTTGCCTCATCCATAATAATTGTGCACAACAAGCACCCGCCGCACGTATTCCGCTTCCGCGGTGGATAAAGCAACCAAATTTTGTTTCTTGGAACTCCACGACACTAAGGACCACCCAAGGAATTGGCATGTCCCCGTCGTCCTTTTCCTATCCACTCTGCAACCGCATAATCCGAATCGGAATAGCCAAGTAGAACGGAAATTGGAGCCTTTGGGATACACAAGCCAAGGTTAGGGGTATGAACTAAATATCTAAAAATTCTCTTAACGGCCATCAAATGACACTCCTTAGGATTGGCTTGAAATCTAGCACACATGCACACACTAAGCATAATATCGGGCCTAGATGCACAAAGATAAAGCAAAGAACCGATCATAGAGCGATATACCTTTTGATCAACGGATTTTCCTTTGGAATCAAGATCAAGATGTCCATTCAATGCCATTGGAGTCTTGATGGGCTTGGCTTAGCCATGTCAAACTTCTTGAGCATATCACTTGTATACTTAGTTTGACTAAGAAAAGTTCCTTCCCTCAATTGTTTTGATTTGGAAGCCAAGAAAGAACTTCAATTCACCCATCATGGACATCTCAATCTCTTGGTCATGATCCTACTAAACTCATCACAAAATTTCTTATCGGTTGAGCCAAAAATAATGTCATCAACATAATTTGACAAACGAATATAGCATTATCAACTTTTCTTGTGAAGAGAGTATAATCGGCTTTGCCTATTTCAAAGCCATTCTTGAGAAGAAAATCTTTAAGGCATTCATACCATGCTCTAGGAGCTTGCTTAAGCCATAGAGCGCCTTATTGAGCTTGTACACATGGTTGGGGAATTTAGGATCTTCAAAAGCCCGGTGGTTGTTCCACATACACCAACTCGGAGAGGGGGCCATTCAAAAATCCACTCTTCACGTCCATTTGATAAAGCTTGAAATCATGGTGAGAAGCATAGCTAATAATATACGAATTGACTCAAGCCTAGCTACCGGTGCATAGGTTTCACCAAAATCCAAACCTTCAATTTGGGTGAAGCCTTGTGCCACTAACCTTGCCTTGTTCTTGTCACTATACCATATTCATCTTGCTTGTACGGAAACCCACTTGGTGCCAATCACATTTTGCTTCGGTCTTTCCACCAACTCCCCGTACTTCATTTCTTGTGAAGTTGTTCAATTCATCTTGCATGGCTAAAACCCAATCCGGATCTCCAAGTGCTTGTTCAACTTAAGAGGTTCCAAAGAAGAGACAAAGGAGTAAAATCCACAAAAATTTTGCAAGCGTGAGCGAGTGGTTACCCCCTTTCTTATGCTACCAAGAATATTATTGACGGAGTGATCTCTGAACTCTTCGGTGAACTCTTGGATGAGCAACTTTTGATTGTCTTTGAATGGGTTTTGCTCATCTTCATCATCATCTTCATTCATTGATTACATTTGCTTGATCACCACCTTCTTCATGAGTTTCTTGACTTAGGCTTTGAGCTTGGTCATCAACTTGAGCTTGATCTTGATCTTGCTCTTGAACTTCATGAGTGCTAGGTGGTTCAACTCTTTGTAGATGATGATGATTCCTTTTCTTGCACTTGAGCTTTCCTTCTCTCTTGGTCTAACTTCACCAATGGCATTCTCAAGATAGCTTCACTTGAGTTCTTCTTCATTACAAAACTTGGATTAACTTGCTCTATACTTAGAGGCCATTAGTTTCATCAATTCTCACATCCACGAGATTTATCGACAACCCGTGGTCATTTGTTCCAAAACACAGCGTAGGCATGCCTCGTTACGTACCAATAACCAAGAGAAAACCTTCATCTACCTTTGATTGCCAACTTTGAGCTTACTTGGAATTTCTTGTACAGTATAAAAGCACTTGCACTCCAAAACTCTAAAAGTATGCACCTGGGTTTGTTACCAGTTAGGAATTCAATAGCCGTCTTGCCGCAGAATTCTTGTGAGAATAGCAGGTCTACAATATGATGGCCATGACAAGCGGTGTTGCATTTCCTGGGCCGCCCAAGAAATTGATGCCTGAAGCACTCTCGTAGTCCAAACTCAAAGCATCGGTCCTAGCCTGGGTCCTTCAATAAGATGTTCTATTCTTCCTTCC